>OY856187.1:317558308-317982960 GCA_963693315.1 Diogma glabrata | reverse complement strand
AGTTGAAAATTAACTATCAATATATATTGATTAATTGTTTTTAGTTCAACGTTCTACCTCCTATCGTTAGTTTTGCAATGCATGAATTCATTTTAGTGATGAAAAATGAAATTTTTTTATTATATATATATATATATATATATATATATATATATATATATATATATATATATATATATATATATATTTATATATATATATATATATATATATATATATATATATATATATATATATATATATATATATATATATATATATATATATATATATATATATATATATATATAATATATATTATTTATAATATATATATATATATATATATATATATATATATATATATATATATATATATATATATATATATATATATATATATATATATATATATATATATATATATATATATATATATATATATATATATATATATATATATATATAATATATATATATATATATATATATATATATATATATATATATATATATATATATATATATATATATATATATATATATATAATATATATATATATATATATATATATATATATATATATATAATATATATATATATATTAGACCGACCCAAAAACAACATGTTGATTTTTTTTTGGTGCTCAAGGCTAAATTCGTTTATTGGTTCATACTGAATATCCACACAAAAAATTGGGTCAATTGGTTCATCCAAGAGCCAGCGCTTTTGCATATAGTAAAACAAGATTCGAGATTTGACGGCTATAAATACTCATATCTCAAAAACGCTTAGTGATATGAAAAAAAAGTTAAGGCAAGCTCACCTTATTTTGAGATTGTCTAACTTTCTTAGAACAAACTTTTTTTCTCAGAATTACAACAAAAAAATGTTAGTGGAATTTTCTGAATTCGTTCTCAATTTTTCAAAAAGGCCTCATTGCCTCCAGTGACATTTAGGAAAAAAAAGTTCCAAACAAAATATTAATATTTTTGCTAAACTAACATTTATTTAGAACATACTTATAACTTTTATTCAAACATAAAAAAGTTTTAGAACAAAAGATCCATTATTTTAAGTATTTCTTCGAATTTTCAGTTTAGCTTAACAGTGTATTACTAAAAATATACAAAATCTATTAAAATTAATTAAACATAATATCATATTAAAAAAAAATTATTTGCCTTTAAAAATATTTGCAGAGTCACTTAGGAAAAACAACGATTATGGCAAGTGTCATAATATGAGCATCGATCAATGAATTCCTGACAGTGTAGTTTATCGAGAAAAATTTTTGAAAATCGGATTTCTACGGTTTTGTGTTAATTCGTTAGTATTCTCAAAATTTGGATGCAAAAACTAATTTTTTTAGAAGCAGTTCAAAAAATTTTAGTTATAAACTGTTAGAAGGTCTTGAAATTTGCATTTGCCTGTAGAGAACATTATTTAATAATTCACTAAAATGTCCGTATCTTTTGATTAACTTAACCAAATTTCGTGATGTTATACTTGTTTAAAAGTTATTGAACTAAGTAATATCAGTAAATTATTTTTGCACGTTTCAAATTTAGCAGCATAATAGGGTGACCTAAAAATTAAATATAATATTTTGAAATAGGCAAAACAAAATATAATGTAAGAATGTTTAGACAAAATATTAAATAGTGTTGAAATGAAAATTCAAGGTAATAAATCGACATGCTATTTAGCTGATTACTCCATACTTGTTATAAATTGATGTGTTAAATGATAATTCAACACATTTTTCACTTAGTTATTGGTGAAGTTATAGTTGCACTTAGTTATCCAATATTCATGCAAGATTTCTGCAACAGAATTTTTTGTTGATAATTCTCTACATCTTGAAGGATGAACGGTTTCTGTTCTTCATCTTGACTTAAAATGTCTATTGTAGTCCGTCATTAACTTTACTCCCCGTTCTGCAACGTCATTTACGAATTACGACCACAATTCCTTTAATTTGCTGTTAAATGTTCAAATATTCTTCATTTGCTATCTTTTAATCTGGGTTTTCATACAGAAATTTTGCAATTTTTCGAAGACTACTTTAAGAAATATCTAGAATTTGTCGACACGAAAAAATTTAAATGTATTTTATTCGGTACTAGTTTGAAAATATTTGCTTTCCTAGATGTCATGTGGGTTTGATTATGAAATTGTAACTTGTAACTGTAACCATTGCTGTTTTGATATTGTTACTCAAACCTCGGTCAAAAAATTCTAGACGTACTAGAATATCAACTTTTGTCTACCTACTACCATTACCTTAGTGTGCTTCTAAATTTGAAACGTGCTAAAATAATTTACTAAAATTGCTTAGCTCAATATCTTTTGAACAAGTATAAAATCACGAAATTCGGTTAAGTAAATCAAAAGATATGGACATTTTAGTAAATTATTAAATAATGTTCTCTACAGGCAAATGCAAATTTCAAGACCTTCTAACAGTTTATAACTAAAATTTTTTGAACTGCTTCTAAAAAAATTAGTTTTTGCATCCATATTTTGAGACCACTATTGAATTAACAAAAAACCGTAGAAGTTCGACTTTCAAAAATTTTTCTCGATAAACTACACTGTCAGGAATGCATTGATCGATGCTCATATTATGACACTTGCCATAATAGTTATTTTTCCTAAGTGACTCTGCAAATATTTTTAAAGGCAAATAATTTTTTTATTAATATGATATTGTGTTTAATTAATTTTAATAGATTTTGTATATTTTTAGTAATACACTGTTAAGCTGAACTGAAAATTTGAAGAAATACTTAAAATAATGGATCTTTTGTTCTAAAACTTTTTTATTTTTGAATAAAAGTTATAAGTGTGTTCTAAATAAATGTTAGTTTAGCAAAAATATTAATATTTTGTTTGGAACTTTTTTTTCCTAAATGTCACTGGAGGCAATGAGGCCTTTTTGAAAAATTGAGAACGAATTCAGAAAATTCCACTAAAACTTTTTTGTTGTTATTCTGAGAAAAAAAGTTTGTTCTAAGAAAGTTAGACAATCACAATATAACGTGGCTTTGCTTCAACTTTTTTTTCATATCATTAAGCGTTTTTGAGATATGAGTATTTACAGCGCTGGCTCTTGGATGCACCAATTGGGCCAATTTTTTGTGTGGATATTCAGTATGGACCAATAAACGAATCAAGCCCTGAGCACCAAAAAAAAAAACAACATTTTGCATTTCCATACAAAAATGGGTCGGTCTAATATATATATATATATATATATATATATATATATATATATATATATATATATATATATATATATATATATATATATATATATATATATATATATATATATATATATATATATATATATATATATATATATAAATATATATATATATATATATATATATGTATATATATATATATATATATATATATATATATATATATATATATATATATATATATATATATATATATATATATAAGTATTTGTTAAATTAACATTGTAATTGTTTGAATGAGTTTATTTACTGTAGTTATTCCTTCCATTGATCGAATCAAGCAAATTTTTTTTTTTTTTTAATAAAATGTGATGTGTAGTAGGCATTACAATATGTGTCACAACAACACATAAAAACCTTTTAAGACCAAGGTCCCACAACAACATGCGTTCTAAGGATGTTAATGGACGCAAATCTGTTTTTTTTTAATATTTTTTTGTTTAGTAATGGATAACTAAACCATAAATCCTATCACATATAAAATATGACATAGGCCAATATTTCGTGATAGGATAGGGAAAATAAAAATAAAATAAGAGATAAAAAGCAAATTTGTTTTACAAAAACTAAAATTGGTTTGCACATAGTCCAGCCAATGTCATAATCCCTGATTATGGGACGCAGTAAATTTTTCAATGATTAAAGCTCAGATATGTAGTTATATGAAGGCTCGTTTCATCGAGCAAGCCACAGCGTTCCAGCATCAAGGAATATTCATTAGCTAAGATTGAGAGTGCTACCGTTGACTGAATACAGTTCATCCGCCAGCACCCCTAAGATATCACCTTGGCTAGTGGTATGTGATATCTCACGTTAAGCTATATGCCAATAGCAGGGACTGGAGTACGCGGGGTTGTCACACCCGTGGATCAAAAAAATAGAAAAAAATTTACAAATTAATAAAAACTGATCCCTCCATGCGATCGAAATTGGTTAGACTTTGCTGGTTAAATTATAGTTTAAAAATTATAAACCATCTAGTTCTCATGTTATCAAGAGTTCTTAAAACACACTCAATCAAACAGGGACAGCTCAAAATTAAACATTTCGATTTGAAACAAGATCTATGTTTATAATTGTATGCGATTTATACATTCAAACAAAATTGAGTTTATGATGCGAGATATCGTGTGATACATTTTGAAATACCATTGCAAGTAAACAAATTATACATTTTCAGAAGTTTTAAGAATTTGGTGACAAGAAATAGGTTACATTTATCAACTTTCTAAGAAATTTGAGAAAACTCAAATATGTAATTTGGTTATAATAATACAACATATAATGCGTTAGGCCATCTCTATAACGGTTAAGGCGGCCAACGCATTATAAGTTTAGCAAAAAATCTTTTGATACCGCCAGGTGTGTTAATCTTAATCATGAAGATTAGGAATTTACTTTAAAAACAAAGAGTGTTGAGGTTATTTAAAAGTTTAAAGACTATTTAGTTTTAAAAATGTCGTTAAAGGATTATCTTCTAGCCTCAAAAACTGGGTATTTTTGTGCTAGTTCGAGTCAAGTTTACATTGGTAAGTCTTCGGCAATAGCAACAAACCATCTGTTAAAAACACGACTTTGATCATGGTTGATCAATTCAGATGTTTATATGAAAATGTAACAAATCAAGTTAGAGAGCTAAGAACTACCGCAACGCAACACATTTTCCAGTAAGTAAACCATTTTATGCTTTTCATTATTAGATGCATTTATCAACTAGACCTTGCCGTGTATGTTCACCTTGCTTCATTTGGCATGTGATAAGAACACTTGCTTTAGATTTAAAACATTCTACAACCGATGACGCAAAGAATAAATTCTCGTTTCTATCCATTAGCTTTTGCTTTGATATTGTATTAAAAGGTATATTAAGGGATCTCTTAAGTATTGCAAGAGTTTCTACTACAACAACCAATCCTGCATTACAGAGCTTAAGTGTCAATTGATCATTTTCGACAATGTCTTTTAAAAATAAAACTACATGATATTTACACTGATTTTTCTTGTTAGTTTCCATAGTTTTACATCTGAAACTAACCAGTTCTGATGAAATAGTGATGCTCATATTGTTTGGTATAACACTTTGTATTTTTTTTTTTGGTTGGTGGAACATTGAAAACATGTCACAATGTTGCTCATTTCTACCAATTAATAGTATATCTGTTTGAAACGACGTTTCCAAACGGCATTGCTCATTAGGATATAATAATTGTCTAAAGACATCACATGAACATCCATAATGATATCTAAAGCATGCTACAGACCTACAATCAATTTGTCAATCAATTGAAAACGAAAATAAACGAATTAAAATTTAGGGGATTTTTTCCCTAAATTTTATTTCGTTTATTTTCGTTTTCGATTTATTGACAAATTGATTGTAGGTCTGTAGCATGCTTAAGTGTTCTTTTTGTTCTAAACTTTCAATCCGTATTATCTCATGTTTACACTGTTTCTCTGCGGTTATTCTTTGGGTAGGTTAGAGAGACAGATTATTCCTTACATGTTTTTATTTTTTAATTAGGCCGAGGAGTTCTTGGTTCTTGTAAAGGACTTTGGTTACATAAATGTTCACGAATCATATATTGAGTTTATATTCGGGATGTTTATGAATCACATAGGCGATTATTGTGCTATTCAGTCGGTGCTTTATTAGTTAAAATAACTGAAAACGAATGAGCTAACGGTCGGTAGATGTTTAATATTATTAAATGGCGTCATTAAATATTCGTCAGCGTCAGCAAAACTTCTACGTAAAAAGAAACGCGAACACATGAAGAGCTGCATTGAAGACATCAACCAACATGCGGCCATCGGAAATTCAAAAGAGTGCTTTGCCAATGCACGGAATCTGACAAAAGATTTCCACCCAAGATCTACAGCCATCAAAAATGAAAATAATGAGCTTACAACAAGTGAACGTGATGTGCTGGCAGTGTGGCGATCCCACTTTCAAGACCTATTGAATATGACGAATGTAGTTCATCCTATTCGAGCAATTGCTCCATCAACTGAGGAGATTTTTGTCCCTTACCCAGCAATAGAAGAAGTGGAAGCTGCAATTAAAAAACTGAAAAATGGCAAATCACCAGGTTTCGATGGAATTCCCGCAGAACTTTTGAAAAATGGAGGAGCAGCTCTGGTCTCACGTATAAACGATCTAATTCTTGCAATCTGGGACCAAGAAGAACTACCTGCTGAATGGAAAACAGCTCTCATTGTTCCGCTACATAAGAAAGGTGACCGTCTAAAGTGTGCGAATTATCGTGGCATCGCACTGTTGAACACAGCATATAAAATACTAGCTAATGTCGTACTTGCTCGACTCATCCCGTTCGCCGAATCTATCATCGGTGACTATCAGTGTGGTTTTCGTCCCAACCGCTCAACCACAGATCAATGTTTTACATTAAGGATGATTCTTGAAAAATGTTGGGAGTACAACATCAGCATTCACCAGCTCTACGTTGATTTCAGGCAAGCATATGATAGTATCATCCGCGACAACCTCTGGTCCGCACTCATATGCCTTGGTATCCCAGAGAAACTTGTTTCTCTGTGCAAACTCACAACATCGGGATCAAACTGTAGAATAGTAATCGAAGGGTCAGTTTCTGATCCTTTCGATATAACATCAGGTGTTCGACAAGGTGATGCACTCGCGCCTGTACTGTTTAATTTGGCGCTGGAGTACGCGATAAGAAAAAGCCGAATTGAGACGCAAAACTGCATATATAATAAATCTAGTCAAGTTCTTGGCTACGCAGATGATATTGTGCTTCTCGGACGTAGAACGAGCGATATTAAAGATAGTCTCTCTCAGCTTGAAAGAAGTGCTAAACGACTTGGATTATGCATCAACACCGGCAAAACTAAAGTGTTAACAACATCTAAGAACATACCTCCCGGAAATCTGGATACTGGCGACTACGAAGTGGAACGCGTGGAAAACTTCAAATACCTCGGGTCTGTAATAACATCGTCAAATGACATGCAGGCAGATATCAAAGCCCGTGTCTCTGCTGCATACAGAGTTTTCTACGCATACTCAAAACTTCTGCGATCAAAACATCTTTCGCGGTCGTGTAAACTCACACTTTACAAAGCATTAATTCGACCTGTGCTTACATTTGGAAGTGAAAGCTGGACACTGACTTCCTCCGATTGTAGAATTTTATCAACATTCGAGAGGAAGGTCATACGAACAATTTATGGTCCATGTAAAGTTGCTGAAAATCAGTATAGAATCCGAATGAATCACGAAATCAGACAGCTTCTTGGAGGCTGCGATGTAATCGGATTCATTAAATCTAACCGGATCAGATGGTTTGGTCATGTAGAAAGGGCTCCATTAGATAGAATGATAAAAAAAGCGTCCCAACAACAACCAGCTGGTGTTCGTCGAAGAGGAAGACCTAGACAACGCTGGCGTGATGACATCATCCAAGACCTTCGTGATATAGGATGTCGAAACTGGGGTCAACTGGTCATGGAACGAGATGATTGGAAGCTTATTGCACAGACGGCAAAATCCCTTCATGGGATGTAAATGCCAGAGAGAGAGAGAGTCATTAAATATTGGTTTGTAATTATTCATAATTTTATATTTAATAGTCTTTTATTATCGATAACGATAACAATCCGACCGGTATTGAAGACCGGGTTTTATAATACCACCACTGACTATCACGGAACATTAAATCAAATATTTTGCAATAATAAATTTACCAATCTATATGAATAATAATTTAAAAACTGAGGATGACATAAGTCGAAATCGATATTCAATAAAATATAAAAAATCAAATTCAAATTGTTACTATAAGGAAGTTTATATTATTATTAATAAATTAAAAATTAAAAAATAAACAGTAAAAAAGTATATTTTTAAATATTGCATTTCAATACAATCATCAAAACTGAACTGTCAAGATATGATTTTGAAATATTTTTGCTTTTGTAAAACTTTTGATTCAATTCAAAATTAGTAAAAGTTAATATTTCGTTTAATTTGTCTCTTCCAATTCTGATTACCAATTGGAAATAATTAGTAAGATTAATGTAAAATTAAATGAATGGATATGTAATGAATGTGCGTGATTTTTTAAATTCATAATATTATATTTTAAATCAAAATTTACTTAATAACCGAAACTCTCATTACACACTGGATAAAAAGCTTTTTTCTTTGATCCATATATGAATGCCAGAACCATCTTATTTTATTTAGTGGCTTTACCCATATCGACAACTATAAAGCATTTACGTGTAACTAAATTTTCGAGAATTTGGGCGGAAGCAAAGGAAACGTTTCATATTCATAGCAATTCAAAAAATTTTTCTTTTGGTTTGTTGATAATAATTTTTTTTTTCAAGGTTGTTTAAAATAGCAATTATACGTATTCTTCGCTTCCTCTAAAGTTTTTGAAAATGTAGTTAGTAAATGCTTTGTGGCCGTCGATCTTATCATAGTTATTTATTGTGATAAAATGAATGAAAATGGAGTCAAATGAATTGAATATCATTGCTAATAACAGATATATCAAAACTTTTATAATAAAAAATAATAACATTAACATAGCTATTTTCTTTTCATCCAGTGCGCCAATTTTTATTTATGTTCTTTTAATTATATTATATATAACTTTTTTTTTGTCAAACGCAATTTAAAAGTTTTCCACATTTTTAATTTTGAATTAACTTAAAAATATATTTGTATTCTATATACATTTACAAATAAATATGACCGTTTCTACACTTAATAACTTTAAATCGTTTTGGAATTCAATAACGAATCATTTTAAAAATACTTTACGACCATACTAGATATGTTGAATAAATTTTATTACGGAAACGATAGTAATGTAATAAGGTTATTGCGCACTAATGCGTTATGAAAGCATGACAATCAAACCTGATATGCAACATTAAATGAAATTAGAATTTATATGTTGTGTTTCGAGTTTAGTCGTAGAAAAAGTACAGTGTAAAACTATACAAAGACTAATATCTTGTTCTCGTATGCATTAGATACTCGTAAAATATTAGCATCATTCTTGACGCTTGTTATAGCTTTAATTTACAATGGGATTGAGAAATTTGTTGGAATTAAATGATAAACATAAAAACAAATGTAGAAACGGCATCATAGTAAAAATCTATTTAAAAAATATCACCTCTCCGTTGATATTTGTTTGTATAATCATGTAAATTATTAAAATTATTAATTTTAGAGAACATTTTCATAAATATGTTTTTTATCAATATTATTGTCATTAAATGAATTTTAATTTTAATTTTAAATATAATATTTTAATTTATTTTTTCGGTAATCATTCATACTAATATTTATGCACACAAAGATTTTTAATTTTTTTTTCATTTACACAAATCATTCGTACAGAGATATGTTTTTGATACGATATCGACTGGTTGTTTGGGTTTTTGTTGTATTTAATTCATCATCAATTACTAATTGTTTAGAATTACAAATCAAATTGATAATTTAAAAAATACATGTTATAATTAAACTATCAATCAATTCGAATCCTCCAATATAAAAAGAGATTTGTGATAAAAATGATATAGATAATTTTTGATGATGAATTTATCCGCCCAGTACTTACGTAATTTCTCTGTAACGTTTCACCAGGATTTACCACATTTATACGCCAACCTAAATTATTATGTGTATAGCACTAGGATGTTGAAAAAAATATTAATTAAGCATCATAAGAAAACCATAGTAATTTTGAACAGAATTGTTACCTGATAAAAAACTAAATCAGGTGTATCCATCGCTACTGTCCAATTCAAATAGGCTGGCTCACCAGGCTCACATTGTAAACGAAGTGTTGTTTTATATTCTTCAAAAGTATCAATCTCGTTTGCTTTATCAATCGTTTTATGGGTCCATTCACAATACCTACCGGCTGAAACATAAAAATATAATTATATTATTAACACATGAATAATTTATGAAATTTGATCTTAATTGACGTTAAAAGGATTAGCGGAAGAATTTTAAACTTGAATAAGTTTTCAAGATTGGTTAACTTTTGACGATCTTGATTTGTTTGACGATCTTAAAATTCTGCAATATCCAGAACAGCCTGATGTTACTTGAAATAAAGGAAACTGTGTTTTTCTACTGAAGTCCGAGTATGGATCAAGTCAGGAAAGCCTGATCTTTTCAAATAAAAATTAACTCCATAGTTTCCTGAGGGTAGGACCAGGGTAGGACCAAAGAAGTAAAACCATATCGTTAATAATGCAAAGTTTATCAAGTTTTACTGATTTGCACCAATTCAGGACCAAAGAAGGATAATCATTTAATTATTCAAAAGAAATTGTATTAGGCATTCCTGATTAAAACCAAATTTGGACCATAACATTATATCCAGGTTATTTAAAATATATACGATTATTGAATTTTTTTCCGATTACAATCAGGTGAGGACAAAATAATGGGCCCTATTCAGTGAAAATCTTCTATCTTCTATTCTTCTGTCCAAAAATAAATAGGAGAATTGAAAAATAGGAGACTGTTCGAAATTGGTATTCAATTTGCAGAGTGGAAATTTTCTGCTATTTTAATTTCAATTTATTTTTTCGAACACAAAATCTATATTATTCTCATTTTTGACAGTAAGTTTTATTGTAAATTAGTTTTTCGGCAAACGGCTGTAAAGTTTAACTTTACTGCCGCTGGGGAGTAGCTAAAGTCTTACTTTTTAGCAGGCGGCTGCAAAAGTAACGCCATTTTCATTTTATCTGCCGGCGGCTGTAAAGTAACTTTCATATTTTCACGGAGGCTGTAAAGTAATTTTCATATTTTTACGGCGGCAGTAAAGTAAAATAACATGATATTATTAATTTGTTCAAAACAGAATGCATTTCAGTTCATTTTAATGAATTAAAATCAATAAAAATTAATTTCAGAAAATTTATTACCTAAAACATATGTATAAAAAATTTGATGCATTAATTTCATATTTTTAAACAAATTTAAAGGTTTGCCGAAAAAACAGTGTATTGAATTCGGAGCTAAAGTGACTTTTTGTGTTTCGTCTATAATTGTCGGCCTCCATACGGTCGGCTGCCAAACTATAGACTCAACACAAAAAGTACAACTTTAGCTCCTAATTCAATAATATACTATTTGCTTATTTAATTTTTCATTGCTGTTTAATTAAATAGTTATTGAAGTATTAAGGGCAGTAAGAGTGTTTTACCGATTGAGGATATTTTGAATCCTTATGTTTTGAGATCGAGACGAAGTCGAGATCTCTAATATATCCGAAATCGGTTATACTCTTAATGCCCAAATTACTTATTATATTTTTTGCACATTCAATAAAAATTCAATGAAAATTGACTCAAAACTCATTATGTGTGTCAAAAATAGCGAATTTTCATATTTTTGGCTTAAAAACGTTCATTTTAAGTGATTACGAGTAGGATTAAATTTGGAGAAATCTTGATGGTCGGGATTGGTATGTGAGATCAAAAACTAGATTATTGCATTATAAGTTTGTCAAAAAAGTGTTGTCAAGTGTGTCAAAAGAAAGATTTTTATTTATTTTTTTACCTAATTTTTTGGAAAAAAAATAACATTAATTGTTTGTTGGAAATGAAATTTTATTATTATTATTGAGAATTATGGCATTATAAGTTTGTCAAAAAAATGTTGTCAAGTGTGTCAAAAGAGAGATTTTTATTTATTTTTTACCCAATTTTTTGGAAAAAAAAATGTAGCTGTTTTTATGCCGTAAATGTAATTGAAAATGAAATTGAACATGGAAATTTTTGAATTTGTTATAGTTTTTGAAATATTTTTAAAATTTTGAAAAAGTTTACATTTTTGATTTTGTAATAATTTTTGCAGTATTTTTAGAATTTCGGAAAAAGTTTTAATTTTTGATTTTGTAACAATTTTTGGAATATTTTTAGAATTTTGAAAAATTTTTAATTTTTGATATTATTATAATTTTTGGAATTTTGAAAAAAGTTTGAATTTTTGATTTTTTAATAATTTTTGCAATATTTTTAGAATTTTGGAAAACTTCGAATTTTTAAGAATTTTTGGCATATTATCGGAATTTAGAAAAAGTTTAAATATTTGATTTCATTCTAATTTTTGGAATATTTTTGGAATTTTGAAAAAGTTTGATTTTATTTAATTTAACAATATTTTTGGAATTTTGATTATAATTTTCCGGCAACGTATTGATGTTTCGTGTTAGTTTTGTAATAAATTTTTAAACAGATATAAAAAATACTTGTACTTTAACAAAGAGTTATGTTTGATATACATCGCTGCCCAAAATTAAAAACCATGTCCTCGTGAAAGTTTTTTGCCGAAAACTATATCAAAATCCTTTACCCAGACCGAAGTCTTGATATCTCAGAGCTGTGAGATTTCAGCCCCTCCATATTTTCATGTCAAAATAGTAAGCTTTGCGTTTCATCATAATTCTTTAGGTTTTTTTGTTGGAAAACTTATAGTAGAATTTGTTTGCCAGCGAACACAAAATTTGTTATATTGTTTGCACATGCGCATGCACATGCGCATATTGTGTCTCGATTAAAATATTAAAAAAAACTATTGGGGTCCCATCGAAATGGACAAAAAAAAACTCATAAAAATTAATATATTACTATTGAAATTCAACCAATTATAATAGAAAACCAAAAACTAGTAAAAATATTAATGATTTTGTAGGCAATGTAACAAAATTTTGATAATTAAAAATAATTATAATAAAAATAACGACGCCTATGGAAACAAATATCACAACAAACAAATGGTACGAACTAGAAGTAGAAATTTAACTAATATAATTGTTTTGAAAACAAATTTATCCCAAAATAAATAATACATCTCTGTTTTACTTTTTGTCTCATCTTTTGTCTCTTGCTGCGTCCTAGCTGTCAGAAATTCGCTGGCAAAAAAACTCTACTATACTTTCATCGAATATTTTTTCAAAATAAATTGCTTTTAAATCTTTTAATTGCAATATTTTAAAAAATGGTATTTAAATTTGAAGCTTATAAATTAACCTACATAATTAGTTAAATAAAAATCGTTTTAATTCACACCCTGGGGTCTCCCTTACCGGTAAGTAATTACTTACCGCATGCATGATCGGTAAGTAATTACTTACCGACCTGTGATTTGTAAACTAAACTTAATATGTTTATTTTTCTACTCCTATCACAGTAAATTATCCATTACATCACACTATCCATGACATGTAAATTGATTATTACAAAAAGTGTAACGTAATGAGAAAAAAAGTGTTACGTAATGTATTTTCATATATATATTACCTAACACTTTTATGCAAAATGCAATACTAATTATAAATTAAATGCAAATACTTTACAAATTGTGGTAGGCTTTGCATTATTCTGTGTCAAAATGAATTGAAATATTTAATTTTTAAAAATCAAATTTTTCTTTAAATAAAAATTTTTCTTTTTCCTACTCCTATCACAGTAAATTATAAATTACATCGCACTATCCATGACATGTAAATTGATTATTTCAAATAGCGTGCGGTAAGTAAAAAAAAGCGTGCGGTAAGTAAAAAAAAGCGTGCGGTAATGGATTTTCATATATAATATATATTACCGCACGCTTTTAATAAAAAGAAAAATTTTTATTTAAAGAAAAATTTGATTTTTAAAAATTAAATATTTCAATTCATTTTGACACAGAATAATGCAAAGCCTACCACAATTTGTAAATTATTTGCATTTAATTTATAATTATTAGTTCATTTTTTCAAGTAATTATATGCGTTTGGGCATTAAAACAAAGTCGTAGGAAAAGTATATAACAAATCTCGAGTTGTAAAGCATTTTCCATGCTCGTGAAGATATTGCACTCGACGCTACGCGTCTCGTGCGCAAAATTTTCCCTCGCATGTAAAATGCTATTTACAACTCTAGATATGTAATATACTATTTATTAAAAGCGTGCGGTAATATATATATGAAAATCCATTACCGCACGCTTTTTTTTACTTACCGCACGCTATTTGAAATAATCAATTTACATGTCATGGATAGTGTGATGTAATTTATAATTTACTGTGATAGGAGTAGAAAAATAAATATTTGGAGAATGTAAATATCATATTTTCTTTGTAAAAATGGGGCGCTTGCACACCTAAAAACTATTATCATAACATAACCATTAAAGAATATTTTTTTTTTGTTTTCATAATTATCATCTTGATTATATGTTTTTGAATACACAATAGTTTAAAATCATCTGCAGCGTTGAGAAGTCCTTGAATTTCCTATTTGTTTATTGGTAATGGCGATTTTTATGACCCAACATTTAATTTTTTTAATTATATAATTTTTTCTACAAAATATAAACCAATCTTAGAATTTTCACTGTACTAAAACTAAATTTCATTTGTTCCATCAGGAGATATCGAAATATAAACACGAAGCCATCAAAAACTTTGAAGGCGTATAACTTATGAATAAAATTTTTTATTGAAATTTAAAACTTGGTATTAATTTTAGATATATTAAGTTAACCGACTTACCAATTTTCGCTCAAAAATTCGCACATCATGTTTTTTCCGATCCACTTGAGAAATTTTCACTCATTACAAATCAGTAAACATGCAAAATTGCCTGATCGTGCAAAAAATTAATTGATATATAACCAATATAGTCCAGTAACTTTATACATAGCAGTATGCGTCAAATCCGGTAGTTCTGATTTTTTGCAGACTTGTTTATGATGTTGGCTTAATGAATAATCCAAGTTTGTGACCTCGAGCGCCGAACGCAACTTCGTCAAAAATCGAAAAAACCGCGAAAAAATCGTTATTTTTGCAAATTTTGGCGATTATAACCCTAAAGGATAGTTTTTTAAAGTAGAGTAAATTTGCTACAATATGATAGGAGAACTGTCTCTGTAGACCCAATAGTTTCCGAGATTAAGCCTTTCAAAGATTATCATTTTTTCGAACTTCGCAACTTTTAGCAATTTTTTCGTTCCAAATGAATTTTGACCCTGAATATACTATCGAAGCAATGTACTTTTATGATGGGATCTTAAAGAAGAAAATAAGAAATGTGAACGATGATGTTAAAGCTATACTACGAATAATGAAGTAAAAAAGATAAGTACAACAAAAGTTAGAAAGTTTATTTGTTAGGAAATTGAGTAACATTCAACATCAAAAAATTAAATTAATTTAGCTCTCTTGGAAGGTCCCGCTTTAGGTTCGTCCGTATCTGGATCAACGTATTTGGATGGCATATCCCCATCAGGGATGGTGACGAATCGCCGACGTCTTGTGCCCACAAGTAGTGTTGCCAATTATCTGTGATTTTAACTATCCGGATATCGAATAGTATGTAAAGTAATTATCCGGATATCCGGATAATAATCCGGATAGTGGATTTAAATAAAAACATATGTAGTTTTAAAAAATAAAAATAAGTTAATAATTTATTTTCATCTGAAAAATAATATTTTAAAAATACAAGAGCGTTTAACATTGGAAACTGCAACCGATTTCTAGTTTTTGTTAAAAAGACACTATGTAGCAACCGAAAAGACTCTTTCACTTTCGTTCAAAGTAGGTTGAATGGTCTTCAAAACATCAAATAGCTTTTCTAGGTAAGGAGCAAGTGTTTTATTTATGCTTTTATAAATTGAATTCCTTGTCCAGTTAAGAATAATTATTTAACGATTAACTTTACTATGTATTTTCAATTGGTGAAACCGTATGTTTCGTAAATTCCATGACTAAAGTACATTCGGTAAGTTCGGTCGGAGTTGGAGAATTTTCATTTTCCTTAACTTCTTGTTCCACCATTTTTAACTTAACGTTTTTGGTTGTTTTGGTATCAGGAACCAAACTTTTTATTAACGTTTTTGCATAACTGATAGCTTATGATTAAGAAATATAACTAAAATCGTCAAAATTATTATTTTGGAATAGTGTTGAATTCTGCACCAGCATCATTAATGAAACTAGCAGAACATTCCTCGTTTTGTTAATAGACTGCCTTAATGTGATTAACTTTAAATATTTTCAAATTACAAAAAATTGAACCATAAATTATGACACGGCAAAATACTGTTTTTTATTTGTAAATAAATTACACTTCTAAAAATTCAAATTCAAAACAATTGCTGGAATGATAATTTTTAGAGCAACCAAACGTAATCGTCTAATTGAAAAATAGTATATTTTTCTACAAGAGATGAAAACATTGTTTTTTCGGAAGCAAAAATTTGATCACGAGATATGTTTACGAATGCAATTTTTTCTATGATAGTAGAATATACTATACTATCGATATTTACTTTAAATTATAAAATAAGTTTTTCACAACATCTCATTAAAAATTCATATTCTATTTTTTCATGGTTGCTTTGTTTAAAAATTTTGTAAAATTATATGAAAAACCATAGCAACTACAGTTTGTTATTCTTTTTACACTGTAGTTGAAAAAGAACCCATTCTCACAAGAAATTAAGCGTGATGAAAATAGAATTTCTATATGCTATCATAGAAAAAGTAAGTTTTAGATTGACTAAACGAAACCGTCTATTATGAAAAATCAGCTACTACTAGCTGATTAAAATTTTTAAAACGGTAAATAGCGCAAATAATTTTTTTTTGCTTTAATTTAGTTATCCGGATTTTTTTTGTGAATTAACCGGATATCGGATAGCAAAATTTTTACGAATTATCCGGATAATTCCAATCCGGCTTAAACCGGATTGGAAACACTACCCACAAGTCATCCTCTATTTCGACATCGGAGAGATCGTCACCTTCTGGGATATCTGCTAGTGCAACTACAAAAATGATCAGGTACAATTACATAATCTTCTTTTCTCATCGGCCACCACACACATATATTTATTAATACAATTATTAGGACAGGGATGTAGAAAACTCTACAAAGGTATATTGCAAACAATTGCGAAGCTCGAAAAAAGTGATAAACTTTGAAAGGCTTAATCTCGGAATCTATTGGGTCTACAGAGATAGTTCTATTATCATATTGTAGCAAATTTAGTCTATTTTAAAAACGTCTTAAGAAAGGTTAAAGAAAAAACTAGTCCTTTAAGGTTATAATCGCCAAAATTTGCAAAAATAACGATTTTTTCGCGGTTTTTTCGATTTTTGACGAAGTTGCGTTCGGCGCTCGAAGTCACAAACTTGGATTATTTATTAGACCAACATCATAAACAAGTCAGCAAAAAATCAGAACTACCGGATTTGATGCATACTACCCCATACTCTTAGGCGACAAAGTTACTGGACTAATATATATGTATATGAAATTACTTTTCGTTTGCAAATTTAATTGTTTATAAGTTGCTTCGGTCTGAAAGACCTAAGTATTACATTCCTGAGCTCAAAGTAAAATTCTTACCCCCACTTTTTTGGCATTTCTCGACGTTTTAGGACCTACTGATTCTAAAAAAGCAACAATAAAATTGAATGTCTGTCTGCCGGCCGTCCGTCCGGCCGGCCGTCACAACCAACGAAATCTAGAAAACCGCTGGACATATTTGAAAAACTTTTTTTTTCTACAAATAGGTTTACTCAATGGGAAGAGCCGAAAGGACGATGTGTTCGATAACTGTACGAAGTGTGTCAAAAAAATCGTCAAGTGTGTCAAAACAAGGAAATTTGCATATTTTATGCTTAAAAAACTTTCATTTTAAGTTATTACGAGTAGGAACATTGAATTCGGAGAAATCTTGATGGTCGGGATTGGTATGTGAGACCAAAATCTAGATTATTGCATTATAAGTTTGTCAAAAAAATGTTGTCAAGTGTGTCAAAAGAAAGATTTTTATATATTTTTTTACCCAATTTTTTGGAAAAAAATAAAATTAAAATTTTGTATGAAATGAAATTTTATTATTATTATTGAGAATTATGGCATTATAAGTTTGTCAAAAAAATGTTGTTAAGTGAGTCAAAAGAAAGATTTTTATTTATTTTTTACCCAATTTTTTGGAAAAAAAATAAAATTAATAATTTGTATGACATGAAAATTTATTATTATTATAGAGAATTATGGCATTATAAGTTTGTCTAAAAAAATAAATGAAATCATTTTTTGACACCCTTAAAAAATGATTTCACTTATTTTTTTAGACAATTTTTTAAAAATAAAAATGCAGCTGTTTTTATGACGTAAATGTAAAAAATTGTCAAGTGTGTCAAAACAAGGAAATTTGCATATTTTTTGCTTAAAAAACTTTCATTTTAAGTAATTACGAGTAGGAACATTGAATTTGGAGAAATCTTGATGGTCGGGATTGGTATGTGAGACCAAAATCTAGGTTATTGCATTATAAGTTTGTCAAAAAAATGTTGTCAAGTGTGTCAAAAGAAAGATTTTTATATATTTTTTTACCCAATTTTTTGGAAAAAAATAAAATTAAAATTTTGTATGAAATGAAATTTTATTATTATTATTGAGAATTATGGCATTATAAGTTTGTCAAAAAAATGTTGTTAAGTGAGTCAAAAGAAAGATTTTTATTTATTTTTTTACCCAATTTTTTGGAAAAAAATAAAATTAATAATTTGTATGACATGAAAATTTATTATTATTATAGAGAATTATGGCATTATAAGTTTGTCAAAAAATAATGTCAAGTGTGTCAAAAAATGATTTCATTTATTTTTTTAGCCAATTTTTTGGAAATAAAAATGCAGCTGTTTTTATGACGTAAATGTAATTGAAAAAGAAATTGGACATGGAAATTTTTTAATATGTTATAGTTTTTGAAATTTTGAAAAAAGTTTGTATTTTTGGTTTTGTAATAATTTTTGCAATATTTTTAGAATTTTGGAAAAAGTTTTAATTTTTGATATTGTAAGAATTTTTGGAATATTTTTGGAATTTTGAAAAAATTTTAATTTTATTATAATTTTTGGAATTTTGAAAAAAGTTTCAATTTTTGATTTTGTAATAATTTTTGGAATATTTCTAGAATTTTGAAAAAAGTTTGATTTTATTATAATTTTTACAATATTTTTGGAATTTTGAAAGAAATATGAATTTGTGATTTTGAAATATTTTCTCGAAACGCTAAATGGAGAGGTTTTTGAGTAGTTTGCTGATTGTATAATCTTTTCACTAAATTATGTTAATATATGATCTGTTATAATTTTCCAACAACGTATCATTCGTACACGTAACATCAGTGTTAGTTTTTTAATACATACCTAACCAGAGATAAAAAATACATGTTCTTTGACAAAAAGTTATGTTTGATATACATCGCTGCTCAAAACTAAAAACCATGTCCTCATAAAAGTTTTTTGCCAAAAACTATATCAAAATCCTTGACCCAGACCGAAGTCTTGATATCTCAGAGCTTGAGATTTTAGCCCCTCCATATTTTAGGTAGATTTCCTTAAAAAATCTACCTATTGTAATGTGCCTCATCTCGGAATTTCGGGAAAATTTTTGTGCCAAACGACTATATATGATAAGCGGAGACGAAAAAACAAAAGAAAATTTTTTATATATATTTATCCGCAGGAGGGATCGATTTTGATCGATTATGATCAATGTTGATCTACGGGTCTGACTACCCTGCGTACTCCAGTCCCTGCCATTGACATATGAGTTAGCGTGAGATATCACATACCACTGGCAATGGCAGGAGATGTCATTAGCCAAGATGATATCTTAGGGTGCTGGCGAACGAACTTTAATTAGTCAACGGCTGCACTTCCAGTCTTAGCTGGGCAGCGTTCCGTAGCGGTACCGCTCATTAGTTCTTCCGAGGAATCGGACCAACACGTAGTTATGTGGGGGCTTTGTGCCTCGATTGAGGTGGTAAGCGGTGCGTCTGGGGTGCGCTGCATCAGCTGGATTATTGGCATTTAGTTTTGTTTTGTTTTCTCCAAATTTCTCACAATTTGTTTTTCACTTATTATTTTGTTATTATTTCTTCATCTTATCATGACATATTGGCATATGTCATATTTTGTAGTATGATAGGATTTTTTACTTAGTTATGCATTTTAAAATAAAATATAAAAAAAAAACATAAAAATTTTGATATATATATGGCAGTACAACCGAAAAAAATAAGTCTGCAAGTGGTAAAGCAAATTTGCGCAATCCACCCGCCCATAAAGCGGCACGTCCACGGAATTTGCAGAGACAAAACATATATGAATCAATAAAAAATTTTAAAATACATGTTCAAAACATATGCGGATTGAACGCTAACCATGACCACGTGCAACATCATCTTGAGCACGACAAACCGAACATTCTATTCCTTACAGAAACACAAGTTTCTGAAAATTTTCTCTTTATAGAATCGCTTAATTCCCATTATAGGCTCGAATCAGCTTTCAAACTCCATCAGGGCGTATGCGCATTCGTTCATGAGAGTGTTGCGTACACGCGCTTTTCAAATTTTGAACTACACGGTGACGGCTTCAATACAATGGTTTTAAAGATTTGTCTTCCAGAAATGACTTTTTTTACAATAGCTTTATACCGGTCCCCCAACAAATGTAACCCAAACTTTTTTAATATACTGACAAAAATTGTGGACGAGATTAGAGCAAAGTCCCCTAATTGTGAAGTTATCGTTACCGGTGACTTCAACGTCCACAACAAATCATGGTTGGAATTCTGCAAATCGACCGACGATGCTGACAATAGTGGAAAACTGGCAGAAATTTTTGCCGCGTCTCAGAGCCTATTCCAAATTGTTAAAAGCCCGACTTTCACTCCCCGTAATGGCGGTGATAATAGTTTTCTCTTAGATCTCTATCTTACCACAATGCCAGATATTACGAGTGTCGATGTCGCGAAAGGTAGTATTGGAAATTCTGATCATTATTTATATCTCATCAGTTATCAAAACTGATTTACTTAAAACTACAGCTCCCAAACCCCGTAAAATATTTCACTGCTCAAAAATGGATAAGAGTGGTCTTCAAAAATTTTTTCATGGTTTCCCTTTCGACCGTCATTGTTTTTACACTGACAATGTAAATGTTTATGCTCAAAACTTTACAGAAACCATCCAATTTGCTATCAATAAATTTGTCCCTTTCTCCATAGTAAAACCCAAACAAAAATACTTGTATTCGAAAGCTGCCAAAACGGCACTTAGAAACAAAAGTAGATCATTTAATATTTGGATCCATAACAAAACTCCCACTAATCGATCCCAATATCTAAAGGCCAACAAAATATCTAATCAGATTATCTCAAACGAAAAGTCCGAAATTGACAGAGCGAAAGCCTCAAAACTTACGTCTATGTCTGTTTCTGACAAGAGTTTCTACAGTGCCATCAATTCTTTAAATTCTGGTACAAAATTTTCTATTCCCCCTATTATTGATGGTGATTTAATCGTCAATGATCCCGCAAGAAAAGCTAACTTGTTCGCTGAACGCTTTGCTCTGAACTCCACTGTTTTGGAAACTCCTAAAGAAATACCCCGAATCCAGTCTTCAGGAGTTAATATGAATGAACTTCACTTCAAACCCAAAATAGTCGCTAAACTTTTAAAGGTGTTAAACATCAACAAAGCATCAGGCATGGACAATATTCCACCCATTAATTTAAAAACCTTTTCCAAAGAACTTGCACCAACTTTAACTAAAATATTCTACCAATCCTACAAATCTGGTATATTTCCCTCGTGCTGGAAGTTGGCAAATGTCCAGCCCGTCCCCAAAAAGGGATCAAAATCCGATATCTCAAATTATAGGCCAATAGCTTTACTATCGGTCCTATCCAAAGTCTATGAGCATTATATTAATACACATATTTCAAAATTTCTGGAAGAAAATCATTTGATATCCGACAGCCAATACGGTTTTCGAAACAAAAGATCAACTACCGATCTATTAAGCTATGTAGCGCATTTTTGGAACAGCATACTTGATAAAGGTGGTGAAACATACGTTATCGCTTTAGACATCTCCAAGGCATTCGATCGAGTCTGGCATGCCAACTTAATCAACAAGCTCGTTGCGTACGGTTTTCATCCCAATGTTGTGAAGCTGATTCAAAATTTTCTATCCAACCGATACATTTTGGTAACCTTAGACGGATTTTCTTCTGAGTCTAAACTAATTAACGCTGGTGCACCCTAAGGCTCAGTATTTTCCCCAACCCTATTTTTGATTTATATCAACGAATTGTTGAAAATCACCAGTAACCCAATAAATAGTTTTGCAGATGATAGTACTCTGCACAAGTCGTTCGAGCCCCTTCCTTCAAAAGGTAAAATGCACGAACGAATTAATCCTGCACGGAGAGACGCTGCCATAAACTTGAACAAAGACCTGAATAAAGTCGCCGACTGGGGTGACCAAAACCTTGTCAATTTCAACTCCACCAAAACACAGCTGTTGATTGTTTCCGGATTAAAGACCGAGTTCCCCAAAGATATTTTATTTAGTATGTGTGATGAACCAATAGGTGAATGTAAAATCATTCGTTTATTGGGTGTCACAGTTTCAAATGACCTACTCTGGAACGATCATGTAATGGCGATGGCAAAAAGCGCGTCTAAAAAACTCGGCCTCCTAAATAGATGCAAAAAATTTTTTACTCAATACCAATTGCTCCATGTTTATAAGTCCTATATTCGTCCCTGTATGGAGCACTGCTGTCAAGTTTGGGGTGCTGCCTCTGTTCCCATCTTGGCCCTCTTGGACTCTGTTCAAAAGCGAGCTATACGAATTGTAGGTGATCGAACTTTGACATCAAAACTTGATTCCCTACAGCATCGTCGCACTGTTGCTGACCTCGTTGTTTTTTACAAATATCGTCATCAGCAGTGCTCAGATGAAATCAGCGGCATCATGCCTCAAACTTATTCTTACCCCCGTTCCACTCGGCAATCGGCTGCCGCAACCAGTGAAACGGTAAAGATCCCGCGCTGTCATACTGGCAGATTGCAGAGAGACTTCTTTGTCCGAACTGCGTACAAATGGAATAGTTTGCCGGAACACTTAGTCTCAGGTGGCTTCAACCCACAGATGTTTAAAAAACGCGTTAATCAACACCTTAGAACGCCAGTTGTTGTGGGACCCAGGTCTAGACCTAGGTCTTAAAAGGTATTTATGTGTTGTTGTGACACATATTCTAAACCCTATTACACAACACATTTTATTAAAAAAAAATATATATATATATATATATATATATATATATATATATATATATATATATATATATACATATATATAATTATATATATATATATATATATATATATATATATATATATATATATATATATATATATATATATATATATATATATATATGTATATATATAAACGATATGAGATATAACGAAAACGACCGGCACTCTCACGGTCGCATTTGTTGAGGTAGATCAAAAAACTTTTCTGTACATGAGTGTTCTATTAATATGTTTGTCGATTATACTGCGCACACGATGGAAAGATATTTTGAATTTCCTTAGAGGAGAATTTGCTATAGTTATATTTATAGTAGATTGACAATTCAGCCACATTTCTTCTGTGCTGGAGTGAATCAAGCTGGTCCGTTAGTTCGGTATTACCACTCAACCGTATTTCTTTTCTCTATACAGAATCTAGACATTTTATTGTTGACTGACAAGCACCTCCCCAAACATGACAGCAGTATTCCATACATGGATGAATAAAGGACTTGAAGATTAGCAAAATTTGATCGGGATTGAAATACTTTTTACATCGACTCAAGAATCCTAATTTTTGCATTGCAGATTTAGCGAGGTTGAACACATGTTTATTCCATTTAAGGTTATTTTGAATCTCTACTCCAAGAAGTCTAACTGATTCAACCTCACGCAATTCCTCATGGTTTATCTTAATAGGGATATTTTTATGTCGCTGTATTCGTTAAAGACGGCATAGTTTGGTTTCGGTTGGATTAAATGAAACAAGATTACGATCGCCCCATTCCATTATACAATCCAGGTCTTTGTTGATAGAATCAATTAGCAGCTCTCTATCAGTGGTAACTGCAGTATGAGATCGAAATTTAGGAGATGCATCTGATGCATGCAATGTGCTGTCATCAGCAAACAAAACTATCATTGGATTGGGTGCACTGTGGAAATAAGTAAATCATTAAGGTTTTATAAGATAAATAGAAAATTTTTGTTAAAATTGGAGCTAGTTGCCTGGCAAAATTTTTAAGAATGAGTGGTGGAATACCATCGGGGCCAGCAGATTTGTTGATATTGATAGAAAGAAGCATTTTCCGTACAATATTGCAACGAAAATTAATTGGTTTCATTTTCGTTACAACTGGGGAAATGAGTGTAGGAGAATGGGGAGGTTCGACTATGTTTGAGTTTTCTGCGAAAATACGACCCAAAAGATCCGCCTTCTCTTTCGAGTCGCTTACGGGAATGTTATTTAGAACTAAGGTTGGAATAGAGGATCGAGTAAAATTGCTCTGGACTGATTTAACTGCCTGAAAGAAACTACGTGATGGGTGGGTGCTCGGCGAATTTCTTTGCTTTCTTCTGGATAAACGCGTCTTTGTCCAAGTCTATTTTGTATTTACTTATATTTCTGGCTTTCTTGTAGGCACTATGGGTTTCAGGTGTTTTATTTGAGTTGTACGTCTTAAATGCGTTGCGTTTATTCCTCACTGCCTCATCAACATCCCGCGTGAACCAAGGATCAGTTCTAGGAGTGATTAATCGATTTGGAATAAACCGCCGCATTCCGTCTTTTGTGATTTCAGAAATTTTTATTGCCGATGTGCTAGCATCTTGATCAACATAACAAATAGTTTTCCAAGGTCATAAAAGTTTCTCAGTCCCTCCCAGTTGGCGCGTTTATAGTTCCAAACGCGACGAGGATTTGCTTTAATTTGTGTCGGTGATGTAAATTGCACTATTGCTGATATTAGTAAATGGTCCGATGTTCCGAGGGGTTGTTCAACTTTTGTCTTCGTAGTATCTGGTTCGTTTGTCAAAAGCAGATCCAGCAAATTATTGTTATGATGTGAATTATCTGGGATTCTAGTGGGACACTCTATCATTTGCGTCAAACCGTGATAATCGGCGAGTATTAGTTCGGCTTGTCTTCCTACGTCGTCAGTGCACGATGAATACCTAAGCCATTCCTTATTATGAATATTAAAGTCTCCAAGAATGGCCAGTCTTGCTTTGGGGTAGTCCGTGGTAATCTTGCCTAGATTCGCCGATATTTGATCGAAAAATGGACATCCTGGGGGGAATTTGGGGATCTGTATAATCCTATTATAAACATAGTTTCATCAACACGTGAGATCTTCAGTGCTATAGAATTATGGTGCTTAGAGTTCAACACGTAAGTCTTAATTCTCATACATGAAAGTGAATTTCGAACAAATACACAGACACCATGCTGGAATGTTCCAATTCGTAACTAGGTATCCGGTATTTATCGAGATCCAATTTCGATGCTTTACCACTGACAATTGTTTCGGTAAGAAACAATATGTCAGGTTTGTTTTTTCGATGTAGTGATGAACCTCGTTTAGATTCGAATTGAGACCTCTTATGTTGCTGAAATCAATGCTAAGCTGTTGGTTCACTCTGCTGCCATTTTGTTGAGACAAAGACTTGCCCTTTGACATTGCAGGTATAGATACTGAAATTCGGCCAGGTCTAAATTTCAACACTAAACAGTACAAAAAAATGGGGTATCTCTGTCACAAAAACACGATAGCAGGTTTCATGCAACAGTAGCACGATAAGGGAAAAGCAAAAAATGGGGACACAAAATACACTAACCAAATTGAAGATTAAAAAAAAGAGTTAATTTAGGTAAGACAAAAAGAAGTAATTCCTACTAATAATTAAAAAGAAACTTTAGATTTCTTGTTACCAGGCAATACTTTGTATTACAAATTTAAGCCTTTAAAATAATAAATTTATAGCTTCAAAAGCAATAAAAGGATAAATTTTACCTGCCTACCGCTTGGTAACAATAAACAAAAAATATCAAATAACTGTTTAATAAAGAACAATCTCACCGATATAATTGTCGGCCTCTTATCTTCCATTCACTTCACTAACATTAACACTAACCCACAAATAAAATAAAATTTTCTTTTCGTTATTATTTTTTTTTTAATATTTAAACAACCTTTCTCTTCTAACTCTAGTTGATGAATGACTTACTTACTTACTTTATTTTATTTTATAAATTTATTATTATTGTTTTGCATATGTATATTACAAATTCAAATACAAGCAATATTCGGGAAGCGTTTTGAGCTATGTGCTCTTGTTCAAATGTTATAAATATTATAAACAAGAAAACACAAATTTTTAAATTATAAAACTTTAAGAAAACATAACATGTAAATTTGGAGAATTTTATTTTTTATTTTGTAAGAAGTGAAAAGAACTACATTTTTGTTATAAAGGTTAAAACAACAAAAATTCTTCTTTTAACAATATATCAAGTGATAATCGACAGCGCACAATTCGTGCCCTGACTCGACAAAGTGTTCGTTACTATCGTGCAGCTTTAAATGAAAGAAAATAAAGTGACCTTGAAAATCGTGAAATCGAAGAGAAAAATACGTGAGCAGGTTTAGATTTAAAAATTGAAATTGTGAAACCATCCATCGTTTGTAAAATGAAGAAAATTTGGGAAACAGTAACAGTGTAAAATAAAGGCATTCGATACCAAATGTTTTTTTTATTTATTAGTGAAGAAAAAGACATATAGGAGTAGACAGGCATTAAAGAAAGGTAAGATAGTGTTATTTTTATAAACCAATAGGTTTTAAGCATAAGTTAATAGCATATTGTATTAGAGGACATAATGTTAGGGACAGAACAGAATATGTTGCGAGTATGAAAGCTAGCAAGTGGTTTAAATTCGTACAGATTTCTTACTAAATTTATGCTGTACTATTTCTGCGATCAAACTAGAAATAAATAAATAAGAGATAATTCGACTAAAATAATTTTTAAGGACGAGACTCATTGAAGTTTCTAAATGAATTTGTTATGGTTTTTTTGTTTACGCCTTTTTTATCAACTGTTACCATGGTATTATTGTTGGTTGTTTCATAACAAAAAATGCTGTTTATAAATTTTTGGGAATAAACATAAAAATCATTTGAAATAATTTGAAAATGTTGTATGCATATGATCGTTCATTGAAAATGTATATTTGTTATGCGCAAGTTCATTTAATGAAATTTGATGAATTTTTCATGACAATATTGAATTGTTTATTATTTCATAAATTCGTAATAAATATTTTCCGGAACTGTAACCTAGGTGATTTTATTATAATAAATAAACAATAATGAAAATTCCTAAGTGACAATTTCCAGTACAGGACCAGAAAAAAGATATTTAATGAAATACGATAGAGAAATTTTAAAATTCAATTTTAGCATAAGTAGTATATTGCTAACGTTCTGTCCTCCTAATATAATATAAAATTGTAAAACTATATTTAAAAGTATCAACTTATTACTAATTCCACATGTTGTTTTATATTGAAACAGAGCAAACATTTATACACAAACATTTAAACTATTAAACAAAAATTTTTTGGTTTATAAAACCATCTTATAGTAGTATTTTTTTACCAATGAATTTTTGACAGATAGCACGCAGCAAGAGATGAAAGATGAGACAACAAGTAAAACAGAACTGTATTATGTATTTTTGGGGTGATTTGTTTACATTTCTTATTGTTTTTGTATTTTATAAATATAATCAATTAAAATCAATCAATCGATTATAATAAATATAATTAAATATAAACATAATCAATTGCGATTATTATAAATTTGTTTTATAAATTTCAATTATTATTATAAATTTCTACTGTTGTGTACCCCCTTTATCCTAGTTATAATTATGTACATCGGACAACACTTATTAAAATTGGCGTTAAGTAAAATTATTGTGAATTATTAGAATTAGAGTTAAGTAATACGTAGTATTACTTAACTCTAATTCTAATAATTCACAATAATTTTACTTAACGCCAATTTTAATAAGTGTTGTCCGATGTACATAATTATAACTAGGATAAAGGGGGTACACAACAGTAGAAATTTATAATAATAATTGAAATTTATAAAACAAATTTATAATAATCGCAATTGATTATGTTTATATTTAATTATACTTAACTCTAAAGTAGTTGGATTATTTTATACTGTGTGTACAAATTGGGTTCTTTGTGGCTATGATTTGAAATATGAAGCCTTTAAAAAAGCGGAAATACAGAAAATAAAAAGAAGGAGATTGGTAGGGAACTTGTTATGCGCTGTATGACTCTCTTCTTCTCGCGTTTCATCAGCTTGCAATGTCTTACGTCTAATGTTTCTGTTTACTTCATGATATTGTTCCACTCCAAATTTTTTTATTGCCATCCCTTCGAAATTTTCAAACTGATCACGGAGCTCAATAATTTATTTGTACAAGGAATCATAAAAACAACTACCTGACTTACGTCAATGTTATTCGACTGCAGCTTCTTATTGACTGCATGAAATCTGCACAGAACCTTATTTCACGTGATTAACAAACTTAGCTGACTATAAGGAGGCCACAAATCAAATATGATTTGTCTATTCATGAAAAACAGAGTGTTTTTGAAGATTTAATTTTCCTGATGGAAAACGAGCCTGTGCTGGTCAAGCTTAAAAGAAGAAAACAAATGCCAGTTAGAGTCAAACGGCAACCCTATAGTGAGAAAATAAATGTTTTTGTTCATTCACCTGCGCATAAAAAAAGATATTGAATTAGTGGGCTTTCCTAAAAATATTAAATATATATTAATTCTATAGGTGCTAATTCACTATCTCTTGAATTAGTGTTGAGTGTCTAATCTCGGCAATAATCCAAAAAAAAATTGAATTAATGCCGAGATTTCTTAGAAAATTAAATCTTGGTTCTATGTTAGTTTAGAAATGTCTGCGCTATGTTGGAAAAAAATTGAGCTATTTTAAAACTAAACTAAGCTATTGCGGAGAATTTTCTCGGGGCTATTAAGTCGGCGCTACTTATCATAGAGCCAAAAATTATATCTCGATCTTATGTCAGTTTAGAAATGTCTGTGTCAGCTACAAGGCCAAACGAAGTTGATAAGTTACGAATTTTTCTGAAAAGGCATTTCATTTGAGAAATACAAGAAGTATCAATACATGTAGTGGTAATGTTTAACTTTATATTGGCACATTTCATTTTTAAACACGTGAGTTACATGTGCTGTTGTAGACGATCTCTTTGAGGTCATTCAAAAAAGATGTTTGGCGGGTAGCACAATATCTCTGATTTGGATTATTTAAAAAACCGAAAAAACCAAAACGATTCTGTTAGTGGATAGACAAATTTAGGTAATCTAGGAATAGTTAAAATTTTGGTTATTACTAAATGGAGAAATAAATCAAAAAATTCAGATTTTCTCCCAAAAGTTTAAAAAAAAGAAATTTTTTTTGAAAGTATTATTCCTTCAAACACCACCCTAAAGAATATATGTAAGAAGGTTGTGTTAAAATTTCAGACCGATTGGTTTAGCCGTTTTTAAGATATGAGAAAACACCGTTTTGATTAAAAAGCGTTCAAAGGATCAAAAGACGTTGTTTACACTGACGAAATTCAATCGTTTTGTATTGACCAGCAAACTGAATATTTAGCGATGTACTTCAAAATCTTAAAATTGACATTGTTAAGCAAAAGTGTATATCGTCGCTTTAATAATGAAATCACGTATGCCATTCCCTATAAGGATGTCTATAGAGTGGCGTTTTAACATTTTCCAATATTTTATATCTGGGGGTGAAAATTAATATATTGTTAATTAACGTACATGCAAATTTTAATTGGTTAAATATTGAAACAGCGTAAATGGCTGTACGATATTCCAATTCCTACAGAATAATAACTTGGGTAAAATCAGTGTCGTATATTTTATATACAATATACATTACGATCGCCACACGAATTGGTAAATATAAAATATTGTATAAGCATCATTCATGACTACATGATATGCCGGTTCATATAAATTGTAAGAAGAAAGAAAGAAGAAATTGTAAGAATATCATGCGTTATTTCAATAATAATTACCTTTAGGCTTAATCGTACTTCCATGCAATATCGAATGAAATATCGTATATATGAAATATGAAATAACGTATAAGGTACCTGATTGACTTTTCACCTCTTTTTAGGTAGAAAATCCAGCAGGTACCAATGTGAAATTTTAATATGCTGTGGGGAAATTAGTCAAGAGTAATTGGTAGAAATTTTTTTTCCAATATCTTTATTCATTCAATAGTGCTGCTGAGTTTACGAAAATCAGAAAATCGAAAAATCTTTAAGCCCAATTATCTCGAAACTACACTTTTGCGAATACGTTGTTTCATTATTAAAGCGACGATATTTGTACACGTGTATATTTGACTTTAAAAAACTCTCTTAAACTAATGTTCTGGAATAAGTAAATTAAATCATAGAATATAAAATTGATTTAAAAGTTTACCAGCAGTAGGATTAGGATAGCCATCACTGTCGAATTCAACACCAGCGTACACTTTTTGTCTTCTTTGTTCCGCACTTGATTTTTGTCCAAATCCTCCTTCCGGCGAATCACATATATAAAACGGATGATAACGTGCTGGCTGCGATGGTTTGTCTCCTCCTTCTACTGTAAACGTATATGTTAGTCCACGTTCAACAGTTAACTCTGGGATAAGTAGATCATTGAGATACCAGGCAATACCCCAAGATGGATTTCCTGTTACTGGCGTATATCCTTTTTTACCACCAGTCGGCCCAATTCTAACCGATATTGATTGTTCGTTTTCAACAACTCTAGTTGGCCATGGTTTTACGTCATCCTCCACTTTTACATCATACAATGAAGATTTGCAAGAATGATCGTTCTATTAAATAAAATACAAAAAAATAAATAATTATTTTATTTCGGAGATTAAAAATACTCTGATTGTATAAAAATTAAATATTTACTTGAGCCGAAAAGTTAATTTGAATATCATCAACATTTACGTCCATTCCATTATGACTATGTGAATTCGCTTCTTTTCTTGAATTCAATGGTCCTATAGCAGCAATAATTGATATTTCTCGGTCAATAGGAATCGCACGATCATTAACAGGTTCATTGGTTTGTAGTGGTCTCTTGTATTTAACAGTCGTGATTCCATTTTTTCGATCTCCCGAAACTTTTAATATAAAAAGTGAGTATTTTAAATAACACAGATTGTATTTTATTGTTTACCAACAACCGCATCATTCCTTCCTCCTATACGTTCATCTGGACATACACCTTGTTTACCATCACATTGTGATAAATGTGATAGATAGTAATCTTCAGCACGGAAGGATCTTGATATTGTATCGTAAAATGCAACCACAACATCACCACCTCGCATTTGAGGTCGTCCCTGACTTCCTGATAACCCAAATGCCATGTATTGATCTTCACGTATTCTACCAAATAGTTCTATTTGAATATTTTCACCTTGGATTTCCCATCTAACTTGCAGACGATTATCGATTATTTCACGACAGTTTGTATTTTGTGGTTTTTGCGTTGTTGTCTATAAATTTAGAAGAAAAAATCACAATAATAAAATATAAAATATATAATCGAAAAACCAAATCGGAAAACTAAGTTTTTTGAATAAATGTTTTGATCGTGGTTAGTTGAAGTTATTGATTGCTACAGAACATTGATATTGATAAAAAAATCATTTTCTTTAATCTGAAGATAATAAATATAATACAATAATTCTATGGTTAATAGAAAAATATTGTTTGAGTTGAACACTATAGAGCAGCTGTATTCCATGGCTTTACAAAATCAGTTAAATATTAAAATTTAAGGTTGTTTACTTAAGTTGTTCGATCAAATAAAATGAAGATATTGTGTACAAACAACAAATATTAGTAAAAAGAGGCGACCATAGATACTTACAGGATTGTACCACCAAGACGGCTTATTAAATTTAAAATTAAAATATATTCATTAATGTATATTAACATAATACAAAATTAAAATAATAATCTTACCGTTATTTTAGTTTGACCTAATGCAGGCGGTACATCTAAATCTTTTGGTATATATACATGTCCAAAATTATGACGATACTCAACACACCAAACAGCAAGCCAATCGATGTCATAAACAGTGAGATTTCCGGGAAGTTGTATTTCAATATCTTCACCCTGATAGCCACGTAATGGATCAAGAGATCCAACTTCATTTGGTACTTTTATACCCATAATATTTGGTTCACTTCCATTTCCCACCCAGAAATATGCATCAGGTCCGGCACCATCATAATGCAAATTAGGAATATAAAATGTTTTTGCATCTAAAACACTAATATTACTTGAACGTAGTCCATGTGCAAGTCTTTTAAATTCTGGTAGCACACGGGGTCTTGGTACATCCAAATTAGCAGGAATAAAAACTTCACCAAAATCAACCTAGAAACAAAGAAAAAACATTCTATGAAATGATTACAAATAAGTTACTAACATAATAATTTTTTTCTACGACCAAACTAGAAATTGTGATATAGTTTCATTATTGTTTATTTTTCACGATGAAATCACATAGGCAACAGTAATGTAATATATATTTCGCACTAGTGTGTAATGAAATAATACACAATCCAATATTGTTATGACAACGGTTGTCACAATAAACTAATGAAATTTCAAAAAATACTAAACTTGCGCATAACAAATAACAATTTTCAATTAAAAATATAAAGAATTATTTGCTACCACCGTTTTTCAATTATTTCAAATTATTTTCTTAAATTTTTTTTTTTAACCCAAAGAAGTCAAAAGAAAAATATAAAAGAGCATAATATAATTTGTTCAATTAGCGTAAGAAGCAGAAAACAATTTCGTTTTCTGAAAATGTTCTGTTAGCCTATTTTGGTGAACTTTTTGTGGCTTCAAGATTTAGATCACCACCTTTTTAGAATACCAGATATTGAAAAAAAAAAAAATTTCGTATATTTTACCCATTTTGAAGTATTAAAGCGTTTCGAGAAAATATTACAAAATCAAAAATTCATATTTCTTTCAAAATTCTAAAAATTATAATAAAATCAAAAATTGAAACTTTTTTTCAAAATTCTAAAAATATTCCAAAAATTATTACAAAATCAAAGATTAAACTTTTTTAAAAAATTCTGAAAATATTGCAAAAATTATAACAAAATGAAAAAGTGAAACTTTTTTTTAAAATTCCAAAAACATTCCAAAAATTAGAATTGATTTTATTTTATTTTAAAATTAGAATTGATTTTATTCTACTTTTCTAAATTCTAATAATATTCAAAAAACTCAAATTTTTTCAAAAATTCTAAAAATATTGCAAAAACTATAACAATATCAAAAATTGAAAGTTTTTTCAAAATTCCAAAAATTATCATAACATCAAAAATTTAAAAATGTTGCAAAAATTATAACAAAATCAAAAATTGAAACTTTTTCCAAAATTCTAAAAATATTGCAAAAATTATTACAAAATCAAAACTACAAACTTTTTTCAAAATTCCAAAAACATTTCAAAAACTAACAAATTCAAAAATTTCTATGTCCAATTACATGTTCAATTACATTTACGTCATAAAAACAGCTACAATTTTTTTTTTCCAAAAAATTGGCTAAAAAAATAAATGAAATCATTTTTTGACACACTTGACATTATTTTTTTGACAAACTTATAATGCCATAATTCTCTATAATAATAATAAAATTTCATGATATACAAATAATTAATTTTATTTTTTCCAAAAGATTGGGTAAAAAATAAATAAAAATCTTTCTTTTGACACACTTGACAACATTTTTTTGACAAACTTATAATACCATAATTCTCTATAATAATAATAAAATTTCATGTCATACAAATATATTTCATGTCATACAAATAAGTAATTTTATTTTTTTCCAAAAAATGGTAAAAAAATAAATAAAAATCTTTCTTTTGACACACTTGACAACATTTTTTTGACAAACTTGACAATATTTCTTTGACAAACTTATAAAACCATAATTCTCTATAATAATAATTAAAGTTCATGTCATACAAATAATTAATTTTATTTTTTTACAAAAAATTGGGTAAAAAATAAATAAAAATCTTTCTTTTGACACACTTGACAACATTTTTTTGACAAACTTATAATGCAATAATCTAGATTTTGGTCTCACATTCTAATACCGACCATCAAGATTTCTCCAAATTCAATATTCCTACTCGTAATCACTTAAAAATTAAAATGAAAGTTGTTTAAGCAAAAATTATGCAAATTTCCTTGTTTTGACACACTTGACGATTTTTTGACACATTTCCGGTACAGTTATCGAACACATCGTCCTTTCGGCTCTTCCCATTGAGTAAAACCTATTTTTAGAAAAAAAAATTTTTTGAAATCCGGTTTGGAATGGTTCTGTACCGGCCCAATAACAATAGCCATGTACTGTTAACCATTAATGGGCCAGTGCTTGGCCGTATGTCAAAGTCTGGCAAACTTTGCTTGGGTTTTTACCGGATAACACTACAGTCGATAAAATAATTGCCCAAATGTTTTCCTTTTCCGATAATCAGAAATATTTCAATTTAGAGGAAAAAAAGTATATAAATTAATTTTGTTTATTTATTGTTTCATTAAATTATGATTTTTATAGCAAAACTAATAATCAATAATAGTCTCATGCTTATGTTAGTGTTAAGATGTTGAAAGTAAATCACAATCTTCGGTCGTTGGAATCTCCAATTCTTATTGTGAATAAAAACCGGTTTTTCAATGATTAATGCACAGAATATGTTTCAATATTTAGTACAGATGTTAAGATATAAAATTTTCAATATATTAGATTCACAATTAGTAAAGCATAATTAATTTGATGTAAAAACACATGTGAATTGTTCATATCAATTTTTCATTTCATATAAAAATCGTATAAAAAAAACCATAAGGAATCTCTCACTTTTTATGTTTTAGTTTCATAGCTTTCATATGTTTACTTTAAAATTTGTGAAAAACAAAAAATAAAAATGACGATTTTCGAGGTATAAGCTTTAAAGTAAACTAAGGTTTAACCTAGCGAAAAAAAGAAACATTATTAATTTCCAACTTACACATTTCGATTATTCAATTATTTTTCTCTTTATTTGCAAAAATATACGTAAATCGCATGAAATTTGTGGCACCTATTAACAAAACATTGACACCATTACCAAAACTACGTGAAAAAACCTCAAGAATTCAACCGCGCATAACTCCGATTCAGAGTACTCAAAAAATAAAAGCAGAAATATTTTTTTCCTTTCGTCAATACCAATAATATATCAAAATTTCAGATTTTTTAAAAATCAAAAATTTAAAAATCGACAACAAAATGTACGTTTTCAAAATAATTTTTGGCATTGACAAGTTTGATGTACAATGGTAGACCTTCACGACCAATTCTGAAAATATTTGTCTAGCATGTTCCATAGCGGAACTTAGAGTGTTAACAAATGTCCCCACCTGTATCAATTTACAAATCACCCAATTTTCAGATTAAATTTCACTTGAAGACTTAATTTAATTTGATTGTGTTATAATAATATATTCTCTGGGGTGATTCCATAGAGTCTTTTCCCAATTTATCATCTATTTTAGTTACCTTTCGTTTAATTGGAAAACCAGTGTCGGCAATCCGAATGCCTGTTGTGTTTAACATATCGATAAAGCGTTGAGTGAAAGTGCATTAAATCGATAAAACAATCAATTGTTCTACCAAGAAATGTATGTCTACATATATTCCGTCTACATATTTTTAAAATATAACTACAAAATTCCATGTTTTAGTCTTAGATTTTTAAATAACAAACATCAAAGATATAAAGTTATGCTGCAAGCCAACGATTTGTGGTATACTTAAGAGGATTCAAAGAAATTTTCTAGGCAACTTAATAAACTTTCAAAACAAAAAATTTTTGCCATGAAAAACTTATGTTAACAGTTTGCTTTTGATTTAAAAGTTTTAGAAAACAAAATCGTATTGTGGCTTTGTTTTTAAGTATTTATGCTAATAATGTTTTAAATGTGATAAGGTTATGAGGTAAATATATTTGTGTTGTAACCAAGGTAATGTTGATAAATGTTATTTTTTTAAGAGTTATTCCAATGAAATTGTGTTTAAAATATTTTCTAACAAGCTTTTGTAAACGAAATTCAGATGATATCTACTTGTAGAGCATAATGTGCAGCATTTTTATTTTAAATACGAGTGTGTATACACTATACATATTGTTACGTTTTACAACCTCACTTCGAATTGGCCTTACTCTCAATTCGATAAACGTATTTCCCAAATCTCCTTCTGAATTCGATCTCTGGTTAGTAAGCACAAACATTTTATTAAGTATTCAACACAGCTATGGTTTTACAACCACAGAAAAACAATACAGCAAAAGATCTTCCTATCTAGAATATTCATTTAAATAGTAGCTTCAGAAACTCCAACGGTTGATTGTAGAAATTTCCAGACCAACATTGTCCAATATAATTCACAAACACAACACTTAAAACTTTATTCACAGTTCTATTTGCACGGTTTTATGTTTACGATTCAGCGTTTCGTTTATAATTAATTTTCGTTTAACATAATCACATTCCACTTAAACTATTAACACTATCGCAGTCTAAGTTAATTTAACTTTACATCATCGCAGTATAATTTAAACTAATTCTCATTTCACAATTCCATATATATATAATTATGCTTAAACTAGAGAAATTTGTTTAATGTTTTTGCTTTGACCCGTATTCTTGGAAACGATGTAATGCTGGTTTTACTTTTGAAATATGTATGGCGGAAATCGAGGTTGACTACAATTTTGTTTTGTATTTCTTTGCGATTATGTAGAATCGTAACACTTTATTTGTCGTTTTTTACATGCGTTATATCTTCCAATTCGATAAATATATTCCCTCAATTTTGTTTAAATTCGACCACTAAATCAAGAGACGCGGTAGTGTCTCGTGCGCCATGTTTTGAAAGACACTACTAGTACATTAAGAGACGTGGTAGTGTCTAGTGCACCATGTTTTGAAAGACACTACTAGTATATACTGTGCACCGGATAGGTTTTGAACGTTAAAATTTTCATTTCGAATAATTTGAATTTGTTCTACAACCGTATTCAAAGTTATCAATAAAAGTATATATAATTTAACTCATATCATTTTACTCATTAGTAAAAAAAAGTCAGCATTCATGCTTTTTTATGAACATTTTTAAGACCAAAATTTTGCTTTCCCAAACTTTGAGTAAAATCTAAATAGTTTAACAAATTTTTATACCACGTTGGTAGCATTGGTAATATGCAGTAAGTTTAGTATGATTATGGCAAATTTTCAAAAAGAAGCCAAATGTACGTATACATAGAATCGAAAAACACAAAATTAGGCGAATTGATATTTATTATCACTCAATAATGATAATATTTAACAACAGCAGAAAACCTTAAACACAAAACCAGATTAGTTTGCAAGAACATAAAGTTGTTTTCGATAAAATGATTTGTTATGTAAATGTATGTGTCCAGGAAACCCATCAAATGTTTTATTAATAAAATTGAGATTGGTAATTTATAATTATAAAGTTATGAGAAAAAAGAATATTTGTATAATAGGTTATTCGGCTAGTATATGTGAAGTATACTGTTCACGTGAAGGTTAACCTATTTTTGATTTGTTAAATCCATCTGAGGATAACACCAAACAGGTGTTGAAACGTACGTAATGAAGAAATAAAATGCATTAAAGAAAAATAAACATACGGCTTTAAATCCAAACAAAAATTAATATTTATAAATCAGTATCTACCCGGGTAGATATCACGGTTTTTGTAATTCAATAACTTTAGATATTTAGATATTTTTTTTCCTTTTTTCTTATATGAAAATTTTTACTGGTCAATGTGAAAAACAAGTAACTTTATTTTTAAATACATGCTTTTATTGTATGCTTACACAAAAGTAAAATAAATACACAGTTACGTTTGTTGATATTATGATTTATGTAATATCTACCGTGGTAGATATTGTTCATATTAGTCGCTAAAAATTTCCGTTCACGTGAAGGTTAAGCCATTTTTTCAGTAAAAATGGTTCGTCAAAATCGTTCTTTTAATCTTATTGATTATTGGTCTTAATCTTATTGATGTGTTTGGTCAAAAGGCCTATTATTATGTAAATTTGTTATCTGAGAGAACCCAACAAATGTTAAATCAGTAGTGCAATTTTAATTTTTATTTCATTTTATTTTAGAAGTTATTTTGTAGTGATGTGATTCAAAAATAATTTTTTTATTCGCCTACATATTAAAGTGGTACTTTATTACTGTGATTTGCGGCCGTAAAGTGTTACTTTTTAACCATATATATTGTTGTCATAGTTACGTCCAAAAAAGTAAAAAACATTTGTATTTGTTTAAATTCTATAAAAAATAGAAATTTTTATCAAAGCAGCCTTTAAATTCAACATTTCATAATCCAATTAGAATTAGTGTTATTATTTGTTGTCATAGTTACACAATTATTTTGAAAAAATAACAAATATTTTGTCAAATAAATGACAAATTTATGCAAAATTATGACTTTGATTTAGAATAAACAATTTTTTTTTAAATATTTTGCTAGCGTCGAATAAAAAATAGTATATATATGACGCACGGACGTAAGCTATTTTGGACTTAATGTGGGTGCAAATCTCGGCTAGCGCCTCGATTTGCAAACTCCACATACGTCCAAAATCTTTAGCTTTACGTTCTTGCATCATAATGTACTATAGTATGCTTTGGAATTTTGGTTTTTATTCTTGACTAGAAGGTACCCGCACGGCGATGCCCGTGCTTCCCAGATAAAGTGGTTGAAAACTGTTTTTTTGGAGTAAATTCTCCTATAGTTTTATTTTTAATGTCATTTAATTTAACTTATTTTATTAGTAATATATAAAAGTTTGAAAAAAATGTAATAGTATCATTTTACAGTCAGCAAAAGCCATTAAGTAAATGTCTCTAAAGCTATAGATAAATTTACATATTAAATATATGTTAAAATTAAAACACGTTGACAGACAAATAATAATGACATATCGATATTATATATAGTTATGACATATTCATTTTTAGCGCGTATTTTTCGTTGTTAGTTTTTTGGTTAGAAAAAAAGAATTTCCATATATATTTTTTATAAAAAACTGTATTTATTATATTCTTGCTAAAATTCTTTTACTTTTAACTTCAGCAAAAAAATCACATGATACATAAATATACATTTATAAAATAAGTAGATTTTTTTTATTTTAAATTCCATACAAAATTTTAGTGTTCACACCGAAAAAAATAATACCCATTTGCTACGTACCTAATTTGATGCGTAGCAAATCATCCTACCAAATATTTGGTACGTACTTTTTTGATAATTGTTTCCATCGACCATAGTCGATCTAATAAGTATTTTTTTTTTTTTTTTTTTTAATAAAATGTGTTGTGTAGTAGGAATTACAATATGTGTCACAATAACACATAAAAACCTTTTAAGACCAAGGTCCCACAACAACATACGTTCAAAGGTGTTGATGGACGTAAATCTTTCTTTTTTTGTATTTTTATATTTTTTGTTAAAGAATGGATAACTAAACAAAAAATCCTATCACTGACAAAATATGACATAGGCCAATATTTTATGATAGAATAGAGAAAATAAAAGTAAATTAAAAAGTAAATAGCAAATTGTTACAAAAATTTGCTGAAACAAAACAAAAATGTAGTAGCCAATAATCCACCTATTAGATACTGGTATAAACTTAGTGTAAATAAAAACGACACTAACATTTTACAATATTGCATCTAGTTCAATAAAAAAAATCTTACTCTCAATTCTGTTCTGTGTAGAAAACATTTTATAAAAATGAATAAAACTTTGTTCCTCATTTTTTATTGTATGTTCCAATAGTACATTATGATGCTAGGACGTAAAGCTAAAGATTTTGGACGGATGTGGAGTTTGAAAATCGAGGCGCTAGCCGAGATTTGCACCCACATTAAGTCCAAAATAGCTTACGTCCGTGCATCATATACTATTTTTTATTCGCCGCAAGCAAAATATTTTAAGAAAATTTGTTTATTCTAAATTAAAATTATAAATTTTCAGAAATTTTAAAATAAAAATATGTGGAACAAGCAACCTTTGACAAAATATTTATTATTTTTTCCAAATTACTGTGTAGCTATGACAACAAATGATAACAACTATTTTAATTGGATAATGAAATTTTGAATTTAAAGGTTGCTTTGATAAAAATTTTTATTTTTCATAGAATTTAAACAAATACAAATGCTTTTTACTTTTTTGGACGTAGTTATGACAACAAAATAAATAGTTGAAAAGTGATACTTTAAGGCCGCAAATCACAGTAATAAAGCAACACTTTAATATGTAGGCGAATAAAAAAGTTATTAGGCATTTGCTGGCCAATTCGTATTAAATACGTATTAAATTTCATTTTTTCGTGAAAAATCGCCCCGTTGACAGTCTTGCAGTTCTAGTTAATGCTTGAAATTTTAGTATGTATTTTGCAACACTTTCATCTAAATGCATGTAAAATTTCAGACCTTCATACCACGTCTATGTGGAGATACGAACTCTTAAAGACGTACGCAGCAAAATTTTCCCCTTAAGGAGCACATAAAAAAGCATATATGTTTTTCAAAGAGTATGTCAAAAAATGAATATCCGTAAAATTTCAAGCCGTTTGGAGCGATGTTCCAAAAGTTATAGCCTGATAAAGAAAAAAAATTTCGAAAAAGACACCTCAATTTTAGGGTTTTTGCCACTTTTTTTCGCTTTATGTCCTCTAATTTTTTAAAATAATATTTTTAATACTCAAACTTTTATTTGTCACCTACATTAACATTCAATAAGCAAATATAATATTTTAGATTGAGAAAAAATGAGTGATTTTATAAAAAATTTTGGCGGAGACAGAAAATTAAAAAGTTCCAGAGATTCACTCATATAACAATGATGATACTACTCTAAGGGTTTTGATAAAATTTATAATGCACTACATATATAGGTGTGCAGAGTGTAGTTAAACCAATTCTAATATGGCAAATAATTCTACCTTGTACGTACAAGTATTTGATAAACACCAAATGAATGAGTGACGTGAATAATCCATAATTTAAATAATGATTAAAAAAAACTTTTTTATTTTTTTTAAACAATTACAAACACCATTTATTACTCACTTATTTTTTATATTTTTTCTACCGGTTTCGATTTTCAAAAAATCATCGACTGGAAAATATTTTGCAATGACGAATTGCAAAATATTTTCCAGTCGATGATTTTTTGAAAATCAAAACCGGTAGAAAAAATATAAAAAACAAGTGAGTAATAAATGGTGTTTGTAATTGTTTTAAAAAAAAATAAAAAAGTTTTTTTTAATCATTATTTAAACCTAATGGAATGACTTCCACGAAATTACCAACAAATTTCTATCAGGCTAACTGTAACCTTCTATAACTGGATAAATCACAAAAGAGTTCAAAAATGTTTACCATTTACCAAACCAATAATTAGTCTGCATACGGGCGTGATCAGGGTCTGGGCAGTCCAGAAAAGGCAAGACCAATTAAGGCAATGTGATGTGGGTCTGTTACGGGAATTCCTATTCAGGGTTAACTATATTTGAATATTTCTGGACCTGATTTGGTTTTTCGTATATCAACCCAAGTTGGGCTACCTGATCGGGGCTTAATACGAAATATCTTACTAGGGTTTGCCCTATTTAATTAAATACTTTAAATTAAAACAATAATTTATGTTAGTAAATTATTGTAAAATAATTCCATAAAACAATCTTTAATAAGTATATAATATTTATTAGACGCGTTTCGAATGTTATATATTCATCTACGGGTAAAAAAATATATAACTTTAAAAAATATTTATCTTGTACTTTACAAAAACTTCTCAAATAATTAAACACTAATTAATAAAATTTCTTATTGTCATTTTGTTTTCTAAACATCTACCTATATTGTGTAATATAAGTAAGATTCTAGGACTACATATCATAATTCTAAAATATATAATAAATATGCATAAACTAGGGGGTATCCCGCGGGCTTTTATTCAAAACTTTATATTATTTCAAATATTTTTAAAGTCGTGGATAAAATAGCATCTTGTATTCGTTTAGGATGAAGGCAATTCTTCACTGGGATGATTCCCTTCACTCGCTACGCTCGTTCCGGGAAACTTCATCCTCGTGAAGAATTGCCTTCATTCTAAGCTCATACAAGAATCTACTATTCTTATTAATATCGAAATGATATAAATGAACGAAACGGCTAAAAGACAATTATAGCAATAATTTTGAAAAACTTCATTATCGAAAAATTTAAATGCCATAAATGGAACTTTTATGAATAAAAAGGAATAATTTTTATGTTGTATAAAAAAAATAAACAAAAACAATAAAAAATAAATATAGGGTCCGCGTTGAGCCCCGAACCTTTCTCACAACCGCCTACATCGACAACGACAACAAAATTTTGTACTGAGCTTCTTAAACATCATTTTACTAAATCGGTTTAAATTACTAAATGTTTGAAAATGTATATTATAACACAAACTGGTTTTTGTCCCAAAAATATCAAATGTTTTCAACCTACATTGTTTTTAAGAATTGTTAAAAATCTATATTTTTCTATGCTGTTATGTTCGCTGTTTTATAGAACAATTTTCTGGTTCTGGTCCTGCCATAATAGCGCTAGAAAGGGGAAATAAGAAAAAAATTTCAAAAATTTATTTTGGCTTACATACAGAACACAACTATAATCATTTAAAAATTCTCTATGCAATTTCTCATGTTTTTGCTTTAAACGATTTAAGTTTGGTTATGAAGCATATTAATTACTATAAATCAAGCATAATATATTGCATGTTTTTATAGGTCTAAAAGCAAAATTAAAACTGTCAAAAATTTCCATCCAAAGTTATATGGAAATTTTCGATCATTTTCATTTTCGTGTTTTTTATGTGGTAGCTAAAATACATTTACATATTATGCTTAATATATTCAATAAGCAAATTAAAAATTTTAAATTGTAGTACAATGAAAAATGTCATTTACAATTTTTAAAATTATTGGAAGTTGTGTTTGGTATCCAATCTCTTGAAAATTTTGTGATTTTTTTCTCATACAGAAAAATTGCCCGATATTCATTGTTTATAACATCTTACTGATCTGCAGTTAAATTGTATAATTTAATTGAAAAAAGTATTTTACGAAATGTTGTGTCAAAAAGTGAGGAAATATACCTTTAGTTATGTACTTTCATAAATTTGTTTCCTCTTTTCTTTTTAAAAAACGATTTACCTAGTAAAGTTGGTGTATAATGTATATGTAATGTATAATGTATATTAATGTATAAATTATTACGTTAAAAAATGTTCTATGATACTTTCGAAATTTTAACTATTTTTCATAATACATATTGTGATTAATTCAAAATAAAAATAATTTAATTAATAAAACATCAACAAAAATTATAAATATATGTATTATGTAACTTAAAACAAAATCCCCTGAATGCATTCTAATTTTTATTAAAACTACAAATACATAACTAAACAAAAATCTTCGTAATGACGTCACACGATCTTTTTTGATAAAGCTGTTATATTGCAAGAGAAATACTCAAATAGTAAATTTTGTTTTTCCTTATTTTAGTTCACAGGAATGAAACTATTATATGATTTTTAGCACTGCCTGTCAAAAAAATAATTAATTTTCTTGTTAATATCGAAATTATAATAATTTGAACGAAACGGGTAATGACAATGTAATAAAATGCTGTAAAAACTGCATTATCGATTAAATTGCATTATCGTAAAACGAAATGTATGTATGAATAAAAAAAAACAATAATTTTAATGTTATTTAAAAAAAAAAAAAAATGTCAAACACAAGGATTCGAACTAACGACCTATAGAGCGCGCTACCAATATTGCAATATAAACGTTACGACTGTATAGAGGGATGGACTCACGGCTATTATATTAAGGATCTTAAAATTTTTTTAAACAGAGCAAATAAAATATATTTATTCTCTATCATTTAATAATATCAGTTTTATTTGTATGTTTTTTCCAAATTAATAGTATGTATTATTGTATTGTTTTCTAACCTATAACCTAATAATCTTAACCTATTGTCTAACGAAAATTTTCTTATAAAAAATTATCATTATTCCATTGGTATGATTCCAATTGGTCAAATTGTTTTGATTTTATTAAAATTATTACTTCGGTCTGAAAGACCTAGGCATTACATTCATGAGCTAAATGTGAAATTTTTACCCCCACTTTTATAGGCATTTCTCGACGTTTTAGGACGTACTGATTCTAAAAAAGCAAAAAAAAATGTATGTCTGTTTGCCGGCCGGCCGTCCGTCCGTCACAACCGACGAAATCTAGAAAACGGCTGAAGGGATTTGAAAGATTTTGAATTCTAAAACTAGGTACACTCAATGGGAAGAGCCGAAAGGACAATGTTTTCGATAACTGTACCGGAAGTGTGTCAAAAAAATCGTCAAGTGTGTCAAAACAAGGAAATATGCATTTTTTGCTTAAAAACGTTCATTTTAAGTGATAATGAGTAGGAACAAAGAATGTGGAGAAATCTGGATGGTCGGGATTGGTATGTGACATCAAAAACTAGATTATTGCTTTGTAAGTTTGTAAAAAAAATGTTTTCAAGTCTGTCAAAGAAAGATTTTTATTAATTTTTTTACCCAATTTTTTGGAAAAAAATAAAATTAATTATTTGTTTGAGATGAAATTTTATTATTATTATTGAGAATTATGGCATTATAAGTTTGTCAAAAAAATGTTGTCAAGTGTGTCAAAAGAAAGATTTTTATTTATTTTTTTACCCAATTTTTGAAAAAAAAAATAAAATTAACTATTTATACGACATGAAATTTTATTATTATTATTGAGAATTATTAGTTAGTCAAAAAAATAATGTCAAATGTGTCAAAAGAATGAGTTTCATTTATTTTTTTAGAAAAAAATAAAATTAGTTATTTGTATGAAATGAAATGTATAATGAACATGAAATTATTGTTATTGAGAATTTTATTGCATTATAAGTTAGTCAAGAAAATATTGTCAAGTGTGTCAAAAAAATGATTTCATTTATTTTTTTAGATAATTTTTTGGAAAAAAAAATTTAACTGTTTGTTCACGTAAATATAATTGAACATGGAAATTTTTGAATTTGTTATAATTTTTGCAATATTTTTAGAGTTTTTGAAAAAGTTTGAATTTTTGAATTTTTAAGAATTTTTGGAATATTATTAGAATTTAGAAAAAGTTTAAATTTTTGATTTTATTCTAATTTTTGGAATATTTTTAGAATTTTGAAAAAAAAAGAATGTTTAAATTTTATATATATATTTAGAATTTTGAAAAAAGTTTCAATTTTTGATTTTTTAAGAATTTTTGGAATATTTTTAGAATTTTGAAAAATTTTAAATTTTGATATTATTAAAATTTTTATAATTTTGGGAAAAGTTACAATTTTTGATTTTGTTATAATTTATGCAATATTTTTAGAGTTTTTGAAAAAAGTTTTAATATTTGATTTTGTAAAATTTTTGAAATATTTTTAGAATTTTGTTTGAAAAAAGTTTGAATTTTTGATTTTATTTAATTTTTACAATATCTTTGGAATTTTGAAAGAAATATGAATTTGTGATTTTGAAATATTTTCTTGAAACGCTAAATGGGAGGTTTTTGAGTAGTTTGCTGATTGTATAATCTTTTCACTAAATTATGTTAATTTATGATCTGTTATAATTTTCCGACAACCTACGTATTGATGTTTCGTGTTAGTTTTGTAATACATATCTAAACAGAGATAAAAAATATATGTACTTTAACAAAAAGTTATGTTTGATATACATCGCTGCCCAATACTAAAAACAATGTCCTCATAAAAGTTTTTGCCGAAAACTATATCAAAATCCTAAGCCCAGAGCGAAGTCTTAAAATCTCAGAGCTGTGAGATTTCAGCCCCTCCATATTTTTAAGTTAAATTCTCTTATTTCGTTTAGTTGAATTTGGTTGATTGTATGGGATGGTGGTTTTTTTATCATCAAGATTTTTTTAATTAGAAATTTTATTTATCAATTATCAATAAAGATTTATTGTTCGAATTGAAGAAAATATTTTTATTTTATATAATACATAATTTTTTGTCAGAGAATAAAGTAGTGTAATCAATTCGTGTGTAATGAATTTTATTCTCTCGCAAATTTAAAATTTGCCCGAGAATAAACTATTATTATTTGCATTAAATAATATTACGCGCGACATTTTTTTTGTATGACGTTTTAATGCAAATTACATTAAAATTCAGAGTTACTTTGATTATTACGCACCTGTATTTAACACAAATATTTTTTGCTGCAATTAGTTATACATATATATATTATATTGAGATAAACATAAAACAGAAACTTGATTTGTAGTTTAACTTAAATAACATTTATATCACTTCACTTATATATTTGTCATATAACTCAATAATATTAGTAAAGTTCAATTGTTATTGAAAGAAAATCACTACAACTATTGAGTTCTATGTATTTTTAAAAGTTAAACAAACATATATTTAATTCATTTAATTTTATATTTTTAACACCCACAATTTAACCAACTATTTTGATTAACACTTAATCTACACTCAAAAACAACTCAGATCACTTTGAAATTTCAAAACTTAATCTATTTCATTTCTAATTTCAATCCAAAATACTTTACCACAAAAAAACAATTCAAACATAAAAATTATGTACAATACAAATAAACAAAGAAAAAAATCTTAAGTCCGGTTAACATTTTTGCACCTAACGACAAAAAACGATTATTTGTTTATTATTGTAGCAAGTTGCATTCAAACTTCTAGCAGTTCTATAAAAAGATATGTTTGTAGATATGCATTTGTTTGTAGATATGCATTTAAATTAGCTTTAATGCAACATTTACTTTGCAATTCAATAATAACCTGCTATACATAGCTCATTTGCAAGGCTTGTTTTAAAAATTGCAGTTACTTTTTCAACTGTGTATGTATTATTGTATTGTTTTCTAACCTATAGCCTAATGAACTTAACCTATTGTCTAATGAAAATTTTCTTATAAAAAAATTATCATTACTCAATTGGGATGATTCCAATTGGTCAAATTGTTTTGATTTTATTAAAATTATTTTCAAATTATAATCACAATGGCTTTGATACCTTTTGTTCAAAAATCAAATTTTAAGTTAAATTCTCTTATTTCGTTTTGTTGAATTTGATTGATTTTTTATCATCAGGGGTTTTTTAATCAGAAATATGATTTATCAATTAAAACAATAAAGATTTATTGTTTTAATTGAAGAAAATATTTTTATTTTATGTAACACACAATTCTTTGTCAGAGAATAAAGTAGTGTAATCAATTTGTGTGTAATGAATTTTATTCTCTCGCAAATTAAAAATTTTTCACAATTCTTTGTCAGAGAATAAAGTAGTGTAATCAATTTGTGTGTAATGAATTTCATTCTCTCGCAAATTTAAAATTTTCGCTCGTGCGTTGCTTAAATTTTAAACTTTTCCTTGAGAATAAACTATTTCATTACACACATTGATTGATTAAAATACTATTTTTACTATTACACTAAAATACTATTTTTTCTGTAAAAACCGCTCGCTTTCACTTGCATATTTCTTGAACAAAAACCTTGGCGCGACTTTTTCTCAATTAATTTAATAATGTCACTTGTAAGGTCTGTTGTCAGGTGACTCTGAAAAGCCGATGATTTTAGCGGTGGACTTCTAATTATATTAATTAAATCAGTATTATATTTTCTACAATTTTGATGAAGTATAGTAATCTATTTGAAATTACCTTTAAATTATTACTATATGCAAAATTTTATATTAGACATGATTTGCTGTAAGCAATTTTGCATTAGACATGATTTGTCTAGCAAACGGCAACTATAACAATATAACGATGACTATGAAATTACACTATCAAAAAATTTCTTTTCGAACTGAATTTAAACATTCATTGTGATAATTTAAGATTGCTACTTGACCAATGGTTGTTTCAATATAATGTTTATACTACTATTAATATGGGTCAACCATATTCACTTTACTGTTTGCTTTATTGTCTTATTAAGAAAAGGTCGCGCCACGGTTTTTGTTCAAGAAAGAATGATGTAAGTGAAAGCGAGCGGTTTTTACAGAAAAAAAATATGTTTTGTTTGCTCTGTTTAAATAAATTTTAATATATGTGCATATTTATTATATATTTTAAATTATATGTAGTCCTAGAGTCTTACTTAAATTACACAATATAGGTAGATTTTTAGAAAACAAAATGACAATAAGAAATTTTATTAATTTTTTTTTTTTTTTTTTTTTTTATTCTATGTTAGGCATGTTTAGTGTTAACCAATATAGATCAACGTCTCTGAATATCCGAAGATACCATGCTAACTAAGGAACTAGGGCTTGAAAGTATTATTCAATTTTCTTTGAGGAATTTATTAATGTTGATCTTAAAGTTTTGAGGATTAAAATTATCAGGAAAGACCCACGCCGGTAAGGCATTCCAGAGATGAGAAACTCTGTTAAAAAAATCGCGTTGAAAAGCGACAGTTCTACACCTAGTCACTCGAACCGTAAAAGGATGGGCTGATGTTGATGCTCTAGTGAAACGCGCAAAGTTTGCTGGTTCAGGCAAAATCGATTTGATCTCCGCAGACGTCCGTTCGTCCATAATATACTTGTAGAATACCGTCAAATCAGCGACGTCTCTTCTATGTTGCAAGGAATCAAGCTCGTTAGTAAGAGTCGAGTTGCCGATCAATTTAACAGCTCTCCGCTGTACAGAATCAAGACATTTCAAACTACTTATGTAAGCTCCTCCCCATATGTGAGAACAATACTCCATGCAGGGACGAATAAATGATTTATATATTAAAAGAAGCTGCTCGCTATTAAAAACCTTACGACAACGACCCAAAAATCCTAATTTTTGAACAGCGTTCTTTGCTAGGCTAAAAATATGAGAATTCCATTTCATACTATTTTCAATCTCAACTCCTAGAAGTTTAATAGATTCTTTCTCTTCAAGATTATTTGAATCAAACTTTAATAAAAATGGATTAGGTGTTGATAACCTAGAAAAATGGCAAACTTGAGTTTTACTTGTGTTGAATTCAACACTGTTAGCAACTCCCCAATCTAAGATGGTTTTTAAATCAATATTTAATGAGTCTATCAAGTTTGATCTAGCGATATTAAGATTTGATGGTGCATACAAATTTGGCATTTCATGTGACGCATGAAGTGTGCTATCATCAGCAAAACTATGGATGGGATTAACTGTTGAACCTAGCAAGTCATTAATATAGAGAAGAAAAAGAGTAGGTGATAAAGCGGAACCTTGAGGAACACCAGCGTTAGTTGAAAAGATATTCGATGAAACACCATCAACATTGACCTGAAATTTGCGCTCGGAAATAAAGCTTTGTAACCAAGAAATAAGTTGCTCATCTAAGCCGTAGCATCTCAATTTGCAAATAAGATTGTTGTGCCATACTTTGTCAAACGCTTTGGCAATATCAAGTGCGACGCCAAAGGTCTCACCATGGTTTTCAAACGACTTGTTCCAGATATGCGTGACAAAAGAGAGTAAATCTCCCGTCGCTCTTCCTTTACGGAATCCGTATTGTCTTTCATTAAGTAATTTTGACGACTCTAAGAAGCTCATAATATTAAAATTAACATATTTCTCAAATACTTTAGAAACAACCGACAAAATTGATATAGGTCTGTAGTTTCTTGGATCCGTTTTAGCGCCCTTCTTTGGAACTGGTTGTACACTAGCCATTTTCCATATATCAGGAAAAATCCCTTTCTTATATGACAAATAGAAAATTTTAGTTAGGATTGGTGCTAACTCTTTAGCAAAAGTTTTAAGGATAATTGGAGGAATTCTATCAGGTCCAGATGCCTTATTAGTATTGATTTGTAAGAGCATTTTCCGAATGACATTTTTACGAAAAATAATCCGCCCCATTTTGTTAGAAACTCTAGGAATTGGTATAGGTAGAAAATTGGGTTCTACTAATGTAGAATTTAACGAAAAACAGTTACCTAATAAATTAGCCTTTTCTTTGGGGTCAATAATAGGTATATCTCTATCAATAAGAGGAGGTATAGAAGACTTACAAAAATTTCCTTGAACAGCCTTGGCGGTTTTATAAAAATTTCGTGAACCAGTAGGGTGCTCAGCAAATTTATTAGCTTTTTTCCTAATAAATAGATGTTTCTCTGCATCTATTAATTTTCTACATAAATTTCTTTCTATTCGGTATAATCTAAGGTTTTCATCAGACTTGTTTTGAATAAACTTTTGAAAAGCCTTTTTTTTAATTTTTATTGCTTTTTTGCATTTACTTGAAAACCATCGATCAACCTTCGGAACAATCAAACTATTTGGAACAAACCTACTCATACCCATTAGTATTATTTTTGAAAAATTAGAAGCAACAATGTTTGGATCTTGGCTGGAAAGACAATTGCGTTTCCAGGGAAACCATTTAAAGAAATCTCTAAGTCCCTGCCAATTTGCAGCTTTATAATCCCAAACAAGACGAGGATTAGCTTTAAACTGTTTAGGTACTTGTATATTTAAATGTGTGGAGATCAAATTATGATCTGATCCACCCAAAGGCTCTGATACTTTAAATTGAACCAACGTAGGGTCATTTATCAAAAACAAATCGAGCAAGTTACTTTTTTGGCCAAGAATGTCAGGAACTCTGGTAGGCTGATCTATTATCTGAGTGAAATTATGATAAAGAGCAAAAAGTTCAGCTTCTTTACCTAATTCATCAGTTTTAGAGCTGTGTGTAAGCCATTCTTTATTATGAACATTGAAATCACCAAGAACTATAATTTTAGCGTTAGGATATACAGTCAACCTATCTATCTTTTCAGATAGGTCATGAAATAAATTTATGTTCTCCGGTGAGTTGGGCGAGCGATACAATCCAAAGACAAAAAGAGTTTGATTAGAGCAGGTAATCTTAAGGGAAACCATATTGTGAAATTTTGAATTTAATTCAAAATTATTTATTCTCACATATGGTACAGAATTTCTAATAAACGCACAAACACCATGCTTAAAGTAGAAAGAAGATTCAAGCTCATAGTTAGGACAAACATATTTAGTTTTGTCCAACGATACAGCTCTCGCGCTGATAATCGTTTCCGTTAAAAAAAGAATATCAGGCTTAAGATTCTCAAGATAAAGGTGAACTGCATTAAGATTGACGTTCAACCCTCTTATATTAGCAAAATTGATAGACAATTTCGACATTTTAAATTATAGTTAAATTTAAAAATAAATCTGAAAACAATCCTCAAAAAAAATTCCAACTAAAACCAAACAAAAGATCAAAAATGATATCTAAATTGACAATTCTACCAGCTGGACAACTTGAAACTATGTCTAAGTTTAACTGTCGAAATTGCCAATTCAAACAATGGATAATAAATTAATGGTTCGACATAAGAGATTGAAGCAAACAGATTAAACCAAACCAAAAACAACGATTAAGGATTAAAAGGAGACCGTGAAAGTTCTTATCTCTTAAAAGTAGTACAGTAAGTATAACTGTGAAATTGCAATTGAATTTTTAAGAGAAGTACATCAAAATGTGATGTACCGCAAATAATAAAAACTTTAGTTAATGGAAGGAAACAATAACAACACTAAAATATTATAACATTAATACTTTTATCACAATTAGAATAATGCCAACAAACTAAATTAACCAAAATAAAACCAAAATCTTATTAAGGAAAAATATAATAAAACTTAAAAACTTATCTTGGAACTTCTTTATTTTCCTTTAAATCCTTTATCCAAAAACAGAAACTGAAACTGTTTAGTTTATGTAGCGTTATGTCAACCTGTGTTTATTATTAATGTTCTTCGAATTTGGAAACGGCGATAAAATAATTTTCTTATAATGTAAAATTCTTTTAATATTACCTGAAAATAAAGACAAAAATTATTAATTATTAATTGTTTTTCCCTAAATTAAAAATGCTAAAAAAATAGAAAAGAAAATTAATTATTTTATTTTTAATTAGTGTTTAATGATTTGAGAAGCTTTTGTAAAGTACAAGATACAAGAATTTAATTTGTTATACTTAAAATATTTTTAAAAATGATATTAGCTAAACCAAAACTTGGCGAGGGGTTTTACAGTCTTTTGGTTGTTTTTGCTACGATAGCAATAACTAGGAGTGACTTTTAAGAGTAGAAGTTAAAAAGAATATGAAATGAAATTTTCCATCGGGACGATCTCGTAAGTTTTTCAATAGCGAACAGCTTCTTTTAATATCCCACATGGAATACTGTTGTCACTAATGGGGTGAAAGAAGCATACTTTAGTATTTTGAAGTCTCTTGATTCTGTTGTGCGGAGAATTAATGAGCTTGATTCGTGCAGCACAGAAAAAATGCTGATCTCACATTTTTCTACAAATATATTAAATGAACGAACTCCCGCAGAGATCAAATCAATTTTAAATGAACTATAGCAATCCTATCGCTATACTTGAGGAACTGTTGCAATCCATTCGATTCAAATTCAAGTGTAGAGATGTCGCCTTTCAGAGTAATTTTTTAAACAGAGTCTATTATATCTGGAATGCCTTACCGTACTGGGTTTGCCCCGATAGCATTAGTCATCAACGCCACTCTTCATAAATTCTTTAAAGAAACTTGATGTATTTAAACTACACCCTAATCTAAAGTGACCAGATTTTAACATTGGTATAGCGTTTATTACTTAAAATGTAAGCAAAAGATTTACTGTGTATTTTTTAGATAAGCCGATAGGCAATTACCTTTCCAAGTTCACGTATTATAGGAGTGTATAATAAAAATAAACCCGCAAGTTACAAAAAATATGCACAAATATTATTTTTTACATGAATTATATGTTTACATGAATTGTTATTGTGTTTTAATGAATTTTAATGATAAATTGATATTTTTCTTGATTTTGAGGTCTGCACTCCATCATATGAACTGTGCTACTGTTTACTGAATACAGTTCATCCGCTAGCAAATCTTAGATATTGCTATACTGACAAAAAAGTTAGAATATGCATAAAAAATTATATTAAATCTACGCATTTGTTAATGTATAATAAACTCCATTTATTATTCTTACGAATAGGAGTTTATGAAGTATGAAACAAAGTTATCAATTAATAACTATATATTTATAAATTTTACGAATTCGTTTATGAATTTTGTTTGAAAATTTTATAATCTTGTTCATACTTTCAAAAATACTTTTATTCTCTTCCATTTAATTATATCAGCTTTATTGGTATGTTTTTTCGATAATAATAGTATTTATTATTGTATTGTTTTCTAACCTATAAATAGCCTAATGAACTGAACCTATTGTTTAATGAAAATTTTCCTATAAAAAAATTATCATTATTTAATTGGTATGATTCTAATTGGTCAAATTGTTTTGATTTCATTAAAATTATTTGCAAATTTTAATCACAATTGCTTTGATAAGTTTTGTTCAAAAATCAAATTTTAATTTAAATTCTCTTATTTCGTTTAGTTGAACTTGGTTGATTTTATGAGAAAGGCGTTTTTTATCATCAGGATTTTTTTATTGAGAAATTTGATTTATCAATTAAAACAATAAAGATTCATTGTTTTAATTGAAGAAATATGGAGGGGCTGAAATCTCACAGCTCTGAGATATCAAGACTTCGGTCTGGGTTAAAGATTTTGATATAGTTTTCGGCAAAAAACTTTTATGAGGACATGGTTTTTAGTTTTGGGCAGCGATGTATATCAAACATAACTCTTTGTTAAAGTACAAGTATTTTAAATCTCAGTTTAAAAATTTACTACACAACTAACACGAAACATCAATACGTTGCTAGAAAATTATAATCAAAATTCCAAAAATATTGTAAAAATTAAATAAAGTCAAAATTTTTCAAAATTCCAAAAATATTCCATAAATTAGAAAAAAATCAAATATTTAAATTTTTTCTAAATTCCAACATTTCAAAAATTCTTAAAAATTCAAACTTTTTCCAAAATTCTAAAAATATTGCAAAAATATTTCAAAATCACAAATTGAAAGTTTTTTCAAAATTCCCAAAATTATAATAATATCAAAAATTAAAAATTTTTCAAAATTCTAAAAATATTCCAAAAATTCTTACAAAATCAAAAATTAAAACTTTTGCCGATATTCTAGAAATATTGCAAAAATTATTACAAAATCAAAAATACAAACTTTTTCAAAATTCCAAAAATATTTCAAAAACTATAACAAATTCAAAAATTTCCATGTCCAATTTCATTTTCAATTACATTTACGTCATAAAAACAGCTACATTTTTTTTCCAAAAAATTGGCTAAAAAAATAAATGAAATCATTTTTTGACACACTTGACATTATTTTTTGACAAACTTATAATGCCATAATTCTCGATAATAATAATAAAATATCATGTCATACAAACTATTGATTTTATTATTTTCTAAAAAAATAGGGTAAAAAATAAATAAAAACCTTTCTTTTGACACACTTGACAACATTTTTTGGCAAACTTATAATCCATAATTCTCTATAATAATAATAAAATTTCACTTCAAAGAAACAATTTTATTTTTTTCCAAAAAATTGGGTAAAAAACTAAATAAAAATCTTTTGACACACTTGACAACATTTTTTTGACAAACTTATAATGCCATAATTCTCAATAATAATAATAAAACTTCATTTCAAACAAACAATTAATTTTATTTTTTTTCCAAAAAATAAATAAAAATCTTTCTTTTGACACACTTGACAACATTTTTTTGACAAACTTAAAATGCCATAATTCTCAATAATAATAATAAAACTTCATTTCAAACAAACAATTAATTTTATTTTTTTTCCAAAAAATTAGGTAAAAAAATAAATAAAAATCTTTCTTTTGACACACTTGACAACATTTTTTTGACAAACTTATAATGCAATAATCTAGCTTTTGATCTCACATACCAATCCCGACCATCAAGATTTCTCCAAATTTAATGTTCCTACTCGTAATCACTTAAAATGAACGTTTTTTAAGCCAAAAATATGATAATTTGCTATTTTTGACACACATAATGATTTTTTTGACACACTTCCGGTACAGTTATCGAACACAGCGTCCTTTCGGACCTGTCCCTTGTGAATACCTGTTATTAGAAAAAAAAATTTTTGAAATCCCTCCAGCGGTTTTCCCTGCAGCGTAGGTAATGACGGCGGCCGGCCGGCCGGCTGACAGACATACATTTTTTTTTTTTTTGCTTTTTTAGAATCAGGAGGTCCTAAAACGTCGAGAAATGTCAAAAAAAGTGGGGGTAAGAATTTCACTTTGAGCTCATGAATGTAATACTTAGGTCTTTCAGACCGAAGTAAAATGTTTTTATTTTTTATAATACACAAACAATTCTTTGTCAGAGAATAAAGTATTGTAATCGATTCGTGAATAATGAATTTTATTCTCTCGCAAATTTAAATTCTCGCTCGTGCCTCGCTCAAATTTTAAACTTTTGCTTGAGAATAAACTACTTCATTATTCACTCATTGATTAAACTACTATTATTTAATACATAAACTTACAAAAAATATACGATTATTCTTTAATAAATGCTGGTTTATAGTATACATAAACGGGTTATCAAACGATAAACAGATGTTATAAATATTTCGTATTATTTGTAAACAAATTTATAGATTTCATAAATAATTTGGTTATAAAATTTAATAAACAGCGTTTATTGATCTTTTATGATTTTTTTTTGAGTATAGCTCTTGCAACAACATTTTGTTTTTTATTTTGCTACCACATTTGCAATACATTCTAAATCGTTCTCAAAATATTAATAAAATGTATTATATCAAATTACCTACAAATCTTAAATTTATTTCTTGACATAATTATAGATAGAATGATGCAAAGATGGGTGTTTATTATACAGAAGCATTTATTTTTTTGTAAACGTTGTATTTTCTAAATTAAAACCAACAAAACGTAACGAATACATCCTTCGCAAAATTTCTAATTCTTTTATTTTTGGTGTAGGCGTTTTGTTTTGAAACTAACCAAAGTGGTAGATGAGCAATTCCTTTCCTACGTAATTCCTACGTAAAATTATTTTTACGAGAAGTAAATTATATGGAATGGAATTTCCTTCTTTTTAGATTTTGACCTTCATCACTATTTAAAGGTTAACTCTTAGACAACATATGGATTGAACACTATCCAACTTTAATATTTTCATCAATATAAGTTTTTTAAGATAAATAAAAATATTTGGTTAAAAGAAGAAATCTCTGTCAACGTAAAAAGTACCGATGGTACATCAGAAATTATTGCACATGTTGGTAAAACTTTATCTTTCAGATTGTTCGAACTTGACTTCAAACTATTTGGAGGACGAAAACAATTTCATAGGACTGGAATGGAATTCAGTTATGGTGATTATAGATGGATCGCTCTCTTCTGCACAGTGTAGTATTCGAGGTATTTTGTTTTAGAATGAAAGGCACGATATAAAGTTTAATCAATTAATTAATTTAATACTTTTAGTAACACACATGTTGATTGTGAGAGAGACGATTGTGGAACTCACAAGAACAAATGAACTTTTGTTATGTAATAGATGTTAATTTAATGTAACATGAAGTTATTCAAAAAACTAACTGAACTTATTAAAATATAAAATATATAGGAATAATATGCATTATTTATTTTATAAACATCACACACAGTATATTAAATATAATTATTAATTTGACTAAAAAATTAGTCTGCAAATAAATTATGAAAAAACCAAACATGTTGTAACGGTTTTATCAACCGTTTGCATTTTACGAATATGACTCTGAAATATATACTCACATATTCATCAGACGAAACTTAAAATAACATTAATGTTTAAATACATTGGCATACTGTATAAAATTTAATTGTCTGGAGTCACATGGTGGAGTAAAGAAATTGGTTGGCGTCATTCGGTTTCGTTGGCGTTCGGTGGCTTTAGTTATGTAAAAAAAAAATATGTTATAACTACTTCCTAATACATATTTGAAAATTCATTTGAGAGCAGTATATTAATTAAAAATAAGTTTTACGATTGACAGTCAAGCAAATCTTGTAACCGGACGCGTAAGTTACGCTTTAAAGTTGTAAACAATCGATACATCGTGCAAATACTTTCTAAAATCTGAAATTTAGTACGCAGGTGAAGAATATTGCTATTACTACAAAATATATAGATAGTCTGTATATTTCTGTAAAAGAAGCCGCACGCACCGAATGCTAACCGAGTGACTGACGGCGACGATTCCTTTACTCCATCAGTAGTGACGTAATCTTAAAAAATCAGCATTTACAAAGTTCTTGCAATATTTTGTCGCTCACTAATACATCTAAGTTGTTTTAAAAATTTGGAGAATAGCATTCTCGATTATCTGTTTTAGTATGTTTCATGAAATAAACAGTTTGTATTTAACAGCAGGCAAATGCAGATCAAAAATAAAAATGTGTGTAAAAATACCAGTACGGCAGTGAAACAGTCACCCAATGTGAACTTAAAATAATAAATAAATTTTATAAAAACTTTTCACCAAATCACCCACCCGAACAAAAATTTGTCAGGCTGAAACAGGACCCTAACCAGTTTTGCTCTAGTCCGGATCAGGCATTGAAAGAGCTACCTGATTGGGCCCTGATCATGAGTGTACGTTTTTTCATTATCAGGTCCTGATTGGGATAACTGGATCAGGATAAACGGAGCCCTGATTGCGATAGCCGGGCTCCTCCCTGATATAATAATATGCAATACACATATATAAACATTGCCTTTCGTATATAAAAATATGCATTCAAATAAAATATACAATAAATACAAATTTGAATGACTAAAATTAAATAAATTAAATACAAAATATAATTAAAATAAATAAAAAAAAAATCCAGTTAAAAAAGATTAAAATATATACCACCGTAATCTCTATTATTATATACATAGTCTTTCAGTCGAGAAGCAATAACTGAAATATGGAGGGGCTGAAATCTCAAGGCTCTGAGATATCAAGACTTCTGGGTCAAGGATTTTTATATAGTTTTCGGCAAAAAACGTTTATGAGGACATGGTTTTTAGTTTTGAGCAGCGATGTATATCAAACATAACTTTTTGTTAAAGTACATGTATTTTTTATCTCTGTTTAGATATGTATTACAAAACTAACACGAAATATCAAAACGTTGTCGGAAAATTATAACAGATCATAAATTAACATAATTTAGTGAAAAGATGATACGCAATCAGCAAACTACTCAAAAACATCTCCATTTAGCGTTTCGAGAAAATATTACAAAATCACAAATTCATATTTCTTTCAAAATTCCAAAAATATTGTAAAAATTAAATAAAATCAAAAATTCAAACTTTTTTCAAACAAAATTCTAAAAATATTTCAAAAATTATTTCGAAATCAAAGATTAAAACTTTTTTCAAAAATTCTAAAAATATTGCATAAATTATAAGAAAATCAAAAATTGTAACTTTTTCCAAAATTATAAAAATTATATTTTTTTTTTTTTAAAATAAAAATTGTTGTGTAATAGGGTTTAGAATATGTTTCACAACAACACATAAATACCTTTTAAGACGTAGGTCTAGACCTATGTCCCACAACAACTGGCGTTCTAAGGTGTTGATGAACGCTTTTTAGGTAGATTTCATATAAAAATCTACCTATTGCAATGGGCCTCATCTCGGAATTTCGGAAAAAATTTTGTGCCAAACGACTATATATGATAAGCGGAGACGAAAAAACAAAAAAAAAATGTATATACATATATATATATATATATACATTATACATATATATATATGCCCTGGTCCTGGTGCGGGTAAATTTTTGGGGCCCCTTTATCCTCATTTTCCAAAATTGATTACTAAATAAAACGGTCCTCAGCTTCAATGAGTATTTTCAAAAATTCATTTTTGATGGCTAAAAAACAGAACTGATTTTTTGATGATTCAAAACTGCATGTCTGAAATCAGAACTCCAAAAAACGATAACAATTACACCCTTAAAAAATCTCTGAAATAGAGTATATACAATGTGGATCATGAATTGATTCTCTAGTTCAAACGATACTCTTGCAGCAGTTTTTAACTATGGGTTCCATTGTTTTCTCAGATTCTCAAATAAATAATTCCAAATAAAATTTTCGATTTCTCTATTTTGCATTCTAAAAGCAATAATCTATTCGAATATTTTAAATAAAGATATATAATTTATAAAGAAAATAAATAAAAAACAAAAGTTTTAATTCCGAACTTCCGAGAGTGATGAAACTCTGGTCTCGAATCACAATGGCAACTTTCTTGGAGCTCTTGAACTTTTGGCTAAATTTGATCCTTTCCTTAAAGAGCATAGTGATAAATTTGGCAACAAAGGAAAAGGTATGCGACATCTGAAGCAAACTTAATGAAATGATAAAAGTTATTGTTATTGGGATATTTTTATGAAGAACGTCGTACCTCTCAAGCACAATATGTGACGAATTTATTACCACCATGGGGCAAGAAATCAAAAATCGTATTGCAGCCGACGTCATTGACGCAGTTTATTATTCGATTAGTGTTGACTCCACTCTGGATGTAAGTCATTCGGATTAATTGGCTTTTTGCATTCGATATGTAAAAGATGGTAAAATCAATGAACGATTAGTTGCTTTTATTCCAATTGAGGGTCAAACATAAGAGTATATTTTTGGCATCGTTTAAAAATTCCTCGAAGAAAACAAAATTGACATACAAAATTGCAGAGACAGTCATATGACAACGCAAACAATATGGCCGGAATTAGTGGCGGTTTTCAAGCGTTAATTCGATTGTTGTAAGGATTGTTGTAAAGATTGTTTGTAAAAATTGTTGATTATTTTTTTTATTTCTATGAAATTAGGCTTGATGTCAATACTGTTACCGTTACCGTTCCCAGCTGAACGATAACTTTTCAAAATGAAAGTAATCAATAACATATTTACATCGAGAGTAGCGCTTCCAAAATTTCCGTTTTGCCAATACTGACAAAGTTTCTCACGTTACCGGTGTATTACCGATACTCTAGAAAATAGAATAACTAAAACACTTTTTTCGGCAAACGGCTGTAAAGTTTAACTTGACTGCCGCTAGGGAGTTAGCTAAAGTTTTACTTTTTAGCCTGACAGCAAAATTAAAGTCTAGTGACAGCAAAAGTAACGCCATTTTTATTTTATATTACGGAGGCTGTAAAGCAGCCTTTGTTATTTCTTAGTTTGTTATTTTTTCAAACATATTGTATAACCATGACAACAAAAAATAAGTTGAATCTCATTGGATTATGATATTTTGAATTATTGTATTTTACTATGACAATAAAACATAACAAACAGTTTCATTGAATAATGAAATTTGGAATTATTGTATAGCTATGACAACAAAATAACAACTATTTCAATTGGATTATGAAATTTTGAAAAGGATGCTTTGGTACAAAAATTTTATTCATGCTAATTTAAATAGTTTTTTCTCTTTTTTAGAAGTAATTATGACGATAAAAATTCATATTTATAAAAAGATTGATGTATTAATTTCATATTTATAAAAAATTTAAACGTTTGACGAAAAAATAGTGTATTTAATTCGGAGTTAATGTGACTTTTTGTGTTTCGTCTATAAGATTTCGTCTATAGACTCAACACAAAAAGTATCACTTTAGCTCCTAATTAAATAATGTACTATTTTTTGAAAAGTTATTGAAATAAATATAAACAAAATATTTAAATTAGACTTTAGTCAGATTTATTTTATTTCAATTAGTAAAAAGAATACTTTTAATTATTATTTTCAGTAAAAAAACACACAAGCAATTTTATAAAGATTAGTGTTGCAATAAACTTTTAATAGAATTTCAATAAATTTTCAATAAATGCTCTTCTATCTATCTTCTTCTATCTTCTATCTTCTTCTATATAAATAAAAATGTAAATGTTCGTTTGTTCAAAATAGGTAATCTCCTTAAGTACTGGATCGATTCCTTTGAAATTTGGACGATTAGTTGCATTTCAATAAAGGCGGGGTTTTACATGATTTTTTTTAGCTGTGTATGTTTCATAACATAGGCTGTCAACAAGCACAAGTTTCTCACCTGTTGTATTCTCAATTAACTCAATGTTATGGTCGAGTTTCACTTCATGCTTAATTTGATCGATTAGTTTTGTATAGTGATCAGCCTATAGATTATTGTGTGTCCTATTTTCGGTAGGACTGTCCTCCTTTGGAGCAAGAAGGTCCTCCGTCCTCATTTACTATAAAGGTGTCCTCTTTATTCGTTTTATTTATTTTATTAATGAATTTTATTTTTAAATTAAAACATGCTTCTCTATCGGAAGAGTAAAACGTCGTATTGCTTTCGTGTTTAATGAATTTTATTTTCTCACAAATTTGCAATGCTCATTGCTCGCTCGCATTGTAAACTTTTGATCGAAAATAAACTAGTTCATTAAACATCTCAACAATAAAGTACTATTATACAGTTAGTTTCTTAGGTGCCTTTGCGTGTCAAAACATAGATGGAATGAAAAATGCTGGAAAATATGGTCGAAAATTCACTGAGTTTCATTTTTATAGAAAACTCACAAATGCAACAAAAATTAAACGAGATTGGCTAACCTATTCATCGTCAGCCAAAGCAGTTTTTTGTTTTGTATGCTGTTTATTTGGTGATTTGAATGAAAAATCGCAAGCATTTTCATTAAAAAGATTCAGTAATTGGAATAATTCATCACATTTCGAAGCATGAAGAGTCTAAGTATCACATGACCAATAATTTTACATATAAAATGCGTATCAAAAATTAACTTACTTTCGAGAAATCTTTTAATAATACAACAAAATTGCATCACGAGGACTTGCTTTTCGTGGTCACGATGAAATTTTAGGATCAAAACATAATGGAAACTTTCTTGGATCTCTTGAATTATTGGCTAAATTTGATCCCTTTTTACAAGAACATATTTCTCGTTTTGGCAATTAAGGAAAAGGTACACTCTTTTCATGTAACATAGACAAATGATTTTTTTTTATTATTCGGAATATTTTTAGGAAAAGCATCGTATCTTTCAAGCACAATTTGTGAAGAATTCATCTCTATCATGGCAAAACATGTTAAAAATGACATTGTTTCGGAAATTATAGAGTCCCGATATTATTCTTTAGTGTCGATTCCATTCAGGATGTGAGCCATACAGACCAGTTGTCTTTTTGTGTTCGATATGTTAAAGTAGTACCATTTGTGAACGATTTATTTCATTTATTGAAATCGAAGGTCATACATCAAATTATCTTTTGGACATCATTATGAAATTCCACATTGAAAACGAAATAAACATTGATAATTGTAGAGGCCAGTCATATGACAACGCTTACAATATGGCAGGTATTTATGGTGGCCTACAAAGATTGGTTCCTCAAACAAATGAAACAGCAATTTTTGTCCCTTGCTCTGCTCATTCATTAAATTTAGTCGGTAAAAATAGTGTTTCTGGCATACTGCTGCAACTAAATTTTTTGATATGGTTGAAAAACTTTATGGATTTTTCGTATATTCCGCTTTTCGATGGAATCGATTACAAGAACAATTAACCGAAAATAGTGAATACATGTTAAAGAGAGCAACTGGAACGAGATGGTCAGCTAGATACGAATCAGTTCACGTTTTACATTCTTGTTATTTAAAAGTGTTGCATGTTTTAAAATTTTTCCTGCATGAGGAAAGCTTCAGTGATGATAACAAAGCGGTGGTAACAGGTTTGATAAAAAACTATGTCAATTCAAAAATATTTTGATGCTTGTCCTCTGGAAAAGTGTACTAACCAAGTTTAATTTTGTGAATCTAGCATTACAAAAATATAATTTAACTGTCTCGGTGACAAAAAACTGTTTGATTTAATAGTTACAGATTTGGAAAATAAAGATTACAACAAAATTTTTGATGGTGCCTGAGACCTTTTAAATTCTGTTTCATCTAATATTCGAACCGCAAATAATATTCAAACTTGCTCAACGTCACAAACACTTTGTAAAGAGGAACAAAAAGACCACCTTGAAAAATCGTTGTTCAAGCCAATTATAAAGGCTTTTCTTTTCAATCTGAGAGAGCGTGCTAAAGATTATGAAGATCTAGATAGTACTCGTATTTGATACATCTAAATTTAATGAGTGATGAAGAGATTGCTAATTCTTGCAGAACAATAACCGCAAAATACCTAAAAGATCTCAATGCAAATCAATTGATTGACGAATGTCAATTTGCCAAAAAATATTTCACATTTGATAATTTAAATTATGAATCGATGTACAAAACAATGTTCAATAATAATCTTTCCACCACTTTTCCGAATATCGATATTTTATTACGAATGTTTTTATGCATGTTTGTCGATTATGTTATAGGCGAACGATGATTTTCAAAACTGAAGTTAATCAAAAGTTATTTGCGTTATACTATGAGTAATGATCGTTTGAACGATTTATCCATTCTTTCTATTGAAAATGAAATTTTGGACGAAATTAAATTCGATGAAATTATAGACCCTTAAATACAGAAAAAATGTAATTTTAATGCCTGAAAATTAATATATTTCAAACTTGTCTGGTTTTAGTTTCTTTTTTGCTTATGCTTGGGGCCCCTGAATCGGGGGGCCCTGGTGCGGTTGCCTTAAAACTTGTATGATAATCCGCCACTGATTTATATATATATATATATATATATATATATATATATATATATATATATATATATATATATATATATATATATATATATATATATATATATATATATATATATATATATATATATATATATATATATATATATATATATATATATATATATATATATATATATATATATATATATATATATATATATATATATATATATATATATATATATATATATATATATATATATATATATAAACGATATGAGATATAACGAAAACGACCGGCACTCTCACGGTCGCATTTGTTGAGGTAGATCAAAAAAATTTCTGTACTTGTGTGTCCTAATAATATCTTAGACAAGTTCGTGAATCAGCTAAATCGTTAACACGTGGTTAAGAAACTAGATTTTTTGAAAAAAAATTAACAAATTTAAAATATTTGGAATCTTTTTTATCAATTTGTTTTAAAAATAGACCTCTGCAGTTAGAGGTTCCTGAGTGAGCGGCTCCAACAAAAAAGTTTGCAAAAAAAAATTTTTTTTTAAACAACCGGCACTCTCACGGTCGCATTTGTAAGGCCAGATCAAAAAACCCTTTTCTAAATATGTGCGTTTTATTAATATCTTGAACAAGCTCGTAAATCAGAGCCCAATCTAACACATGGTTAAGAAACTAGAGGCTTTATACTAGAAAAAAACTCTGTTTTTTAGATCCGTTATAACGGCCGTTTGGATTCCAATATTTTTAAAAACTTCATAAATTTAGAATTTTTGAAACCTTTTTAATCAGTTTCTTTAAAAAAAAAGACCTCTGCAGTTGGAGGTTTCTGAGTGAGCGGCTCCAACAAAAAAGCTTGTAAAACACATAATGCGTTTGAATCAACCGGCGCTCTCACGGCTGCATTTGTGAAGTCAGATCAAAAAACCTTTCTTAAAAATGTGTGTTTTTTTAATATCTTGAACAAGTTAGTAAATCAGAAAAATCTGACCCATGGTTAAGGAACTAGAGGCTTTATACTAGAAAAACAAGTGTTTTTAATCCGTTATAACGGCCGTTTGGATACTAATATTGTAAAAATCTTCATAAATTTGAAATCTGTGGAAACATTTTAATCCGTTTCTTATAAATATAAACCTCTGCAGTTAGAGGTTTTTGACTTGTTGGCTTCAACAAAAAAGTTTGCAACAATCCCCAACTACAATTTCCAAAAACCTTATAACAGTCAATGTCAACCTTATAACAGTCAAAAAAATAAACGATTTGAATAGAAGAAATTAATTTCTTTTTCTTAGAAATAAACTATTTTGATATTTTGCAGTAATTGCACGACATATGATATAGAGTAGGTTTGTGTCATAAAATTTCACACCCATGTTCTGTGGTAGATTTGATATATGTTTTTTGCAAAATTGGATAGATATAATTTTGCTTATAGGTAGCTAATTTTCTTTTTAAAATTTGTTCGATATCTGTTTGAAATTAGTTTGTTTTGTTTAAACTAATCTGATACATCAGATTCTACTGGCACACAAAACTGTCTGATCTCGAAATCTACCTATTTCTAGCGGATATACGTGCCGCTTAGACTTTTTTTTAACCTCTGCGGGTTGAAGCCACCACAAGCCGAAGACTAAGGGTTCCGGCAAACTATTCCATTTGTATGCAGTTCGGACAAAGAAGTCTTTCTGCGATCTGCCAGTATGACAGCGCGGGATCCCGACCGTTTCACTGGTTGCGGTAGCCGATTGCCGAGTGGAACGGGGGTAAGAATAAAGTTGAGGCATGATACCGCTGATTTCATCTGAGCACTGTTGATGACGATATTTGTAAAAAACAACGAGGTCAGCAACAGTGCGACGATGTTGTAGGGAATCAAGTTTTGATGTCAAAGCTAGATCACCCACAACTCGTATATCCCGCTTTTGAACAGAGTCCAAGAGGGCCAAAATGGAAACAGAAGCAGCACCCCAAACTTGACAGCAGTACTCCATACAGGGACGAATATAGGACTTATAAACATGGAGCAATTGGTATGGAGTGAAAAATTTTTTGCATCTATTTAGGAGGCCGTTTTTTAGACGCGCTTTTTGCCATGTCCATTACAAGATCGTTCCAGAGTAGGTCATTTGAAACTGTGACACCCAATAAACGAATATTTTTACATTCAACTATTAATTCATCAAAATCAAAAGTTAGTTAGTTAGTTAGTTCAATAAAATCAAAAATTTTAAATTTTTCAAAATTCTAAAAATATTCTAAAAATTCTTACAAAATCAAAAATTGAAACTTTTTTCAAAATTCTAAAAATATATAAAATTCAAAAATTCTATTTTTTTTTTCAATATTCTAAAAATATTCCAAAAATTAGAATAAAATCAAATATTTAAACTTTTTCCAAATTCTAATAATATTCCAAAAATTTTCAAAAATTCAAACTTTTTCCAAAATTCTAAATATATTGCATGAACTATAAGAATATCAAAAATTGAAACTTTTTCCAAAATTATAATAAAATCAAAAATTTTAAATTTTCCAGAGTTCTAAAAATATTCCAAAAATTCTTACAAAATCAAAAATTGAAAATTTTTCAAAATTCCAAAAATATTTCAAAAACTATAACAAAATCAAAAATTTCCATGTTCAATTATATTTACGTAAACAAACAGCTAAATTTTTTTTTTCCAAAAAATTATCTAAAAAAATAAATGAAATCTTTTTTTTGACACGTTTGACAACATTTTTTTGACAAACTTATAATGCCATAAATCTCAATAATAATAATAAAATTTCATTTCAAACAAAAATTCATTTTATTTTTTTCCAAAAAATTGGGTAAAAAATAAATAAAAATCTTTCTTTTGGCACACTTGACAAGATTTTTTTGACAAAATTATAATGCAAAAATCTAGATTTTGGTCTCACATACCAATCCCAACTATCAAGATTTCTCCAAATTCAATGTTCCTACTCGTAATCACTTAAAATGAACGTTTTTTAAGCAAAAAATATGCAAATTTCCTTGTTTTGACACACTTGACGATATTTTTGACACACTTCCGGTACAGTTATCGAACACATCGTCCTTTCAGCTCTTCCCATTAAGTAAACCTATTATTAGAAAAAAAAATTTTTGAAATCCGTCCAGCGGTTTTCTAGATTTCGTAGGTTGTAACGGCCGGCATACAGACATACATTTTTTTTTTGCTTTTTTAGAATCAGTAGGTCCTATAACGTTGAGAAATGCCAAAAAAAGTGGTGGGAAAGAATTTCACTTTTGGCTCATGAATGCATACTTAGGTCTTTCAGACCGAAGTAATTATACGTGAACTGAACATGTTTATCTATATATATTTCTTAAATGGATAATGGATATATATTAAATGAAATTTTATCAAATGAATTAACTTGACTTAGATCAGGATAAATAAGGCAGGCCCTAATAGTATATGCTTTTTTACAGGAGCCGGATACAATAAATAGGCCAAACTCTATAGTAAGGTATTCCGTATCAGCCACAGATCAGATTGCCCAACTAGGGATCAAATACGAAAAACCAAATCAGGGCCGGATATATTAAAATAAGATTAACCCTAAGAAGGCTTTTTTAATTTAGGCTCGGAACAGACCCACATCAGATTGCCCTAATAGTAATAGGGCTTCCCTTTTCTGGATTGATCAGGCCCTGGTCACACCTTGACTGTATTTAGACTTTCCCTAACTAACTTCTGTTCGGGCAGTTACCATGGTAATTATACCACTGTCGCGAATGATTGTGATGAGAATTCGGAACTAGTTAATTTGTAACATCTCATCTAACTAATCAAAAATTGTTACGGTTTGAGCCAGAAAGGTTTACCATTGAAACTGTATTTCCAGAATAGTTTTTTGTTGCTAATTCTGAAAAATAATACAGATGGAATGTATATTTCCACATTAATTTGCTTATTTTAAAAACTGGGATACAGTAAGTCAGCAGTAAAAATAAATTCAAGTCAACCAATCATTTTAATAACGGCAATTACACATTTCATTTTCAACAATTACCATAAATAATGCTATTTCCCCAAAAAAATGAAAAATCCTATGTTTTCCCTAAAACATCTCCAAAAAAGTAAGTTACAAAATGTTATTATAGTGTTATATCAAATAAATCAATATTGTTTCATTCATTTATTTATCACAAAATTAAATTTCACAATAAAAGAGTTAATGATTTCAACATTATATACTTGCGTTACAATTTGGATATACAAGTATATAGGGAAATTTCCATTTTGTTATTAAAATGTATATATAAAAGAATTTTTCGTTTATTTGTATGTAATGCGCACGCATATGAAATTTTAGTCGATAAAGCAGCGACGAGCCATTACGTTGTTTTATATTTTTTCTTATCCTTATATACTTGTATAAAAATAAATTTAACATAAATTATTTTTTATAGTTGAATTGAAGTTGAAAAGGAAACGATATTATTAACTTATTATGAGGAGGTGGGACCCTTTAACACTAGATTTAGATTTTTATGAACATTTATGATAAATCGAAAATAGAATAAATATATTTTCGTTCGACTTGGAAATTTCTATTGTTACCTTTTCGTAAACGGTAAAACGTTCTTGTGTTAGAAAATTTTACGTTACAATCTTTACAAAAGCTATTCATTACAACTAATTCAATTCTATTTGAAATCGCTTTTAAGCTTTATGTGTGCACATTTCAGAAAGCGTTAGAAAACGTGTAGATAAAACTATACAGTTTGCTTCGTGACTTCATCTAGAACGTGAGCCGCATCTACTTTTTTATGCCTAGTTTCGGTCTTAGATCTGGGGTTAGTCTGGTTTTTGGAATAGATGAAATTCGTGATCTAGGTCAGAAACCTTTCCCGTGATCAGCAACCTTTATTCATCTGAAGCTTACTATTTTTGAGTTGAAAAAAAAAAAACTGGGGTGCATACAGAAAATTGAAGGGAATCTCTATAAAAAAATGTAAAATGAAATTGCATTAATGTTTTTACCGAAATATTATAAAATGTGTAAAAAACTATTACTAATAGTTAGTTAGTGCTTGTTCCAGTGAACACAAATATGTTAAATATGTCTCGGTTCCTGGATCAACAAAGCCCCTTAAGCATCACTGTTTATTATTTTATAACGCCTGTTTGCTTTAAGCGTATCGAAGCCTCTAGTAACCACTAATAATAAACCTCTTTATCGCGTATCATAGCCGCAGTGCCATCTGTGTGGTTAAGGTCCGTGCATAATTCAACAATTACCATACATACTGGTTTTAGGGTTACCAACTCTTGAAAGCACGCGACCCGGAGATTTTATAATATACATAAATATAATTCACAGGGGTCCCTGTGCATTTGCGCAGATTTTAAAACAAATATTTTTTTAAGTCTGAAATAAAACCACAATCCAAAATAATACGTCTATCTGCAAGCAAAGCATAAACTGGAATTGAAATGAGAACAAAAGTTGGAAGAAATCAAAACCTCCTAAATCATAGCCCTACTGATTCAATCCATTTGCAATATGAATGAACATTGCCATATGCAAAAAATTGGATTAGTGTTTTTGATTAAATGCTTTTGAATTTTTTATATGGAGTTTTATTTTTCCGGTTGGCGTTATGGCGATTTTTTGAATTTTTTTTATATTGAGTTTAAATTTCAAATTGCGCTACAAGTTCACGATTTTGCTTGTGCTAAAAAATGAGTTAAGCTTCTATATCGGGGGTTTTGAAGAAATTCAAAAAATTTGGTTTATTTGTTTCGTTTACTTTAGTCTTTTTTGATTTTTTATACCTTTTTGTATTCTCTTCTTTCTCTTCTGTCCTATGGCTACGCTTTTTCGTGGCTTGTGTATTATATATATATTTTTTTTAAATAAAAAGTGTTGTGTAATAGGGTTTAGAATATGTGTCACAACAACACATAAATACCTTTAAAGACCTAGGTCTAGACCTAGGTCTAGACCTAGGTCCCACAACAACTGGCGTTCTAAGGTGTTGATGAACGCTTTTTTTAAACCTCTGTGGGTTGAAGCCAACTGAGACTAAGGGTTCCAGCAAGCTATTTCATTTGTATGCAGTTCGGACAAAGAAGTCTTTCTGCGATATGCCAGTATGATAGCGCGGGATCTCGACCGTTTCATTGGTTGCGGTAGCCGATTGCCGAGTGGAACGGGGGTAAGAATAAGTTTGAGACATGCTGCCGCTGATTTCATCTGAGCACTGTTGATGACGATATATGTAAAAAACAACGAGGTCACCCACAATTCGTATAGCCCACTTTTGAACAGAGTCCAAGAGGGCCAAAATGGAAACAGAAGCAGCACCCCAAACTTGACAACAGTATTCCATACAGTGACGAATATAGGACTTATAAACATGGAGCAATTGGTATGGAGTGAAAAAATTTTTGCATCTATTTAGGAGGCCGAGTTTTTTAGACGCGCTTTTCGCCATCGCCATTACATGATCGTTCCAGAGTAGGGAAACTGTGACACCCAATAAACGAATGATTTTACATTCACCTATTGGTTCATCACACATACTGAATACAATATCTTTGGGGAACTCGGTCTTTAATCTGGAAACAATCAACAGCTGTGTTTTGGTAGAGTTGAAATTGACCAGGTTTTGGTCACCCTAATCGGAGGCTTTTTTAGGTCTTTTTCATTTGATTTAATTTAATCTCCATCATGCTTTGTAATGAAATTAATACAGCATAATCTGCATTTTCCTGTAAACTCGTTATCTTTTTCGAGCTCCTCATAGTTTTGATTTTTCAACCATTCGTTATTGAACGAGACGTAATAACATTTTCTTTTATTGTCATTGTTTTGTTTGGGATTATTTTCATTTGACTGATATTTATTATTTAATAGCAAAATTAACATACACAGTTGCACAGTTTTACATGGGCAACTTATTAAATTCAAATGTCAAAACCATTCAAAATTAACAACAAAAAACTATTAACATTAACCCAATATAGACATAAAACATCAATTAGCTTATACGTCACATAAAAAAACAAAATATCCAATGAACCAACATAAATAACCAAAAAACTCATTGCAAAACTAAACTTGGCCGTTTTCTAATACACAGAGTTTCGTTTTTTTTTGTTTTCAAACGAATTCTGTTTATTTGAATTGAAAGAAATTTGACATTCTTTTATTTTTTATGTAATTATTATTTCGCCCGGAGATTTGCCTTCCAAACCCTGAGCCCGGAAATTTGCCGACAAACCCTGAGTCTCCGGGTGAAAAATACTCAGTTGGTAACCCTAACTGGTTTAATAAGTGTTTCAATGATCGTATGCGGTTTTTATTACGTGCAATAACTTACTTTTAACTTTACACAAAACCCTCGATATTATAAGCCTCCTTGTTGTTTTATTACAGAAAAAATCTAAAAAAAAATCTAAAAAATCGAACAAAATTTAAAAAAAAATCAATCAAAAACAATAATTATCCATTTTTTTGCATATAGCAAGGTTTATTGTTTTTTGCAATATGACGCCAATCAATCGAGCTATGAATATCGGAGGTGTTCCCACAAGTCATTAATATGTCGAACTGATGCATCTATTTTTTCATTCACTTTATTCAATTCAATTTAAGACATACGCTCAATTTACGTTCAGTGTAAACTAAATATTACTATGGCAACATGCAAATTACGGAATACAATTAAGTTAAAGTGGATCGATCATTCAGTAATGCACTCGATTGAAAAGCAGCTTACGTTTAAATTATATTTATAATGCACACAAATATTTTCATTCAGGAATATATTGAATGAAATTAGTCTAATTATGTATTTTGACAGTACATAGTTTTATCGGAGTAGATTAGAGATTACTCATATTATAAGCTACCTGAAAAAAATTCTCTTAAATGTAATCAATCACGCCACATCTATTATCAACTCTCGGCAAATCAAAGTGCCAGGGTAGAATATTTCTGGAAAAGCAAATTCAAGGTAACTTTGAAATCATACTGCAAGAGAACGGCTAACCCGATATCAAAAGTTTTATTTGTATTGGAAAGGTAATTGACTGGCTTAACAAATAAATTATTAATTATCAAACATTTTGTTTACACTGTTAAAAATATTAAGAAATAAAATTTTTAAAGATGGCGGTTATACCATAGATTAGATCAAGCATTTTTTGAATTTTTTTTCGCACTATGAAATCACACTATGTTCTAATCTTACCTAAAAATAAAATATTAAATTTGAAGATAGCTTTTTTAGTGAAAATGGCTGGGTTCAAATTTTGACTTTCTGTGTCGTCCCCAGAACACGAATTTCATTTATATATTAAAACAGTACAAATTTTCGTCATCTTATTCGGTGACTTGTTTGGATCATCGTTTACTTAGCAGAATTTCGGCAGAACGTATTCATTCGTACATTTAACAACTAGAAGGTAGACCAATGACTTGGACAGTGTACTTCCACCTATACAATGGTCTTAAAATTTTATCATAAACAATATATAATCTACATTGCAAAACAGATGTTATACCCTAAACTAATAATTGATTAGATAACTGTACTGCAAATGGAAATAAACTAGGCTTTTAAAAAAACATACGTAATTTAATTTAAAGTTTACTTGTGAGAAAACCTTAATTAAACTCTTCATAGCATGCGTTAGAAATAGAAGTCGAAATCAATATAATTTAACCCGTAATCGTAATCGAGATTTTGGTATTTGTTTTATACCAGAAAATTTTTGCTTTGAAAGATATTTAGCAAATTTGCACACCTTTGAAAACTTGATTGAAAAAAAACTCATCTGATTTTCACTCACAAAGAGATTGCCGTGGAATACGGGAATACGTAAAAAATTCTGATATTCATTTCAAGAATTTCATTTTTGAAGTTTATTGACTTGTCGATTTACCAATAAATTTCTTTTGAAAAAGTATACAATTTGAAACCAGTTCTACGAAAAGAATGAAAATGGAAAACTAGGCTACTTTATCCAAGATCAAAGCCATTTAATAATAACAATTCCAGACGAATCTATTTGGACAGTTCCACGATGTTCAAAGCAATTTTTATAAATTTATTTAAGTAGAGATCAATTGTTTCGCACAGAACTTCAATTACACTTAACAACTATTTAATGATATTTGATAAAAAAGTATTTTTGTCTCTCTGTGAGGTCACCTAATTGGTGAAGGTCTACAACAAGTTAAGAAGTTCCGTGAAACATAAACCTTAATTATCTACAACACCGTTTTACTATGGTTGATCTTATTGTTTTAGAAACAATAGCATTACAAACAGTACTCAGATCAAAACGTTGTATTATCTTAAACATATTTTTCGCCCGTGTTCTCACTCGACATTCAGTTAGATTCAAACTGTCGGGATATCACACTTACATACTGGAGAATGCGATCTTATATGCAAAAAATCTACATAAAAACAATGAACCTTGCCATATGCAAAAAATTGATTACTGATTTTGATTAAATTTTTTAAAATTCTTTTTATAAGGAGCTTTATCTTTCAAGGTGGAGTTATATTTTTTAAAATTTTGTTTATATTGAGTATTTCGAAATAGCGCTATATGTTCACGATTTTTTCTGTGCTTATGAAATTTTTTTTACAATCCATATAATTGTCGATCGAGATCCATACTAGATCGATCGACAATTGTATGGATTGCAAAAAAATTTTCTTAGATTGCACCATGGTTTGTTAGATTCAGTCGTTATTAAAGAAAAAATACTTTCAAACAATTTCAAGACGATATGGGACAACTAAAGTTAAACATTTGGCCTGTCTATTGTCAGGTTGATTTAAAATATTGAGGTATAAAGATTGTTAAATCAATTTCGGATTTCGATTTGCCCTATTCGCTATCACGAGGTTGAAACAACCTTATATCGATTAGAAATACAATTATTTTGTTCAATGTAGTGTGGAGAAAAATGATAACAAAACTAATCAATAAAAGATGTTAGCTACCATATCGCTTTCAATAATTTTTAAATTCAGACTTACCGTAAATCTTCTACACCAAACTGATAACCATTTAATATCACGTATTCGTTTTCCCATTGGCAATCGTAAAATGATATCTGAACTATTGTGTGCTGTTAAAATTGGTGGATTTCTGAAAGAACAAAATATAAATTTATTAAATTTAAATTAAGATAACCCATTCTAATATTATTATTTATAAATTTATAATTCAGTCAAATAAACAAATGTTTTATATCAGTATAAAAACATTTAATTTTATGTAGCATCACCACAATAGTTCCAAATATCTCCTACTCTATTACAATATTTTTATAAATAATCGATGAACAACAAAAAAAAATTTTTTAACTCCTCACAGACGATAAACTGCATTCAACTCATATACAATAAAATAATAATAATAAAAAAATATATTTAGAAATATAAAAATTGTGTATAATAACTAATAACATTCGGCACGTGGCTTTCACAATGAAGTGCATTAGAGGATGAATATTAACAAAAGCTAGTACAAAATATAGAACATTATAAACCCCTCACAGAACCCCATTTCCATACATATAAGATTAATGAATGTTCACAGGAAAATTTATTTTTTCACCTAACCGTCTTCCTTTACTTTAAAAAATAAAGAAAACTAAAAAACAAATGGGATTGATATGTTCTTAGCTAAACAATTTCCAAGGTAGAAATTACAATTTCTATGGTGAGTAACAGAACCGTACTTTTGAAGCAGTTTATATTTGGCGACACACTTCTTGAATTCAAAGGCAGCCAGTTTTCAAACAACTCTTATATTTGTTTTTATGTAATATATTATTTTATGTTAAATTTTCCTGTATACCTGTTTCCTGTTGGTACGTTGACAAATTTTGATGTACATTTTTATATAATATTTATTGATTATTTTTGGTTTTCGTTTTCAAACATCATGAGCTTTTTATGGAAGGTTTAAGTTTTTGATGCTCATTAACGAACCGCATTAGGAAGGTATTAAAATTAAAACGTAGATACAGTACATGGGTCATTCTTTTACAAACCGAACAGATTTGGAGAAAATCTGACCGACACGTTTTTGATTTGGCTGAACTTTTTACCAATTTCTGACCGACACATTTTTGATTTGGCTGAAATTTTTTTATGGGTTTTATATCGAAAAAAAAGAGATATACGTGTTTGAGGATTTTTTTTGGGAACTATAGCGGATCTAAATTTCGAGAATTTTGTAATTTTTGGCTTGGAGACTTATTTTCAAAGATTCATAACTTCGGTTCTGGTAAAGATGGAAACTATTTTTCTATTTTATTTTAAAGTTAAAAGATGGAATTAAAAAAATAGTGTTATATATAAAAATTATTAACAAACTCCTATTGCTATAAACAAACAAAATGTTAAAATCAATTTTTAGTCACACTGAAAAAAAAGTTGAAGTAATAACAAGCTCATCCCGAAGTTGGCAGTTTATTATTCAAACAAAGACAAAATACTTGCAAACAATTTTAATGTGATTGGGACAACTACATGTAAATCCTGACAACTATTTCCATGAACAAAATTTTTTTTGGTCTCATCATGAATTTTTCATTTTAAAATTGAAGTATTTGAAATTAATTGAACTGTATTTTATTTTCACACAATATTTTATTTTCGAACTATATTTTATTTTCATTAAAGTTTGATTCAAATGATCTTGAAGAGAAAAAATCTGTTAGACTTCTAGGAGTTGAGATTGAAAATAATATGAAATTTAATTCTCATATTTTCAGCCTAGCTAAGAAGGCTGTTCAAAAATTAGGATTTTTGGATCGTTGTCGTAAGGTTTTTAATAGCGAGCAGCTTCTTTTAATATATAAGTCATTTATTGGTCCCTGCATGGAGTATTGTTCTCACATTTGGGGTAGAGCCTATGTAAGTAGTTTGAAATGTCTTGATTCTATACAGCGGAGAGCTGTTAAATTGATCGGAAATTTAAATCTTACTAACGAACTTGATTCCTTGCAATAAAGAAGAGATGTTGCTGATTTGACGGTATTTTACAAATACATTATGGATGAACGGGCGTCTGCGGGGATCAAATCGATTTTACCTGAACCTGCAAACTTTGCGCGTTACACCAGAGCATCAATAACAGCCCATCCTTTTACGGTTCATGAAACAAGATGTAGAACTGTCGCTTTTCAACGTGAGTTGTTTAACGTTGTTGTGTGTTTGTTGTGAGCTTCTCATCTCTGGAATACCTTACCGGCGTGGGTCTTTCCTGATAATTTAAATCGTGAATAAATTCCTCAAAGAAAATTAACTTTTCTTAAGCCTAGTTCCCCAGTTAGCATGGTATCTTCGGATATTCAAAAACATTAATCTATAATTTATTATGGTTAACACTAAACATGCCTAACTTTAAATAAAAAAAAAATATTTCATGTGATTGTCTCAACTACATCGTTCTATAAATGTACAGTTGTTGAAACAATTTCGTAGTTCTATTCGCCATATCTGACCGCACGGTGAGGTTGAAACAACTGCATTTCGGTTGGAAATAGAACATGTTTTTTTCAGTGCACTATCTAACAAAATTAAAGAGTGTTTAGTATAAAAATCGTATTCTACATTCAATTTTTTATGAAAAACGTGTATTTAATTAATAGGGAAACGATTTTTACTGTAAGAAATAAATAAACTTTTCCAGCGTGGCACGACAAAAATTTATGAAATGTTTTGTCGTCCCTCTCTCGATAAGTTAATTTATTTCTAACAGTAAAAATCGTTTCTCCATTAATTAAATATACGTTTCTTATAGAAAATTGAATGTAGAATAGATTTTCATACTAAACACTCTATAATTTTGTTAGATAGTCCAGTCATTTTAGCGATCAACCTCGGAATGAGAGATATTAAGGTGAATTTTCGTATACCTTCATTTTGGCGTTCTAAAAGTTTCCTCAAAAGTCTCAACAAATCTCGTGTCTGCGTCGTAAGTTATTTAAGGTCAATGGTAACAAAAAACAGTTTTTCGCGATTATCTCGGTTTCTATTGCTCCAATGACGTTAACATGCATCATAAAAATTGTAGAGCATAAAATTTGCAACATATTTTATTTGAAACAATCTCTCATGTGGTCAGCCGTTTTTGAGATAGAGGGCGGTGAAGCAGTTTTCTTTATTTCTCTCATCTGCTGCTATATCAGCTGTTTAACCACAAAATAAACACATTTTTTTAAAATCAAACACTTCATTCCATTTTTACGAGGTACACTGGGTGATAATAAAGGTTGATCTCATTCTAAGCGTCGTTTCGATGCCGCATGGAAATTTTACTGATGTAGATTTTTCGACACACAACATGTACATTCACAGTAGTTAAAATATTTAAGAAGTCTGTGTGATCATCATTTCAATCGATACTTGTAGTTTTTTAAGTTTTCACGCCACGCCACCAATCAGATTATCAAAATCATTTTCTGCAAGTGGTTTCTCACAAATAAAACACAAATCAGCCATAATTTTCAAAATTTTACATTCTTCGTTGCCAGGTCATCGTTGCCGCCATCCAGGTGTGGCTGAGCGCTGTGCGCTCACCGCCTTCTATCGCAAAAACGGTTGAACGCATGAAAAAATGTTTCTAATAAAATTGGTCGCAAGTTTTATGCTCTACAATTTCTGTAATAGATGTTAACACAATTGCAGCAATAGAAACCGAGATAATCGCGGAATATTTTTTTTTTTCGTTTGACCTTGAATAACTTACGATGCAGACACTAGAGTTTATGAGATTTTTGAGACAACCTTTAGAACGCCAAAATGAAGGTATATACGAAAATTTAGCTTATTATCTCTCATTCCGAGGTTGACCCATTTTTATGCTAAAATAACTGGACTAAGTGGCTAAAATTCGATTTTATCATTTTATTTGTTTATAACAATTTGCTAATATGTTTTATATACAACACTTGTTTTTAAATTCCATCCTTTACTTTAAAATAGGTAGCGAAATCCGAAATTCGACGTCCACGCCGTGCTGCCTGGGTAATGCTGACAGAATTAGGTTGGTGTATTGGAGACAAGCAGAGTAAAAAACTGCTTAGTCAATGACGCTACATCACGGCGAATTGCCGCCCTACAACCAATGCGACTCAAGCGTCTGTTCTCCATGTCAGGCGCGGCTAGGAGCGGGCGTCTGTTTTGAATCAAGCGGCTCGCTATATAAACGTGTAAAAAAGGTTGTTTCTGGTGACCTTAATATGCAGAACGGACCCATTCACGACAATTTGGGTTAAGCCTAAGGTTAACACCCTAGCCCCGGAAAAAAACTAATATGTTAAATTTGGTTATCAGAAAGAGAAAAACAGACCCGAATACAACAACAGAATTTTACCTGGACGTGAAAAAGGACCAGACTACCGAATCAGAACGTAGAACATGCGCAGCCTGAGCGCTCCTGATGCTCTTATAAGTCTAGAAACAGAGGCTGAGAGGTATAGGATGGATATTATTGCTCTACAAGAAATTAGATAGCCGATAATCGGAAAACAAGATTTGGATAGTCACTCTCTATACTGTAGTGGTCATCCTTCTCGAAAAGAATTTGGAACTGGCTTTCTTGTTGGTGCACACATACAAGAAGCCGTGATGAAATTCATCCCGGCCCGGTCAGTGAGAGGATCTGCTACCTTCGTGTACGCGGTACATATAACAATATTTCTCTTATTGCCGTGCATGCACCAACTGAAGCTAAGACCGTCGACGAGAAGGATAATTTCTACAAAGCACTGGAAGAGGTTATGAAACAAACACCAACACGCGACTTCATTATGGTTCTTGGTGACTTTAATGGACAGGTTGGAAAAGATATCTCTTATGGGAATGTGGTGGGTCCCAACAGCTTGCATTTGAATTCGAATGATAATGGTGAGAGAATGACTGAGTTTGCATCATCAAATAATTTGAGAATTGCCAGTATGTTCTTTCCGCATCGATCGATTCATAAGCAGACTTGGGTCTCACCGAATGGAAATACTCGAAATCAAATTGATCACGTTCTAGTAACAGCACGTTTCTTTTCGAGCGTTCGGGATGTGCGATCCTTTAGAGGTGCATACATTGGAAGTGACCACTTCCTTGTATATGCAACGATAAAGTTCCACTTCCTAAATCCAGGCATTCCAAAATTCAATCAACGGAAATGTTTTTACATCTCATAATTAAAGAATGCTGAAACAGAAGAGAGATATCAAATCCATATTGCCGAAACATTGGATAAATCAGAAACCATTAATGGAGACGTCGATAAGTCATGGTATTTGCTCAAATATGCTGTTTTAAGCGCTGCTGAGGGAATTCTTGGACGACCACAAAACCACTCCCAGAAGCCATGGATGGATCAAGCATACCTTGATGCTATTCAATATAAAAGATATTGCTATCTGAAGTGTCTACAAGGACGCAACACCAGGTCCACGAAGGAGAATTATAAACTGGTACGACAAGCCGTTACAAAGCTATGTAGACGAACGAAGAGAGAATGGTGGAAGAGACAGTGTGAGGAGATTGAAAGCTTCAATAAGGAACATCAATCGCGTAAATTCTTTAAGGTTAAAACCTTAAAGAAGGGCCCTCAAACTAGATCGACTGCTATTCAAAACGAAGATGGGGAGCTACAAGTAGACCTTAAAAATATTTTAGATACTTGGGCCGTTTATTTTGAGAATCCTTTCAACTTAAGTGACCAGCAACAAGTCGGACGACGAGCAAAGCTTATTCGTGCGTCAAAGGTACATGTAGATGAACCAACCAAAGAGGAATTCGAAGCGGCGCTGTCTAAACTAAAACGCAATAAAGCACCTGGTATCGACGATATAACATCCGAAATGATTGTACATGGTGGCGAAACTCTATCCTTAAGATTGTTTGAACTTGTTCAAATGATCTGGAGGACTGAAACCATGCCACAGGACTGGAACACAGCTATGCTGATACCAATCCATAAAAAAGGTAATCGCCTACAATCTGCAAACTACAGAGGAATCGCTCTCCTCTGCACAGCATATAAGATCTTTTCCTACATTTTGCTGCTATCCAAAATCAATCCTTTTGCTGAACAACTGTTTGGAGAATATCAGTGTGGTTTCCGGCGGGGCCGAGGTACTACCGATGCACTTTTATCGATAAGGATGATTTTGGAAAAGTGACGAGAATTCAACATACCTGTGTACCAACTTTTAATTGATTTCAGGCAGGCCTACGACTCTCTCGAACGAGAGACTCTATGGTCTGCTCTGGTGTCAATGGGAATTCCTGGTAAACTGGTATCACTATGCAAAATGACAGTACAGAACTCTCAATGCTGTGTAGGAGTAGAGAACGAAATATCAAAGTTTTTTAAAGTCGACTCCGGTTTAAGACAAGGTGATGCTATCTCTCCTATACTTTTTAATTTAGCCTTGGAATATGTGTGCCGTCAAAAGAAACTACCGACTAATAACAATATCTGGTCAATAAACTCAGTACAGATGATTGCTTACGCTGATGATGTTGTCATCCTCGGTCGAAGTGAAGCTGTTATGAGTGAGACTTTCAAGTCGCTTGAGAATGGTGCTAGAAAAATTGGTCTGCAAATTAACTACAATAAAACCAAACATATGAATGTTTCAAGGGAGGCTGAGAAGTAGGATTTGATGTGCGGCGATGAACGAATTGAGGGAGTTGAATCTTTTAAATATTTGGGATCAATGCTTGACTCAAACAACAGCATACTTACAGATATAAAAGCTCGAATCGCTGCAGGTAATCGAACTTTCTACTCAATTAAACCTCTCCTTGGATCACCGTATGTATCAACTAACACCAAGTTCAAGTTATACAAGACATTGATTAGACCTGTTGTGATGAAGGGGTCACAAACGTGGACCCTCACACAAAATGACGAATCGCATTTATCTGTATTTGAGCGTAAGATCCTTCGGTTCACTTAAGACAGACAATGGAGAGTATAGAACCCAACATAACTTTGAGATCAGAGACCTTCTTGAGGGTCCTGATACAATAGGTTGTATCCGTTCTAATAGAATTGCTTGGTTTGGGCATGTTCTATGAGCCGATTCACAGTCTGGAATGATTAGAAAAATGTACGTTAGTACCCCAGGGAGTGGGCGACCGCGAGGTAGACCACGACTACAATGGGAGACTGATGTAATAAACTACCTTAAAAAAAAAGGCTGCCATGGTAATTATGTCGCTGTTGCGAATGACCGTTGTGAATATTCCAAGTTGATCAACCTGGCAACGCTCCTACATGGAGCATGAACGCCTTAAAAAAAATTGCGACGCTGATGCATAGGCTGACTTCACCACAGCTGTGGAAACATAGTGTTCTGGATATATAATGAGCTAATATCCATAAAATACTTTAATTAAAAGCTAACCAATATTATGGACTTCGTAGTTCTAATAATAAAAATATTAAAGCAGGCAGTAGTATCCCAACAAACATAAATTCTGTTGTACGAGAAAAAGTAAAAAAAATTTTATCAAAAGTGACAAAGCGGAAGTTAGGATGCAGAACTGTTGTAAACTGTACTAAATGTGTATGTACCAAATTTCATCCAACTCGATTATCAGGTACAGAAGCTATTGAGCTTCCAAAATAACAGGTGCTTGGAGGATCCCCTACCACTTTGTTCACTATCACTAAAAAAACTAATCAGTTCCTTGCCATACATATTTGCATCTTTTTGCAAAGTGTAATCAAAATTACTTAACGAACGAATGTTGTATGCTTCCAACAAACACTAATTGGAACCCTATTCCATAAGTTTCATCATAATCACTTCGTTATTGTAGGCTGTAGTGTGCATAAAGACACTGACAAAACTTTAAAAAAGTACAAGAAATTTTTTTTTACCGGAAGTAAAAAACCGGAAGTTGGGATGCAGAACTATTTTAAACCGTACTACATACTCATGTACCAAGTTTCATCCAATTCGCTTTACAGGTACAGAAGTTATAGAGCTTTCAAAAAAACAGATGCTCCAGGGACCCCCCACCACTTTGTTCACTATCGCTCAAAAACTAATCAGTTCTTTGACATACATGTTTGCATCTTTTTCCAAAGTGTCATCAAAATTCGTTCACGAACGAATGCTGTGTGCTCCCAACAAACATTGAAAAAAGTGTGACACATTAAACAGGTGTTCGGGAGGACCCCCACCACTTATTCCAATATTATCCAAAAACTATTCAGTTCTTTGTTACTTAAGTCTCCATCATTTTCCAAAGTGTCATTAAAATAAATTAATGAACGAAGTCTGTATGCTCCCAACAAACCTAAAAAACAAAGTGTGAAAAGTCAGCATTTGTATGGTAGACCCCCCACCACTTTGATCAATGTGTCCCAAAACATGATAATTATCTTTTCACACTAATTGGAACCCTATTCCATAAGTTTCATCATAATCACTTCATTATTGTAGGCTGTAGTGTGCATAAAGACACTGAAAAAACTTCAAAAAAGTAAAAAAAAATTTTTTTTACCGGAAGTGAAAAACCGGAAGTTGGGATGCAGAACTATTTTAAACCGTACTACATACTCATGTACCAAGTTTCATCCAATTCGCTTATCACGTACAGAAGTTATAAAGCTTTCAAAAAAATAGGTGCTCCAGGGACCCCCCACCACTTTGTTCACTATCGCTCAAAAACTAATCAGTTCTTTGCCATACATGTTTGCATCTTTTTCCAAAGTGTCATCAAAATTCGTTCACGGACGAATGCTGTGTGCTCCCAACAAACATTGAAAAAAGTGTGACACATTAAACAGGTGTTCGGGAGGACCCCCACCACTTATTCCAATATTATCCAAAAACTAATCAGTTCTTTGTTACTTAAGTCTCCATCTTTTTCCAAAGTGTCATTAAAATTGAATAATGAATGAAGTCTGTATGCTCCCAACAAACTTAAAAAACAAAGTGTGAAAAGTCAGCATTTGTATGGTAGACCCCCCACCACTTTGATCAATGTGTCCCAAAACATGATAATTATCTTTTCACACTAATTGAAACCCTATTCCATAAGTTTCATTACAATCACTTCATTAGTGTAGGCTGTAGTGTGCATAAAGACACTGAAAAAACTTCAAAAAAGTACAAAAAAATTTTTTTTACCGGAAGTGAAAAACCGGAAGTTGGGATGCAGAACTATTTTAAACCGTACTACATACTCATGTACCAAGTTTCATCCAATTCGCTTATCGGGTACAGAAGTTATAGAGCTTTCAAAAAAACAGGTGCTCCAGGGACCCCCCACCACTTTGTTCACTATCGCTCAAAAACTAATCAGTTCTTTGTCATACATGTTTGCATCTTTTTCCAAAGTGTCATCAAAATTCATTCACGAATGAATGTTTTATGCTCCCAACAAACATAAAAACTTTGTGGAAAAAACCACCTGTTGTATGGTGGACCCCCCAACCCTTTATCCAATGTGCTCCAAAAGCTGATAAAATCTTTCTCATGTTATTTAAAAGCTTTTCGCAACGTTTCATGAAAATCGATCGGTAATTGTAGGCTACAGTAGGGATAAACACCTGAAAAAAAAACTTTTTAACCGGAAGTGACAAACCGGAAGTTGGTATGCAGAAGTATTGGAAACAGTATTAAAACCTTATATACTAAGTTTCAATAAGATCATAGCTCGGGATCAGAAGTTATTCAAGATTTAAACTTAGAGGTGTTCGGGAGACCCCCCGCCATTTTGTCCAAATTTAAAATGAATCCAGATCTTCTATTTTCAAGTGAACCTGTATCATTTGCTAAAGTTTCATCAAGATCCTATGCAGAAAACTCACCCACCCACCCACCCAACGTTGGGTGGACGACGTTTTCTGAATTACAACTGACGTTTTCTGAATTACAATCCACTAATCTGAATTACAATTGTCGTTTTCTGAATAACAATTGACTAATCTGAATTACAATTGACGTTTCCTGAATTACATTTGGCCGTTTCTGAATTAAAATTGACTAATCTGAATTACAATTAACGGTTTCTGACTTACAATTGACTAATCTGAATCACAATTGACGCTTTCTGAATTACAATTGAGGTTTTCTGAATTAACATTGACGCTTTCTGAATTACAATTGGAAAAGGTGTAGTAACCAGCAGCAACTATGATGATGAGTAAAACTGATCCTTGTGTTTCGTGTTTCATGTAGACGAACCTATAATTTGAATTTGCCGGTGAAATTGACGTAACAAACTTTCAGTTTGTTTGAATTCGCTTATTTTAGCGAGTCTTGAGTATGATATTTCTGCAATAGAGACGTTTATATAACTAAATTTAATGGTAACTTTACGTACTGAATATTCATAACCTAACAAGAAAAATTGGGTTAGATGCACAAAAAGAATATAAACATTTTATTGTATTATATTTCTAGATAAAACCATGCACCATGCTTTAACTATGTCAAAACGAAACAATTTAATAAAAACGATATAAAAGGGCTGAAATCTTTAGATGCTGAGATATCAAGACTTCGGTCTGTGTTAAGGGTTTTATATCGTTTTTAACAAAAGGCTTTTATAAGGACATGATGTATATTAAACATAAAGCTCTTTGTAAAAGTATAAGTATTTGTCTCTGTTTAGAAATTTATTACAAAACTAACCCGAAACATCAATACGATTGGCTTTTATAAACAGCATTATGGATCGAAACTATAGTTCTATAAGAGTCTGTTGGAACAACATTTGCAACCTTCAGTAGTAAGGTTTGGTCTTTTTGAGTGAAATATAAGTGCTACATTTATGCAATAAAACAGCAGTTGAATAAAGTTAATAACTATTGTCATAAAAGAAATAGACTTTAGCGTTATATCATGATTCAGATCAAGCGAAAGTGAACCAAATAAACGAGCCAAACAAGCGACCACATTTATGTACAAGTGAACATTCATTTTAAATTCACTAACCATTTGAAACATATTTGATGAGGTAATATAGACAGTGCATAATCCGGCTCAATGGACCACACAAATTTGAAATAATGTAAATGTGCATACTAATGCATACCATTTGCATGTGCATACCATTTATAACAATTTATTATGTATTTATAATTGATAATTTTGTTTTGTTATAGCAATTGAATTGTTGTTAAATAGAAAAAAATATATTCGCTCAAACTATATATGTACTCACAATTTATAGCAAAGCACTGATAAGTTGTTCAGATAACATTATAAAAACTTTTAAATTTACAAATGAATTTAAAAAGAATTTCAAAAGTGTTAATTGGATTCTTAATCTTAGAAAATTAGGTAAAATTATTTAATATACTTACAATTTTTGCATTTGTTAAATATTTCGTTTTTTAAAATGTGTTGCAACGACGGGTTGGTTCGATTCTTGTTATAAAATAATAATCAAAACTATTAAAACAATTCATTACATATAATCCATATCAACAAACACAAAAACATTTATGGGTGCTACATGACAATCAACCAATATTAAACATTTTCTCAGTTAATTGCTTTAAATCGTCACACAAGCTGTAATACATGGTTCAATCTACATAAATAATGAAAATTTGATTATGTAAAGCTTTCACCATCAATCATCATAAAATATGTAGATAACTATACCGTTGTTCAAATTTAAAAAAAGTAGAATGGTGGTCTGTGGTTGTAGAGGGGAATATTTTCTCGTTTGACTACAATTGAATATTGAGATGATATGGGGAAATGGTGAATTAAATGATTTGCGTGTGACCAATGTATATGAAAAAGAAACAAAATGTAAGAAATTCTCGATAAAAAAACGATGCTCAATTTGTAAGGGAAAACATGGGAAATTTGGGAAGTTGTCGTCAACGCCATTAAGCAGAAGAACACGCGAAAAAGTTAGTGTGTTTAGTGAAAAAAAAACGAAAATAAAGAAAAAAACATTCCAGTAAAGAAAACAAATTCAACAAAACTAATCATGTTATAAAAAAGTCGTTTACCACTCAAGTGTGATAAGTGTTTTAAGATGATCAATCGTCCGTCATTCAATGATATTGAAAAATGTTTTAAAAAAGATTTGCATAAATTTAAAAATTTCAAAAAGGAGCAAGAAAATAAGGATAAGTATCAGAGTCAATACCAGAGGGCAGAGATGGATATAAATTCAAATAATACGAAGGAGACAAAAATTAATGGAGAATTAACACCTGATATAAATTCAAAGGAAAACAATAATTCTAGAGCTAATCAAAATAGAAGATGCTATCAATTTACATGAGTTTGAAGTGGATCATCATAGATATGCTTATTAGTGTAAGTTTTTCGATTTTGTATATAACTTTTGTTGGTTCATGTTTTCTAAACTGTTTTGTTTGTGTTCAATATAACTTATTTAGAGGTGTGTTAAAAGTCCACTTTTACAGTATTTTAATTAAATCAGCGCCCGGTTCATCTTTGTCTGTTATGTTAGTTAAGTTATAAATCTCGCACATCTATCATACAATCCAACGATTAAAGCGACAAACTCTGCGAAATAACAACAAGGAATTTTATTTGCAAAAAGGATTAAAACTCTGTTTCATCTAAATCCAAAAACTTGTCGAGTTAAGTTTAATAATTTTGACTAGCCTTTGTAGACAAATTATTTTTAATATTAATATGTCTCTTTAAATCAAATATACCACAAAACAAAATTTTACATGCTCCCGTAATTTTAATAAATCCTAATCTCAACGCCGATTTTCAGAGCACTCTCAATCATAAAATTGAAGGTTTTGCTGACTATTAAAAATTTAAAAAAGGATTATAAATAAATACCTAGCAACGATTTCCCTAAATTTCCATTTGCCACACAAACAAAACTCTAAACATAAAAAAATATTCTAATGACATCTCTATTAAGAAAATGTTTTCTATAATTATATTCGTCGTTAATCCGTTAAAGAGAACTGCCAGCTAAAAAAATTAATAAAATTTGATGAGATAGACAACATTTGAAATGGTTAAGCAAAAAAAAAACAAAATAAAATAATAATAATAATGAAAAACTTCTTTAGGGTTGATTTTTTTCCTATTTCTCAGTTATGGTTTTCCATAGAAATATCACAAAAACACAAAACAGAAAAGGAAAAATGCAATTGTGTGTGAGGGAAAATGTAATAATAAAGCTTTTGAGAAGATTTTCAACTATTAAATGAATTACAAAAGGGATTTAGGGAATAGAAAATAAAAATTTTCGTTTTCATGGATATTACTGTTGATTTTGATTTTAATATTTATTTTGAAGGAGGAAAAACGTTGTTTAATTATTATCTAATCAATCTTATGGTACTTCCGATATTTGTTTTTCGTTATGTTATGAAATTTGAATAAGTTTTAAAATTTTTCTTATTTTAGGGTTGGTTTTTATGATGTGATCTAGTAAGAAATGTAAGTTAATTTAACGACTATTGTGCTATACACTTGAACTAAAACTAGAGCCAAATAATCCGAGACATCCAAAAATTATAAAATCAGATATTACTTTTCTTCCTTACGTTCGACTTCCAAAAACCTCTTAATCTAACATCCAAATTTATCAGTCTATGTATATAACTATTGCAACCCATTTATCCTATTTGATACACACTATATCGCGTTTCGTTTACAATTTTTTCTCAAGCTGTGAGTGAATCTATTTATATGCGATTTTTTAAAATTAGTTCCCTGAATGCAAGATTCTGGTATGCTGGAGCATTGGTACAACGTTTTATATTTTCTGGCGGGCGTATTGTGTTGTTTTTATGTACTTCACCAGTTAAATTTTATTAAATCGTTTCTCTTACTTTATTTTTATTTTACTGCCGTGCTAAGCACAAAGGCCGTCGTATCTTGAATTTTTGACATTTCGAGATATTAACACTTTTTAATTTTCAAGTTTCACAGTTAGGCCCGCTATACACTTGAGCTAAGCTATATGAACTATGTGAACTATGTTTTTTGTATATAACGTAATCAAATGGATGACTATACACTTGAGCTAAGCTATAAGCGGGCCTTAAACTAATCAAAATTATATTTTTAGTCAAAAAAATCTCAAATTTTGGTTTGAATCAGAGAGATAGAAGGTTATATTATTTGTTAATGTTGTAAAATATTAATTATTGGATAATTAAATAGTAAATTTGATACTTGTAAAGAAGATACTGTATTTATAAAAGAGTAATTTTTGAATGAAAAAATTGATTAAATGGTTTAATTCTATGATAAAAATTTCCATCGACTGTTATTATATCATCTTAGATGCATAACTCATTTTTGACAAAAAAGCAAGCTACAACCTTTGTGCTTAGCACGGCAGTTTAATAGAAATAATTTCCTAGCCAACAACCAATAAATAATAATCAAGGAGTAATTGATTATTATTTATTGGTTGTTTTTAAAAAACCACATTTTCGCTTCATTTACAAAGGAACGATATTAACGTTCACTTTTATTTATATATTATTAGTCCTTACCGATTAAAAATATAATTTATTCAAACGTTGTTAGTTTTTTCATAATTTTCGTTCATAAGAATTTTTATGTTTTACTGATTTATTACAAGTCGTTTAGACCTTAGTTACCGAAATAATAATGACATTCTTAATTCCCAAGGGAATTATAAGAGGGAGTTATGGATTCATAATAGACCTAGTTTTCATTATAAATTTTTGTTTTGTTTATTTAAAAACAACATTATTTACATAAAGCCATAGAAACGAATAACAATACCCCAGCAATACAATTTGAAATGAAAAACAACTAACTTGATCAATTAAAATGAAAAATCATGCTATCAAAAACTTAATAAAAATAAATGTTTTAGTTTAATAAATGTTTTAGGTAGTAAAACATAAAATTATTTATGTATCACGTGAATTATTAGATGTCAATTACCTTGTGAAACTTACTAACCCTCGGGCTAGAGGCCCTCGGGTAGTAAACGTTTCCCTCGGTAATTAACATCCTTATAATTCCCTTGATACCTAAATAACTATTGTAGCGCTTTACAAGCAAGCAAATTAAATTTGAATTCGCTGAATTTTCCCAAAATCGTTAAAAATATCCAAAAATAAACATGACTAAAAAACCATTATTAAATTTTTACAAGTTTTATTTACCAGCCCAGCCTCTAAACCTATATTTTGAGTTTTCTTACTTTAACATCGGTTTAGCAGTTTTTGTTGCATAGAGCCGTGTATTGGATTCACCAAATTTTTTATTATTGACGATTTTTTTTTTTTTATATAAAATGTGTTGTGTTATAGGGTTTACAATATGTGTCACAACGATACATAAATACCTTTTAAGACCTAGGTCTAGACCTGGGTCCCACAACAACTGGCGTTCTAAGGTCATGATGAACTCTTTTTTAAACCTCTGCGGGTTGAAGTCACCTGAGACTAAGGATTCCGGAAAACTATTCCATTTGTATGCAGTTCGGACAAAGAAGTCTTTCTGCGATCTGCCAGTATGACAGCGTGGGATCTCGACCGTTTGACTGGTTGCGGTAGCCGATTGTCGAGTGGAACGGGGGTAAGAATAAGTTTGAGGCATGATGCTGCTGATTTCATCTGAGCACTGTTGATGACGATATTTGCAAAAAACAACGAGGTCAGCAACAGTGCGACGATGTTGTAGGGAATCAAGTTTTGATGTCAAAGCTCGATCACCCACAATTCGTTTAGCCCGCTTTTAGAGTCCAAGAGGGCTAAGATGGAAACAGAAGCAGCATCCCAAACTTGACAACAGTACTCCATACAGGGACGAATATAGGATTTATAAACATAGAGCAATTGGTATGGAGTGAAAATTTTTTTTGCATCTATTTAGGAGGCAGAGTTTTTTAGACGTGCTTTTTACCATCGCCATTACATGATCGTTCCAGAGTAGGTCATTTGAAACTGTGACACCCAATAAACGAATGCTTTTACATTCACCTATTGGTTCAACTGAAAAGTTTATTGAGAGAACTTTCCGGTTGGAAAATTCAAAAATATTTTCTTAGTTACTTTAGTATTGTAGCTACTTAGTTACTGCTCACAAAAATCGTAAATTTATATTTTTGCAAAATGCTGTTCTATTCACCTCTGCTCACTGCACTTTGTTTGCAATAAAATGCAACTAAAATGCAAATAAAATGCAAATTTTTTTGTACTTGCCAGTAGTAATATGATATCTCACGTTAACTCATAAAATGCAAATAAAATGCAACTGAAATGTAGTTAAATTGCAAATAAAATGCAAATTTTTTTGTACTTGCCATTAGTAATATGATAAACAATATTTGTAATATTTTTCATCCAAAATATCTCACGTTAACTCGTATATCAATAGCAGGGATTGGAGTACGTAGAGCTTTCACATCCGTAGATCAAAAATAAGCAAATTTACAAATCAACAAATCTGATCCCTCCATGCGGGTGTTATGTTCCTATTATGTTCCTATTCAGCTCCTGTCATTGGTTACCGGAACTTAAGGAGATCCCAAACAAGTCTGTGTTTATTATGATAACATTCGTTATAAAATAGACTTTTTCTATTTTGCGTCTAAAATAAAGTCATTTCGATACCCAAATGCGTATCGAAATGGCCTTCATTAAGATACGCAAAGTTTTGTTTTTCAAGGTTGGTCACATTGGTCATACAAACGTCAGTGAAAGTTAAAACGAATAATTATATAAATAAAATTATTCTTATTAATTAATCTTATTATTAAAAAATAATCTAAATTAGTGTTAAATATTTTAATTAATTAAAATAGTTAGTAATAATAACATAATATCAAATTGACTATATTTTAATAAAATACACATTTTATGACATTTTATGTTTTGCAACAAAAATATATATACAAATATGATGAAACGCAGAGCTTACTATTTTGAATTGAAATTTTTAGAAATTTTCTTTAAAACATTAAAACATAAAAAATATTTTTTAAAATTTCAAGACAAAAAATGCAAAATAGAAAAAATAGTATAAAAAACTCGTTTCATAAGACGTTTTATCGCACTTATCCTTTAGAAAACTCCCCGCTGCGCGGGTCGTTTTCTAAACAGATTGCGTGCGATAAAATCGTCGATTATGAAACTAGTTTCTTAATATACTATTGTAGCAAGAACGATTGAAATATCTTTCAAAATGTTTCATGTTTTCAATCTTGAATATTCGTCAGCTGCAAATTTATTTTGGATTTTTCTGCAATCGTTTTTTTAATATCGGTAGTAAAGTCCAATATCTATCAGTTAAGACTTTAATTAATGATCTAAATCGTTTATTAAACAATAATAAGAAAGGATATTATAATAATGTAATATATATTAATAAATTGAAATAATAAAAATATAATTAATGTAATTTGTAAGAAAAATAAAAACATTGTGTATATGTATTTGGTTCAATGTAGAATATGATTTATTTTCCAAAACCTTATTTAACAGCACTCAGGAGCACTGCAACACATTATTTGGCAGAAATGTAAATTAAGTGACAAAATAACAAAAATCCGCTTTTGGAAAACAACTCGTCTTGTAGTGTTATTATATTAATATACGAATTGTTAAGTTAAGCAGAATATTGTCAATACAAATGTAGTTTGCTTTTAAAATAACAATTCACTCGAAACTCGAAAAAATCGCCATTTTATCCCTATATTATCCCTTATCAGTTCCATTTCCGGCACTTTGCTTTTGCACATTGCGCAGAAACCTCAACAAGTCAGATTTTAAAATTGGTGGCGCTTATTCAGTCTTAAAAAGCGTCCTCGTTTATTAAGGTGACAGTTGCCAATTCAACACGTTTTAAATCGGCGCATAAGGTCAGTGCGATAACTGATATATGATTTATATATTGATCTGCTTGGATGACTAACAGTTTAGTGGCAGTTAAAAGGACGTGTTCAACTAGGGCAGTATTCAATACAGTATACCAAATACCTAAAACTAAATATTGTTTTACAAAACCTTTATTGTATTATATTAGCTGCATTCGATTTGTCTGAAGGAACTAAAACAACTGAAAAATTATATGCAATTGTTGTTGTTTTTTTCAGTTATTTCAGTCAAATCGAACGCACCTATTAATACCGCCATAATTCGATATTATTTTTTCATCCAAAATATTTTATTAATTATAAATTATAAATTATAATACTCTTTCTACCTTGATTTCGAGTATGTAGACAGTTTTATACTTTTATGTATGTTTGAGTGAGTATGTATGTATTCAATAATTATGATTCTAATTAGTCCGAACTTGTATAATTAACAGAAATTTGAAAAAACGAAGCAGAAATCGGTGATGTTGGATATTGAAACGAGTCGAATTGGAGCCCTATATGCAGAGTAATTGTTTTAGTTTTAGCTCTCGACTTAAAACTAAGTCTTCTATGGGTCTGATCGAAACCATTTGAAGTTGAAACCACAAAAAGAAATGAAATTCTGTCAACCCTAGACCGCCTGAAGTAATGCCAAATTTTGAAATATCCGTTATATGTATGTGAACACGTGTCGAATTGAGTTGAACTTTGCGAAGATGACATGCGCTAACGTGATTTTTATTATGTTTGGAGCTTTTAATTCACCTAACCAGATTTAAAGTATCTGGAACCGTCTGAGCTTATATAAAATTTGGTAACATCGGTTAAATGTGGAATTAGAATCAGATTGGCTGGTCAGTGGACAAGTAGATATACAAATGTTGGTCCTGACATTTTTTCTAATCGTGTTGGAACATTATATGGTGGATGGACCCGAAAACATCTTAAAAAGTAAACATCGTAGAATTTCGTGCAATCTGTTGAATAAGAAATATTTTTTGGATTGACCGAAATTCTGCAATGTCAACTTTCCAAATTCTCATTTAGTTTTAATATTTTCACTACTAAAACCGAAATTTAAAAGAGATTCGACATTGTCGATAATTTGTAAATCCTGCATCTTTTTGGTTGTGGAAGATGGTCCGAACTTGACAAACTTACAAGCTTGATCAACATACAAACTTGATCTAGCTCAAAAAGCATTCTTCGATGGATCAACTTATTATTAATATAAAATTTAGTGCAATCTTTTAGATGTTGTGGAAGTACGATTAAAGACGTTGTTCTGCAGGTTTTGGATATTTTCAACACCAAATGTATCATTCAGGAACCGTCGATATTTCGTACAATTTGTTGAATGTGAAACATGATTTGTTTTTTATAAAGTTTTGTGCAACTGACAAGCAAAATGGTGGTTTTGTGGTGTTACACAAAAAGCATGGTGGCACAATTGTTGCAGATATTTATCTTAAAGTCCAAAGAAACAGATGATTAAAACAAACATAAAAGCATTTATGTCTACTACAAGTCAGTCAGTAATATTTTAACATTTTCTCAGTTAATATTTTATAATTTATATGCGTCACAACGTCAATTAATAATACAGGTAACCCTTGAATTATGCGACACTTGAATTATGCGATTTTGGTTACATGCGGTTCAAAATTTGCATCAAAGTTTTAAATTATGCGCAAAATTTTAGTTTAGTGCGATTAAACTTTTCGCTACTAACAAATACGTATTCTTTTTTTTTTTTTTTTTTTATTATAAGTTAGGCATGTTTAGTGTTAATCATAATAAATTATTAATTAACGTCTCTGAATATCCGAAGATACCATGCCAACTAGGAAGTGTGGTTAAGTTTGAATAAATTAAGTTTCTTTTAGAAATTTATGGACGTTAACTTTAAAACTTTGAGGATTAAAGCTATCAGGAAAAACCCATGAAGGTAAGGCGTTCCAGAGATGAGAGACTCTGTTGAAAAAATCACGCTGAAAGGCAACAGTTCTGCACCTTTTTATATGAACCGTAAAAGGATGGGCTATAACATTTGCTCTGGTGTTACGCAATGGAATTGCTAGTTCAGGTAAAATTGATTTAATCTCTTCAGAAGTTCGTTCATCCATAATGTATTTGTAGAAAATTGTCAAATCCGCAACATTTCGTCTGTGCTGTAAAGAATCAAGCTCATCAGTAAGAGTTGAGTTCCCAATCAGTTTAACAGCTCTGCGCTGAACAGAATCAAGGCACTTCAAACTACTATAATAAGCTCCACCCCATATGTGAGAACAGTACTCCATGCAGGGACGTATAAATGATTTGTAAATTAAAAGAAGCTGTTCGCTATTAAAAAACTTACGACATCGTCCCAAAAAGCCCAATTTTTGAACAGCGTTCTTAGCTAGGTTAAAAATATGAGAATTCCATTTCAAATTATTTTCAACTTCTACTCCTAAAAGCCTAACAGATCCTTTGTCTACAAGATCTTTAGAGTCAAACTTCAATGGAAACGGATTAGGTGTGGATAATCTAGAAAAATAACAAGCCTGTGTTTTGCTCGTATTGAATTCAACACTATTAGCGATTCATTTATGTACGCACATAACAACACTATTAGATTCATTTTATGTACGCACATTCCCGGATTTTGCATTATCTTCTCTTTGCTTTATTCTAATAAATATGTACATTTTTACATGTTTTTATATCCTCAGTATAATATATTTGAGTACATCAATACCGCTGAGCGTATGTTGTTGTGAAACCTAGGCCATGAAATGTTACTATTTATGTAACTTGATGGCACAATTATTCTTACCCCAACAGTAGATGATAATTAAAGCGGATAAATACCTGAAAGATTACACACATATATCAATTCTTAAAGCAAGAAAAAAGTACAAATATTTTATTCCGCATGAGGTCGCATTTATTTGTCCCAGAAGCTGAAAAAAAGATTTAAAAACGTTGATCACCATCGATAATACTTTTGGCATTCAACGGATCTCAACCATTCTAACATTAAATTTATTTTTTACCACCTAATAAAACTATTCTGCAGCCACTAGAGTAGAGCATTACAAATTAGTAGAGATTAAAATATTTAGAGTAGAGATTAAAATATTTTTGCGAGTAGCATTTGCATATTCCTGGATAAATTAGATAACTCTTACGATACAAAAGTAAGCATACCATGGAAGAATTCTACCATGAGAAAACGCATAAAGTTCATTGTAAATTCTATTATAGAATTAAAGCCATTTACGCTTAAGAGCTGCTGGACAAAAACAATGGCTAGCCAGAGTCAATATATTAAAGCTCAAGTTGAATTAAGAAGCTTGGCACATTTGAGATGAATTTGACAAAAAAACTTGTTCTGATATGCAAGAATTTATGACCTATATAAAAACGATTAATTTAATTTAATTCATGATTTGAAAATCTTTGAAAACTAAGATTTGCGTGACTAGAATGACCACGACGAGAATGACGATGCCAGAACCCGAAACGACGTTATATTTAACTCAAATATGCTATCGGACTGTATTGCTATTGCCATTCCACAACAATTTTTTTGAAACCATTGCCTGATGGGGGGTTTAAAATTTAAGCGTGCATTTCAATGATTTTGGCTCCATACTTTGGCTCCATACAAACAGACAGATTTCTCTAAAAAGTAATTATTACTAACAAATTTCATAAGTTTCAAAACTAGTCTCTGCTCGTACAGTAAATGTTTGCTGTATAGAAGGCGTCATAAAAACATCTACAATACAACAGAAACTGACGACTAAGTTTTTGTCACAAAAGCGAGGACGATAATGTAAAATTAGCGAATTAAAAATGTTAAATTAAAGATTTATTCTATACCATAAAACTATATTATCGGTTTTACGTGTTTTAATACATAAACAATTTGATTTTCAAGTGAATAATAGTAGTTATGTAACAAGTACGTAAAATATGGTTTTAGCGGACGAATTGTAATGTTTCCGGACGAGGCGCTAGCCGACCGCTAAAATACAATTTTGCGGACTCTAAACAGTTCTAAAAGCAATCATTTTTCGGAGCTAATACTAAAAAAATATTTTTATTTACAAATAACAGTAAAAATAGCTTTTCATGATCATAAATATTTTTCTATGGTACCAAACCCGTGTGGTCTCTTTGTCTCGAATTATGCGTTTTTGAATTGTGCGCTGTTTTGACGGTCCCAAACTACCGCATAATTCAAGGGACACCTGTACATGTTTTTTATGTCTACATAAATGATGAACATTTTTTATTGTAAAGCTGATGTAGATGTAATACAATTGTTCAAATTTATGTAGTTGCATAGAGGTTGTTTGGTGAGATAATATATAGAAATAGTTGAATCGCATTTTATTGAGAGATATGAGGAAATTATTAATTTGTGTGCGATATAAAGTATTATTAAAAAGAAACAAGAGAAAAGATACAATTCAAAATGTGGTCAACATTTTTGTTAATTTTATTTTTAAATTTATTTCTATATTTGTTATATTAACATCACCGGGTCGTGATTTTGATTCAATTTTGGGTGTTATAAAATCAGCAAATGCAAATGATATAAAAAAGCATATCGACGCTTAGCTAAAGATTTACATCCGGATAATAGTACATTTTGCTACAAGAGATGAAAAAGCTGCTTTTTCGTGAGTGAAAATTTGTTCACGAGACAATTTAGCGTCGAGGGGGCACTTTCACGAACGTAAAATGTTTTTATCTCGCGTAGGAAATACAATTTTTTCTATGATAGTAAATATATAAACGATATTTATTAGAAATTATTAAATTATAAATCGACAAAATAACACTAAAAATTCATAAGTTATTTTTTCATGGTTGTTTTGATTTAACAACATTGTAAAATCATATGAAAATACAAAATAACATTAAAAATTCATATTCTATTTTACTTCGGTCTGAAAGACCTAAGTATTACATTCATGAGCTCAAAGTGAAATTCTTACCCCCACTTTTTTGGCCTTTCTCGACGTTTTAGGACCTACGGATTCGTTTTTGAGTAGTTTGCTGAGTGTATCATCTTTTCACTAAATTATGTTAATTTATGATCTGTTATAATTTTCCGGTATCGTATTGATGTTTTTGTGTTAGTTTTGTAATAAATTTCTAAACAGAGATAAAAAAATACTTTAACAAAGAGTTATGTTTGATATACATCGCTGCCCAAAACTAAAACCCATGTCCTCATAAAAGTTTTTTGCCGAAAACTATATCAAAATCCTTAACACAGACCGAAGTCTTGATATCTCAGAGCTGTGAGATTTCAGCCCCTCCATATTTTTCATGGTTGTTTTGATTTAAAAACATTGTGAAATCATATGGAAATGCCATAGCAACAACAATTTGTTATTCTTTTTACACTGGAGGAAAAAAACCTATTTTCACAGAGGATTAAGCCTGCTTGAAAATAGATTTATGATCTGCTATCATAGAAAAAATAATACAAATGATCCAGATGCATCAACGAAATGTTAAGATTTGGGTCGAATTGACGAAGCGTATCTGAAAAACGTAAAGTTTATGATCCATGCGGGGAGGATTTTTGAAAAAAAGAGGGACTGATGGATAATTCTGACCCATTCTGACGCCCCTTTGCATTTTGGAAATAAACAACAGCAGCATGATATCCCGAGAAGAGCTAAAATTATTATGGATTTATTTGTTTCTCTGAAAGGATCATACAGTGGAATGTTAATAGAAATATTAGAAGAAGCTTATCATTGCAAGTGAATCATCATAAATATAAGCTTCAATATTGTTTTTTTTTTCTAATAATTTTAATTTGTTAGTTAAATTTTGTTTAAATCACCTTTATGCGATAGATTTTTAGTTGATAATTTTTGTGTGAAATAAGAGATTTCTCAGGTGAGGATTCTCGTTTGTTTTTATAAAAAGTCCAAAATCGGACGTCCGTTCCGGTCCATATCAGTGGTAGAGAAAGCCGTATCCGGTCTGAATCTGAGCCCTTACATATTGCTAGTCGGTATGTGAACATAGTGCGAAACAGTGCATACGAAACCATGCATATTCAGGCATTCATTCAGGATCTCCTAGTAGAGTGTTGATTTCTTATAGAAAGAATTATTGATCAATATTGGGTTATCATCCAGAGTATCGTTTGCTGTATGATTAGGTTCTTTGAGCAGTCAAACTAACGTATGAGCGACATTTTTGGTGTAGCATTTTTATTTAAAGATAAAATATTGTGTAACAGAAATTACAATATGTTTCACAACAACACATAAATATACCTTTGAGACCTTCAGGATACCTGTAGACAGAGGTTCTGACGACAACTGACAACTACAGAGGTTCTGACGACTAACAACTTGCGAAATTATCATTGTCAAGAATTACATAGTTGATTTAGGATGCTTGAACATGACAATTTCAATCCCGCGAATTACGAGCCCGAAAAAGGTCCCACATCATTGTGCTTTAAATTTTCATACTCGTGGGTTATTAGTATCATTTTGAGCTCGATGCACAATATACTATTTAAATATTGATTGAATAAAAACTAATGAATAGTTTTTTTTCTCTAAAACATGTCCTTTCATCAACAAAATTATTTATTTATTATTTTGTTTGAGTTCGTCATATCCATAAAAATCTTCAACAGTATTACTGTAATATAATCAGATTTATTCAATTATCCTTTTAATAAAAATATTCTGTAACAAAAGATCTACTTATCATACAACTACAAAAACACTTTTGTATTAAGATTCTATTTCTTCTCTATATTATATATGGTAAAATGCAGAAAAACAAAAAGAAAATTTGCATAGAAATGGAAAGTAAAATCACCCTATAAAAAGTTGTAACAATACTTTTTTCTTTTAAGTTTTTACAATAAATTGTTATCCTTAATAAAAAACGATTTTGCCATTAAGCATAAATGTATATGTATATGTAAGGTGACGAACGAGATGTTAATAGAGGCTGGATTGAAAAGTTGGTAAATTAGTAACGGAAGACTATTTGTAAAATAATATTTAAGCTTCTAAGGTTTTAAAAGAAAATCAATGCATGGTAGTGATTACTGTAGCTGACATATTTGCCATCGATCATCCTTCTCCGACAGAGATTTAAAAATAATCTATGCCAGGTTTAGCAAATTAAACTCAGCAGTTCTCATTTTTGTCAAACTATTTGAACTTAAATTAATTTGTTTGTAACTTTCTCATTTTTGAGTCGAATTCGAATTGTAATAAAATTTTGATGGGCAAACAGTTCAATTTTATATGTGCCAAATTTAATTCTAAGAGAAAATGCGTGTCTAAAATTCTAATGTCTTTTTACTTGCCAAAGAACAGCATAAAATAAATAAATCTACTTTTGCAAATGTAGTGGTAAATTGTTTTGACTTTTTGTTCTGTCATTTGATATGTTTGGTTGTGTTTACATTTAAAAATGATATAGATTTTTTGTTTTATCATATTATTTGTAATATATTTATTAGCAATTAGTAATTTAATAATTTAAATAATAATAAATTATTTTTAAAATAATTATAATAATTAAAATGGCGGGCTTTTTGTTTACATAAATTTGACAAGCAAAAATAATATTTCAATGTATTTGTAATTAATTGCTTGAGTTTAAGTGCTCAAAAAATCTCTAATATATAATTTCAAAATTTTCAATATTCAAATCTAGTGAGTTAAAAATTATTAACAAGTTTAATGTACATATACATACATACATACATATAAATATACATTCAAATAACATCTAAAGTTTAACCAGTGTTAGTCACAACAACTAGTTGGAAATTGTCTTCCAAACTCGTAGATCTAGATCACAAGTTATTCATTCAATGCTAACTTAGTTAGAGTATGATAAACATAAGTTCGTTTCGTAGAGTTAATTAGACTAAATACTCTAGAATTGGCTAATTGAATTACAAAAAAACACAAATACCTAATGAGAAAAAATTCAACTTAATTACTTTACTTTACTTCATTACTTATTTTGTTTAAGAATAATTTATTATTATTTTAATTATTTAAATTACTAATTAGTAATTACAAATAAATATATTACAAATAAAATGATAAAACGAAAAATCTATCGTTTTTAAATGTTAACATAACCAAACATATCAAATGACAGAACAAAAAGTCAAAACAATTTACCACTACATTTCCAAAAGTAGATTGATTTATTTTATGCTGTTGTTTGGCAAGTAAAAAGATCAATCTTTTTTCGATCTAGCCATAGAACGCCACATTTATCTACCAAAAAATCCAGATTTTTAAAACTTGATCTCTCTCTCTCTCTGGCGTTTACATCCCATGAAGGGATTTTGCCGTCTGTGCAATAAGCTTCCAATCATCTCGTTCCATGACCAGTTGACCCCAGTTTCGACATCCTATATCACGAAGGTCTTGGATGATGTCATCACGCCAGCGTTGTCTAGGTCTTCCTCTTCGACGAACACCAGCTGGTTGTTGTTGGGACGCTTTTTTTATCATTCTATCTAATGGAGCCCTTTCTACATGACCAAACCATCTGATCCGGTTAGATTTAATGAATCCGATTACATCGCAGCCTCCAAGAAGCTGTCTGATTTCGTGATTCATTCGGATTCTATACTGATTTTCAGCAACTTTGCATGGACCATAAATTGTTTGTATGACCTTCCTCTCGAAAGTTGATAAAATTCTACAATCGGAGGAAGTCAGTGTCCAGCTTTCACTTCCAAATGTAAGCACAGGTCGAATTAATGCTTTGTAAAGTGTGAGTTTACGCATGTCATTTGACGATGTTATTACAGACCCGAGGTATTTGAAGTTTTCCACGCGTTCCACTTCGTAGTCGCCAGTATCCAGATTTCCGGGAGGTATGTTCTTAGATGTTGTTAACACTTTAGTTTTGCCGGTGTTGATGCATAATCCAAGTCGTTTAGCATTTCTTTCAAGCTGAGAGAGACTATCTTTAATATCGCTCGTTCTACGTCCGAGAAGCACAATATCATCTGCGTAGCCAAGAACTTGACTAGATTTATTATATATGCAGTTTTGCGTCTCAATTCGGCTTTTTCTTATCGCGTACTCCAGCGCCAAATTAAACAGTACAGGCGCGAGTGCATCACCTTGTCGAACACCTGATGTTATATCGAAAGGATCAGAAACTGACCCTTCGATTACTATTCTACAATTTGATCCCGATGTTGTGAGTTTGCACAGAGAAACATGTTTCTCTGGGATACCAAGGCATATGAGTGCGGACCAGAGGTTGTCGCGGATGATACTATCATATGCTTGCCTGAAATCAACGTAGAGCTGGTGAAGGCTGATGTTGTACTCCCAACATTTTTCCAGAATCATCCTTAATGTAAAACATTGATCTGTGGTTGAGCGGTTGGGACGAAAACCACACTGATAGTCACCGATGATAGATTCGGCGAACGGGATGAGTCGAGCAAGTACGACATTAGCTAGTATTTTATATGCTGTGTTCAACAGTGCGATGCCACGATAATTCGCACACTTTAGACGGTCACCTTTCTTATGTAGCGGAACAATGAGAGCTGTTTTCCATTCAGCAGGTAGTTCTTCTTGGTCCCAGATTGTAAGAATCAGATCGTATATACGTGAGACCAGAGCTGCTCCTCCATTTTTCAAAAGTTCTGCGGGAATTCTATCGAAACCTGGTGATTTGCCATTTTTAATTTTTTAATTGCAGCTTCGACTTCCTCTATTGCTGGGTAAGGGACAAAAATCTCCTCAGTTGATGGAGCAATTGCTCGAATAGGATGAACTTCATTCGTCCTATTCAATAGGTCTTGAAAGTGGGATCGCCACACTGCCAGCACATCACGTTCACTTGTTGTAAGTTCATTATTTTCATTTTTGATGGCTGTAGATCTTGAGTGGAAATCTTTTGTCAGATTCCGTGCATTGGCAAAGCACTCTTTTGAATTTCCGTTGGCCGCATGTTGGTTGATGTCTTCAATGCAGCTCTTCATGTGTTCGCGTTTCTTTTTACGTAGAAGTTTTGCTGAGGCTTTCCTGGCGCATAGATAATCAGCTTGGGAGCTTCGGGTGTTCCTTGTTAACCATTTTTCTCGCAGTTTTTGTTTATGTTCAACGGATTGGCGGCACTCGTCGTCGAACCATTCGTTGTGTGATTTCGGTGGCCGCTTTCTGATTGTAGTTTGTGCTGCGGCTATAATGGTTGATTGAAGCGTTTGCCATTCTTCTTCTATGTTTAATGGCATCTCAGAAGAGATGTCATGCTCTTCTATGTTTTGTGTTAATATTTCCTGATATCTGTTCAGCGTTTCCGGATGTTTAAATGCATCGACGTTCCAGCGTACGGTCTTTTTTGCTTGTCTATTAAATGTAGAAGGGTAGCGAAATCCGAAATTCGACGTCCACGCCGTGCTGCCTGGTTAATGCTGACAGAATTAGGTTGGTGTACCGGAGACAAGCAGGGTAAAAACTGCTTAGTCAATCATGGTACATCATGGCGAATTGGCGCCTTAAAACCAATGCGACTCAAGCGTCTGTTCTCCATGTTAGGGGCGGCTTGAAGCGGGCGTCTGTCTTGGATCAAGCGGCTCGCTATATAAACGTGTCAAAAGGTTGTTTCTGGTAACCTTAAGATGCAGAACGGACCCATTCACGACAATTTGGGTTGGGCCTAAGGTTAACACCCTAACCCCGGAAAAAAAATTATTTGTTAAATTTGGAAATCAGAAAAGAAAAACAGACCCGGACAAAAACAACAGAATTTTACCTGGACGTGAAAAAGGACCAGACTACCGAATCGGAACGTGGAAGGTGCGCAGCCTGAGCGCTCCTGATGCTCTTATAAGTCTAGAAACAGAGGCTGAGAGGTATGGGATGGATATCATAGCTCTGCAAGAAATTAGACAGCCAATAATCGGAAAACAAGATTTGGATAGTCACTCTCTATACTGTAGTGGTCATCCTTCTCGAAGAGAATTTGGAACTGGCTTTCTTGTTGGTGCACGCATACAAGAAGCCGTGATGAAATTCATCCCGGTCAGTGAGAGGATTTGCTACCTACGTGTACGTGGTACATATAACAATATTTCTCTTATTGCCGTGCATGAACCTACTGAAGCTAAGACCGTCGACGAGAAGGATAATTTCTACATAGCGCTGGAAGAGGTTATGAAACAAACACCAACACGCGACTTCACTATGGTTCTTGGTGACTTTAATGGGCAGGTTGGAAGAGATATCTCTTATGGAAATGTGGTGGGCCCCAACAGTCTGCATTTGAATTCGAATGATAATGGTGAGAGAATGACTGAGTTTGCATTATCAAATAATTTGAGAATTGCCAGTACTTTCTTTCCGCACCGATCGATTCATAAGCAGACATGGGTCTCACCGAATGGAAACACTCGAAATCAAATTGATCACGTGCTAGTTACAGCACGTTTCTTTTCGAGTGTTCTGGATGTGCGATCCTTTAGAGGTGCATACATTGGAAGTGACCACTTTCTTGTATGTGCTAAAATAAGGTTCCACTTCCCAAACCCAAGCATTCCGAAATTCAATCAACGGAAACGATTTAACATCTCATCACTAAAGAATGCAGAAACAGAAGAGAAATATCAAAACCATATTGCCGAAACATTAGAGAAATCAGAAACCATTAATGGAGATGTCGATAAGTCATGGTATTTGCTCAAAGATGCTGTTTTAAGCGTTGCTGAGGGAATACTTGGACGACCACAAAACCACTCCCAGAAGCCATGGATGGATCAAGCATGTCTTGACGCTATTCAATACAAAAGAGATTGCTATCTGAAATGTCTGCAAGGACGCAACACCAGGTCCACGAAGGAGAACTATAAACTGGCAAGACAAGCCGTTACAAAGTTATGTAGACGAACGAAGAGAGAATGGTGGAAGAGAAAGTGTGAGGAGATTGAAAGCTTCAATAAGGAACATCAATCGCGTAACTTCTTTCAACAGGTTAAAACCTTAAAGAAGGGCCCTCAAACTAGATCGACTGCTATTCAAAACGAAGATGGGGAGCTACAAGTAGACCTTAAAAATATTTTAGACACTTGGGCCACTTATTTTGAGAATCTTCTCAACTTAAGTGACCAGCAACAAGTCGGGCGACGAGCAAAGGTTATTCGTGCGTCAAAGGTACATGTAGACGAACCCACCAAAGAGGAATTCGATGCGGCGCTGTCAAAATTAAAATGCAATAAAGCACCTGGTATCGACGATATAACATCCGAAATGATTGCACATGGTGGTGAAACTCTATCCTTAAGATTGTTTGAACTTGTTCAAATGATATTGAGGACTGAAGCCATGCCACAGAACTGGAACACAGCTATGCTGATACCAATCCATAAAAAAGGTAATCGCCTACAATGTGCAAACTACAGAGGAATCGCTCTACTCTGCACAGCATATAAGATCTTTTCTTACATTTTGCTATCCAAAATCAATCCTTTTGCTGAACAACTGTTTGGAGAATATCAGTGTGGCTTCCGGCGGGGCCGAGGTACCACCGATGCACTTTTCTCGATAAGGATGATTTTGGAAAAGTGCCGAGAGTTCAACATACCAGTGCACCAACTCTTCATTGATTTCAGACAGGCCTACGACTCTCTCGAACGAGAGACTCTATGGTCTGCTCTGGTGTCAATGGGAATTCCTGGTAAACTGGTATCACAATGCAAAATGACAGTACAGAACTCTCAATGCTGTGTACGAGTAGAGAACGAAATATCAAGGTTTTTTAAAGTCGACTCCGGGTTAAGACAAGGTGATGCTATCTCTCCTATACTTTTTAATTTAGCCTTGGAATATGTGTGCCGTCAAAAGAAACTGCCGACTAACAACAATATCTTGTCAATAAACTCAGTACAGATGATTGCATACGCTGATGATGTTGTCATCCTCGGCCGAAGTGAAGCTGTTATGAGTGAGACTTTTAAGTCGCTTGAGAGTGGAGCTAGAAAAATTGGTCTGCAAATTAACTACAATAAAACCAAACATATGAATGCTTCAAGAGAGTCTGAGAAGAAAGATTTGATGTGCGGCGATGAATGAATTGAGGGAGTTGAATCTTTTAAATATTTGGGATCAATGCTTGACTCAAACAACAGCATACTTACAGATATAAAAGCTCGAATCGCTGCAGGTAATCGAACTTTCTACTCAATCAAACCTCTCCTTGGATCTCCGTATGTATCAACTAACACCAAGCTCAAGTTATACAAGACATTGATTAGACCGGTTGTGATGTATGGGTCACAAACGTGGACCCTTACACAAAATGACGAATCGCATTTATCTGTATTTGAGCGTAAGATCCTACGCTACATTTTTGGTCCACTTAAGACAGACGAACGATGGAGAGTATAGAACCCGGTATAACTTTGAGATCAGAGACCTTCTTGAGGGTCCTGATATAATAGGTTGTATCCGTTCTAATAGGATTGCTTGGTTTGGGCATGTTCTACGAGCCGATTCACAGTCTGGAATGATTAGAAAAATGTACGTTAGTACCCCAGGGAGTGGGCGACCGCGAGGTAGACCACGACTACAATGGGAGACTGACGTAATAAACGACCTTAAAAAAATCGGCTGCCATGGTAATTATGTCGCTGTTGCGAATGACCGTGGTGAATATTCGAAGCTGATTAGCCTGGCAACGCTCCTACATGGAGCATGAACGCCGTAAAAAAAAAAAAAAAAAAAAAAAAAAAAATTAAATGTAGATGATAATTTGCACTTGTACTTAAAGATGACAAGCATATGATCAGAGTCCATATCAGCACCTCTGTATGATCGAACGTCAGTTACACTTGTGGAGTGTCTCTTAGAGATCATGACGTGATCGATTTGATTTTCCGTTCTTCCGTCATTTGATTTCCACGTTGCTTTGTGAATTCTCTTGTGAGGGAAGAAAGTGCTGGAAATTACTAGATCATACATCATAGCCAGCTCGGCTGCGCGAAAACCGTTATTGTTGCTGGTATGATGCAAGCTGTTAGAGCCGATATGTGTTTTAAGTTCTGCAATCCTACCGATTTGAGCATTAAAGTCACCTGCCACGATTTTTATATCGTGCCGCGGGATTTTATTGATGACTTCTTCGAGTTCTAGGAAGAACAGGTCTTTAATATCATCTGCTTTATCTTCAGTAGGTGCATGAACATTGACGATCGTTACATTGAATTTTTGCGTGCGGATTCTCAGTGTGCATAACCGCATATTAATTGGGCAGAAGTCGATAACATGCTGATTCACGCGACGGTGTATAAGAAAGCCAACTCCAAATTCGCCTCCGTTTTGATGACCGCAATAATAAAGAGTGTATCCTTTCGCTGTTTTATGGATTCAACTCCCTGGCCATCTTAGTTCTTGTAATGCCACTATATCTAGTGTGTAGCTCTCGACTTGTTGTGTGAGTTTTAGGAGATCTCCTGGTCTTCTAAGGCTTAGCACGTTCCAGGTTCCCATTTTTAAATCGTAGTCCGGGTACAGTTTCCGAGGTCGTTCCAATAATAAATCCGAGATATTCCGAGGCCTGTGTACAGAATTCATGACAATAATTTTTTACGGAAATGGGGTGTTAGCCCTTCGCCCAACCCAAATTTTCGTGAATGGGTTCGTTCTGCATCTTAAGGTCACCAGAAACAACCTTTTTACACGTTTGTATAGCGAGCCGCTTGATCCAAGTCAGACGCCCGCTGCAAGCCGCCCCTAACATGGAGAACAGACGCTTTCTACACATTTATATAGCGAGCCGCTTGATCCAAGACAGACGCCCGCTCCAAGCCGCCCCTAACATGGAGAACAGACGCTTGAGTTGCATTGGTTTTATGGCGCCAATGACTCGCCATGTTGCAGAATCATTAAGTATAAGCAGTATTTACTCTGCCCCTCTCAACTACACCAACCTAATTCTGTTAGCGTTACCCAGGTAGCACGGCGTGGACGTAGAATTTCGGATTTTCGCTACCCTTGAAAACTTGATCTAGATAAAAAAAAAATCAATCTATTTTTGGCCGTTTTAAGCAAATCTTTTGATCTGACAGCTAATTTGTTTGTTCTAAGTTCAAATTTTTTTTGCCAAAGAACAAGACATAAGAAACAAGGATTAAATTTTAATTACAAATTGTTGAGTTAAAGGTGCAAAAGGTTGATTCTGAAATGCTTTCAGCAGTTTACCTTAATGGATTACAGTAATCAAACAAAAATATTAGTAGGACTTTACGTTGAACATGAAAATAAGAATTATCGGAACATTAAAATAAATATGGCTGAAGATTTTACAATAGCTCTATCAACGTTTTTGTATATATACAACTTTGATAATAAAAAAGATTCAGACTTTGCTTTTGTTTTTTAACGGTAACGTTAACTTTAACTTAACCGTAACTTAAGACACTACAAAATTTTGATTTATAGTCGGTAAGAAATTACGTATTCTTTGACGTTTGATTTGATATTAATTTTGGTTTTGTAATCAATTTTATAAATCAATCAATTCTTTAAAAGTAACAAACTGATTTTCATGCTGATATTTGGCTTTAAAGTAGCTCTTTTTATATCCTTTGCATTTTTTAATAAATAAAATTTTATTTTTATGGACACTTGCAATTAAATATTAGTTTTCTTCAGCTTTTATACTAAACGTCAAAAAATCCTTAACAAAATCTTTAAGACTTTTTTGAACAAAATTTTAAATTTGGAAATTATGATTTGTAAACATAAATTAAGTAGTTTAGAAAAACAGGTAAAAGATGCCGATGTCAAACTAAATAGAAATTTAAACCAAAATCTTTACAATAGTATTATCTATGCAAAGAACATTCAACTTAACAACATACACTTAAAACACAACAATGTCCTAAAACAAAAGCTCATATCTCTGAACTCTAAACAAAACAAACTAAGTTTTACATATGATCCTTCGTGGGTGGTGAACCTTACTAACCTAGACATCCCAAAAGAGTGTATTATCATATTGAGCTTTGGCCCTAATTTTAATTTTCCTGTACGTAATTCATCTATTCCCATTATTGATTTGTTATCTGAAATTGAAAATATCCTTAATCAATATGAAGACATAGACCAGGTTTCAGAGATGAGGTCCCATACCACTAGCCATATTACTCAATTTTTAAAAAAGAAAAGAAAGCTGACGAATACTGATAAGTTTCTCTTAAAAACCAAAGGTAGTCTACTTAGATTTATTAAACACAATCCTAATATCTATATCACTAGGAGCGATAAAGGTAACAAAGAAGTTTTATTAGATAAAGACGTTTATAAACAAAAGATGAATAATTTATTATCTGACACAAATACATATATAATACTTGACAATGATCCTACAAAGAAAATACATAACAAAACCAATAAGTTAATTGATAAATTATTCAACAAAAATATAATAAATAGAAAATAAAAAACAAATAAAAAAAAAAATTAAAAAAAACACACTTTTATTGAAAACGAACTAAAATATAAAAAGGCAATAAATATGTAGAAAATGTGCTAATTCTAAATCTTAATTATGTAATAAGTATAAATACTAAAACTTAATTCAACTATTTTAAAGTATTAAAATTACTTATAATAAAAAATGTGATGTAATACGTTTAATACGCTAACTGCGCCACCCACTTTTATTTTTTGTAAAAAACTGTAACGGAAAATTATTTATCTAACAAAACTTCTAGTTAAATAGTATTCTAGTCTGTACATCTAATTTTGCCATCTGTGTTAAATTGTTTAAAAAGATATTTAAATATTTATTTCCTTATTACAGTTTGAAAGCAAACAAAGTTATTAATAAAAGATTTAACGTTTGAACATAACTTTTGTTTCTTTGGAACATCTTGTTCTGTCAATGCAAAATTTATTTTTTAGTTTTTAGTTCGTTTTCAATAAAAGTGTGTTTTTAAAATTTTTTTTTATTTGTTTTTATTTTATAGTTTTTAGTCATATACATTTTTTGAGTCAGTTTTTTGAATTTTATTTTACTTAAAAATAAGCTTACCACTTCAATATCACAGTAAATACATCTTAAGTTAAGCCAGCAATTAAATGACTTACCTAAAATTTAATCTTCTTTTCAAATTTAATAAATTCTTATAAAATATGCCATATTCGTTTTACTGCATAAACACAAACCACAAACGTTTGCTATAAATTATAATGTTTACTTACGTTTGCTAATAATCAGTCTCCACTAACCAAACATTTTCCTAAAAACAAACTAACTTACACAAAATATATCGAAATTGTTAAAAAATTTAAATAAGTTGTGAATTATAAATAAATTAACAATATTTAGCACCAATTTTAATTTGTTTTTGTTTACATAACCTAAATAACTTATTTATTTTGACATAACATGCGTCAAAATAAACCCGCACAAATAATCTTTTTTTCTGCCACAAGAAATATTTTGATTAAAAAACAATCAGGCTTAGCATTAGGAGGGTTTTGACAAATACAATACAAGTTTTCTTTTAACTTGCTGCAGCGCATTCTATTAACTGATATAAAGATATAAATAACGATTATTACTCAAACGAATCGTGAATGAAAGACTTTCTTTCACCAAAAAAATATGACAGTTGTGATCAGCTGATTTGTGTAACGAAAAACTTCAAATAATTGTTATTTCTTTCAAATCAAGATTGTTTTGTGTTGTTTTTAGGTTGTTTTTACTATAGGTCCCTATAGTTATAGTAACTTTATAGCTATTATCATTTTTGCAATAAAATTTAATACATAATAACTGATTTCTAATTATCATTGCTGTATGTAATCTGTCAAATACACCAAAATAACGATTTGAAGTTTAAGAAAAAGGTCTATAAGCTTTGAAATAAAACGAAATGTCATACCATACTTAGATTTTTTTTATATTCATTATTTATAATAAAGGCCTTTTATCCATATAAAAATGAGACAAACATGTATGATGTCTATGCAGTGCCGGGTCTACCATGGGTGCAATGGAGCGACCGCACCCGGTGCCAACACAAAAGGCGACATAATTGGGTTTTGTTTTAAATTCGATTGCTTTTTCGTTTTGGTTTTTAATAAATTTTAAGGCAAATTAAAATTTATTTTCTATATAAAAACCAACAATTTATTTTCGTATATTTGTTTTAATTTTTGATCTACGGGTGTGACAGCCCCGTGTACTCTTGTCGCTGCTATTGACATACGATCCAACGTGAAATATTAGATACCACTGGCAATAGCAGTGAGATATTACCAGCCAATGTGAAATCATACGGGAGCTGTCGAATGAACTCTATTCATCCAACAGTACTCTCAATTTTATATGCAGTTTTCCTTTTTCTGTAGTTTTCCTTTTTCTATAAATTATTGTTATAAATTATGCGGCGTCATCTTCTGGAGAAACTCTTAATTTTTTTCAACATATATCTTGTTCACGTGGTGTGTAGTGTAGTATAGCGTATTTCAAAAACCGCCAGGTAAACACAGAAAAACTACAACGTAGCGTATTATGAACTCCATTCAAAATGTGTGGAGTGTAGATTTTGAACTACGGACCACGTGAACACTTTCGTAGTGTAGCGTAGTGTGTTTTGACAGATTGCCGCCATTTTTTAATACAATGTGTTGTGCATTAGGAATTACAATATGTGTCATATAATTTTAATTATTGAATAATAATAATATATTATAATTATTAAATAATAATAATATATTATAATTATTTTAATATCCAAAATTTTAAAACCAGGGTTTATAAATTCTTAAGGGAAACCATTAAAGACCACAACAACATGCGTTCTAACGTGTGGTAGATGCAAATTTTTTTTTAGTTTTTTATATTTTTTGGTTAAAGAATGGATAACAGAACTACAAATACTATCACATATAAAATATGATGTAGGTCAATATTTCTTGATAGGATAGAGAAAATATGTAAGAGGTAAAAAGCAAATTAGTTTTAAAAATTTGCAGTTACAAATCGAAAATTTAACTTTTTTTTAAGAAATCAAAACAATTTAGCGTCATAAAGGCTTATAATAAATATATACGATTGTCAATTTATTTTTTAAATTTCTTCAACAGAGGCGTTGCAATCGACTTACAACGCCAGGTGAACACTCATACTACATTCGTATTTACAAAACCATTACACCACACGACGACCACGTGAACAAGATATATATTAAATTTTTTACATATATGTACGCATATTTTTTGAAATTCATTTGTCGTGTCGTTTTGATCTTGTTAGGCAGCAAATGAAAGGCCATAGTAATGAAACTTGTTGGGAAAACTGAAAATCAGCTGTAAGACCTCTTAGATTTTAAACCGTAGAATTTTATAACACTTTAATTGAAATTCCTTTAGACCAGACACGCAAAACTATATAACACAATTTAGAACAAAATGTTTAGCGAAGATAATGCTGCTTTAAATATCTTTGCAGTTTAATTTTGTGAAACGATCTTCTCTCCCAAATTAATGTTGTTTCTAAAATGATACAAAGTCTGAACTTGAACGTAATTGAATGTATTTTATTTAATGCATGTAAAAACTGACGGGTTTCATAGAGAGCGATTCGAGTATTCTGCATACAAATCAAATACGAATTCATCGTACAGGAAAGACTTTTGAAAATGAAACACAAGATAATATAATATAAGATCCAGGATCCTTCCCAAAATTTCTTTTTCTTCTTTGATTTTTTTTTTAACGGCGTTCATGCTCCATGTAGGAGCGTTGCCAGGCTAATCAGCTTTGAATATTCACCACGGTCATTCGCAACAACGACATAATTACCATTACAGCCAATTTTTTTAAGGTCATTTATAACGTCAGTTTTCCATTGTAGTCGTGGTCTACCTCGCGGTCGCCCACTCTTTGGGGTACTAACGAACATTTTTCTAATCATTCCAGACTGTGAACCGGCTCGTAGAATATGCCCAAACCAAGCAATCCCATTAGAACGGATACAACCTATTATATCATGGACCCTCAATAAGGTTTTTGATCTCAAAGTTATATCTTCTATTGATATTGCTATTAATTCATTAGAACGATTTATTCTTACGGATGACCAGTGCACAATGATAGATATGGAAATATATATAACATATTTTTTAATTAAAAAACTAAGGTAGAGATTAGATTTTAAATTATTTGAAACTTCTATAGAAAATTTTGCACCTTCGATATTTGCAAGATATTTTCCGAATTTATTTAAAGCCAAGATACTGTCATTAACAGAAGCTCCCGCTAGTTTTCAAGTAAGCTTATTTTATCTCTAACTTATTTGATCGCTAATTTTTCATATATCCGAACTGATCAGCTAGAGTTCTGATTATTTTTCATTCATATATTTAAAAAGAAAAATTAAAAATTATATGCTAGCATTTCTCGTTACCACTTTTTGAAATCATTGCTTCTACGTCAACAAAATGTCTACGCAAAAACTTTATTTATAAGCGTAGCGAAGCACGCCGGGCCTTCCTAGTTAATTTTAAAGCATGAATAGAACACATTGAAATTTCATCTATAATAATGATTGATGCATTATTAATATATGTGCCATGTACACTGTTTGGAGTTATATTTGGCATTGAATTCTCTAATAATGGAATTGGTAATTTGAAAACATTATGCAAAGTCCGCCCCCCAATCAAAAGAGTTGATGCAATACCACTGAAGGCAGTTATAATACACGAAAGATTTAGTGAATTAAATTTATGAATGATTGCCGTTTGAACAAAAGTTTTGCCACAACCTGCATGAGCTGTCAAGAAAAAAAGCTAAAGCATTCGGAGGAACATTCAAACCACAGATAAATGCAAATAATTGACGAAACTGTTTTGGTGATTGAATTTCTGAAGCTTCAAGTAAACATTCTCGCTATTCATTATCATTTGTTGCAATACCTCGAGCTTCACATGCTGCAACAAAAGTAGGGTAGGGTACACCTTCATACATACGTAGATCAAAAAAAGATTTTGGACCACGAACATGCAACAGAAGTAAACGCATATGAAACAATTCTATATCTTTTGGAGTAACCATATATAATCGAGCAACAACTTTATCAGCCCCACGTTGTCTTCTTTTCCACGATTTACTTTGGTCATACCAAACATAATTAATTCTGTATACAAAAACTCATTAGCTAAATTATCAATGGAATTCAAATGGAAAAATGCTAACAATTTTGTTCTTGATACATTTGCGACTGTGCCAGCCACATTACCATTCCTGATATAAACATTTTGTCTATTAGGCAAATGACAATCAAGTCGAATAATTGTATGAGATTGAAAATGCATTGGAAATTCAAATATGCGCCAAGCAGCTTCAGTCGAACCAACATACCGTCCATTCAAAAAATCTTGAATTTCATTTCCCACAATCGCATCATCATTATTCACTGCATTCTCTCCATTCACTCTCAATTCAACATTGGCAGAATCATACTCTTTATATACATACTTGTAAACATATTTCACACTTTTAACAGTCGTACATATTTCCACGTTAATATGACAATTGAATTTTGCAAGAAGATAAATATTATACGGAACAACATCTTCTTATATATTAATACGCTAGATTAAAACTTTGTGGAGCATAAGGCTTTTTTATTCGCAGATGGATTCAATTCAAATTTTCACAGCTAACTGATATTAGTGTAACCTATATTGGGATCCGGATTCAAACAAATCGGATCATAAATAAAAAAGTTATTATATACGGAAAACTTTTTCTATACATATGCATTATAAGTTTACATACATATAAAAATATATTTGCTATCGAACAACGAACAACAAAAACGAAACTTAAAACTTTATTTTGTTATTCTTTTTTATATTTAATTTTTTCTCAGCTGTTAGTATATTTATTTCTTTGAATGTGAATAAACGTACATATTGTTTTTCTATGTTTTAAATTTCATTTCGAATTTTTTCTTATGCGTAAGATAGGTTTTGAGTTAGATCGTGTGAATCCTTTTGTTCGTTCTTTTAAATCAATGCATGAATTTTGTGAAAGACCTGAGAATGTTACTGCTGATGTGTCAATGGTTATAAAAGTTAACAGAGAATGTGATATTCGTCGTTTTAATGATGCTGTTCAAACTGATGTGGTTGCTATTTTTATTTTTGTTAAAATTGTCAGATGAAGGTTTTCAACACTCAACATCAACACTCAACCATTATCCAACACTCATACCATTATCACGTCGACGGTACAAAGGATAACCATTCACATATTCTTTAATATTTTCAGAAAAAGGTTTTGGAAAATTATTACTACATTTACCACTCTCATACAAACAGAATTGGGATTTAGAGCACTACATGGTTCATGCATCATATGACGTTTCACATATTCATGTAATTTAGGAAAAAGAATGGGATCAGGGATTTCAGTACATACAAATTTATTAATCATTTCATTTCCATCAATTCTATCTTCATCTGACAAATTTAACAAAATTCATCATTTTTAAAAATAGCAACCACATCAGTTTGAACAGCATCATTAAAACGACGAATATCACATTCTCTGTTAACTTTTATAACCATTGACACATCAGCAGTAACATTCTCAGGTCTTTCACAAAATTCATGCATTGATTTAAAAGAACGAACAAAAGGATTCACACGATCTAACTCAAAACCTATCTTACGCATAAGAAAAAATTCGAAATGAAATTTAAAACATAGAAAAACAATATGTACGTTTATTCACATTCAAAGAAATAAATATACTAACAGCTGAGAAAAAATTAAATATAAAAAAGAATAACAAAATAAAGTTTTAAGTTTCGTTTTTGTTGTTCGTTGTTCGATAGCAAATATATTTTTATATGTATGTAAACTTATAATGCATATGTATAGAAAAAGTTTTCCGTATATAATAACTTTTTTATTTATGATCCGATTTGTTTGAATCCGGATCCCAATATAGGTTACACTAATATCAGTTAGCTGTGAAAATTTGAATTGAATCCATCTGCGAATAAAAAAGCCTTATGCTCCACAAAGTTTTAATCTAGCGTATTAATATATAAGAAGATACGAACCGGCAACAAAAGAGTTTTCTGAAAATAAAGCCATAAAAGTGAACATATATGTGATTCTTTATTTAATACAATTTTATTTGTATATATGAATGTTATAGTATTTTTGATTTTCATATTATAATTATTCTTTCTTACAAATTAATGTTATTTTTATTTTCACATTTATTCATAATTTTTTTTTAATAATTTTTATTATATTGTAACGTAGAGCAATTCGGCCATTCCTTATATTCGGTTCGACTTCTAGATTTAATAAACTTAAACAATGGATTTTCTTTACGTTATAAATATTATTTGTCCATTTATCTTATTCCTCTTTCTTAATCAGTTTACTATTATTTTTTTCACATTGTGTAAATTATTTATGACTGTCTCATATCATTATACCGTATCACTGCAATATTATTAATAACTTCTGTCACCGTTAATGTTCAACTAACTGTATCGTTTATTTTGAACTAATCTATCGCCAACGCAAACTTTTTTATGCTAGTCAAAAATTAAATAGCAAAAAACATAACAAAATCTTCGAAATATCGCACCTAGGTGGTCAACAATTTTTAATTTGTTTATTTAGCTACTCTATCATAGACTGTGTAGCTTTTATTTTATTTTCGTATTAGATAAAATTATTTAATTCTGTTTTTATCTTCAGAAACTTATTAAGGTGTTATTCAGTTTGCATTGCGTTAGCAGAATCATTTTCCAGTAAGAAAACTATCAATAGATTTTTTTACATCGCACTCCGTAATCGTTACAATATTTGAAATAAATTCGTATAACATTTTTTATATATTAAAATAAATTTTTATTTACTGTGCAATTGTTTGCTCGAAGATATGCCTCTATATATATATATATACCTAACTCTATTTGTGAACTTTAAGCATTGACCACGGGAGCACGTCACATTAATGAGGAGTATTCCATCAGCTAGATTATTAGTAACCTAGTTTTAATTATGTTTTCAAATTTTAAAAAAATAAATTTTTTATTTTGTTTATATTTTCCACATATTATCATGAAATTTCGGCATATATCATATTTTATTATATGATTAGATTTATTGTCTAAATATCCAACATTTGAAAAACCATAAAAGAAAATGTTGATCAAATTATAGAAAGCGTTTAATACTTGAACGCACGTTGTTGTGGGGTCTAGATCTTAAAAGCTCTCTATGTGTTGATGTGACAGTGAAACATATTCTAATTTCTATTACACAACACTTCGTATTAAAACAAGTATGTATTGCATTTATTTTTGAATATATTATCTTACAATATAATTTAATTTGAGGGCGGGATTTCAGTTATGAGGATTTCAGTGCAATTATTTAAGGTCTTTTAGAGTGAAGAAAAATTTGAATTTTTTTCTTCAGTTTTGTAAAATTTTTTGCTTTAAAACTTTTAGAAATACGTACTGACTGCTTCAACAAACTTGTCTTTTAAACTTGGGATCAATCACATAATGGGAAGTTAGTGAAAAATGGATCACAAAATTCCACCCAACACAGCTGTCAAAAGTTAAGTTAAATAAAAGTGTGTAACAAAAAATTTCTTTCAAAGTCATTAGTCCTGTTGTGGCACCTCGTATGTATGCTCTACCCAAAATACACAACCAGAACATCCCTCTTCGTCCTATAGTATCAGCCATTAATTCTCCTACGTATCACCTTGCAAAATTTTGTAGTGACTAAAGCATCTTACTTCTAATATTCGTTTTAATATAAAAAATTCTACTACATTGAAAGATATTTTAGATAAACTAACACTCAAAGATGATGAAATCTTAGTGTCTTTTGATGTTATATCCCTTTTTACAAACATACCGGTCAACGTAGCTAGATCAGCTATTCTAGAAAGATGGTCAGAAATCGATAGCCCTCTAACAATCTCACAGTGTTTGACACTTGTATAATAGATAACAATTGCTTTAAATATAATAACCAATACTTTAAACAAAATTATGGCCTTGCGATGGGTAACCCCTTGTCACCTATACTAGTTGACATAGTGCTAGAAAAACTACACAAAGAAAAAAATACCAGATCTGGGTTACGATCCAGTGATAATATACTAATATGTAAATGATTTTTTATTAGTTATACCAAACCTCCGCCCACAGAACAACCTCAGACAAAACCAAACTCACACATCAATACACAAATGTTATCTGCGCGTCAGGACTTACAAGACATACTCTTGCCTTCCGCCCACAGAACAACGAACAATTACAAAAATTCATACCAAAAAAAATTAAAATCTTAAAACAAAATTATTCTAGAAAAAATTGAAACCAAAATACAAGAAAAATTTCAAAAGCAAAAATTCCAGCCAAATATCAAAATTTCAAAAAAAATTTCAAATAAACAAAACAGAATTTAAAAACAATTACAAGACATGACCACAGGACACAAGCTGGGTCATGTTCAGACCCTTTATTTTCTGAGTGGCTTAATTACACAAACCGCTGCGGAGGGTTAGAGAATAAGGATTAGGAGCCATAATCACTGAGAATGTGTCATACAAAAACGGATTGAAAATCTAACCAAAAAAATAACAAACTTGGGTAGGAAAATCAATTTGACCTCGGAAAACATTGATGGATCTGATGTCACACGTTGACAAAAAAAAACAAGAGTAAACAACTAACAATATGAAGAGTTGAGAAAAACCAAAAAAATTCAGAACAAAATGAAAACAAAATATTATAAATAGTGTCCTGGATATATAGTGAGCTAATGTCCATAAAATACTTTAATTAAAGGCTAACCGATGTTATAGATTTCGTGTAGTTCTAATTATAAAAATATTAAACAAAGCATTAGTATCCCAAGAAACATAAATTTCGTTGTACGAGAAAAAGCAAAAAAAAAAATTTACCGGAATTGACAAACCGGAAGTTGGAATGCAGAACTGATTTGAACTGTACTAAATTGTTATGTACCAAGTCTCATCTAATTCGATTATCAGGTACAGATCTTATAAAGTTTTCAAAAACGCGTGTGCTCGAGGACCCCCAGCACTTTGATCAATATCGCTCAAAAACTAATCAGCTCCTTGCCTTACATATTTGCATCTTTTTCCAAAGTGTCATCAAAATTCATTCACAAACGAATGTTGTATGCTTCCAACAATCAATAAAAACATAGTGAAATAACCACCTGTTGTATGGTGGACTCCCAGCCCTTTGTTTAATGTACCCCAAGAGGCAAAAGCTAATGAAACCTTTCTCAAGTTACTTAAAAACTTTTACCAGCGTTTCATGAAAATCGATCTGTAATTGTAGGCTACAGTAGAAAAAACAACCTGAAAAAAAACATTTTCCCCGGAAGTGACAAACCGGAAGTTAAAATGCAGAACTGTTACAAATCATACTTAAAGCATATCTACCAAGTTTAATCAAAATCAATTATTAGAAACTGATGTTATTGAACTTTCAAATAAATGGGTGCTCGGGAGGCGCTCCACCACTTATCCCAATATCGTCGAAAAACTAATAAGTTTTTTGTTATTTAAATCTCCATTTTTTTCTAAAGCGTCATCAAAATTGATTAATGAATGAAGACTGTATGCTCCCAACAAACTTTAAAAACAAAGTGTGAAGACAGTAGTTGTATGGTAGACCCCCCGCCACTTTGATCAATGTGTCCCAAAAGCTAATCATTATTTTCTCATACTGATTAAAACCTTTCCCATAAGTTTCATCATAATCACTTCATTATTGTAGGCTGTCAATAAAGACACTGAAAAAAATTAAAAAAATTAAAAAAAAATTTTTTTACTGGAAGTGAAAAACCGGAAGTTGGATGCAGAACTGTTGTAAACCGTACTAAATGTTTATCTACCAAGTTTCAGATGTTATTGAGCTTTAAAAAAAATAGGTGCTCCGGGGATCCCGCACGACTTTGTTCACTATCGTTCAAAAACTAATCAGTTCCTTGCCACACATATTTGCATCGGTTTCCAAAGTGTCATCAAAATTCATTAACGAACGAATGTTGTATGCTCCCAAAAACATTGAAAAAATGGTGACACAATAAACAGGTCTTCGATAGGCCCCCCACCACTTATCCTAAAGATGTACAAAAACTAATCAGTTCTTTGTCATTAAAGTCTTCATCTTTTCTCAACGTATCATTAAAATTAATTAATGAATGAAGTCTGTATGCTCCCAACAAACTTTAAGAACCAAGTGTGAAAAGTCAGCAGTTGTATGGTAGACCCCCCGCCACCTTTATCAATGTGTCCCAAAAGCTGATAATTATCTTTTCACACTAATTGAAACCTTTTTCATAAGTTTCATCATAATCACCTCATTATTGTAGACTGTAGTGTGCATAAAGACACTGAAAAAACTTCAAAAAATTACAAAAAAAATTTTTACTGGAAGCGAAAAACCGGAAGTCGCGATGCAGAACTGTTGTGAACCGTACTAAATGTTTATATATCGAAGTTTCATCCAATTCGACTATCTGGAACAGATGTTATTGAAATTTAAAAAAACAGGTGCTTCGGGGCCCCCCCACCACTTTGTTCACTACCGCTCAAAAACTAATCAGTTCCCTGTCATACATATTTGCATCTTTTTCCAAAGTGTCATCAAAATTCATTCACGAACGAATGTTGTATGCGCCCAAAAAACATAAAAAACATTGTGTAGAAAACCACCTGTTCTATGGTGGACCCCCAACCCTTTATCCAACGTACTCCAAAAGCTGATAAAATCTTTCTCATGTTACTAGAAAGCTTTTACAAACGTTTCATGAAAATTGATCGATAATTGTAGGCTACAGTAGGGATAAACACTTGAAAAAAAAATTTTTTAGCCGGAAGTGACAAACCGAAAGTCGGTATGCAGAAATATTTGAAACAGTACTAAAACCTTATATACCAAGTTTCCATAAGATCATACGCCGGGATTAGAAGTTATTGAAGATTTAAACTTAGAGGTGTTCGGGACCCCCGCCATTTTGCCCAAATTTGAAGTGAATTCAGATCTTCCATTTTCAAGTGAACCTGGATCATTTGCCAAAGTTTCATCAAGATCCTATAGAGAAAGGTCAAACACCCACCCACACACAGACGTACACCAAAATTTTTATTGGCTATTTAGATAGAGGATGGTCCAAAACAAAAGAAAAAACAAAATTTTGGGTATGTAAGATTTTTTTTCTCGATATTACTTTACACAATTAAAAATTGAGGTGAAGCAAAAATTCTAAAATTTCGATAATAACACAATAAAATTTATGGGTTCCAAAAATCAAGAATTAAAAACAATTCAAATCAAAACAAATCAGCACAATTCAAAACTTATAATCAAATTTCAAAACGAATAACGTCTAAAAAAATTAAACACTCTAAAATAAAAATAAAGTTCTTCCGGAAAAAAAATTTTGAAAACAAAATTCAAAAAAATACAAACTTGAGTTGGAGGTTGGTAGTTGGAGCTGTTGAAGTTTTGCAGTGGTCGAGCTGATACTAACTTCAAAATCCAAAATTCAAAAATCAAAAACTAAGATTTGTTATGCCCGCCAAATTACGTGTTGTTAAACATATATCGTTTGAACAAAAACCTAACAGTCCTGTGGCAAGATGTTGTAACATCACTTTTGACGATTCTATCGTATTTTACGCTAATCGGTATGCTGTAACACAAAACGACTGTCGATTATCGTATTTACCACAGTCGTTTTGTGTTACAGCATACCGATTAGCGTAAAATACGAGAGAATCGTCAAAAGTGATGTTACAACATCTTGCCACTGATCAACATACATACTTCTCCATTTTTTCATTTACGATACGACATCATTACAATTTTCATTACCATTTTTTATTAACAAACAATCGGAATACCTAATCTTCGGACACCCTGTAAAAACATCAAGGTTATAATAGTTTTTGTTATTGAATTCTCTTTGCAAATCGTTTCGAATTTTATTCTCTTTGCTTAAATAAATCTCTTTGCTTAAATAAAAATGAAACAGAAGAGTTAATAATAAAATCAACTCTACACTCTCTTATTTATTTTAATTAAACAAATTATAAATAGAAAAACATTTTTTCAATATGTTGAGTTGCAATTAAGATTTAAAATAAAAATATCGTTTCTAGAAGTCGAGATTTAAACATTAAATAAAAAAAAATTAAACTCTAACTCTAGAGTTAAGTGTGATGTTGGTAACTTAAAAATAAAATTGTGATTTTTTTTATATATAACTCAAAAATTGAATTTTTTATGATCTTCTTTATTTGCAAAATAAAATACGTTTTGTTTTTGTTAAAGAAAAAAAAAATAAAGTTTGTAAAAAGTTGTTTCTCTCTATTGTGAAATAAAGTTTTGAAAATGTAACAAAAAAAATATTTTGCTGTTATTATAACTATTGTTAATAAATGTGATTTGAAAGAGATTTAAAAGAAAAAAAAATATTTAAAATTTATGTCTGTTTTTGTGCAGTTAGATTGGATGTTTTAAACGATATGGCGGTGGTTCGAGAAAGGCAAGATGACTAAAATTTAAAAAGGGCCCAACCTATGTGAATATGACTATTGGATAATTTGTTTGCACAAGGTGTTCCGGAATTTTATCGTTGTAGTGTTTTAAAGCAAAGGTGTACAGCGGATGGTCAACCGACGATGATTTGGGGGTGAGTTCATTTCATAATATGTTACATTTTTTTTGATTGACACATGGAGTTGGAAATTGCTGCGGGCGTCAGCACGTTGGCTGAAGTCTATATTCGTCTGGAGATCAGTACGTGGTATCATAATTAAACCACTAGACGAATATTTGCTTAATGCGAAAGTGGCACATTTTTGTTGCCTTGTATCTGCAGAAGATCTTAACGTCCACTATAATTTCGTAATGTTAAACAGCGTTTGTGGCATAAATATAAATTGCTGGCTGAAGAAAACAAAAAAAAAACAACCTGTCGTATAATCGGTATAATACATATTGATTGGAAGTTGACACCAAGGAAGACTACAATCAACATTATTGTCTTTTATCATTTCTCTCAATGTTAATTCTAGTTTGCATGTTAGATTAGTAAATTATTTTTGTTTGTTATAAAAGTCATAATGAAACGTCATAAATAAATTATCTTTGTTCTTTAGAGATCTTTTGTTGGGCTAGAGTCCGCGTTTTAGTCCGTACATTCGTTTATATTTAAAATTAGTAAAATTTCCTTGGATGTATAGATACCGTGGTATCTATTCTATTAGTGAAAAGTCCTACGTTTCAGATTCAGAGTACTACTGTTGTCTAAATACAGTTAACACTGCACCATACGTATAATATATCAACTGACTAGAAACATTTCACTACTATTGTCAGTACTGTGTACAATTTCAACTCACGTTAACTAGTATGTCAATATAGCAGCAACTGGAGTACACGCAGGGTTATCACACCCGTTGACTAAAAATTAAAATAAATTTCGAAATAAATAAAACCCGATCTTAAAACGTTCCTTATATCACTCCTATACTCAATTCTTTCGGAGCGAGCAACTTAAAAAAATATATAGGTAACACTCCCAAATACAGGTAGTGAAAGTAATGAAATATCGTTCTTACTCCTAAATTGAAATAAATATGTTCTTTCAAATACTCAAATATTTAATTTTTGCTTCGAAATTGATGTTTTCCATAGTAAAAAAAAGAATAGTTTTTGTAAATGTTCAATTTTGCAGGTATTGTTATAAAAATATATAAAAATGATTACGTTTCTTCTTTTGCAACTGAGATAATAGAAAAGATAAATAAAAGAAAATTGTAAACTCTGATAAAAACTACTCTCTGCATACATGCCATTGTAAATCGAAACACATTTTTTCTCTTCTAAAAGTCTTTAATATGATGAAAAACCAAAAATTTTACCCTCGATAAAGTAATTTGTGCAAAAATAATAATAAAAGTGAAACACAATTTTTTTTCGCGTAATTAGTAAAAGTGAAAACAACAAAGAAAACGTAAAAAAAATTTGTTGCAATTTTTCCCTATATTTAGTAATAATATAATAGCAATAACAAATAAAAAGCACTCAATCAGTACATATATGCTACTTTTATGTAAAATATTTTGGCATTGTTGTTGATATTGAGACACAATGACGAAATTCTGTTGAATTGAAATAGGTGTAAAATTAACTGAGTATCGTAAACTGGGGCAAGAAAAGGTTGCCAGTTTGATTTTTTGTATATTATATACAGAAAGCCTAAAATAGCAAATGTAATGTACTACAAAACTATTAATTGAACAAATCCCTTCAGTTGAACAAATCCCTTCATACGAAAATGATGAATTTCATATTATTTCGATGCGAAGAGTATCTAACTAAAATGAAAAGCAAAAAATTAAACTTCAATAATTCAAAAATAAAATCAAGGTTACATTCTTTTCTTAGAATCAGGGTCAACATGAAATAAATGATTTTATGAATCAAATCAACATATTAGGTTAAAAGAAATAATTTATAGAAGATTCTTAGATTGACGTCGAATGATCGACAGTGACCTCGAATAATCTAGAAATTATGCAGAATCGTATATAAGGAATTACCTCTTGTAGAATAAAGATTAGTTTTATTTTAACATACGATGAATGATGTAAACACTACGATATTGGAAATAATTTAAGTGAAATTAATTGTAAACAAAACGTTCTACTGTGCATATAAAATCGTGTAAATAGAAGTTATTTTAAAATTATTTTTTGTAAATAAAGTTTTAAGTGTTATTAAGTAGAAATATTTTGTGCATTATTTTGAACGCTGTGTTGTTAATAAACCGTTGGAGTGTCAGAAGCTATTGAAGAATATTCTTGTTAAGAATATTGGTTGCTGTATTGTTTTCCTGTTGTTGTGGAACAATAAAGGGGTAGAATACCTAATAAAACCTGGTGTAGCAAACACACCTCCTAATCAGTGATGCTACTAATCAGTGATCGAACTCAGAAGGAGATTAGGAATTGCATTTATCGAATTGAGAGTAAGGCCAGTTCGACTTAAGGTTGGGAAAACGTAACAATATAATAACATGAAATTAAATAAAGCGAAACGAGGATGTAATAAGAAAACTTCTACATATATAGAGTTCAACAACTTCAACTTATCTAAAAAAACGGCATACTATCTACCCATACCTAATATGTATTTTCTATTAGTCCTAAGAACATTGCAGAAATCTTTTTCATTTAGGTAAACGCTTATTATCAGTAATAACAATTGTCACGAGCTTATATTTTCCAACCCAACTGTTCCAATTAGTTAAAAAAATTTCTAAGATAAATTTTTTTTGCTGTCAGAAATTATTTAATGGATGAAAACGGAAATTTTTATTATTTGCAAATTGCATTTTTACATAATTTTGTATTATTGAAAAATTTGTAGAAATATTTTATTTAGAAACTAATAATTATCTTTCAAACAAAATTATAATTAAAAAAAAATTATCTCATTAAATACCACTCTTCATTGAAATTTTTGTCTAAAATTTTTCAATTTTACTCATTAAATTATTTTTAAGCAACACTGCTCACTACTTAAACGATTCGTCCTCCGAACTCGTGGTTTATTGTTCGCAGTGGTTTTGCTAAATAATTTTATTCGTAAGATCAAAAGATTTTCGAAAAAATTTCAATGACTCGTGGTATTACAACCGAAAAGCCCACCATTTAGCGTAAATGCTTCTTTTATAAGATAATTTTTTGAAAAAACGACATTTACTATGCAACATCATGACTTTTGCCAACTGTACCTATTAAATATTCTCACAATATTTTTCTGTTTAGCATAAATGTATCTTTGGATGATACTGCGTTGAGTGGAGGTAGATTTTAATATAGAGACTTGCTGGTAGTGGCGTTGAATTCTCCAGGAGATGAGTATGTTGATACGATATGTTCTTGGAGATGATGTATCCAATATAAGAAGAATTTGTTGTTTAGCACTATCTGATATCCATGATTCACTAAATGTTGCATTGTCCGGCATTTTTCACTATTATCTTCAACAGTTATCGAATCACTTAGTTCATTATCTTTTTCTAAAGTATTCATTAAATAATGGCAGAATCTATCTAATGAAAATTGTGTAAATGAATCTGATGAAATGGTTGAAGATAAAGATATTGCAGACCGTGAATATTTGATGGTTCATCAATGGTTCTGTTTTCTCATTAAATTAATGACGTGTCTGGATTTGATTTCCATAAATTTATTTTATTAAATTTTGACTTAGCATGTTAACAGTAAAACATTTATTATATTATTTAAAATTTAGCATAGTGAAAAATAAACAAACATTTTTTACATCACGAAAATCAAGTACTTGTAAAAAAAATATTAGAATAGTTAGGACCTAAAACGTTGAGAAATGTCAAAAAAGTAGGGAAGGGGTTAGATTTGCAAATTTATCTCGATATTGTAATACTAAGGTCTTTCAAACCGAATGTTAAACTCATAGTGTAGCGTGGAGTGTAACTTTAAAACCTTTGCCATACACGAACTTTCTATTTGGTCGCACAACTTTAGTACAAAAACCTAATACTTATTGTATCTCCGCACATAAATAAAATAGTAATAGCACAACTGCGCTGAATGAAAAATAAAATCACTAAACAGAGATAACCTTGAATGAAAAAATAATAGAAATACATAAATTTATTAAATTATTATTACATCACAACGTCTTTTGTTGAAACATTGGCAATGGTAACGCATCAGGCAGAACAAAATGATGCATGAACTCATCTCGCAAACACAATGCTTTTTCCATTATTTTATTTCGTATTTTGGTAAATATTTATTTTATTATTCTTTCGTTTCGAAATAGAATTTATCTTAAATTAAAAGATTTAATATGAATTTCAATGGTTAGATTCAACACTTAACGAGGATTGTAAATATGCTCTCTTGAGATTTGTAGTTTTTTGTTTGTTTTTCTATTTCGATTATAGTATTTTTCTTGGAATCGAAGAATAAGTTACATATATGTATATATTTATAAATAGTTGGAGGGATGTTATTAGATGAGAAAAGAAAGTTATTTTGTGGTTTATGACCCTGCCGAAAATTCTTGCAGGAAAATTATATAGGAACTTACATGATCATGATCATTTCTTGTAGAGAATTGAGATAAGAAGTTTACAAGATCATACAAGATTCACATATGATCTTTTATAGTTCATGTAAGATCTTAACAAAAATTCCTACAAGAATTTTTGCCAGGGGAGGCATATTATTTAAAATCTAAGCAAATATAATTTATTCGTATTAAAAGGATAATAGTGGGTTACGCGTCATGTGAGATGAACTGGAAGATTAAAGTTTGGATGTTTGTAGAAATATTAGAGCCTCCTGTTAACGCTCTTGCATATACTTGTAGAAATAGTAAGCCTATACGTCAGGTTTAGTCATTGAGACTATGAGTGCGTTGGATGGTTGAGGAATAAGACGTATTGACGACATTTGAGTTTGAGCAGGTGGCAATTTAAAAAAATGTATTTTCTCCTCTTAAAGTAATTTTATTTCTTACATCTTATTATGAAATATTGGCATATTTCATTCATATTTTATTATATGTAAAAGAAAAATTGCGTCTCTAAAAACCTAAGAACGCATGTTCTTGTGGGACCTAGGCCTTAAAATGTTTCTGTGCTGTTGTGACTTTTGTGAGTATTTAATTAAAATAAAAAATCAATTAATTTTTATTTAAACCTTTGAAACCTTTGAGCCTTTTAGCTTTTGAAAAAATACTAAGGATCAATCAAAATTAATCGAAACATGGCATGAACCAATTTCGGACCAGTATTAGCGAGCCAAGCCTTGGCTAATTAGCTTTGGGCCAGGTCTAGGGCAGTTGTAAATGCGTAGACTGAACCAAGGTTCAGTTTATTATATTACGCGTTATTCACCAGTCTATTGCATTGTAAACATGTGCAGGCCATATTATGTTTATCTTTATTTTCACATATGTTCCTCTTTCCACAACCTCTTTCCACACATTTAAAGTAGGCCTGGAAAAAAAATTTGGTTTGGTAGACCTGGCCCAAGTCTTCTTTCCAGACTTGGCCCAAGTCTAGTTTGCCAGACTTTGCTCCAGGACATCAGTCCAAGCTTGGCTCAAGCTTGTGCCGTTTGAAAATGTAAGGCCTGGCCCAACCCCAAAAAGCTATGGCACGGTCTTGGCCCTTAGCTTTTTCTTACCCGGGTATTTAATATTATTATATTTTATTATATTTATTGAAAATATTTTAACAACTTATACTAAATGAAAATATACCTTGCATATACTACCAAAACGAATAAATTAAAACGATATCTTAAATTATATACAAGAAAAGAGATATTATGGTTATACTTTGTCTACTATAGTACTTCGGAACAAATACATTTTTTGCACAATTGCACTGAAAAAGTAATAATCTACCAAAATACGTAATTGCACAAACACAATGTACCTACATTGTATTCAGAATCATGTACAACACGTAAACCCATAAAACGTAATTCATTCATAAAATGTATGTAAATAGGTTGCTAACCATCACCTTTGTGTTTAAGGTTATCGTATTTTTATATTTCTTTTTGTGTTAGTTTATTATTACTAGTATAGTTAATATTAATTACTGTATTATGCTTCTTCTTTCTATAGCATAAGGAACTGCTTAAAATGAAAGGATAAAATTATATCAAATAAATAATTTACTAATTTCTTTTTGAAAATTAAATTACGAAAAAAAGTCTACACACTCGTTATCATTAGACTACCATCTGCGAATCCAGTTCTTCTAAGCGAATACAAGAACAATACGTTCGTCTATGCAATGAGAAGAACTATAGTTCTTTTCTTTTAAAACTTTTATACAAACTTTCTTACTGCCATATGGAACGTTTTTTAATTGGCTTAAAATCGGGGTAAATATATCAAATTCACCAAAGGTCATATTTAAAGCCCTTGTATGACGTCGTTACTTTGACGTTATTAATAACTACGAAATAAGATATTAATGTTAGTTCATTTTGATTTAGAAAACAATAAATTTTTTGTGTTAATTTATTTGCAATACTTTGAGACCTTTTCCAGTAAAGAAAACTTATGAAAACTTTTGGAGGTTCTTTTTTGTTGGAGCAAATTACTTAGGAATCTCTTACTCTAGATGTTTGGCTTTTCAAAAACTCAGAGAAATATTTGCAAATACATATTTAATAATCATATATTTTATTAAAATACTTTGATTCAAACGTCTGTTGTAACGCTTTAATTTATTTGATTTTTAAGGCTCTACCCTCTAAATCATTATTCGGATTCGGCTCGTTCTTGGAATTATTTAAGATATGCCTTGTCTACAAATTTCCAAAAAATTTTTTTGATATAGATAAAAAATTCGACCGTTAGAGTACCGCTAAATTAACGTTGTACCTCATATCGTTCATTGCAGATAACTAAAGAGCCTCTAATTGCAGATGTCTGGTTTTTCAATATTCCACAATAGTACATTATGATACAAGGACGTAAAGCTAAGGTTTTTGGCCGTATGCGAAGTTTGCGAATCGAGGCGCCAGTCGAAATTTGCACCCACATTAAGTCAAGAATGGCTTACGTCCGTCTACTTATACTATTTTTTATTCGCCGCAGCAAAATATTTAAAAAAAATTGTTTAATCTAAATCAAAATTAAAAATTTTAAAATAAAAAATTAAAAATCAAAATTAAACTGTTGAAATAAAAATATGTATTTTTCTCAAACAAATGACATTTTTTTCAAACTATGACAACAAAAAATAACGAATATTTTGATTGGATTATGAAATTTTGAAAAGGTTGCTCTGATAAAAATTTCTATATTTTTTATAGAATTTAAACAAATAAAAATGCTTTTTCGGACGTAACTATGATAACAAAATATATGGTTATAAAGTGACACTTTAACCATTACCCTTAATAAAAGTTATAGACATTTATGATGTGAAACATCATATTATGATTAAGATTTTTATTAAGATTTATGCTTATTAACAATGGAGAATACACTCACTGTAGACGTATTGATTTCTGGTAAACCAAGAGAATGAATATTCAACCATTCTTTAACATTTTCATAGACATTTATGCTTTTTTTCTTTTATTTTTTATAAGCATTTTCTATTTTAAAATAATTTTTTAAAAGCAGTTTTTTCAAAGTATTTTTATTTTGCAACTTACGGTATGGAAACGAATAAAAACGATATGCTTTGCTTCTTCATCTGAAGCAGCGGTTTCCAAACTTTCGGATACTGCGACCCACATAAGAAAAAAACAAAAATTGGCGGCCCCCCTCATTAGATAAAACAATAAAATAATATAAGCACATTTTCAAGTTGTAAAAAGTAATGTATTCATAGAATAAATTAGTAAAAATTTAGTATATGTATATTTATTGAAAAAATTTAATGTGATGTATGAGCTTGTTTGTTAGCACAAAGTTTCTAAAATCGTAGTGTTATTGTTGAAATAGCCACCCGAAGTTCTTTTTTCCACTACTAAACGATTTCGATATTTCGATTTCATGGCTGCTAAAGCAGAAAATCCAGTTTCGCATAAATATGACTTTACGCATGGTAACAGCACTATTATAGCTCTGTCCGACAAAGTAATATAATCTTTTTTTCGTTCCACCCAAAACTGAATTAAAGATATTTCAATCAATATGTAAAATCAATATCTTTGTAAAATCAATATCGTTGAAATAATCATTGAAAATCAAACTTACTCAAATTTGCTTTGATCTACTCTACCTCGAACAAGCAGTTATAATTCGATTTTATTTAAATCAGTTATAATTTTGTTTTGGTATTTTTAATAATAAAATAGACCAGTCAGATCTAAATATCAGATCAAAATAAAAAATTTTGTTAATAATAAAATTGTGTGGTTTCTTTTGAAAAATTTTCAAACTTTTGGCGTTCCATTGGTTATCTACTCAAAAGCTGCTTTGAGCAGCTATTTTGTTCCAAAGGAACGTATGTAATGTGAAAAATGTTTTAGTAAACTTTGCAAGTGTTCTATAAAAAGATTTTTGTTTGCTTTAATATTGTTTCTGGTACCCGGGTAAGAATTAGTTAATGGGCCAAACCTGGGCCAAGCCCGCGCCATAGCTTTTGGGGTTTGGGCCAGACTTAGCATTTTCAAACGGCCCAAGCTTGGAATGATGTCCTGGGGCCAAGACTGGCAAACCAGACTTGGGCCTAGTCTGGCAAACCAGACTTGGGTCAAGTCGTGCAAATCAGACAAAATCTGGCATAACAAAACACCCATAGGTACAAAACTTTTTGGAAATATTTCATGAAATATTAATTAAATATTTCATGACATATTTCAAACATATAAATTTCATGAAACTTACATTCACTATAACAATGCATAACCAGCTGGCGAATAACGTGTAATATAATAAACTGAATCTTGGTTCAGTTAAGGCATTTACAACTGGCCCAGACTAAAGCCGGAGTTAACTAGCCAAGGCTTGGCTCGCCAATACTGGCCCGAGGTTGGCCCATTGTTAATATTGGCAGTTCCTACCCGGGTACCGGCGTCATTTAAAACTGGAAAAATGTCATATAAATTGGATAGCCCTAGCTCCAATTTTTTAATGAATGCCGTGACTTTGTCTTTTTGAATCAGAGAATGCACTGTCGACTTTGCATTGATTTATTTAAATCGCTTAATTTTTCAAAAATTTCAACTAAATAAACAAGTTTCAGAATAAAGTTATCGTTGCGAAAGGAAGATGCCTCATCTTTATGATTTTCAGCAAGAAAGATCGCAATTTCGTCTTTAAGTTCGAACACTCTTTGAATAAATTTTGAACGAGATTGACAACGTACTTCACAATAGTACAAGAGTGATGAATATTCAGCTCCCATATCTTCACACAAATTTTCAAATATTCTCGCTTTCAAAGGACTGTTTTTGATATAGTTTACAACTTTTGTAACAATATGAAATATGCTTATTTTTTATTATTATTATTAAATTAAATTATTATTATTAAATTAAAAACTTCACGACCCCCTTGAGGTTATTACGCGACCCCCCTTTGGGTCGCGACCCACAGTTTGGAAACTGCTGATCTAAAGGAAAAAAAACTAAAGGTTCGATTTCGTTTCTCTCCGAATATCGTTAGATTAAACGTTCTTAAAAACGATAGATAATGCATCCTCTTCAACCGCGAAACGTAAAACCCGACTTCCATTTCTTTCGGAAAAGAAAATTTAAAGTCCAAACCAGGGTTGCCACGTTTTAAAAGTTTCAAACTAGGACACACTACCCCTACGGTCTTAAAACTAAAAAACTCGTTGGATTTGTGCCACTTCATTTTTCAGTTATAAAATAAATTTTTTTTTAAAAATTAGGTTTCGGTTTGGTGTAAGAATGAATGTATGGGCGTTATTTCTGTAATGCTAATTGATTTATTTATAATGAATAATGACATACAAATTCTCATTTATGTTATCAGCCTCCAATGCGGTAACACTCGAAAAACATAAATTTAAAGTTTTTAAGGACTCAGAAATACAGCTAAACATACCCGCTGCTGATTCATTGGCACTTTCATTCAAATCAATAAACTTATGTTGTAAACCAGTTACTCATAAATAGTTCTGGTTTGTATATTTACATTTTCCTTCAAAATCGTTAGCTTTCTGTAGCCAAATATTTTGCTTTATAACAAAATTCAGTTCAGCCATTTTATTTTATTAATAAAACTAAGAACAGCTAATTTGTAACAAAAGTTATTTAAAAAAAACAGAGAATTAACGGTGGATTTAATTCAAAATTATTTAAACAATGGTGGTGGTTTACCACCTGAATAAATCGTGCAATAAAGCATAGATATTCACATATGTCATAGCGATGTAAATTGTTTGCTTAATTGTTACTAACCTTTCGACATAACATAAAATAAAATAATCGGTTACAAATTTAATATAAGTAAAGGTGCAGTCACTATTACTTATTTTGCTAACGCGTTTTTTGAGAGAAAAAAATCTGGTTGGAAAAAAATCTATTTTTTTCGGTGTAAGATATTGTATTACACTTTGCCCTAAAGTAGGACATTTTTATAGTAAAGTAGGACGTAGGACATTCTTGCTCCAAAGTAGGACTGTCCTACCGAAAGTAGGACACGCGACAACCCTAGTCCAAACCCATTAATTCCCATTCAAAAACCGCAAAAGAAATGGAAGAAAACGGTTTCTATCATTTATTTTATACAAGAGATCACATGTCTGTAGAAATAGACTCATCAGTCATGGTGGTTTGCAACTTTTTGGTATCTTTTTCGGGAATTGCTTTTTGTTATACATCACTATTAGAATTTAATTATTGCTATTAATTTGAACTGGATGTGATCGCTACAAGTTTCTAATTTGGATTTATTAAAAAATTTATAATACTGCCTTTGGTTTGAGTTCTTGCAGAATTAAAATTAATCCATTAATATCTATACTACGGTTCAGTCAAGGGTTACCGTAGTGAAGGTTTGGCTTAAAAAATTTGTCGATATAAAATCGGTTTCCTCATTTTATAATCGATCTAGTTAGGCGACAAGCTGAGCATTCTTCAAAAATACCTCTATATTGTCCACTTTTGCACCCTTGTTGAATAATTTACAATAAAGTTCACAAACAAAAGCTTAATATGAATGCAATAAAAACTAATTAATGCCTTTATTAACTTCTCCATCAGTTAATAAATAAATCAACATAACAATTTACATTTATCTCATCTAAACACCCATGAAATTTATTTTTTTCTATTTTGCTTCCAGTTTTACTAAAGCCAAAGTGTAAATCCAGGCGTGTCATTAAGGAGAAGACAAAACTCGATTTACGATTCTTTTAATTTTTATTATTTTTATTTTTCTGTTCTTACTTCTTGTACTTATTTCACATTTAATGTCTGCATTTTAACATTAGAAGAAATTTTGAACAAAAGAAACAAGTGAATTTTTAATTTTTTTAAGGGGTTGGTTATATATGTTTGTGTTTATGAAAAATAATAGGGCGACAATATGATGATGATATTGATATGAATGAATTATTTATCCATATAAAATTTTAATGATAGTATACAGAAGGGGATGAAATGAGAAGTTGATAAGTTTATTTAATCGCAATCGTTACTGTGATTCAATTTGTTAGATATTTTTATGTGGTATTTCTTTAGGGGTGAAAAGATTGAATGGATGCAGGAAAGAATATAATTTTGTGATAGTAAAAGATTATTGAAGAAAATTTTATCATTAGTAAGAAGCAATAACGTTTTAGTTATGTTCTTTAGATTGAGCTAAAGCAAAATACAGGGGACGATTTGTAGATATATTTATGTACACCAGCAATTACGTAAAAATGTTCTTCACAGAAAACTGGCACACTATTGGTATTGAAAGATATTTATAAACTATACCAACTCTTTCTATTAAAATCAACAGCACTTCAAAAAACACACCATTATTATAGAATATGTGAACTATTCAAACCAAATATATGTATCCTTGTTTATATTATTTCTTTATATAAGGCGATTAAACGATTCGGTAAATTTAATATTTCAATGATTTGTTTCTATTTATCGTAAATGTTTAAGCAGTAAACCTTTTATGTTATGAATTTTATCTCAGTTTTTCTATAAGTATCTTGCACATGTAATTTTAAATGATGGTTTTACAGAAACGATATTTTGAAAGATAACATGTGGAAAGTTTTGTTTACATAAATGAGCTTGAATGATTTCATTTAACATGTTAGTGTGCTTGTAACTTTGATTATATTTAAAAATGTGCAAAATATTTGACTTACTTTCCGATATAATCTTCTGGATATGGAATTATATATCCTTCAGGACTTGGTCGCGGCGAGTGTCCTACCCAAAAGAATGCATCTGGGCCAGTTCCATCATAGGCAAATCCTTTAATAAAAAGTGTTGATTCGTCGACTGCATAAATTGTACCCTGAAATGTGAAATTAAAGTTATTATTCAATAATTTAAATTGTACAAAACAATATCTGTGATGAAGTTGAGGAAGTGAGTGTGCAAGAAAACAACTGCCAACTTTTCTTCAGTCGTAACAAAAAATAATAAAAACAAGCAACAGTTAATACAAACTGGATTGAACCGATATATAACCGTACAAATGGCTACGAAGCCCAAGTTCTGTTGAAAGTGAAAAAGAATAGAAAACAAGTTTCTAAAGTTTACAATTGAATTTCTGATAATCGTTTTAAAGATGATGTTGATACACATAGTGTACAGAGTATAAATCAAAAGCTTCAACCAATATACTTGAGGAAGGAACCTGTCAAAAGAACTCGCGGATACTATTGAAACAGCGACAAAAGGAAAGTATTATGTTTTCAGTGTTAAAAGGGGTAACATGAAAAAAAGTCAACAAGTAGCCATTGATACCTTTAGCTCCCTATAGCTACCTTGTTATTTCAAAGAGTCCAAAAAAGCTACACATTTCACTTTAAAAGACAAAATGAATTGAAGTTTTAAAAGGAGTGGAAAGTTTCGTGAATTTAAAATAAATAAAAGACTGCTTTTGTTGAAGCTGGATTTCAACCAAAATCTATATATACGGAAATATCAATATATGGGTAGTTCTACACACGAAGGAAGAAAATGGAGCTAATTACGGCACGACATGTTTTTTGCGTATAAGTTCTGGCAACTAGTTTTAGTTAAAGTTGATGACGTTCTTTCAACGTTTCTGAATGTGGCCAGTCAAAAAAAAAAAAAAAATAAAAAAAAAAATTAAAAAAAAAACAAAAAAAAAAAAAACACAAAAATACAAGAATCAAAATTAAAAAATATCCTTCTTAATCCTAAATTAACTCAAAATTGTCTCAATATTATCTCAAAATACGAAATAAACATTTAACTAAGTCTGCCCGCATTTAAATCTTCCAGGGGACTGAGAACAGGGGACTGATAATTTATCAGTATTTCGCTTAAAAATGACAAAATTACGTCTAAAACAAAAAAATAAACGGATTCTATTCCAAGGCAATTCATATTCACGACGTATAAAATTACAAAATTACCTGTAATTAAAATACTTTTTACGAAAATGCTTTCCAGGGGACTGATAATTTGACTGGACAACACACGATCTTGCTACTAATGATGACTGTTTTGAATGATAAAACCTCGGACTAAGTAAAACACTTGCAATATTATATTTATTGCGCTTTAATTAATTCCTGTGACGAGCGATAACTTGATAGAAATATGAATTTCCAATATTTTCAATGTGTTTTGATTGGGCAGGAGAATAATAACAAATTGGTGGGACAAACTTTAATAGGATATATCTAATATGAAATATAGAGTTATGTTATGATTATTTACACATTATTAAAGCACCATTATTCAAAATTATTACTACAGAATAAATTTGTCTCTACACACTTAGAATCATTTTCCTCGGCAAAAAGTGCTAATCATTTTATTAAATATCAAAGCGTATTAAACTGTTTCGTCATTGCTGGTTTTGCTTGCCCAGCAGTCACAACCGCTGAAGATTTGAAAATTGTAAATCAACATCAATCAATAATTTATTATTTATTCTGTTACTGGGCGATATTTATAAAGTTATAGAAAATATCGATATAACAAACATAAATTGATACGACACATCGATAAGCATTGATTATTGATATATCAACGAGCATCGATACATTCATAAGTATCGATATATCGATAAGTATTGATGTATCGATAAGTATTGATATATTGATAAGCATCGATATATTGGCAATTATCGATAAGTAATGATATATAGATAAGTATTGATATATCGACATTTTCCCACACTAACCTAGAAAGCCCCATTTCTAGTCCGGCATATGAATTATGGACTATTTGAACGTATTTTTAATATCGTGAAAGCAAAAATTGCTGCTATTATTTCCGTTTTAACGAATAAACGTTTATAGGAAAAAATGTCTATTGCATTTGTTGTTTAAAATCAAAGCGATGCGGTAGATCGCTGCTCGTGAAAAAAATAGCGATTACCACTTTGCTTGTTTACGCTGAACTTAGTAGACATAACCTCAAAAAAAGGTTTTGATCCAATGTTGTCCATATAATATAATAAGCTTATGGCGACTCGTTTAACATAAACTCACCTCTAAATATTAATATGAAATGAATTTAATACACATGACTGTAACCAAAATTTGTTAAAATATAACATTTTGAAAAAAGTTTTGAGTTTTGAGAAATTAATTTGTTAAGATAATTTTTAAGACAAATAATGTCGCGTTCTTTGGCAAAAAAAATTGATCTGAGATCAAAAAAATTAGCTGTCAGATCAAATTGGCTGTCAGTTTGTGTTCTTTGGCAAAAAAGATTAATTTTTTTTTGATCTAGATCAAGTTTCAAAAATCTAGATTTTTTGGTACATTTTTCAAATACATTAAAATATTATTTTTATTTGTCAAATTTATGTAAACAAAAAAAAACCGCCATTTTAATTATTATTTTGTTTAAAAATAATTTATTAATATTTAAAATTATAAAATATTTAAATTACTAACTAATAATAAAGTTATTAAAAATAGATAAAACGTAAAATTTATCATTTTCAAATGTAAACATAATCAAACATATCAACTGACAGAACAAAAAGTCAAAACAATTTACTACTACTACTACATTTACAAAAGTATATTGATTTATTTTATGTTGTTCGTTAACAAGTAAACAAATCAATCTTTTTTCGATCAAGCCAAAAAAACGTGACCTAAGTTTCATACTGTCTTTGAATCCATCTATTGAACGCTTTTTACAATCAACAAATGTCAATTTTACTCTGATTCTGGTGTTAGAAATAAAAAAAATTAGAAAGGAAATTGTCATAAAAACATTATCATTTAATTTTACTCTGATTGTGCATAAAAAAGATAAAGACCAATTTTAAAAAGAAATGTATTTGGTTTGTAGTGTGACATAATAGTTATTACTTCGGTCTGAAAGACCTAAGTATTACATTCATGAGCTCAAAGTGAAATTCTTACCTCCACTTTTTTTGACATTTCTCGACGTTTTAGGACCTCCTGATTCAAAAAAAGCAAAAAAAAAATGTATGTCTGTCTGCCGGCCGGCCGTCATTACCTACGCTGCAGGGGAAACCGCTGGAGGGATTTCAAAATTTTTTTTTTCTAAAAATAGGTATACTCAAGGGACAGCTTCGAAAGGACGCTGTGTTCGATAACTGTACCGGAAGTGTGTCAAAAAAATCATTATGTGTGTCAAAAATAGTATTATTGAGAATTATGGCATTATAAGTTTGTCAAAAAAGTGTTGTCAAGTGTGTCAAAAGAAAGATTTTTATTTATTTTTTTACCCAATTTTTTGGAAAAAATAAAATTGTTTGTTTGAAATGAAATTTAATTATTATTATTGACAATTATGGCATTTTAAGTTTGTCAAAAAAATGTTGTCAAGTGTGTCAAAAGATTTTTATTTAGTTTTTTACCTAATTTTTTGCAAAAAAAATAAAAGTGTTTGTTTGAAATGAAATTTTATTATTATTATTGAGAATTATGGCATTATAAGTTTGTCAAAAAATGGTGTCAAGTGTGTCATAAGAAAGGTTTTTATTTATTTTTTACCCAATTTTTTTTAGAAAAAAATAAAATTAATAGTTCGTATGACATGATATTTTATTATTATTATAGAGAATTATGACATTATAAGTTTGTCAAAAAATAATGTCAAGTGTGTCAAAAAATGATTTCATTTAATTTTTTAGCCAATTTTTTGGGAAAAAAATGTAGCTGTTTTTATGACGTAAATGTATTTTAAAATGAAATTGGACATGGAAATTTTTGAATTTGTTAGTTTTTGAAATATTTTTGGAATTTTGAAAAAGTTTGTATTTTTGATTTTGTAATAATTTTTGCAACATTTTTAGAATTTCGGCAAAAGTTTTAATTTTTGATTTTGTAACAATTTTTGAAATATTTTTAGAATTTTGAAAATTTTTTTAATTTTTGATATTATTATAATTTTTGGAATTTTGAAAAAAGTTTGAATTTTTGATTTTGTAATATAATAATTTTTGCAATATTTTTAGAATTTTGAAAAAAGTTTGAATTTTTAAGGATTTTTGAAATATTATTGGAATTTAGAAAAAATTTAAATGTATGATTTTATTCTAATATTTGGAATATTTTTGGAATTTTGAAAAAGTTTGATTTTATTTAATTTAACAATATTTTTGGAATTTTGATTATAATTTACCGGCAACGTATTGATGTTTTGTGTTAGTTTTGTAATAGATTTTTAAACAGAGATAAAAAATACTTGTACTTTAACAAAGAGTTATGTTTGATGTACATCGCTGCCCAAAACTAAAAACCATGTCCTCATAAAAGTTTTTTGTCGAAAACTATATCAAAATCCTTAACCCAGACCGAAGTCTTGATATCTCAGAGCTGTGAATTTTCAGCCCCTCCATATTTTACATATCGAGGGCTGAAAGTAGAAGAATACGCCTGCGGTTATTGAACCAATGGCGTATTCTTCCTTTCAGCCTTAGTGTATGTACAACGTTTTACGCACAACTGCACAATTTAATTGTAGTATAAATTAATTTTTTAATTTTTTAAACTCGCTAGACATTTTGAAAATTATACTAAACATGCCATGATTTTTTCTTCATACAATAATTTATTTGTTTGTTCTAATTACTTCGGTCTGAAAGACTTAAGTATTACATTCATGAACCAAAAGTGAAATTCTTACCCCGACTTTTTTTGGCATTTCTCGACGTTTTAGGACCTACTGATTCTAAATAAGCAAAAAAAATGTATGGCAGTCTGCCGGCCGGACGTCCGTCATCACCTACGAAATCTAGAAAACCGCTGAAGGGATTTCAAAAATTTTTTTTTCTAAAAATAGGTATACTCAAGGGACAGGTCCGAAAGGACGCTGTGTTCGATAACTGTACCGGAAGTGTGTCAAAAAATCATTATGTGTGTCAAAAATAGCAAATTTTCATATTTTTGGCTTAAAAAACGTTCATTTTAAGTGATTACGAGTAGGAACATTGAATTTGGAGAAATCTTGATGGGAAGGATTGGTATGTGAGATCAAAAACTATATTATTGCATTATAAGTTTGTCAAAAAATAGTTGTCAAGTGTCTCAAAAGAAAGATTTTTATTTATTTTTATACCCAATTTTTTGGAAAAAAATTTAATTATTATTTATATGACATCAAATTTTATTCTAATTATTGAGAATTATGGCATAATAATTTTGTCAAAAAAGTGTTGTCTAGTGTGTCAAAAGAAAGATTTTTATTTATTCTTTTACCTAAGTTTTTGGAAAAACATAAAACTAATTATTTGTATGACATCAAATTTTATTATTATTATAGAGAATTATGGCATTATAAGTTTGTCAAAAAAATAATGTCAAGTGTGTCAAAAAATGGTTTTATTTATTTTTTTAGCCAATTTTTTGGAAAAAAAATTTTGCTGTTTTTAGGATGTAAATGTAATTGAAAATGAAATTGGACAAGAAATTTTTGAATTTGTTATAGTTTTTGAAATATTTTTGGAATTTTGAAAAAAGTTTGTATTTTTGATTTTGTAAGAATTTTTGGAATATTTTTAGAATTTTGAAAAATTTTAAATTTATGATTTTATTATAATTTTTGGAATTTTATAAACAGTTTCAATTTTTGATATTGTTATAATTTTTGCAATATTTTTAGAATTTTGCAAAAGGTTTGAATTTTTAAGAATTTTTGGAAACACTGGAACAGAAAAATCGCTCTATATAGTCAAATTGGAATTGTTTCAAGTAGAAGACGTAGTTGAATAATTTTGAAAAAAGTTTCAATATTTGATTTTGTTATAATTTTTGCAATAGTTCTAGATTTTTTGAAAAAAGTTTTAATCTTTGACTTTGTAATAATTTTTGGAATATTTTTAGAATTTTTAAAGAAGTTTGAGTTTATTTAATTTTTACAATATTTTTGGAATTCTGAAAGAAATATGAATTTGTGATTTTGTTATATTTTCTCGAAACGCTAAATGGTTTTTGAGTAGTTTGCTGAGTATATCATCTTTTCACTAAATTATGTTAATTTATGATCTGTCATAATTTTCCGGCAACGTATTGATGTTTCGTGTTAGTTTTGTAATAAATTTCTAAACAGAGATAAAACAATACTTGTAATTTAACAAAAAGTTATGTTTGATATACATCTCTGACCAAAACTAAAAACCATGTCCTCTTAAAAATTTTTTGCCGAAAACCATATCAAAATCCTTAACCCAGACCGAAGTCTTGATATTTTAGAGCTGTGAGATTTCAGCCCCTACATATTTTTATGACAATTCAACTCACTAAATAAGGCCTCGATAAGGTCCAATAGATGAAAAACGTGTTCTAGACAGAGTTGTGAAAACTTGACCATTTTTGATTTTCCTGAAACTTGGCAGATAAGTAGTATGGACAAAATAAAAAATACGACTTATTTTAAAATTTTTTTAAAGTGCATAGTTTGAGCATAGGGGGCACCCCAACATGCATGAAAAATGAAAATTCTGCCAATCCGATGTAACTTTGAAGCTGAATTGCTCAAGAACGGCTATACCGACTTCATCAAACTTTTTTTTTGTTTGATAGAGGATTAGTTAGTCCTTTGAAAAAAAATAATTACTTGTTTTTATAATTAATTTTCAAATAAAAATATTAAAAAAACTTTTTTAAAGATGGCGCTAGGGTCGAAGATCAATTGGAATTTAATTAATTTTTTTTCTGAAAATAGTTCTATCTTTACTCTAAAATATATCAAATTAACTCAGAGGCATTAATTTTTGTTCTATTTGGGTATATTTTCTATCGAATTTGTTCCAAATAATTTTTTTTCCCAGGGTTGCAATAACTTTTTCAAAAATGCTACTTAGATTCTGCCTAAAAGGTTTTAACTAAGACATTTTTTTTTAAAAAGAAATGTGTTAAGGCTTAGGTGTGTAGGTTGTCATAAAACATTAATAAAATTTGTTTTACTGCGAATGACTGAATATTTCCAAAAATTTTCGGGATTCAATTTTAATTAAATTCGTTTAATAGTTATTTACATATCGAGTGCTGAAAGTAGAAGATTACGCCTGCGGTTCATATTGAAGCCCGACGTGAAGCGAGGGCTTTTATTGAACCAAGGGCGCAATCTTCCGTTTAGCCTGAGTGTATGTAAAACGTTTTACGTACAACTGCACAACTTAATTGTAGAATATACCAATTTTCGAGTTTTTTAAGCTCGCTAGACATTTTAAAAATTACTAAACAACCTCAGGACTAACAGATTATAACTTTAATGAACATGATCTTCAAATAACATGTTCTTAATCTACAAACTAGAGTCTGCAGTATAAAATACTAACTAATAAATTAGTTTGCATTTCTTTTATAGAATTTTCCTTTTGTATATAATATTTTTCATTAAATAAAAGTTTTACGCTCTCACTGAGGTTTCGTGATTGTTCTGTACTTCTCTCGATTCAGTCAATCGTATAAATATCGCATTCCACATTTTCATTCGAATATAAATAAATAAATAAATATTATTTTGTATTTTTACGTTTACTAGAAGCTTTTGTTTTAATACCTAGTTAGTTGGAGTTGTTTTTTTTTAATCTCTAATCCGAGTGACAAAGTAAGTATTTCGAATCAGGTATAACACCTAATTATTTGGAAATGTTTTATTTTACACTCGTTTCTGCTTAACACAGGATATCAATTCTTTTTGTAGTGAACAGATAGTTTTGACTATTAAACTTTAAACTGCACCTTTTTCACGAACTAAAATTTTCATTTTTGATGTTTTTTGTAGCTTACTTTTACTATGATATGAATAAAAATCTTAAAAAATCTGAGCTTCATTAGTATTCCTAGAAAATTTACTGCTTTAGTTTTTGGAGAGATAAGAAGATTGTGGACGTTTGCGAACTATTCCAACTGATTTGACGATTTATTAAAAAAATCAAGTTTTGGAAAAATTCGTTATTTTAAATCCATTTTGCTTGCGTGATCTTATATAATATATATTAATGTGTCATGTAAAATATTTTGTTCAACTACATACCTTTATTCCATGCGCAAACTGTGTAAATGTTCCGATTAACCTTCCATAGTAGGGCTCTGGTGGTGCTTTTGCTTTTACTGTAATGAAATAAAAACGAAAATAAATAAAATTTATTACCATTTAGTTGATTTGCATATATTTTTCGATAAAAATCAAAAGTAAATATATAACCGTCAAATAAATATATTACTATTCCACCCCTCACAATAAACATTGTGAATTAATGACTTTTTGCTGTTCGTTTGATTTTAATGAAATCATAATAAAATTCATTGAATTAGGAAACAGAAATCAAATTTTGTAAACGATTTTTATCACCCACGTCGACGGATGTATTCAATTTCATTCATTTTGCGAATATTCAGGAACATGAAATCAAAAATATTGAAAATGCATATTTTTATTTTAACAAAGTGTGCTTCTAAAAAAAGTGTGCAGGAATAACAATATGTGTCACAATCAAACAGTTCCTAGTGTCATAGTTCTAAGGTGGACATAAATTTAATTTTTGAAACATTTGCAGGAACAAAAACTAAAAAAAGTTTTGTCAATAATCCAGCTAGTAGCAAATTCTTGATCAGGTGACGCACTGTCTTCCTCAATGATTAAGTCCCACACAGAGTAAAATGACTACTCGTTTCTTCGAGGAAGCACTATCGTGCCATCATCAAGGCATATTCCATTACTAAGGTTGAGGGTGTTTTGATATTCAGACGTGATGTTGAGTGTTATACTACAATCTTAAAATCTTCTGCTTCTATTATTGAAACACTGTATACTGAAATTCCCACAAAGTCAAAATAACAATCATGTAATGCATTTTAACGTTGTTGTTGGTTTTTGATTTGGTATTGTGTGAATGTAAGTTGGTGGAATAAAGAAAAAAAATTGGGGGAAGTGTTTAGTACGACATTATAATATAAACAAAACAAAATTCTGGAAATACATACAATAAAAAGGGTAAAACGAGAAGCAAACATGTTAAAAAATCCAAAAGAAAATCTGCAAAATTTATTTCAAAATATATGTTTCGAAGTAAGGAAATGAATTGAAATTGAAATAAATGGATTTTATGGAAATTATATTACTTATATTTATATTTTTCTCATGATACTACTTATTTTGATATTGAAACGTTCGGATAATTTTTTTTCTTGCTATATTTTCTTTTGTGTTTCAAACAAGATTAATATTCGCATACTGGCTTGTTGATGTTCTTTTGAATTTTTTTCTTTTCCTCTTGTCGATGGTTTTAATTCGTTCTTTAAAAGGAAATATTTGTGTAATAGGATCATATTTTTGAACAGAAATTATAATGAGTGTTATTTTGTTTATTTAAATGGAATTTATATCAAAACAAGTGTTTTTTGGATCATTTACTTGGCGTAGATTTGTTATGTTTTGGGGTCTATTCAGTAAAATTTTCAATCGAACATTTTTGCTTTTCTTCTAAGTTTTGTATGAAGTTTTATTTTATGCCGTTATGAAATTTCATACAGAAGAGAGCTTTTCGAACTGTTCGTGGTTCATCAACCAACCAACCAACCTTGGTAGGGTGCCTTATTTAGTAACATTCTTTATTACAAGGAACATGTCAAAAAACTACATATAGATTATATGTGTTATTATGGTTTTCCATATTATTCACTGTTTGTGTGCTTTTGTCACTTTTGAATTAAAATGCAATATTTAAAAATATACTTTTTACCGTTTATTTTTAATTTTTTATTTTATTAATAATAATATAAACTTCCTTATAGTAACAATTTGAATTTGTTATTTTATTGAATATCGATTTCGACTTATGTCATCCTCAGTTCTTAAATTATTATTACAATTTTTGCTTAAACTATTACTTATATACTATTTCAACTGCTATTTTTTATTATTATGTCATTTAATTTGTTAGTTTTAGTGTTGATTTTATCATTTAAAATGTTGCTGTTGCTGTGATGATCAATAGATTGAACAATGAATGCAGAAAATTATCAAGACGAATTAAACAACATAAAATACATAGCCAGTAAAAACGGATATAAAAACGAAATAATTGACACATTAAATAGAAAACGTAAAAACAAGAAAAATTTGCAAACCCTAACAACATTGAAGAATGAAGAAAACTTAACAGGCAAAAAATTCATGGGCATAACATACAATAAAACAACATTCAAAATAATGCAAAAAACTTAAAAAAAATATGGATATATTGCAGCTTACAAAAACAAAAATAAAATAGAAAATTGCCTAAAAACCAAAAAAACCCAAACCTTAGACACAGGTGTTTATAAAATTGCCTGTCATGACAGTAGTAAATTTTATATAGGTCGAAGGGGGCGGTCCATCACAAAAAGATTTATTGAACTCACCAGTGAAATCAATAAGAGCGATCCAAAATCCAGATATTCCCAACATTTAAAAATAGAAAAACACAAATACACCAATATAAACACAAATTTAATCATATTACATAAAAAAAGAAAAGGACAACATCTAGATAGATAGGAAGAAATAGAAATATATAAACATAAAAACAATAACAACATTTTAAATGATCTAAACTAACAAAACTATTTGACGAACGAACTAACAAAATATTTGACATAATAATAAAAAATAGCAGTTGAAATAGTATATAAGTAATAGTTTAAGCAAAAATTGTAATAATAATTTAAGAACTGAGGATGACGTAAGTCGAAATCGATATTCAATAAAATAAATCAAATTCAAATTGTTACTATAAGGAAGTTTATTTTATTATTAATAAAATAAAAAATTTAAAATAAACAGTAAAAAGTATATTTTTAAATATTGCATTTTAATACATATAGATATCGAAAATAGTTAAGGGTTGTCATCAGATCACTCTCATGTTATATAAACAGTTAGTGAAAATATAATCAAGTGGACATATATGGACCTAAAGTAACAGATAAAAACACTATACATGGTATATAAGCCCTAAAACCATATGTATGGTATATGAGCCCTTATTTATATTTGTATTAATTTGTGTATATATTGCTTAGGGAAGTTTAATTTTCTTGTATATTTGTAAATAACAACTTTGAACATTGCTTTTGTTATATTTATTTAATAGTTTAAAGTTGATTAAGATACTTTTATTCTCTTCCATCTACTAAGATCAACTTTATTTGTATGTTTTTCCATAATAATAGTATGTATTATTGAATTTTTTTCTAACCTATAGATTAATGAACTTAACCTATTGTCTAATGAAAATTTTCCCATTATTCAATTCAAATTCAAATTGTTTTGATTGCATTAAAATTATTTTCAAATTATAATCACAATGGCTTTGATAAGTTTTGTTCAAAAATCAAATTTTAAGTTAAATTCTCTTATTTCTTTGGTTGAATTTGGTTGATTAGATGTAATATGTTTTTTTATTTCATACTGATATCTAAAACGACATTTTTCGGATTATTTATAGTGCAAAAAGTTGAACTTTAATGTCCTAGGACTTTAAAAAATTTTATAAAGTCCTAGGACGTTAAAGTTCAACTTTTTGAGCAAAATTTAAAACTCATTTCTTTTTATTTTAATAAATTTCCAGTAAGAAATAAAATTTTGTATTTACCTCAAACGAAAAGTGTTTTTAAAGGTACTCACTAGTAATTAAACAACTAGCTCGTACTTTAATCACAGTATGGCTTATTAAAATGTGATTGCAACAAGTTATAAAAGAGAATCCTTTAAGACAAACGGTAGAAAACAAACAAATACAGGGTGGCTTAAAATAGTAGATGTACTATAGTATAAATCCTGTATAGATTTTTAAGCAATGATTTATTAATATTTTAAAATAAATTACATTAGTATGAGCAATATTTTTTGTTTAAACGGAAGAGGCTTTCTTCTTTATTTCGCTACTCATCGTCTTTGCAAAAAGTTTTGAATATCCTTCGCAACTTTTTAGACGAATTAGTCTTAGATTTATGGGGACTTTTGCTTGTTAATAAGGATGTGGTTCTTGACCTATTAACGAGGCATTTTAGGTAGATTTCATATAAAAATCTACCTATTGCAATGGGCTTCATCTCGGAATTTCGGAAAAATTTTTAAGCCAAACGACTATATATGATAAGCGGAGACGAAAAAAAAAAATAAAAAAAATTAAAAAATTATATATATATATATATATATATATATATATATATATATATATATATATATATATATATATATATATATATATATATATATATATATATATATACATATATATATATATATATATATATATATATATATATATATATATATATATATATATATATATATACATATATATATATATATATATATATATATATATATATATATATATATATATATATATATATATATATATATATATATATATATATATATATATATAACGATATGAGGTATAACGGAATTTAGCGGCACTCTCATTTTTAGCGGTCGCATTTTTCGGCCTACACCAAAATATTTTTCTGTGTACGTTTCGACAAATAATGTCTTGGACAAGTTCGTGAACTGGCCATATTCGGGTGTTAAGCGGCTAGAGCCTAAAAAGTCGAATAATCTAGGGCGCTATAACTTCCGTTTGAATAATAGTATTTTAATAAAATTTAAAAATATTGAATATTTGAACCTTTTTTATGATTTTTATTCAGATGAGAAACCTTGGCATTTCAGGTTCCCCAAAAATCAGCTGTTTTAAAAATTTACTAAACTTTGCTGTCCTTGATCTAGCTGAAATGGCCAAGCTCATATTTGAAAACTTTTTCTCACGTATAAAAATATAAATCTTTCCAAAATTTTCAAAAAAATTTGTTCAAGTCTAACGGTTGAGACCCTAGGGCTGTTGAAATGAAAACAAACGCAAAAGGCAATGCTTTCATCATGTTTCAGTTAATGTTATTTAAATTCATCTTAGCTTTTAAGCATACTTTTAAACTATAGTCTCAAAAAATTTCAGCTTTCTAACCCAAAAGGTTCCATTTTTATAAGCATTATAATGTAGCCCTTACAAGAAAAATATCAAGCCATTTGATACCGTAGAAAAATTATCAAAATCTCTTTTGTTTTTATTTTTTTTACTAAGTAACCGTTTGAAAAAAGATTAAATAAGAACAAAAAAACACAACAACAAAAGATGATTTTGAAATAAAATTGTTTGATAATGTTTGATTATAAATTATGTGTGATGGTATAATTGTAGTTGTGACGTAGTTCATATGATCTTTGGTGGATTTAATATGTTATTAAAAGTAGTTTAAACCAACTTAAATAAAACTGTTCCGAAATTGTATTGATGGAGTTAGTTCGGATAATGTATTTAATTTGGTTCGATAATTTTTTTGAATTATTCTGTTTCTACTTATATTTTTTATTTAAACGAATCTGACTTATCTAATTTTATTTGGACACAAAACCGTCTGACACCGAAATCTACCTATTTCTAGCGGATATACCTGCCGCTGTGGATTTTTTATTATTATTTTTAACTGAAATATTTAATATTTTTGCAAGTGACCGATTGAACGAAGACCGATGTTTTTAAATCGGTCAGTGCAATTGAACGATCCGGTCTGAACGGATCGCTAATTTAGCTGAGGTTACCCATCACTACTTTAAAGTTTCACTTTTCGTTCTAGATAAATAAATAACTATTTTATCATCAGGGTTTTTTTTATCAGAAATATGATTTCTCAATTAAAACAATAAAGATTTATTGTTTTCAGTGAAGAAAACTTTTTTATTTTATATATATAATACATAATTCTTTGTCAGAGAATAAAGTAGTATAATCAATTCGTGTTTAATGTAATTTATTATCTCGCAAATTAAAAATTCTCGCTCGTGCCTCGCTCAAATTTTAAACTTTTGCTTAAGAATAAACTAATACATTAAACACTAATTGGTTAAACTACTATTAATAAATTGGAATTTAAATTACATAATCCCAAATTATAATTTTAACATTTTTATGGTACGACGGGAAGGAAATGAATACTTGGATGTTTATGGAAGTTAAATAAGTTTAACGGCGATCTTAAGTTTTTTTGTTATTCTGTGTATAATTGCAGCATTTTTTAATTAAAAAAGAATCAGTGTATATCCAGTGACTCACCCATTTTGCCGACCCAGAGCTAGCGGCATAAGCTGCAAGGAATTCACTTCTTTTATTTTCGTTTTTTTCTGTTAACTTTAAAAGGCCCTGGTGGCCTCAAACGGTATCGAGCGTATACAAATAAAGACAGCTTTTAAAGAAGATTCTCTCTGAATAGCAATAAAGGGGCTCTAAAGACCAGTAGCGTATATCCTTCCGATTAAAAGAGATGATAAAACATGGACCAAAAGTGCCCAAGAAAAAGCAGATCTATTTGCAGAGTAACTAGAGGACACTTTCAAGACATTTGATCGACTAACAGATGACTAGAATATAACGAAAGCCAACAAAACTAATGCACAAAAATATTATATGTAACATTACATGAACTAACAGAAGAAATACGTATCAGTTTGGTTCCGTAAAAGGCTCTAGACTACGATTTAATCACTAGTGAAGTTGTTAAAATGGTACCTGATAAGGGTATGCGCAAAATACTTCATATCATTATTACAGCATTCCGATGTAATGGAATGTAGTAGAAGTGATCATGATTCTAAAACCAAATAAATCACCATATGGCAAAAACTTGTATGGACCGATATTATTACTTCGAAGGATATCGAGGGTTTTTGAAAAACTTTTTCTTAAAAGGCTTAAGCCAGTAAAAGAAAGTAGAAAACTCATGCCCTCGCATCTGCTTGGTTTCAGGACAAATAAGTACACAGGATCACTAACATTATTGAAGAAATAATTGAAACCAAAGCTTTTGACAAAGTTTGGCAGTTTCTATTTCGATAAAAATTTTCTAAAAATGCGTGTTTTATTAATATCCTGGACAAGTTCGTAAATCAGCAGAATCCGACTCATGTTTAAGAAACTAGAGGCTTTCTACTAGAAAAACATTTTGTTTTTTTTAAACCGTTATAGCGGCATTTTCATCCGTTTTTAAATATAAACCTCTGCAATTAGAGGTTTTTTACTTGTCGGCTTCAACAAAAAGGTTTGCAACAATCCCCAACAACAACAATTTACAAGATCCTTATAATAATCAATGAAAAAAAATAAAAAGATTTGAATAGAAGAAATGAATTTTTTTTCTTAGAAATAAACTATTATGATATTTTGCAGTAAATACATGACGTATGATATAGAGTAGGTTTGCGGTGTGTTTTTCTTATAGTGTCATACATCGACACACATATGTTCTGTGGTAGATTTCATATTTGTGTTTTTGTTCGTAACAACGTTCCAAAATTACATAGATGTAGTTTAGCCTATATTTAGCTAATTTTGTTTGTTTGTTTGTTTAAACTAATCTGATACATTGCAGATTCTACTTGTACACAAAACTATCTCATCTCGAAATCTACCTGCAGACATCCTGCCGCTTGAACTTTTTCATTTGAATTCTAGTATGAACAATTATATTAATAATAGGCCAGTAAAAATAGTATTTGAACATCAAAAAAATTCGTTACAGCAAACTGACAGCAGGATATTGTGGAACACGATATTGTAAACGAGGGAAACATAAATCGAACCAAAAGCTGCTATCCGGGGGGGACTGGGGTGGGTTTTTAGGGGTTGAAGACAGTTTTTCGTGATTTCTGACTAAACCGTGCATCCTATCAAAAAGAGTTATATGTAAAAGTTGTAGGGAATAAAAAGTTCTACAACTTTTGTATAAACCATTTTTACCCTAACCTCAAATTTTTTCGAAAAAATGCGAAAAACCGATTTTATTCTTTTTTCTTTTTTTCTTTGACAAAAAAAATTTTTCGAAGCTCAAACGTTGGAAAAAGATACCTCCATTTATTGCAAAAAGGCAGTAAGTTTTTCGGAGGGAAATATTTAGACGTTGTTGTTAAATTTAATTTTTTTTACAAAAAATACCAAATTTTTAACTGCGATTCCTCTTAAAACTACGCCTCCTTCAGAGTTCTGTTTTGGCTCACTTACTCGTTGTTACGTTTACTTTTGATAAATGGTAAAAAAAGGTATACTGCTAAGGAAAAAATGGCGGGAAAATTGAAGAAACCGAAAAAATCGCTTTTTTTGTGGTAATTTGCATATTTATCGTTGAATAATTGTTACTAATTAATAAAATCATTTAAATTTTTATGATTACGTAAACGACGATCATTCGAAAATACATTTATGAATAATTATATGCTTTCGTTTTCGATCTTGATAGAAATTGTTCGAAGAAAAAATCAACAATTACAATTTTAGTCGTACTAAAAATCTTTAAAATTAATTATTTCAAGAACACGAATATTAGCCTCTTTGTTAATTTGGAATATTTTCGAGTAAGGATAGAACTGTTTTTACAAAAAAAAAATAAATTAAATTCCAATTGATCTTCAACCCAAGCGCCATCTTTAAAAAAGTTTTTTTAATATTTTAATTTTAAAATTGATCACAAAAACAATTAGTTAATTTTTTTTCAAACGATTAACTAATCACCTATTAAACAAAAAAAAGTTTGATAAAATTGTTAAAGCCGTTTTTGAGCAATTTAATTTCGAAGGTACATCGGATTGGCAGAATTTTCATTTTTCTAAAATATTTAATACTTATTTTAGTTTATAATATATGATAATTAATGTATGATATGTTTTAATTTAATACGAATTTTTCATTGTAATTGAAAAGAAAATTCACTATCTATTTGATAAATTTCAGCAAAATCTGCAACTGGCATATTTTTGCTAGCAAATATTCGAATGGGTTTTGATCGCCGAACAAAACGTCTGTCTGTAATTTAAACATGTTTTGGGTAAAAGATTAAACCTTCAGAAAACCCAAAAAAGCCTTATTTAGTACCTTCTTTAAGCCTCATTTTGTACCTTCTAAAACCGAAAAAAGCTTAATAGAATCAGTAAACTTGGTTTTAGTGTATGGCACAAAGTACAAAAAAAAAATCAAACTATATTCAAATGTCTTTTCTCAAAAACAAAAAATAACGATTGTCCTTAGGTTTAGTATGTTTTGAGTAAATAACAAATCTGTAAAATATAAAAAAAATGAAAGAAAACAAAAAGGTACTTTTTGATATCGATATGTTTGAAGAATAAAATTTACTTTTTTGTTACTTAAATAAACTAAAAGTAACGAAAGTATATATAATTATTCATAAATGTGTTTCCAAATGATCGTCGTTTACGTAATCATAAAAATTTAAATGATTTTATTAATTAGTAACAATTATTCAACGATATATATGCAAATTACCACAAAAAAGCGATTTTTTCGGTTTTTTCAATTTTCCCGCTATTTTTTCCTTAGCAGTGTACCTTTTTTTACCACTTATCAAAAGTAAACGTAACAACGAGTAAGTGAGCCAAAACAAAACTCTGAAGGAGGCGTAGTTTTAAGAGGAATCGCAGTTAAAAATTTGGTTTTTTTGGTAAAAAAAATTAAATTTAACAACAACGTCTAAATATTTCCCTCCGAAAAACTTACTGCCTTTTTGCAATAAATGGAGGTATCTTTTGCCAAAGTTTGAGCTTCGTAAAATTTTTTCTGTCAAAGAAAAAAAGAAAAAAGAAAAAAATCGGTTTTTCGCATTTTTTCAAAAAAATTTGAGGTAAGGGTAAAAATGGTTTGTACAAAAGTTGTAGAACTTTTTATTCCCTACAACTTTTACATATAACTCTTTTTGATAGGATGCACGGTTTAGTCAGAAATCACGAAAAACTGTTTTCAACCCCACCCCACTCCCCCCCGGATAGCAGCTGTTGGTTCGATTTATTTATTTATTTATTTATTTATTTTTCACGAATTTATTGTCAAATAAATAATCAATATATGTATACTATAATTTTATATTAATTGTATTGAATATTTTCCAAAATATTAACTTGATTTTTATAAAAAATATTTTGTAATAATGCCATAATTCTTAATAATAAATTATATGGTATATAAATTGGTATTTGGTATATGGTATAAAAAAAGTCATAACCAAAAAATATTGATAGATAAGAATAAGGTGTAAACCCTCTTAACTCAGAATAAGTCTTTTAGTTTTCTTTTTTACTATGTTTTTTGTGCAATTCAGTACATTCCATTCCATTCAAAAAAATAAGAGAATTTAACTTAAAATTTAATTTTTGAGAACAAAAATAGAAAAGATATGTGATTATAATTTAAAAAATAATAAAATTATTATACAATCAAAACAATACAATAATGCATACTATTATTATGGAAAAAACATACAAATAAAGTTGATATTAATAGTTGGAAGGGGATAAATATCGTTTTTGCACGAGTTGTATATAAAGTTCAATTCCGCTACCCCAGTTGCGGGAGCGGATTGTATCTTTTACTCCCTAGGGAGTGGAAAAATAACAAACCATAACAATAATTTTCTTGAAAACAGAAACATTTACGATAAATTCAAATATATATAAAAACCGCCTACTATGATGAAACCCAAAATGTATTATTTTCGTTTTCTTTTAAAGATTAGATTTTAGTTTTTAATATCATAATTATATTGTGATCGTGAAAAAAAAGTATATACACCTCGGGAGAGAGCATGTCATCTTCCTCAGTGATATGTAGCAGACAGGCTCAACCCTCGGGTTCCAAATACACCTCGAGAGAAAAACATGCACTTATTTCCCTTGGTGTATAATGATAATCTACTATTACATATTTACTACCGTAGAAAAAATGCGAGATGAAAAAATTTTACGTTCGCAAAATTTTGACACTCGACGCTGACCCGTCTCGTGAATGAATTTTCACTCACGAAAAAGTAGTGCTTTCATCTCTTGTAGCAAAATTTACTATTTCCAATATATTAAAATTAAGAAATCCTGGATACTTAAAACCGAAAAAAATAAAATAATAATTTTATTATTCTTATTTTTGAGCAAAAAACGATTTTATGGTTTTTATTCAATTGACGAGATAACACACGATAATAAAAAAAGTTTTTCGTTTCATTTTTCTGCATGAAAGAAAATCGAAAACCAAAAGTTGTTTTAATCCAAGTTTTTCTTTTCTTTAATTTTAGTGTCATAAGATAAGAGAGTGATAATTTTTTTTGTTGTACGAAATTTTGGTTAATCTGGTGATGACTTGTTTATTCGTTTGTTGTTCGTTCCAAATAGAACGAACTGTACACGTTATGAACTAAGATAAAAATGGGTGAAAAAAATTATTCTCTTTTATTCAGGTTGAAATAATTAACGGCCATTAACTTGGCCATTAAAATCACCAAAACTCATTACGAAGTCGCGTGTTGGTGTTTGTTTCATAACCTCTTCTAGTGCTATGAAGAATGTATTCTTGTCAACAACGGTCTTAGCTTTAGTCCCAAGTACTCATAGTCAACAGATCCTCTCCTTGAACGGAAGGAATGTCATCATGGCTTCTTGTATGTGTATATTTACAAAAACCAGTACCAATTCTCTTCGAGAAGGATGGCCAGTATAAATATTGGCTATCCAAATCATGTTTTGCGATTAGTGGCTGTCTAATTTCTTGCAGAGCAATGATAGACATTCTACACAAATCAGCCTTTGTTTCTAGACTCATGAGAGCATCAGACTGCGCACGGTTTACGTTCCGCACCCATATAATTTGAATATTAAACTATATACCAATAGTATAATATTATTAACAAGGAACTTTAATACATTAAATTAATGCAAAACAACATATACAATCGTTTTAATTCTAACAAACCACATATTCCATTTAAAAAAAAAAATCCAAGCCAAGATAAATTCTATACATATTAAGTTGTGAAATTAAAATTTTAAGGCATTCCAAAATTATTTTCATAAATATTTCCCATTTCTAAAAATCCAAAACCAACTCAATATTTAAAATAAAAACTGAATAAAAAATTAAATGCTTCTAATAATTTTATGGTTTAACATTTTAAATATTTAAATTAACAAATATTTTTCTTATTTAGATTAACAAAAAATGTTGAAATTTTCATTAGAAAACTTTTATATTTTACGAGTGAAAACAACAAAAAATAAAAAAGCTTTAAGCTTAATTTTTTCTAGCTTTTTTTAGAACTGGTATGATTTGTTTTTTAAATATGTACGTACAATTTATTTCATATATACATACTATAAATTAAATGTATGTACTACTGTAAAATTTATAGTATAGTAATATGCATGAGAAACGGCTACGTTTGCTTCGGTTTTGTATATTTCATTTATCTTTTTATAAAAAAAACTCTTTTGGCTGATTTATGGGCAACGTTTAACGTTAAGCAATCTCGTAGATTGGTTTTGTGTATTTTTTTGAACTATTTTTTCGCTTTTAATTTATTTGACGAATGTATGGGTAAGGTTATCGGGAAAAAATGGAATGTAAATTTTTTAAATATTAAAATACAAAGAATTCTTTTTTTCGCCTTGATAAAAATTTGCTTTGTTTATAGAGTTCCGTACTTTAAAAACGAAAAAACGAAATTCTATGAATACTATAAGTGCTGAAAATCAACTTGAAATTTTCTTTGAAAAAAAATTTGTATAAAGATGAAAAACGTGATCTACGCAGGTGAAAAAGTCGAGATTTGAACTTGACCACTTTTGATGTTTCTGAAACTTGGCAGATAAGTAGTATGGTCAAAAAAAATAAAAAAAATACAACTTGTTTTACAATTTTTTTAAACTGCATAGTTTGAGCATAGGGGGCACCCCAACATGCATGAAAATTGAAAATTCTGCCAATCCGATGTAACTTTGAAATTAAATTGGTCAAGAACGGCTATACCGATTTCATCAAACTTTTTTTTGTTTGATAGATATTTAGTTAGTCGTTTGAAAAAAAATTAATTAATTGTCCTTGTAATTAATTTTTAAATAAAAATATTAAAAAAAACTTTTTTAAAGATGGCGCTAGAGTCGAAGATCAATTGGAATCTAATTAACTTTTTTTCTGAAAATCGCTCTATCTTACTCTAAAATATTCCAAATTTACAAAGAGGCGTTAATTCGTGTTCTTGAGATATTTAATTTTAAAGATTTTAGTCTGACTAAAAATTCTAATTTTTCGTAATTTTTTTTTTCAACCTTCCATTAACAAAAAATTTTAAATTAAATTAAATTTTAACTTTTTTTTTTAAATGTAGTTCTATCCTTACTTTTAAATATAAAATTTTTAAAAGTTTTAAAATGTTTTGTTTATAAAAATTGTTCGAAAAAATAATGAGCAATTAGAATTTTAGACGGACTAAAATAAAATATCTCAAGAACAAAAATTAACGCCTCTTTGTAAATTTGGAATATTTTAGAGTAAGATAGAACTTTTTTCAGAAAAAATTAATTAAACTGCAATTGATCTTCGACCCTAGCGCCATCTTTAAAAAAGTTTTTTTAATATTTTTATTTAAAAAATAATTACAAAAACAACTAATTAATTTTTTTTCAAACGACTAACTAATCATCTATTAAACATCAAAAAGTTTGATGAAATCGGTATAGCCGTTCTTGAGTAATTTAATTTCAAAGTTACATCGGATTGGCAGAATTTTCATTTTTCATGCATGTTGGGGTGCCCCCTATGCTCAAACTATGCACTTTAAAAAATTGTAAAATAAGTCGTATTTTTTATTTTGTCCATATTACTTACATGTCAAGTTTCAGGAAAATCAAAAATGGTCAAGTTTTCACAACTCGGTCTAGAACACGTTTTTTTCTATAAGGAAGGACGATGAGATAGTAAAACGAGATAGTAAGGTAGATAGTAAAACAAAAGCTTTTTTTAAGGAATCGAGTTTGGTTAAAAGAAACGAAATATTTCAGAAAAACTTTAAATGAATTAATTATTTTACTGCTTAGTTTTTGAGTTATTACCAAAATCAAGTGTTTTTTCCTTAAAAAAAATTTAAAGGGTGATTTCATTTCTGTTCCACAACAATTTTTTTATAATTTTCGGCCGTACAATTTTCGACATATTTTGAAAAATGTTAAACTTTTTCCTTTCCTTATTATTGTAATAGGTGGGTTTAATGTTTATTTGAAGAAATTGCCGCAAAACTCATAGTTTATTTATTTTATACAAAGAAATTTACTTATTTAACTCTTTTATACAAAGACATTTACTTAGACAAATTCATGAACCGACAATAAACAGTTGAAACTACAACCATTGATAATATTTTTTTCCGATATAAATGATTTAGAAGCGGTAGTTAATTAAACTTTCTTGTACAGCCACCATTAACAGCTATGGGTTAGATTCAACCCAACGTAAAACTACAATAAAAAAATCTGTTTTAGTTATATTCGCATTTGACCTACTTTTTTTTTGAGCACCAATCAAAATTGTTCAAAAATATGTATTAGAAAGATTTAAATTTAAAATGTTTTTCTCGATTCAAGAACTACAGAACTTTTTATTTGAACATCAGATTTAAGCCGTTCGGTTCTCGTTTTGCACAAATTTGGCATACAAAATGCATGAGCTACACAAAATGTTAAAAATATTGTATAAGAAAATGTTTCAAAATTAGTTGATTGTTACACGTTTCTCAGTCTAAAGTCTCCAAACGCACCTTTACTAAATAGTTAGTATTCCAGATTATTCATTTCATTTTGCTTTATGTATTTTTTTTTTGTGGCGTTCATGCTTTGAATATTCACCACGGTCATTCGCAACAGCGACATAATTACCAAGGCAGCCGATTTTTTTAATGTCGTTTATTACGTCCATCTCCCATTGCAGTCATGGTCTACCTCACGGTACCCCATTCCCTGGGGGTACTAACGTACATTCTTTAAATCATTCCAGACTGCGAATCGGCTCATGCAACATGCCCAAGCCAAGCTATCCTGTTGGAACGGATACAGCCTATTATATCTGGACCCTCAAAGAGGTCTCCACGCGATCATCTGTACTGAGTTTATTGTGGATAATGTTGTTAGTCGGTAGTTTCTTTTGATGGCACACATATTCCAAGGATAAATTAAAGAGTATAGGAGAGATAGCATCACCTTGTCTTAAGCCGGAGTCGATTTTAAAAAACTTCGATATCTCGTTCTCCACTCGTACACAGCATTTAGAGTTCTGTACTCTCATTTTGTATAGTGAAACGAGTTTACCAGGGATTCCCATTGAACAGAGCAGACGAGTCTCTCGTTCGAGAGTCATAGGCCTGCCTGAAATCAATGAAGAGTTGGTACACAGGTATGCTGAACTCTCCACACTTTTTCAAAATCATCTTTATCGAGAAAAGTGCATCGGTGGTACCTCGGCCTTGCCGGAAGCCACACTGATATTTTTCAAACAGTTGTTCAGCAAAGATTGATTTTGACTAGGAAAATGTATGATATGCATCTTATTTGCTCTGCAGAGTAGACCAATTCCCCTGTAGTTTGCACATTGTAAGCGATTACATTTTTTATGGATTGATATCAGCATAGCTGAGTCCCAGTCTGTGGCATGGTTTCAGTTCACTAGATCATTTGAACAAGTTCAAACAATCTTAAAGATAGAGTTTCACCAGCATGTACAATCATTTCGGATGTTATATCGTCGATACCAGGTGCTTTATTGCTTTTTAATTTTGACAGCGCCGCTTCGAATTCCTCTTTGGTTGGTTCATCTACGTGTACCTTTGACGAACGAACAAGCTTTGTCCATCGCCCGACTTGTTGCTGGTCACTTAAGTTGAGAAGATTCTTAAAATAAGCGGCCCAAGCATCTAAAATATTTTTATGGTCTACTTGTAGCTCCCCATGTTCGTTTTGAATAGCAGTCGATCTAGGGAATAGCAGTCTTTCTAAGGTTTTAACCTGTTGAAAGAAGTTACGTGATTGATGTTCTTTATTGAAGCTTTCAATCTCCTCACACGTTCTCTTTCACCATTATGGCTTCGTTCGTCTACAAAGCTTTGTAACGGCTTGTCTTGCCAGTTTATAGTTCTTCTTCGTGGACCTGGTGTTGCGTTCTTGTAGACATTTCAGATAGCAATTTCTTTTGTATTGAATAGTGTCAAGACATGCTTGATCCATTCATGGCTTTTGAAGTGGTTTTGTGGTCGTCCAAGTATTCCCTCTGCAGTGCTTAAGACAGCATCCCTGAGTAAATACCATGACTTATCGACGTCTCCACTAATGGTTTCTGATTTCTCCAACGTTTCAGCAATATGGTTTTGATATCTCTCTTCTGTTTCAGCATTCTTTAGTGATGAGATGTTAAAACGTTTCCGTTGATTGAATTTTGGAATGTCTGAATTTGGAAAGTGGAACCTCATTTTAGCACATACAAGGAAGTGATCACTTCCAATGTATGCACCTCTAATGGATCGCACATCCAGAACACTAGAAAAGAAACATGCTATTCCTAGCACAGGATCAATTTGATTTCGAGTATTTTCATTCGGTGAGACCCAAGTCTGCTTATCGATGCGGAAAGAAAGTACTGGTAATTCTCAAATTATTTGATAATGCAAACTCAGTCATTCTTTCACCGTTATCATTCGAATTCAAATGCAGGTTGTTGGGGCCCACCACACTGGTGGAGCTCACCCCTTCCATAAGAGATATCTCTTCCAACTTGTCCATTAAAGTCACCAAGAAACATAATGAAGTCGCGTGATGGTGTTTGTTTCATAACCTTTTCCAGTGCTATGTAGAAATTATCGTTCTCGTCGGCGGTCTTAGCTTCAGTAGGTGCATAAGGCAATAATAGAAATATTGTTGTATGTACCGCGTACCCTTAAGTATCAGATCCTCTCATTGACCGGGATGAATTTCATCACGGCTTCTTGTATGCGTGCACCTACAAGAAAACCAGTTCCAAATTCTCTTCGAGAAGGATGACCACTACAGTATAAAGATTGACTATCCAAATCTTGTTTTCCAATTATTGGCTGTCTAATTTCTTACAGAGCTATGATATCCATCGTATACCTCTCAGCCTCTGTTATAGACTAATAAGAGCATCAGGAGCGGTCAGGCTGCGCACATTCCACGTTCCGATTCGGTAGTCTGGTCCTTTTTCACGTCCAGGTAAAATTCTGTTGTTTTGTCTGGTTCTGTTATTCTTTTTCTGATTTCCAAATTTACCAAAATAGTTTTTTTTCCGGGGTTAGGGTGTTGGTTTTAAGGCACCAATTTGCCGTGATATAGCGTCATTGACTAAGCAGTCTTTTCCCTGCTTGTCTCCGATACACCAACCTAATTCTGTCGGCATTACCCAGGCAGCACGGCGTGGACGTTGAATTTCGGATTTCGCTACCCTTGCTTTGTGTATAAGAAATAAATATTTTGTGCTTTGTGCCTGCTTTGTGTTTAACAGCAGGCTAATATACTCATCAAAAATAAAGTGAAATACAGTAGTATAACAGATTGATATTAAAAGAGTGAAATAAATAAGAAAGAAGTTTTATTTGAAAAAATCCAAGTAAATGGAAATGGTTTGGTAAAATTTTTGAAGACAGTTTGGATTTCCAGCAAAGTTTCTCCACCGAGCGAATTTGACATATTGTAGGAATAGAAATATTTTAATTCCTGATTCCTGGGAAAACTAAGTTTATAAGAATTTGAACTATTAAAAAGTTTTGTGGGCAATTAAACTCAAGTACATAACTGACGGCATAACTTCAATTTTTTGAGAAATTTGAGTTTTTGAGAAAAGTTTTACTTGTCTTTTAAGTGTTTGGAACTAGGCGTCCGACGTCTATAGTATTGGTCTGGCAAGGCGTCACAAGTTCACGAGGTTTGTGTCTTGTGATACCTGCAAACAAACAAATAAAGGCCTCGAACCAGATTTTGCGTCCACCGATGCGATATCAGTTGCAGAGAGTCTATAGAGAGTCTATATAGATTTTTAGGACCGTATCCCCGTTCTTAATTTGGAAATACGTTAATCCTTTATCATTTCACTAAATTTGTATTACATAAACCTCTTCGGGACGCAATTTCGCCGAAGGTTAACGCCTTTCTGAAAAATGATGTGTTTCTGACATATGGGGTACCCGAGTTTCATTCAACACAGCGACAATGATAAACAATGGTTGATTAAATCATTTCCAAGTTTATTATCGGATTTTAATATTCAGCATGTTAGAACTAGGGTATACAGTCCACAGGAGTAATGCTTGGGAGAGTGTGAATAGATCGGCCCTCGCGGTTATATACGACCGTATGTGAATGATTAATAAACAACATGGGGTTCTCATCTAGGGGAGATAGCATCACTCAATATTCATCACATCATTTGTTGTTTGGACAAAATCCAATATCAAATGGAACAACTTATTAACTTTTAAAATCCCTTCACATCCTCGGTAAACCTGTTAACGAAGAGCTGGATCGTTCAGATCACCTGGCTATACTCATGAGTCGAGCTCAACCACACCTTAAATCTGCGTTTGAAAAATCGCAACATCAATATAATCTGCGAACTCGTGTAAGGACCTTTCACCTCAATGCGTGTCTTCGTGCAGCAACATCATTTGAGTGATGCAGCTAATAGATTTTTTTCCGCAAAACTGACAACTAAGTTTATGCCTGTAATAATCAAGTCTAGAGTTTTAATGTGCTTTATGAATGTAAAAAGCTGGATGGTAAAAATATCGGGGTTCATCATGCAAAGGATATTAAAGCGAGATCTTTCTGTGCTACTTCCTACAGTTTCCTCTTTCTATCTCTTTTGTACTCATTTGGGTCCACTCTATTTTTTTCTCTGGTCAGTATCAGGGATCAATGCGGATGGATAACATTGACTCTGAAGCCAAGCGTTCCGTGATAATCTTATTGTAGGTTTGGTATTCATTTTTACCCTATTTATCCGTTAAAGCTGATTCAGTGTTGTCGAACTTTTTTTTTTATGTTATCGTTCTCTCAGAATTAATTTCAAGTAATAAAGTTTTACTTTGTTATTTGTATTTAACTCAGTTAGCTGTAACGACACATTTTGTGGTTTCATAAAAACAATTTGAATCGTTTGCATCAGCTGGAACGCGTAGGTAAACATTTTTGTCGAATTACAAATTTTAGGTTGGCTATACTAAGAAAAAAATGGAAGATACGTCATATTTGATATCCATCAGAAAAAAAAACATGTTCAGATTGGCTTCGAATTTTGATTTGGATAGAATTTGAATTTCCTTCTTTTGAAATAAGTAAAATAAAAAGTTTACTGCTTGGGCCGTCTATTGTGTTTTGCTAATTTTTTTAATTCTAAGATTAACTCAGAAAAAACATTGTATATAACTGAAAGAAAAAAATATAAAATATTATAATTAACGCAAAAAGTGTTGTTAAAAATTTTTAATTGGGCATATTTTGTGAACAGTACGTTTGATGATTGGTGATGATACATATAGAAAAACTTTGTTCAAGAAATAATTGTACTAAGGAGTAATTGTTTAAAAAGGAGATTTAATATAAAAACGGTAATTATTTGGGAAAGGCTTATATATTACTGTATGACATTGGTTGGAAACGGAATTTGGAAGTTTTTGTGCGAAAAGGAGATTTAATATAAAGGAAGAATTTATTTTGGCAATGCTAATACGTTAGATGAAATTTGTTGATAAAGGAGTTCGCAGAATATCTGTCAGTCTAGCTTTCAATTTGCTTTTAGTATTTTCTTTTATTTTTATTGTATACATATAACCTTTTGCATATTTTTGGTATATTTGCATATGTAGAGTGTAATTTTAGGTAGATAAGAGAATTCCAGACTAGATGCGTATGGTAATAATTCGTGATAATTCGTTAGTTTATTGAATTTCGTTTATTTTGTTTTGGTTGGATGATAAAATTACTGTTGCTGTGAAAAAGCCCGGTGCAACCCACCTTCCTCATCAGTGCTATGATATGAATTCGAACGGCAGACAGTATAGCATTTATCCCACCGAGGCGTAATTAACAAAGGTTATTTGCGATGATTAGTTCATAAGGTTTTTGTAAGGCTTTTAATAATTATTCATCTCAATGCTTGCTTATATCTTCAAAACTTTTGATAATTTTTCATGTGTCAATATACAGTCAGGTCGCGATCAAGGTTTGGTCAGTCCAGAAGAGCAAGCCCCATTAGGGCAATCTGATATGTGCCTGTTCCAGACCTGATTTAAAATAACAACGTATTGTCGTATTTGACCCTTAGTTGTGCCATCTAATACATATGATTTCATTTGATAAAATTTCATTTGGTTAAAATTCACTAGAGTATTATCCATTTTATAAATATATAGTTCAAATCGTTACATCTATGGATTAGTTATCGCTTCTCGGCTGAAAGACTATTATAATAGTGATTAAGGTGTTACATGTTTTAATTTTTTTCATTATATTTATCAGGGCCTGCTCCGATTATCTTAATCAGGGTCTGATCCGGTTATCAGTACCTGATTGGGAAAAAGCGTTACACTTAAGATCAGGGGCCAATCAGGCTGCCCAACCAATGCTTTATCCATACTAACGCAAACCTGATCAGGATACTGTTTGAGCCCTGACAAATTTCTGCTCGGTTATCTAAAAAGCTAATCAGTATAAAAATTATTTTTATTACGATACCTATTAAAATTTACATGTTAAATTTAATTACCAAAACAATGGATCAAATGACATTTTTCCCGACACATTCAAAACGAAAAGGAAATTATATATTCGATCCTCCCCAAACGATTATTAATAATTCCAAATGCATTTTGTTTCCAATATTTATCACTCATGTCAACTTAATTTTAAAAACATTTTAAAAGAACTGATTTAGTTTTGTCCCTAATAATGTACAAGCAGGATAACATAATTCATAAATATCAAAGTGATGAGCGTACACTACAGTAAACATTGAATATTATTTTTACGTTACCTCGTTTTTTGTTGCACTTAAGTATTTAAATGAAGTGATGGTGTACAAAGAAAACAAAAACATAAAAAAATCCAATAAGAAAAGGGAAAAACAATTTACAATTGAAAATTTGTTTATTTTAGGATTTCATCTTTTGGGATTAGAATTCTAATACAGCTTGTACTTGTGTTGTTATTTTATGTTTTTTGTATCTCTAAATATTTTGTTTGTGTACGAAAATATCGAACCTAAAATTGAAGGGATAACTATGAGGCAACAATGAACTCCTTCTTAGGGAGAATCCAGAAAATTTCCCGTTTTTCTTTGTAGAATGTTTTTTTATTTATTGTTTTGAATAGACAATAGATAAAAATCAAATCAAATAAGACTTCGCTTATATTTTCTTCATGAATAATTAAATTGCTTTGGATTTCTATTATTTAATCGGATAGAGAAAAACAGTTTATTTTGGATAGACGAAATCAGTTGATGAAACGTGATTGCCGTGATGTGATGCCTTAGCTGTCCATAAATTGACGCTTCATAAATTACTAATATTATTGCAAGCTAAAATTTTTGAAAGGAATTCATTTACCCAGAAGAGAAAGGTTTCCTTTGATAAATAAACGGATACATACATAACTAAAATACCAAAGTTATGTAGTACGCAAAATTTCATGCAACTTTAAACTTGTTGGTTGTTAGAATTAGGTTAGACCATGAAAATCTTCGTCGTTCGTCTTGCTGTTGCCAGTCAGTTCATAAACCCTTAAAAACCTTATTAAATGTTAAATTTTTGTGGTAAATATACAACGCATACAAAGTTTTGTAAGAACTACAGATGTTACATGTATTGATAAAGGAATTATTTGTAAGTCCTAGATTTTAATAAGAGAAAAGGGGTTGGTTATTAAAAAATTTTGTGTGATGTATATTAACAAACACATTGTTAAATTCTAAAATTTATTTTTGGGTGCAGGCAGGGTTAGTGCAAATATTCCTGTTTTTTTTAAGTTAAAACTCGGTTATTTTCAATGGTGAAAATGTTCTATATTCGCGTTTCCGTCACGCTGTAGCCATATATATATATTAAAAATAAATATTAAAAGAGAGAGTGAGATAAATTGTAATCATTTGTTATTTTCTTATTCTCCTTTTTTGATTTATAATTTGTTTTTCTGTTTTATTGACTGTAATGTTTTTTCGGTTTATAACAGTGCGGTACAGTAAAAATTTTGTTATATATGTAAGCAAAACAAAAAAAATTGTTTTTGCAATATGTACATATTTTACTTGTTTTTTCTTCTTTATGCTTTTTAATAAAAAAACACAATGACTATTTAATTAATTTGATAAATTTTATGAAATAGTTAAGAAAATAATGGTAAACGCTTTTAAAAAATGATAAAAAGAACCGAATTCGCATTATTGTAACGCCCTTGCAGCAATCAGCCTTTGCACCGTTAAGCCTGTCGATATTGAGTCGCGCATTAGTTCTTTGCAATCCAAGGCGATGGATGCAAGATTCAGTGGTGAAAGAGCGGGTTGAAGCTGAATCAAGAAGCACGCGGCAAATTTGCCATATCCCAAATTTATCTTGGGCTCAACCAGAGCTGTTGGTATTATTGCATTGTCATTTATGATTTTATGATGTCCGCAGGTATCGGCTTATTAGCAAATGCCTTTGGTTTGGTGGGTAACAAATAGCAACATGTTGTCTCCGCACTCTGGATGGTAGCTGAAGAATTTGGTATGGCTCTGGGTGTGGCCATTGGTGTCGGTGGTGGATTGGAGTTAGGGTTTGGTTTTTTTTTATTCCAAGTTAGGCATGTTTAGTGTTAACCATAATAAATTATAGATTAACGTCTTTGAATATCCGAAGATAGCATGCTAACTGGGGAACTAGGGCTCAAGAGTATTTATTAATTTTCTTTGAGGAATTTATTCATGTTGATTTTAAAGTTTTGAGGATTAAAATTATCGGGAAAGATCCACGCCGGTAAGGCATTCCAGAAATGTGAAACTCTGTTAAAAAAATCACGTTGAAAAGCGACAGTAAAAGGATGGGCTGCTATTGATGCTCTGGTGTAACGCACAAAGTTGCAGGTTCAGGTAAAATCGATTTGATCTCCGTAGACGCCCGTTCATCCATAATGTATTTGTAAAAATATGGAGGGGCTGAAATCTCACAGCTCTGAGATATCAAGACTTCGGTCTGAGTTAAGGATTTTGATATAGTTTTCGGCAAAAAACTTTTATGCGGACATAGTTTTTAGTTAAACTCAGCAAACTACTCAAAAACCTCTCCATTTAGTGTTTCGAGAAAATATTACAAAATCACAAACTCATATTTCTTTCAAAATTCCAAAAATTTTGTAAAAAATAAATAAAATCAAATTTTTTCCAAAATCCTTAAAATATTCCAAAAATTATTACAAAATCAAAGATTAAACTTTTTTCAAAAATTCTGAAAATACTGCAAAAATTATACAAAATCAAAAATTGAAACTTTTTTCAAAATTCCAAATATGCCAAAAATTAGAATAAAATCAAATATTTAAACTTTTTCTAAATTCTAATAATATTCCAAAATTTCTTAAAAATTCAAAAATTCAAACTTTTTCCAAAACTAAAAATATTGCAAAAACTATAACAATATCAAAAATTGAAACTTTTTCCAAAATTACAAAAATTATTATAAAATTTAAAATTTTTTAAAATTCTAAAAATATTCCAAAAATTCTTACAAAATCAAAAATTGAAACTTTTTCAAAATTCCAAAAATATTCAAAAACTATAACAAATTCAAAAATGTCCATGTCCAATTTCATTTTCATTTTCAGCAAACTATTCAAAAACCTTCAATTTAGCGATTCGAGAAAATATCACAAGATCACAAATTCATATTTCTTTCAAAATTCCAAAAATTTTGTAAAAATTTAATAAAATCAAACTTTTTTCAACATTCTAAAAATATTCCAAATATTATTACAAAATCAAAAATTAAAACTTTTTCCAAAATTCTAAAAATATTGCAAAAATTATTACAAAATCAAAAATACATACTTTTTTCAAAATTCCAAAAATATTTCAAAAACTGTAACAAATTCAAAAATTTCCATGTCCAATTTCATTTTCAATTACATTTACGTCATAAAAACATTTACATTTTTTTTCCCAAAAAATTGGCTAAAAAAATCGATGAAATCATTTTTTGACACGCTTGACATTATTTTTTTGACAAACTTATAATGCCAAAATTCTCTATAATAATAATATATTTTCACGTCATACAAATTATTTATATTATTTTTTTCCAAAAAATTGGGTAAAAAAATAAAAAAAAATCTTTCTTTTGACAAACTTGACAACATTTTTTCGACAAACTTATAATGCCATAGTTCTCAATAATAAATATTGCGACGCTGATGCATAGGCTGACTTCACCACAGCTCTGGAAACATAGTGTTCTGGATATATAATGAACTGATATCCATAAAATACTTTAATTAAAAGCTAACCAATATTATGGACTTCGTAGTTCTAATAATAAAAATATTAAAGCAGGCAGTAGTATTCCAACAAACATAAATTCTGTTGTACGAAAAAAAGTAAAAAAAATTTTATCGGAAGTGACAAAGCGGAAGTTAGGATGCAGAACTGTTGTAAACTTTACTAAATGGGTATGTACCAAATTTCATCCAACTCGATTATTAGGTACAGAAGTTATTGAGCTTCCAAAATAACAGGTGCTTGGAGGACCCCCCACCACTTTGTTCACTATCGCTAAAAAAACTAGTCAGTTCCTTGCCATACATATTTGCATCTTTTTGCAAAGTGTAATCAAAATTACTTAACGAACGAATGTTGTATGTTTCCAACAAACATTGAAACAATAAACAGGTGTTCGGGAGGACCCCACCACTTATCCCAATATTGTCCAAAAACTAGTCAGTTCTTTGTCAATAAAGTCTTTATCTTTTTTCAAAGTGCCATTAAAATTGATTAATGAATGAAATCTGTATGCTCCCAACAAACTTTAAAAACCAAGTGTTAAAAGTCAGCATTTGTATGGTAGATCCCCCGCCACTTTGATCAATGTGTCCCAAAAGATGATAATTATCTTCTTACACTAATTGAAATTTTTCCATAAGTTTTATCATAATCACTTCATTATTGTAGGCTGAAGTGTGCATAAAGATACTGAAAAAACTGCCAACAAGTAAAAAAATTTTTTTTTTACCGGAAGCAAAAAACCGGAAGTTGGGATGCAGAATTTTTGTAAATCATACTAAATGCTTATGTACAAAGTTTCATCCAATTCGATTACCAGGTACAGATGTTATTGAGCTTTCAAAAAAACAGGTGCTCCAGGGACCCCCCACCACTTTGTTCACTTTCGCTCAAAAACTAATCAGTTCTTTGCCATACATGTTTGCATCTTTTTCCAAAGTGTCATCAAAATTCGTTCACGAACGAATGCTGTGTGCTCCCAACAAACATTGAAAAAAGTGTGACACATTAAACAGGTGTTCGGGAGGACCCCCACCATTTATTCCAATATTATCCAAAAACTAATCAGTTCTTTGTTACTTAAGTCTCCATCATTTGCCAAAGTGTCATTAAAATTGAATAATGAATGAAGTCTGTATGCTCCCAACAAACTTAAAAAACAAAGTGTGAAAAGTCAGCATTTGTATGGTAGACCCCCCACCACTTTGATCAATGTGTCCCAAAACATAATAATTATCTTTTCACACTAATTGGAACCCTATTCCATAAGTTTCATTATAATCACTTCATTATTGTAGGCTGTAGTGTGCATAAAGACACTGAAAAAACTTCAAAAAAGTATAAAAAAATTATTTTTACCGGAAGTGAAAAACCGGAAGTTGGGATGCAGAACTATTTTAAACCGTACTACATACTCATGTACCAAGTTTCATCCAATTCGCTTATCACGTACAGAAGTTATAGAGCTTTCAAAAAAACAGGTGCTCCAGGGACCCCCCACCACTTTGTTCACTATCGCTCAAAAACTAATCAGTTCTTTGCCATACATGTTTGCATCTTTTTCCAAAGTGTCATTAAAATTCGATAACGAACGAATGCTGTGTGCTCCCAACAAACATTGAACAAAGTGTGACACATTAAACAGGTGTTCGGGAGGACCCCCACCACTTATTCCAATATTATCCAAAAACTAATCAGTTCTTTGTTACTTAAGTCTCCATCATTTGCCAAAGTGTCATTAAAATTGAATAATGAATGAAGTCTGTATGCTCCCAACAAACTTAAAAAACAAAATGTGAAAAGTCAGCATTTGTATGGTAGACCCCCCACCACTTTGATCAATGTGTCCTAAAACATAATAATTATCTTCTCACACTAATTGGAACCCTATTCCATAAGCTTCATCATAATCACTTCATTATTGTTGGCTGTAGTGTGCATAAAGACACTGAAAAAACTTCAAAAAAGTACAAAAAAATTTTTTTTACCGGAAGTGAAAAACCGGAAGTTGGGATGCAGAACTATTTTAAACCGTACTACATACTCATGTACCAAGTTTCATCCAATTCGCTTATCACGTACAGAAGTTATAGAGCTTTCAAAAAAACAGGTGCTCCAGGGACCCCCCACCACTTTGTTCACTATCGCTCAAAAACTAATCAGTTCTTTGCCATACATGTTTGCATCTTTTTCCAAAGTGTCATCAAAATTCGTTCACGAACGAATGCTGTGTGCTCCCAACAAACATTGAAAAAAGTGTGACACATTAAACAGGTGTTCGGGAGGACCCCCACCACTTATTCCAATATTATCCAAAAACTAATCAGTTCTTTGTTACTTAAGTCTCCATCATTTGCCAAAGTGTCATTAAAATTGAATAATGAATGAAGTCTGTATGCTCCCAACAAACTTAAAAAACAAAGTGTGAAAAGTCAGCATTTGTATGGTAGACCCCCCACCACTTTGATCAATGTGTCCCAAAACATGATAATTATCTTTTCACACTAATTGGAACCCTATTCCATAAGTTTCATCATAATCACTTCATTATTGTAGGCTGTAGTGTGCATAAAGACACTGAAAAAACTTCAAAAAAGTACAAAAAAATTTTTTTTACCGGAAGTGAAAAACCGGAAGTTGGGATGCAGAACTATTTTAAACCGTACTACATACTCATGTACCAAGTTTCATCCAATTCGCTTATCAGGTACAGAAGTTATAGAGCTTTCAAAAAAACAGGTGCTCCAGGGACCCCCCACCACTTTGTTCACTATCGCTCAAAAACTAATCAGTTCTTTGTCATACATGTTTGCATCTTTTTCCAAAGTGTCATCAAAATTCATTCACGAATGAATGTTTTATGCTCCCAACAAACATAAAAACTTTGTGGAAAAAACCACCTGTTGTATGGTGGACCCCCCAACCCTTTATCCAATGTGCTCCAAAAGCTGATAAAATCTTTCTCATGTTATTTAAAAGCTTTTCGCAACGTTTCATGAAAATCCATCGGTAATTGTAGGCTACAGTAGGGATAAACACCTGAAAAAAAAACTTTTTAACCGGAAGTGACAAACCGGAAGTTGGTATGCAGAAATATTGGAAACAGTATTAAAACCTTATATACTAAGTTTCAATAAGATCATAGCTCGAGATCAGAAGTTATTCAAGATTTAAACTTAGAGGTGTTCGGGAGACCCCCCGCCATTTTGTCCAAATTTAAAATGAATCCAGATCTTCTATTTTCAAGTGAACCTGTATCATTTGCCAAAGTTTCATCAAGATCCTATGCAGAAAACTCACCCACCCACCCACCCGAGGGTGGTCGAGGTCGAGAAATGCGAAAAAAAGTGGGGGTAAGAATTTCACTTTGAGCTCATGAATGTAATACTTAGGTCTTTCAGACCGAAGTAATTCTGTCAAATCAGCAACATCTATTCTTTATTGCAAGGAATCAAGTTCGTTAGTAAGATTTAAATTTCCGATCAATTTAATAGCTCTCCGCTGTATAGAATCAAGACATTTCAAACTACTTACTATTTACTATAACTACTTTGGTGAACTTTTTGGTTCTACATTTAAACACAGAGTGAGAGTCATTAAGACAACTGTAGCATCCATTGGATTCTCTAATATAGTCTCAACGTTTGCTTAGGTCCATTTGAATGAATTTAGGACAATCAGAGAGCTTATGATCCAGACCACGGCATAGAGAACAATTAGGCAGAGTTTGAACATGAAAAGTTCTTGTTGATAATGATTTCGATGGCAAACCCATCGGTTGATTTCGAGAAGCTTGTGGTTTAAGACCTTCTAAGGAATCCAAACGTCTACTGAGAAATTTCAGAAATTGATCAAACGTTGGAAAATCTAATTCAGCTGTCTCTATTTTCGGTTATATAAAGCAACCAACAGTCCCTTGTTTCAGCATTTTGTCCTAGTGCCTTTAATCCACATATGACTTTAGTCTTCATCACATGCATCGTGCATGTGGCCAACTGCTTCTGAAGAAAGAGAAGTGATTGTCGGCTGAGACAAGTACATTTCGATGAAATCATTGACTATATGTCGTTTTCTATCGTAGCGCTTGACAAGTCGCTGAAACGCTTCGTTGTATGAGGCATCTTCAATTCTAAAATGACGTAATAGCTGTTCTGCTGGTCCTCGTAGCTGTCTTTTTAAGTATTGAAACTTTTGAGCAGGAGAGAGACTCGTACCATCGTGGACTGTAGAACGAAAAAGATCAAAGAACGAGTTCCACTCTCTGGCCTTACCGTTGAAAGTTGGCAAACTTAACCGAGGAAGCTTATAATCTGCAGCTAGGTTGGTTGAAGTTGAGTTATTTGGAAGAGTTTTATTTAGGTAAAATGTTGAAGGATTTGCTTTTGAGCGCATGATCCTTTGCAGAATCGACAATATTTTATAATATTCTTCATCGACTATTTGCATATAAGATTTAATGTTAGCATCAATTGTGAAAATTTGGTGTTCTAAATCTACGAATTCCTTATAATGTTCGTTAAATTTATCAACGCGAGCCTTTAAATCATCGTAAGCAACGTGTTCATTAACAGTATTAGCGTAATTAAATAATCTAGTAATTTGTCCTTTTACTATACCTCTACGTTTGACCAAACCTTCCATTTTAAAGTTTGTAAAGAGAAAATTCACACGTGATATTCAAATATAGCAATTGTACTAATGTTTCAATACAAAATTATCGGAAGAACCACCAAATAACTAATTCACCACACAATATTATACACTAATATATTAATCATAAATATTTAATAACAGTAATAATTAAATTTATAAAAGTCACTTTTATTTCCAAACTTTTATTTGATTAATGTCGCAATGTATTTAAATTGTTTATCAAGAAATCTTTTTATTTAATGCAAGCAAATAAAATAAAATAAATGCAATAAAAATATAAAATAAATGTGATACTCAAGGTTTTTACGATAATCCTATAGCGGTACTGGATAACTAATTAGGTTCCGGAAGAATTTTCCATGTGGCAAGTTTTTGGTACAAACTTGAAAAATTCCTTAATCAATCGGCAGCTTAATCCAAATTATCCGGCTCGAAGGACCAAATGTTGATTTCAGGTATTATCGCCAATCAGCAAAAGTAAAACCTCAGATATTTCGTTGAATGTTTAATTTTATTTTAGATTTATATTTAATATTTCAACTTTTAAATTTATTTAGATGTTGATGACTTGATGTCCAAATTAATAAGAGAGAAAATTGTTCACATTTAAATTATTTTATAATTTACAGTTTAAGAATTACTGTGTGTCACATAGAGTTGTGTACACTTAGATATTTGAAAAATAAACATAATAAATACACTAAATGTTGTTCATAATTAAATTATGGGGATTCTGATGATGATACGCTGATGACTTCATTTGAGTTGTCCCAACAAATGTATAATAACTATTATGTCAATTACGCTATATTCATATCTTCTACTGGGCCTTCATAGTCCATGATATGTTTTAATTATTAAATTATTATTATTGTTTTGATTATTAAATAAAACTGTATACAATAGTTGCTTAGAATGTTGACAGATATTAAAGCCATACTTATTTAATGATTTTAAGCTACAAATTATAAAATTTTAATTTGTTATGCCACAATAATTGGAAGATGCAAAAAAAAATAACACTGCGCTATTTCACAGTTTTATGTTTTCACTTCTTTTGGCAGTCTTGAATGAGTGCCTTTTTTATAAAATGGGTTATATAGTAGGAATTATAAGATGTGTCACAAGTGTTACAACAACTCATACAACTCTTTTAGGGACGAAGGCCCCACAACAACATGTTAGGCGATAATGGACGCAAATTATTTTTGTATTTTTTGTTTTTTAAAGCATGGATAACTAAGCAATAAATCCTTCTAAATTCATCTAATCCGGAAATTCAATTGCTCAAACGTATGTTTTCGGACCTGACTATTGATTTAATAGTCTGAATGTATAGTAAAAGAAAACGGGTCAACGTGGTATCGGGGCATATTCAAAACTATTGAGTTAAGTGGGAGGTTTCAAAGCGAAACATGTTGTTTGATTCATAAAAAGAATATATGTATGGCGAAAAATTGATTAGTTTTTCAACAGTACTAAACAAAGTGGTGGAAGGTCTTCCTGTTTTTACGAAACTTCAATACCTGATAACTTTGACGAAATCGCAAAAAACGCATTTAGAATGATTTTAAACAGTTACATCTCAACTTCGGTTTGTCACTTTCAATAAAAAAATTTGCATGCAGGTCAAAAACCTGCATGCAATTTTTTTTTAATCAAATTTTTTAATTTTTCGATGAAACTTTGATTGAAGATGTAGATTTGAATAACAACTGATTAATTTTTGAGTTACCTGCACTGCCAACGTTTGAATGAAACTTGAAATATAAGACAATTGCAGATCTCACATTGGTTTTGCATTCCAACTTTTGGTTTTTCACTTTAGAAAAAAATTATATAAGTTGTACCTTTATTGTAATATATAATAATAACTATGAGAAATCTGTGGCAATAGCTACCCATTAATTGAAGAATAAAAGCTCACTATATTTTCAGAACACTATGTTTCCAGAGTTGTTGTGAAATTAGTCTTCGTCAGTATTTTTAATTTGATTTAATATATTTTTTGTAACACACGCACAATATAAATGTCGCACATATTACTACTATTAAATAGAAATTACAAAAGTCCAACCTTTGGAGAAATTCATCGCAACTGATAATATAATATACTGATATAAATCACAAAACCATACGATTGGTATGGTTTGATTTATTCGTCCTATTTTCTTTTTAAATTATAAAATTAAAGATATTTACGATAAAATCTAACGAATTTCAAAATATAAAAAATACAAAACAGATCAAGGAACACCCAATACTATATCTACTATCCCTAAGAAAAATAAAGCATAAACGGTAAAGAAAACACAATTTGATATATCAATCTTATCCTTTTTATATTATTGTTATTATTTTCCTAACTTTCTTTTTATTATTTTTATATTTTCGATTTCTATTTTTTGATTCTTTTGTTCAGTTATTTATTTTATTGTCTTGTTTGTTGTTCTTCTCTGTTTTCACGTTTATGAGATTTGATTCCTTTTACTTCTATAATACCCTTAAAACCAAAATCATGCTTTAGAGATTTGTTAAACTACTGAATGTAAGAAAATTTTTGAGGAAATAATAACAAACAAAATATGTTGAAGAAGTAAATTGAAAAGATTTTCATTTAAGAAGTAACCGAGGGGGTATTTTATTGAATGAATAAAGTGGGTTAAGTTTTCATAGAAATTTTTAGATAAGACAGTAGTGTGAAAACGTATTTGTTGGTTCGATATGAGGTCCGAATTACTTTCATTAATATTTTTATCAAATTGCTTTAATTGTCTTGCTAAACGATTTGGTAGCAATTACTACAACTTAACTACAAATAAACAAGTTTTCAGTACTACGATATAGTTGTGAAGCGAACGTCCTAAGAAGTCGAAGCGAAGTCCTAAGATCTATAAATAATAACTATATGCATGGTGTGGATGTAGATCTAAGAACTTTATGCGAACCAAAAAATATTAGTAAAGTTGTTAGCTTACGTTTACTAGAAACTGACTTCACGTTTTAAGATTCATTGTTTAACAACGTATAACAATTTGAACTTTTAAGAAATATTAATTTTATTTTATGCCGGATAGCTCAAAGTTAAACTATTTGAAACTGAAAAATACTGAATTTAACACAACAAACACATCCACTTCGAAATCTCTTATATATTTTGAATCACAAAAATAGTTGAACAAAGCCTCTTAATTAGCTAACAGGAAAGAATAATTTAACTACAAGAGTAAATCAACAAAAATTATACAAAACAATATACAGGGTGATTTTTTTAACCTGAAACTTTCAAATATCTCGAAAAATAAGCACTCTACGGAAAAAATGTCCATAATCAAAATTTAATCATTCCGCGGGGGAAACGCATTGGTGCAAAAAAATAGTCCCCCCCCCCTCTTTGTAGGTGGACGGGGGTAACTTTGAATCTAAAATAGGAACCCCAATTTTTTATTGCAGATACGGATTCTACGGCTGAAAGTACGTACGATTTGACTAAAAAAATTTGTTCGATTCATGATAGATGGCGCTGTAATCAACGAAATTTAATTTTTTCGATTTCTTTTACTTAGAACATATGCCTACGATTTTGTAATACATTTGAAATAAAAAATATCACGTTTTCATTGTAAAAAGTTTATTAATGTTAATTAATTATTAATTAATATTATTAATGGCTGGTGAATAAATAAATTTTAGCTTAAAATAAGTGTTCAAAATGATGGCCTTCGACTTCAATGCACATATTAATCCGCTCTTCAAATGACTGTACACAACTGAGAAGTGTGTCTGCTTGAATTTTGGCACAAGCATTTTTGATTCGCCCAATCATATTCTCACGTATTGTTGGTTCTTGTTTGTAAACTTTCTCTTTGAGATAGCCCCACAAAAAGAAATCTGGCGAAGTAAGATCTGGTGATCTGGCAGGCCAATTTACATCTATCATGAATCGAACAAAATTTTTTAGTCAAATCGTACGTACTTCTACCCGTTGAATCCGTATCTGCAATAAAAAAATGGGGTTCCTATTTTAGAATCAAAATTACCCCCGCCCACCTACAGAGAGGGGGGGTGGGGGACTATTTTTTTGCACCAATGCGTTTCCCCCACGGAATGATTAAATTTTGAATATGGACATTTTTTCCGTAGAGTGCTTATTTTTCGAGATATTTGAAAGTTTCAGGTTAAAAAAATCACCCGTATAATAAAAAAAGCTTACAGTAATATTCCTGGTGGATGTTGTCTTCTTCATATATACTGTCTTTTATATAAAAATTTATGGAGACTAAAATCCCATTTGTAATTTTATCACAACTTGATATATCAATTACTCTTACATTCGGTGCATTCTGAACATTCTAAATATTCCTTCGCCAGACAATTCTGAACATCCATCAAAAAATACTTCTTCCCCATTCGATTTATGTATTAAGCAATTCGACGTATCATCATCTAAATCAACTTATGATATTTTAGACGCCACAAATTACAAACTCAACAGTCTGTTTTAAAATTGATATATGTTTAAACAATTTATAAATGAATATTTGATCCATAGAATTCATTAAGGAGCCATATTTGTTATTATATAGACTTTTGATAACAATTAATTTACTATATATATATTGCTAATAATATGCCAGGACGGAATGTTCCAGACGAATCCTGAACGTTAGAATCTCTTACCTATCTATTCTGGCTAACCAAACATTTTTCTTATTAAATATCTAATCGAGAGAATAAAATTGCTTGTGCATATAAAAATTAAAAAAAATGAAATAAACTTGGTTTAAGGTTTAAGTTTAATAATAAACTGGTTTAGGTTGATTGGAGTTTTTTCTTCCTCGTTTCCTGTTTACATCACACCAAATCCAATGTAGATGAAGCAATTCCAGTCATTTAATCTTCTAATTATCCTTTAAAATTTACGTTTAGCTGTTTGATCGTTAAATTATTGATTTGGTGGTTTTCCTTTGCTAATAATTAAAGTCAGGAACACCCATATCATCCCAAACTGATTTGACTTGATTTTAACAAAATCAATTTATTTTTGAGTTGAACATATATTAGGCAGACGGACGGATTTATTAATATTGTGGACAGCTTGATAAAGAAACACCTGATTTTGTAATATTTCCAATACTTTCTTCACCAGCGTTGAAACGAACTGATATTAAAAAAAACACCATCAAACGGAATCCATCTTTGTGTTTTTCTTTTGTTTTAATCAAGCAGGAAAATATTTTTGTTTTACTGTACTAACAATTAGTATTCATATAAAGAAAAAGAATACCAACAATATAACCAAAGCAACAATAATAGCTTTATTACCGGTATATTTACAATATGATACAAAATTACGTATTAATTTGTCAACTTGTTAACACTGTTGTACTTATACAATTATTGTAATATCGATCTAGATACATAGCTCTTTAATGTAAATCAAAATTAATCGTTTTTATAGCTATTTATGTACCTAGGGCGTTATGTAGGTTATTGCGCCCGGAAAGCGACGTAATCTAACCCGAGGGCCTCTGGCCCGAGGGATGGATGTCGCTTGATGGGCGTAATACCCAGTAACGCCAGTGGTGCATACAAGATTTTGTGCTTCACTTAATAAGCTAAAAACTAAGAAAGAATTTAATTTGTTAGTCTATATTGATATGCAAAAAAATACAAATGTATCATAGTATGCCAAGGAAATAACTATTTTGAAGTTTAAAATAAATATTTGTTTTTTGTACGTTGCTATGTACACAAATTATCCTAAATTTTGTAGCGTATGACAAAAACAATGTATGACGTTTAAAATAATTTGATAGCTTTGGAAAACTATATGAACATTTAATAACTAAAACGTTGCTAAACATTTTTAAACAACTATAAAAATCTTTTACTAGCTTAAATTGAATAAGAATTATTTACATTTTATAGACAAAACTATACAGTAAAATTAATTTCATTTAGTTTTTTAGCGTCTTAATAGCGGGCGTTATGAATTCATAATGCCCTCTCATAGCGGCTCGGTTTTTATGAATGTGTTTATATATCGGGTATCCAAGACATTATAACAACTTTATATCATTGTGAAGCATAAATGATTTTAACTCAAAGTAAAAAGAAAATGAAATTCAAATAACTTTTCATTTAAGTTTGAAAATCAAAATAATTGAAATGTCCGCCGTTACATATTTTAATTTTATATATTAATATTAATAATATTCTTAATAACAAAACATATTGTTTTATTAATCTTAATTTTTAACATCTCGTAATTGGCAAGAATTTTCTCTGGCTATATGGTTTTGAATGATTAGTGATTACTGTCTGGTTTCGTTGCGTATGACAAGTCACAACTATATAGTTGCGACTGAAAACTTTAAAGTAATTAATAGTACATTATGATGCTAGGACGTAAAGCTAAAGATTTTGGACGGATGTGGAGTTTGCAAATCGAGGCGCTAGCCGAGATTTGCACCCACATTAAGTCCAAAATAGCTTACGTCCGTGCATCATATACTATTTTTTATTCGCCGCAAGCAAAACATTTTAAGAAAAGTTGTTTATTCTAAATTAAAATTGTAAATTTTCATAAATTTTAAAATAAAAATATGTGGAACAAGTAACCCTTGACAAAATATTTATTATTTTTTCCAAATTATTGTGTAGCTATGACAACAAATGATAACAACTATTTTAATTAGATAATGAAATTTTGAATTTGAGGGTTGCTTTGATAAAAAATTTTATTTTTCATAGAATTTAAACAAATACAAATGCTTTTTACTTTTTTGGACGTAGCTATGACAACAAAATAAATAGTTGAAAAGTGATACTTTAAGGCCGCAAATCACAGTAATAAAGTAACACTTTAATATGTAGGCGAATAAAAAATATATTGTGATAGAGCATTGTGATCGAGCGTTTAAAAATAAGTGTTGAAATTCGTAAAATATCAACACAAATATTATAAAAACCTAAACCTAATTTTTAGTTTCCTCGGTTTTTTAAAACAAAAGTTTCCTTATTTCTAATTTATTGCCTTACTTAACTTTCTAAATGCCGAAAATATCCATTCTTTAAATACTCCTAAATTGCCTATACCTACTGCTTACCTAGAAATAAAAAAATTGTTAATATTATCGCTTTGTGAATAAATTTTCCTATAATATAAAGTGAGAATAAAATAATAAAATAAAAATAAAAATTTGAATAAAATCAAAAGTTGACGGATTTTAGAACGGAATTAGAATGTTGCAGCTGATCTTACGAGTTCCAAAATTCATTGTTAGTCCAAGAAAAGTATAATAATTCGGTCGGGCTTCGCTTAAATTTTAAACTTTTACTTGATAATAAACTATGTCATTAAACACTAATTGATTAAACTACTATTTTAGTAACCCGACATTTGTGGAATTTGTAGTGTAAATAAATATTCGGAATACTAAAGTTGCATATAAATGAAGTGAAATAAGAAGAAAAAATAAAAGAACTTGCAGAGATAACATCATAGCGATGCGGATCGCCGTTCGTGAAAAAAAATAGCGATTACCACTTTTGCGTATTTACGCTGAACCAAGTAGACATAACCTCAAAAAAATGATTTGATCTAAAGTTGTTTAAAATATATGAACTTATGAAGAGTTTTGTAACATAAATTCACCTTTAAATTTTAATTTGAAATAGATTTTGTACAATAAACCGTATCCAAAATTAATTAAAACATAAAATTTCGAAAACGATTATTGAAAAATGAAATTTCAACAGACTCAACAGATTCAGACGGAAATTTATGCATTCAAGTGTTTTTTAATTCAAGCCATCTATTGTAAATTTATTTAAAATGTAAATGTAAATAGCTAAGACACTTTTTTTTTAAATAAAAACATTATATAAGAACTGAATCTAAAAAATTATGGTACAAATTATGATAATTTTTTGCAATCCATAAAATTTTCGACCGATCTAGTTTCGAACCAATGAGAAAATTTTAAACTATAAAAAAGTTTATTTTTCTCATCAGGGCTAGCCGACTAGATAAACTACCAAAAAATGTCAACGTTAAATATAAACCAAAAATTAGGTTACAACTCTAGCGAAGTATAAAAACAAAAAATTTACATAAACATATATTTAATAGATTCAGGTTTAGTCAATTAATTTCTCTGATGATCACTGTTTTGTTATACTCTAGACATACTAGTATTGAATAACAAACTCATATCGGTGAGAAGAAGATGACTAGTCTAGTAATTTTTGATTTTATACTAACTAACTTTTGATTTTGATGAATTAATAGGTGCATGTAAAAACATTCGTTTATTGGGTGTCACAGTTTCAAATGACCTACTCTGGAACGATCATGTAATGGCGATGGCAAAAAGCGCGTCTAAAAAACTCGGCCTCTTAAATAGATGCAAAAAAATTTTCACTCCTTACCAATTGCTCCATGTTTATAAGTCCTATATTCGTCCCTCTATGGAGTACTGTTGTCAAGTTTGGGATGCTGTCTCTGTTTCCATCTTGGCCCTCTTGGACTCTGTTCAAAAGCGGGCTATACGAATTGTGGGTGATCGAGCTTTGACATCAAAACTTGATTCACTCCAACATCGTCGCACTGTTGCTGACCTCGTTGTTTTTTACAAATATCGTCATCAACAGTGCTCAGATGAAATCAGCGGTATCATGCCTCAAACTTATTCTTACCTCCGTTCCACACGGAAATCGGCTGCCGCGACCAGTGAAACGGTAAAGATACCGCGCTGTCATACTGGCAGATCGCAGAGAGACTTCTTTAACCGAACTGCGTACAAATGGAATAGTTTGCCGGAACCCTTAGTCTTAGGTGGCTTCAACCCGCAGAGGTTTAAAGAAAGCGGTTATCAACACGTTAGAACGCCAGTTGTTGTGGGACCCAGGTCTAGACCTAGGTCTTAAAAGGAATTTATGTGTTGTTGTGACACATATTCTGAACCCTATTACACAACACATTTTATTTTTAAAAAAAAAAAAAAAATTAAAATAAACTTAAAAAACTTAAATCAAATGTGAAATAAATTGTATCTCCGTAAGTGAAATAAAATTTAAATTTAAAATTATAAAATAATAAACTTAACTAATTAGACATGTTTCAATAGCTTTACTATCATCATCAGTAATGAGTAAAAAGAAATATTACAAATTCACATAATAAATAAAACATACAATTTACAGATATATCCATATGTTGATATATATAAAATGATTTTCTTAGGAGGTATTGAATACGAAAGAGTAATGGGTGTGTATATGTATTCGGGTGTCCAGTTCGTTGACAGCATTTGTATTGAACAGTTTGTTCCGGTGATGAAATAATAACTAACTAAGTCAATGCTCTTATTGTTGCAAAGCTGCTTCGAATAGGATGTAATGTTTGATGCTCAATTTGGCATTCAGCAGAATGTCACTGTTGTTGAGATATAAGGAGCAGCTGCCATCTCAAAATCATGGGAAACAAATCTCTAATTATGCTCAACACCTGATCGATGAAAACTATAGCCATAGCTGTTTCGAAAATGACGTCAAACTAATCCACAAATGTTCCAAAGGCAGGTACATGGATACAATGGAAGAATACGAAATTTACAAAACCAACAAATACAACAGTGATCTTCTGCTGAATGCCAAATTGACCATCAAACATAACATCCTATTCGAAGCGGCTTTGCAACAATAAGAGCATTGACTTTGTTAGTTATTATTTCATCACCGGAACCAACTGTTCAATACAAATGCTATCAACGAACTGGACACCCGAATACATATACAGACACACCCATTACTCTTTCGTATTCAATACCTCCTAAGAAAATCATTTTATATATATCAACATATGGATATATCTGTAAATTGTATGTTTTATTTATTATGTGAATTTGTAATATTTCTTTTTACTCATTACTGATGATGATAGTAAAGCTATTGAAACATGTCTAATTAGTTAAGTTTATTATTTTATAATTTTAAATTTAAATTTTATTTCACTGATGGAGATACAATTTATTTCACATTTGATTTAAGTTTTTTAAGTTTATTTTAATTTGTTTAATAAATTAAATCTATTGCAATAACCCTGTTATTTAACAAGTTATAAATTATAGTGAAATAGGTGATTTATCACACAACTATCGAATTTTATATTCGTACAACATGAATTAGATTCTCGTTAATTCATTCTATAATTTCCATCTCTGATCTACCCAAATATACATTTTGCACTGTCGTAATTTTACATTTAACAGATCACGATACAAATAACTTTTTGCCTCACCCTTGGCTATAATATATATTTCGAATTAACATTTTTTCATTGATTATTATCGGCAAACCTGACTTTTTTCTGTAAAACACCAAGGCTATAATAGTTTTTTAATTTTATTTTATTTTATTATCTTTTTTTGCTTAAATAAAAATGAGACAGAAACGTTAATAATACAATCAACTCTACACTCTCTTGTTTATTTTTATTATTTATATATTATTTATTTTTATTAAAATTAAAAATTATAAATAGAAAAAGATTTTGCAATTTAAAGCTGAGTGAACTTAATGAATGAATGAACTTAAAAATAAGAATAAGTACTCGACCATGTAAATTAAAGTAAAATCATGTGCAGTGTTGTTGTGGCACAAGGAAAAAATTTTATATGAATTTGTTTTAATAAATTGTTTAAAGTGATCAATTTTTTTTAAATTTGTGTTTTTTTCCTAACGGTGTTAGGTTTTCATTGTGTCACTAAGTTTCATTGTTTTGATGAGTTATATGTGTTTTAAGTTGTGTTAGCAACTTTTAAATTAACAAAAGAAATAATGCAGGTAAATAAAATTAAATGTATTAAACAATATGGCGGTGGTGCGAGAAAGGCCAGATGACCAAAATTTAAAAGGGCCCAACCTATATGAATATGACTATGGTATCATTTGTTTGCACAAGGTGTTCCAGAATTTTTATCGTTATAGAGTTTTAAAGCAGAGGCGTGCACCGGATGGTCAAACGACGATGATTTGGGGGTGAGTTCATTCCATAATATGTAACATTTTTTTGATTGATATATGGAGTTGGAAATGGTTGCCTATAAAATCTATATTCATGTGGAGATCAGCAGCCAAATTCTGTAACTGTGAAGCGGTGAAGTGATAAAAATTTCTTCGTTTCTTTTCATTAAAAAACTTATCACTTCACCGCTTCACAATTACAGAATTTGGCTGCAGGACGTGTTATCATAATTAAACCACTTGACGAATATTTGCTTATTGCGACAGTGGCACATTTTTGTTGCCTTGTATTTGCTGAAGATCTTCACGTCCACTATAATATCGTTGTGTTAAACAGCGTTTTTTGGAATAAATATAATTGTTGACCGAAGAAAATAACAAAAAAATAAACCTGGCGTATAATACATATTGATTGGAAGTTGACACCAAGGAAGACTACAATCACCAGTATTGTATTTTATCATTTCTCTCAATGTTAATTCTAGTTTGCATGTTAGTTATAGTAAATTATTTGTTTGTTCTTTTAGTCATGGTGAATAAAATTAAATTATTTTTCATTAGAGATTTTTTCCATTTAAGAGTCCGCGTACGTTCCGTTCATCGTTTGTCATTCTTAAAGTTTAAATTCCCTTGGATAAATAAATAAAGTATCTATTTTATTTTTATAATAAAGCCTAATGGCTTTAAAATTTCAGTTATTTCTTTGAAATGTAATACTTTGCATAAACAAAACATAAAATATAAACGTTATTCTAAATAGACAATCATCTGTACTCCTTCTAAATTTATAATATGCTATGACTTTTTTCCCCATCTAATATTTAATGCACTTTCTCGTTGAATCACAAACTAAATTTGCATACAACATTCAACTAACATTTATTTCTTGTTAATCTTTTATTTTAAAATTATTTACTAAGCGTTATTGCGTAAACAAATTACAAGACTATATTTTATTTATGAGGGAAAAATTCTCCCTCATTCGAATAATAATGACACACAATAAAAAACATGAAAATAAATAAAATTAATATTTATTAAAAAAAAAATGCATCCCCATATATAAAGCTGTGTAATTGTTTTTAGCTTAACTATAATTATAGATTATTACGTACTGAATATATCGTTACAGGTGGTTTATTAAACTATGCGATATCAAGGCAGTAAAATAGGGGAAATATTTTATTAAATGGGATTATTTTGAAAGGAAGCAATTAAATTTAGAAATAGATAGTAAAATTAAAAATTTCATTAAGAAAAATGAAAGAAAACTGAAAAAAATTAACTTAAGCCAATGAATTTTTAGCAAACTTGCCACAATTGTATGAATGCTTTCTTAATTGTTTTGAAAAATTTATTAGGTTCGATGGATGTTCGTAAATGATGTCACAGTATAACTTGTGGCGAGGGGAGGAAGCAAGATTTGAAGACAAAATTTGAGCACAATAAATAATTTTAAAAATTGTTTGATATTCGTAGATGGCCTTACAACTATTTCACTGCATTTCAGTAATTTGTATTTTAGACCATAAAGTCTAACGAAAAATCCTAACGGCAGGAGCTCCTACAGAAATACGTAGATTTCATTGCAATAGTATAATACAGGGGCGCACACAAGTGGGGCCGATTATTTTTCAGCATGTTATTTTATTTAAAGTTAGGAATTGTTTAGTGTAACCATAATAATTTAAAGATTAACGTCTCTGAAGTATCAGTATCAGGAAATACGATGCTAAGTACGGAACTAAGGTTTGTGAGAATTGATCAATTTTTTTGTGGATTTTTTAACGCTAATTTTAAAGTTTCGAGGATTAAAATTGTCAGGGAAGACCTACGCCGGTAAGACCTTTCCAGAGATGCCAGACTCCATGAGAAAAATCACTTTGAAAAGTGACAGTTCTACATCTTGTCACTCGAACAGTAAAAATATAGTCTGCTATTGATGCTCTGGTGTAACGTGTGAAGTTGGCAGGCTCAGGCAAAATCAATTTGATCCAGACAGACGCTCATTCATCTATAACGTATTTGTAAAATACCGTCAAATCAACGACATACAAGCAATACAGCAAGTAAGATTTGAATTGCCAATAAATTTAACAGCCCTCTGTTGCAGTGTAGAATCAAGACACTTCAAACTAATTATGTATGCAGCATTCCCTATGTGACAACATTTCATGCAGGGACGATTAAATAACTTATATATTAAAAGAAGCTACTTGATATTAAAATTCTTACGACAACGCCGCAAAAATATTAAATAAAACAACGTTCTTAGCCAAGCTAAAAATATGAGAATTCCACTTCATATAATTTTCAACCTCAACTACTAGAAGTCTAACAGATTTAGGCTAATAGAATTACGGATTGTACGTGTTGTTGTCGGTTACAGGTCGAATTTTTTTTTAATTTCTGGGGGAGGGTACTCACATAATGGATCTGCCGAGTCCACTCGCTTGGAACCTGGGGACTGGAGTTATTCAACAAATTCACATGGAATTTTTGTTTGCTTCTTTGTAAGCGATATAACTCGTAAATGGTGCACTTTAGGATACTGGTGCCGTAGAACGTTCTTGTTCCTTAAATGTTTTTAACGTTAAATTAAAAAACAAATAAAAAAAATTTTTTTTGTTGGAAATTTTTGCAAAAAACTGCGGAAAATGTCTAAAAAACGATATTTTTCAATTGAATTTAGTTATTTACAAATAATTGTTTATAATATAATTGACCCCTCTATCGTGTAGCTGAAACCTCAATCAAAAATATAAGCTTTGGAACGTTTCATTCGGCTTAATAGTTTTTGCACAATTCCATTTTGCACTTAAAGTCTGAAAACGGTTTTTAACTTTGGGCAGACCACAAGGTCCGAGTTTTAATCTGATCGCAATCTGCTTGACGGCAGTCGAAAGGGTAAAATGTCAACTTCAATTAACAATTGTTGCGGCCTATACCCATATTCAATATTAACCACAATTACAGCGGTTCAAAAAACGGCGAATTCCTTAGTTGCAAAATTAAATTTCTCAACGAATTTTCAACATAACGAGATGCGGTTTTAAAAGTTGCAAAGTGCTTAAAACCGAAGATTATGAAAAATAGACCTCTCTAACATGATCTGGGACCGAGTTAGGGCCCATTTTTTTTTAATAATTTAATAATACTTTTAAACAAAAAGTTTATTATTTTGTTGTGATATAAACATTTATTGCATAAATCATGATTTTTTACCGAAATAACAATTTTTTCTCTTCCGGGTTTCTGGAAACAGTACATTTTGCTTTTATTTTTTACATTATAAAAATATTTGTGTATTATGTTGTTTTAAAATAATATATTAATCAATTAATTTTTAATCAATAAGTTATTTAATACATTAATTACTATAACATTTTAATAAGTAATTAATTATATACTATAAAGACCATTGCACATAAGTAGTTCATTGTTTTTCATTAAATTTATTACAATAACGCTCAATTATACATCGCGTCGCTACGTGTACTACTTCGTACGTCTGTTGTATACTACGGTACGTTTCCTTTTTTCATAGGGTATGTTATTAGCAGGAGTCAGAATAGCCAGTCGCGTGTTCGGTAGGTACAGACCCAGCATCTTGTCAGCACAAAAGCATCATTTTGGAGGGAAAGGCTCCGTTCCTGTCAATATATTTCATACAAAATCAAGGTCACAATCGGGGTTTTAAAAACAAAATGGGTCATAACTCGGTCCCAAATCATGTTATAAATGATTCTATTTTTTTTAAATCTTCGTTTTTTTAACCACTTTGCAAATTGTAAAACCGCATCTCTTTAAGTTGAAAATTCGTTGAGAAATTTAATTTTGCAACTAAGGAATTTTTCCGTTTTTTGAACCGCTGTTATTGTTGTTAATATTGAATATTGGTATAGGCAACACAGTTGTTAATTGAAGTTGACATTTTGTTCTTTCGACTGCCGTCAAGCAGATTGCGATCAGATAAAAACTCAGACCTTGCGGCCAGCCCAAAGTAAACCACTTTTTTTCAGACATTAAGTGCAAAATGGAATTGTGCAAAAACTATTAAGCCGAATGAAACGTTCCAAAGCTTATATTTATGATTGAGGTTTCAACTACAAGATAGAGGGGTCAATTATATTATAAACAATTGTTTGCAAATAACTAAATTTAATTGAAAAATATTGTTTTTTAGACATTTTTTCGCAGTTTTTTGCAAAAATGTGGAACCAAAAAAATGTTTTTTATTTGTTTTTTAATATTAAGTTATAGAAAAACATTTAAGGAATAAGAACGTTCCACGGCACCAGTATCCTAAAGTGCACCATTTACGAGTTATATCGCTTACAAAGAAGCAAAAAAAAATTTCCAGCCGAACTTATTGGATAACTCCAGTCCCCAGGTTCCGAGCGAGTGGACTCGGCAGGTCCATTATGTGAGTACTCTCCCCCAGAGATTTAAAAAAATTCCGACCTGTAACCGACAACAACACGTAAGCGTTATCTTTTTCCGTTATTCTATGGGCTTAATTCTTTTTCTTCAAGATTAGTTTTTCTTCAAGAATCAAACTTTTATGAAAACGGATTAGGCGTTGATAACCTAGAAAAACAGCAAACTTTAGATTTGCTCGTGTTGAAATCAACATTATTAGCAATACCCGAATCCATAACTGTTTTTAAATCAATGTTTAATGACCCTATGAAATTTGACTTTTAGTGTTATTAAGCGCTATCGTTGAGTATAGATTATGTGTTTCATGAGAAGCATGGTGAGTAGGCATGACTAGATATGTATGAACAATTTTCAAACCATCTTTTTCTTCGCTCCCACCGTCTAATTATGTTCCATTTGACTCGAATATGAACTATATCCAGTAATTACCCACCGCGCAGTGGCGTCGAAGATAAGAAAATTAGCAGAATAATAGGATTTTTTATTTTTATCAGATATAATCATCTTAAAACATAATATATCGTCGCTTTAATAATGAAATGGCGTATACGCAAAAGTATAGTTTCGAGATATTTGAGTTTAAAGTTTGATGTGCGCATGCATTTGCATGGACGTTAATTTATAATTTATTAATTTTTACCCCCAGTCATAAAATAATTCGAAAATGTAAAAACGCCAATTCAAAGATACCCTTATGGGGAATGCAGCGCACCTATTATATAAAAACAACGTATAAATAGCATACGTTGTTTCATTATTAAAGCGACGATATCTCATAATTTAGATTTTTTTTATTAAAAGCTAATTAATTAACGATTCTAACAAGCCTAAGTATGTAGAAATCGATCTTAGGAAAGCGATTTATCTTAATTTCTTCTTCTTACATATACGAAAATTCACTATTTCATAATAATCTTTTTTCAAAGAAAAAAATTAATTTTTATGGTTAAATTTATAATAATTTTTCATTCAAAAGCAACAATTTTCCAAAAGAAATCAATAAATTAAATTAGATTTATTGTATGATGGGTATTTGCATCTGTAGTTTTCGACCACCTGAATGTTGTATTATGTACCTTCCTCGTCTTTAGTTAGAATGTTGTTGTATTCCGTGTCATCAACTTAACACCGAGTTCGGCGGTATCATTAACAACATGCAAACTTTGGCAAAACAACGTGGCTTTGATGAAATCCTCATTCCGATGGGTCATGTAGCAAAAAATCAATACAAATTCTAAATCGATTAAAAAAACTCTGAGTTTTTTCTGTGACAAAATCACTAATGTTCTTATTAGCAGAAAGTTGCAAATGTTTGACTGCGTCAAAATCTTTTTTGCGAGTTTTGGGAGCGATGGGGATGTCTCGTGCTGGGACCTCAAGGTTATGAACCATTTTTCGTTTTTCATCAAACGAAATCTCTGGGTCGAAAAACGCCAAACCAATATTGACCTCCGTTAAATAGTGAAGATGATAACAAATTTGGCTCAACATTTCTTCTGAAACTCTTTGGTCAATTTTTTTAAAAGCGATGGCCGATTTGATGAAATCCAAATCCTGATTTGCGTTGCGGCTGCTGTTCCATCTATGCATTTGAACCAAATTTTTACATACAACATAATCAGAAAAATGCAAACATCTCGAAAAAATGCAAACGGCGTGACTTGACCTGGGCGTTTGAATATGTAATTCTCAATGGTTTCGCCAAGAAAAATCAATGTAACTTCCAAAAATTCTTTATATTCGCTGCGTGGGTGTGATTTTTCCAATTCTTCATGACAAAAAATTACTAGAGCTTCTCACGAGTGTTTTGAAATTTTGTTTCCCAGTTTTTTGTCCGATATTCCACTTTTGAACATTGTTGGATTAATTTTACCATCGTCCCATGCCTTCTGAAATTTGTTTGTATGTGATGAAGACATGGCAATCGAATCATGTTGTGGCCAATCTTTTTTCCACCTTTCTCTGGTCCAGTGTTACTTGATGTGGTGTCGTAACACATGGCTTCGACTTTATCAGTAAGATCCCATTCTTCAAGGCATTTATATATCGCATTCGCAATCGATAAGCCCTTTCCTTCTTCGCATTATGGAACCGTTAATAACTTCTCAATATTACCAAATGTTACTACGGTTGGCAAACGATCTACTTTACCATGTCCAGTTAATTCTGCTAGCAAACAAAGTCTAAATCTAACATAAAAATTTATTTTTTCTGAATTTTCGCACAAATTTTTTTTTGGATTTAAGAAGAAGAAATTCGATAAAAACGCTTTCCTACGATCGATTTCTACATACTTAGGCTCGTTGGAATCGTAAAGTAATTAGCTTTTAATAAAAAATCGAAATTATGAGATATATTATATTTTAAGATAATTATATCTGATAAACATAAAAAATCCTATTATTCTGCTAATTTTCATATCTTCGACGCCACTGTGCGGTGGGTAATTATTTTCCGATTTCAGTAAAACTGCATACACTTCATTTTCGAGTCAAATGGAACATAATTAGTCGATGGGAGGGACAAAAATAACAACTTCATAAGTTAGGTCATGTCTAGGTGCGTGCTCTCATAAGCAAACATTTTAGCAACAACCGACAAGATTTATATGAGTTTGTTATTTGTTGGATCCGGCTTAGGCACCTTTTTTGGAGCTGGCTCTACACTACTCGTTTTTTTCAAAAAATCCCCTTTTTATATGACAAATAGACAATTTTAGTAAGAATTGATGTTAATTTCTTAGCAAATGTTTTAAAAATAACTTAAGGAATACTATTTGGCTCAGATGCCTTATTAGTATTAATTCTTAAAAGTATTTTCCAAATTATATTTTTACGAAAAGTGATCCGCACCATTTTGATAGAAACTACAGGAACTGGATTATATTGCAAATTAGGTTCCACTAACGGCTTTTTTAAAACTGCGTTGGGTGTTCAACAAAATTAGTAGCTTTTTCCGTAATAAAAATATTTTTCTCTGCATCTATTAGTTTTCTAAATATATTTTTTTCTATTCGGTTTTCATCAGATTTATTTGGTTATAATTTCGAAAAGCATTTTTCAAATTATATTGCTTCTTTATAGTTACTCGAAAGTCGAAACTCATAGATCAGCCTTCGGAGCGATCAATTCGAATAAACTTGCGCATATCCAGGTGTATTATTTCTGAAAAATTAGAAGCAGAAATGTTTGAATTAAAGATACCTCTAATGTCCCTGCCAATCTTCAGCTTTATAATCCCAAACAAGAACAGGATTAGTTTTAAACGGTTTAATAACTTGTAAATTTAAATGTGTGGAAATTAAATTATGATCTAACCCACGTAAACGTTCTAATACTTTTAACTGTACAAACGAAAGAACATTTGTCAAAAACAATTCACTACTTTCACCAGGAATGTTTATTATTTATTTCACTCAGATAATAAACCCACCTTCCAGAACTCCTGGGTAGGTTGGTATATTATCTGAGTGAAAATAAATATAAAATAAAATAATAATATAATAATTTACTTAGCGTATGGTTTTTGTTAGGACACATTAAAAAATAAAAATAAAACTTAAAATAGGTAGATTTTTCTATGAAATCTACCTAAAACAAAACATGAATACACATTAAATGAGCTTACAATCAATTTGATTGCGCGTCTTTTAATTAAACAGTAAAAAGTAAAATATTTTAACATTGGGCAGTACATTTGAACATTAGATGTTTACATCGAGTGAGTCTATCCATGCTACTACATCGTTAGTGGCCAAATGGATCTCTGAGATGTCGGCATTGTAACGTCGAATTGGACAAACAGTTGCAATGTGTTTTATGTTTTGTTGTGGAGCTCCGCAGTCACATTGAGGGGACTCTGAAATACCCCACTTGTAGAGAGAATCAGCACCATGGTCATTAGATGTTTACATCGAGTGAGTCTATCCACGCTACTACATCGGGAGTTGCCAAATGGATGTCTGAGGTGTCGCTATTGTATCGTCAGAACCGAAGTTTTTACAGTACCATTAATCCTTTAAACTCTAGTTCCAAATCTTTTATTTCTCTTTTTTTGACGGAGGCTTAATCGTCGCTGACATACCAAAAAAAAACACATTGTTCGCGAAACGCTTTGGTTTGACCTCGATCATTTTGGAAACAACTAGAGAAATACGCCAAATCCAGTCATCAGGTGTTAGTATGAAAAATCTTGGTTTCAAAACCAAAATTGTCGAACAAAACTTCCGGTCTGGACAACATTCCTCCTATTATTCTAAAAACCGGCCCTGAGAGATGCTTCCATAAATGTAAACGAGGACCTAAAAAAAGTCGATTGGGGTGACAAAACTTTAGTCAATTTTAATTCCACCAAAACAGAGCTATTGCTTGTTTCCAAATCAAAGACTTCGTCGATGATATTTCGATTAATATGTGTGAGATCAAATAGACGAATGTGAAAGCTTTCGTTTATTTGGAGTCACAATTTTCAATGGCCTACTCCAGAACGATCATATAATGGCAATTGCAAACAGCGCATCAAAAAAACTCGGCCTCTTCATTATAATAGATGTAAAAAATATTTTACTCCGTGTCAATTACTCCACATTTATAAGTCCAATATTCATCCTTGAATGGAGTATTGTTGTCAAGTTTGGGACGCTGCACCTGTTCTTTCTGACTCTGTACAAGAGCGTGCTATGTGAATTGTGGGTGATCGAAATTTAACATCAAATCGTGATTCCCTACCAGACCGTCGTACTATTGCTGATCTCGTTGTTTTTATAAATATCGTCACCAGAAGTGCTCGAATGAAATCAGATCCATTATTACTCAAACATTTTCTTTTTTTACGTTTTACTTATACTCAATCGATTTGTACAAACAGTCAAACTGTTGCGATTACTCACTGTTATAGTGATAGAATGCAGTGGGAATTCTTTATCCGTACATTGCATAAATGCTTTGCACGAATCAATAGTCTCGGGGACGTTCAATCCAATCCAAAAGTTTAAAAAAAACGTGTGGTAACACCTCAGAACGCATGTTGTTGTGGAACCTATGTCTTAAAAGGTATCTTTGTATGGTTGTGACACATATTGCAATTTCTATAACACAACACTTTTATTGAAAAAAATTCTTAAAAACACGCTATCGATTACGCCGTTGAGGCGATGACACTTTCGAAGTTGAAACTTCTTCATCACTTATTTATTTTACTTAAGTTGAATTTTTCCACTGTCATTAGATGGAGTCTAATTATGGTAATGTGTTTACATTATATGGGATTTTTTGCATTAAATTTTTAGACAAAACTTTGTGTGAATTCATAGAATGAAGAACATTTCTATTCTAATTAACATCCTAAGTCACGATTGAATAGTCATTATTGATTGTTTCCAATCAATGTGAAATCAATGGCTGGCACTTGGTCAATTTGTAGTCTTATATGTATTAATATTAGACTATACTAAGGGAATTTAAATTTATTGGGGATTTTTGAGATCAATTAAATTCAAGTCCGTAAAGAAGTAATTGGAATTTTATAGTTCTTCATTATTTATCGGGTGTAGAAACAATAGCGTTTGCAACTCTCATGTAATAGTTATTAATACACTCGCATAAACCAAACGAAACTCGCCTTCGGCTCGTTTCGTATCCCAATCGTGTATTTCGTGTATTAATAACCATCATTACATGATCGTTGCATAATATAATATAACAGATTTATAAACAAATTTAAGAAATTCAAATCTAAACTAAAGCACGTCATCTTCATTGTAGACTGTGTACTCAAAATTATTATTAATACAAGATTCCAACTCGCTGCTAAATTGTTAAACTGCTAAATCTGATTTGATTTCATAAAATCGACTAATTTTAGTCGAAATAGTCAGATATTGAGGAATGTATTAATTTTCTTAGGTTTATTTAGAAACAAAATTTTGGTTTAATCAAATAAAAAATTGACTAATTTATTACATAGCATTTATTTAGTTCAAATCTTACGATTAAGATGGCGGGCGTAGTTTGTATTTAAAAATATTTTCAACTCAAAACAACGTTTTTATAAATATTTCGATGTGTAACGTTTATTTTTTCGTGTGCAGTAAATCTACCATTTCGAAGAATGAAAAAAAATTTTTGGTTATACATTTTTGGATATATTATTTCAGAACAAAATTGAATATTTTTTGTGCATGTGTTATAAAAAAATTTTAAAAAGGGAAACAACCATATTCAATAAATATTTTGTATATAAAGTAAAAGGTACACAATTGTGAACACTATGTGAACGCAAGTTCAGCAAATTTTTGGGAAATTTTGACTTCACCCCTTTTAATTTTGATTATTTTTTGTTTATAGATAGTCTTTCATAAATAAAAAATACAAGTTCTCTTAGAATTTTTTTTTCAACCAGGGGTCTTCACAGGGTGCCCCTCAATTTTTTATTATTTTGTGATGTGAGTGAATTTTGACGAGCGATTGTAGAAAAGCTACTAAATCGATTTTCATAAATGATATGTCGTTGAATAGGTATTAGAACAAAGTTTTTAAAAATGTACACTGTTAATTTTTTGAAATGATTTTTAACGGTGTAACATAAGAAAAAAACGGTGTAATTGAAGAAAAGATGGCGTTACACCTTTTTTTTTTAAACTAAATTGAAGCTTATTTTATATCTAACAACTTGTGAAAGTTTAGGACTAGCATTATTTTTTGTTTTAAAGATAAAATTCGTTGTGCATATGACTGTCGGGAATCTGTTTTTTTTTGTTCTGAAGGGAAATTATAAAAATAGCGTTATAAACCAAGAGATTTTTTTTTATGCTAAATATCAAATATTTTATTATTAAATGAACTTTTTAAAATATTATAAAAATTATATATGTACAATAAAGAAAATATGAGCAATTTCAGCATAAATCCACAAAAGCGCTTATTGCTATGTACATTAAATGAAGCTTATGTGGCGTTTAAAAATAAGTTTCCTGATGTGAAAATAGGATTTACTAAATTCACGTCCCTTCGACCACAAGAATGTATAAAATTATCCAAAAGAGTTCATAATGTGTGCGTGTGTACCATACATCAAAATATGAAACTAGTGATTCAACACTCTAAGATGTATTGGATTACTGATGCTGCTTTCCAGAATTATAAAACATTAATCGACTTTGTTTCATGTGGTGAATTAACAGAAGATTGTCATACTTTGAAGTGCAATGAATGTTTAGAAAAACTTCAACAACTGGAAGAAAAATTACGAAATGATTTTGACGTTAAAAAATCCGTTGTATGACGTTTGAATCCTTCAAGTCAAATATCAACAACGGAATACCACTGATCGATGCAATTTGGATACTTTAATAGAAACTGTAGAAGAATTTATTGTCAACAATGGAATACCACTGATCGATGCAATTTGGATACTTTAATGGAAACTGTAGAAGAATTTATGAAAAAATTTGTTTACCGTTTACAAATTTTGATACCACAAAACTTTATAGCAAAACAGCAATCTACATTCATTGAGGAAAGAAAAAAAAATTAGAACCATGAGAGTGGTTCGTTCAAGGGGATTTTTCTGAAAACTATGCCTTCATAATTCAGGATTCGGTTCAAGGTTATCATTATAATAATTCACAAGCTACTATTCATCCATTTGTCATTTATTTTAAAAGTGCCGCAAGTGAATATATACAGCACCGAAGTGTTATATTCATTTCGGATATCACAACAGTACTACAGTCCATCTTTTCATTACAAAACTTATTGAATTCATCAGAACGCATATAAATTCTAATATTAGGAAAATAATTTATAACACCGACGTTGCACCTTCTCTTAAGGTTGATGCAGAAGGGCATTTTTATGCTACCAGCCATGGAAAGGGACCTTGCGATGGGATTGGTGGTACACTGAAGCGTGCTGCACACCGTTATAGTATGGGGAGCAGAGATATTATTGATACACCAAAAAAACTTTTCGAATGGGCTTTAAAATGGGAAACTACCATGAACTTTGGATACGCCGATAAAAATAAATATCAATTAACAAAAGAAAAATTACAAAATCGATATAAAAATGCGATTACTATAAGTGGAACTCAAAAATTTCATTCTTTTGTACCATTAAATACTAAGACAATAATTGCAAAAACTTTTTCCAATTCAAAAGAAACTTTTGAATGTACAATAAGTAAATAATTTTTAATAACTATATTTATTTTCTTCAACTTTATATAATTTGTATGGTATTTTAAAAAGTTTATTCAATAATAAAATATTTGTAATTTAATGTTAAAATACAATCTTTTACTTTATGATTCCATAATAACATAATACGAACATAATACTTCACCAGTCAAAAGTTCCTAAATAGATTTAGTTATTTATACGGCTTTTTTGTTTGCAGTCGAGACTGTCAAATTATTTTTTATAAGAGTGATAAGTGATTACTAAAAGTGATAAATAAACATTTCATTTTTTTATGCCATCTAATACAAAGAAAATAATTGCAGAAGTGTTTTCCTATTCAAAGGAAACTTCTGTTTGTAAAATAAGTATATCATTTTTAACAGTTGTATTTATTTTATTTATTGTACTACATACATAATTTTTATAATATTTTAAAAAGTTCATCTAATAATAAAATATTTGATATTTAACATAAAAAAAATCTCTTAGTTTATAACGCCATTTTTATAATTTTTCTTCAGAACAAAAAAAACTGATTCCCGACAGTCATATGCACAACGAATTTTATCTCTAAAACAAAAAATAACGCGTGTCCTAAACTTTCACAAGTTGTTAGATATAAAATAAGGTTCAATTTTGTTTAAAAAAAAAGGTTGTAGCGCCATCTTTTCTTCAATTACACCGTTTTTTTCTTATGTTACACCGTTAAAAATTATTTCAAAAAATTAACAGTGTACATTTTTAAAAACTTTGTTCTAATACCTATTCAACGACATACCATTTATGAAAATCGATTCAGTAGTCTTTCTACAATCGCTCGTCAAAATGCACTCACATCATAAAATAACAAAAAATTGAGGGGCACCCTGTGAAGACCCCTGGTCGAAAAAAAAATTCTAAGAGAACTTGTATTTTTTATTTATGAAAGACTATCTATAAACAAAAAATAATCAACATTAAAAGGGGTCAAGTCAAAACGTTGTTGAATCTTCGTGAAATTGTTCATATGTTCAAGAAATTTTATTAATATCCATCCCAAGTGAAAACAATTTTGATATTTTTTAAAAAATCTGCAGCTGGGTTTTTCAGTCTTGCAAAGGTTTCTCATTGTTATTGTAGAGGTTTTTATTTTTGAAGACTCAAAAGTATTTTCAAAAGTTTTGGTTTATTTAATTTTGTTAAAATATAGTGATTAAAACGACTATTAAGTTGTTCCCACACTGTTGGGTTGAAAGCTCTTTAGCCAGTTAACCTTATCTGACATAGCCTATTTGCGAGATTGTACAATTAACAAGTATAACCCGCATGTTCCATAGCAGTTCGGGTCCAGTTTAATAAATGCAACCGCTCATCATTAAATCCTTAGTTCACCGAATTAGGGTTACCAACACACACTTTTTGCTCCGAAGTCTTCTAGTTTGAAGGTACGTCCTTGAAGCTTCGGAGCTAAAACTATTTCTTCGGTTTTTTAGTACATTTGTGAAAACATGGCTTTTTACGACTTTTTAAAAACACTACTTCCATATACAGCTCCGATAGTTCGTTGCGAAAATAAAATGTATTTAAAAAAAATTGGTGTCGAGGATGTCTACAATTATTTCTTGACAAGTGTTCGTATCGACAAGGTTCGGCCTGTGCGCAAGCATTTCTCGACGTTTTAGGTCATAACTAGTCTAAATAAGCAAACAAAAATGTTCGTCTGTGTGCAGATTGTTTTATTAAAATGTTTAAGGGAAAACTAAAAACTAAAACAAATTAAATTAGCTATTTCAGTCTTCATCAAATACTTAATCAAGTAAATAAACTGGAAAATACTGTACCATCTGTCGAGGAACAGCACCGATTTTTAAAATTCTTTTTTCCTGGATCCCTTAGACCTTCAGGAACATTCATCAGCACTAACCCCTGCATTAACCCAAAAATATGAATGTTAGGGCAATTTCTCCAATTTCAAAACACCCGAAAAAGTAATAGTAATAAAAAAATTTTTGATTTCACCTGGGAAAATCAAATTTCACCTGGGAAATCGTTTCTAGAGGTCGATGATTACAAAGACGAGGTCCAAAAGCAAGTGAAGGTGGTTCCAACTCACAAAGACACCCGAAGAAGTGGTAGTGAACAAAAAATTAATAGTTCGCATCGGAAATTGTCTCTTAGGGGTTTTCGGGGTCGTTGATCACAAAGCCGAGGTAAAATTAAAAAAATTTTAAAAAACCTAAATATATGTTTTGAAATTCCCTCCTCATCTCTTTATACTTTCCTCTACAATCGGTAACTTATATCTTGATTATGAATGGAGATCTATATAAATGCCTGCTACTACTTCTATACTTACCCATAGTATGCCTTTTTCCCGTGATCTCATATGTATCTAAACCTTTGTTCAAAAAAGACAACATGGCATGCGCTGGATAGAAATAGAGATATCTGGATAGATAAGTGATTTTTTTTTTTTTTTTTTTTTTTAATAAAATGTGCTGTGTAATAGGGTTTAGAATATGTGTCACTACAACACATAAATACCTTTTAAGACCTAGGTCTAGACCTGGGTCCCACAACAACTGGCGTTCTGAGGTGTAGATTAACGCTTCTTTTAAACATCTGTGGGTTGAAGCCACCTGAGACTAAGTGTTCCGGCAAACTATTCCATTTGTACGCATTTCGGACAAAGAAGTCTCTCTGCGATCTGCCAGTATGACAGCGCGGGATCTTTACCGTTTCACTGGTTGCGGCAGCCGATTGCCGAGTGGAACGGGGGTAAGAATAAGTTTGAGGCATGATGCCGCTGATTTCATCTGAGCACTGCTGATGACGATATTTGTAAAAAACAACGAGGTCAGCAACAGTGCGACGATGTTGTAGGGAATCAAGTTTTGATGTCAAAGTTCGATCACCTACAATTCGTATAGCTCGCTTTTGAACAGAGTCCAAGAGGGCCAAGATGGAAACAGAGGCAGCACCCCAAACTTGACAGCAGTACTCCATACAGGGACGAATATAGGACTTATAAACATGGAGCAATTGGTATGGAGTGAAAAATTTTTTGCATCTATTTAGGAGGCCGAGTTTTTTAGACGCGCTTTTTGCCATCGCCATTACATGATCGTTCCAGAGTAGGTCATTTGAAACTGTGACACCCAATAAACGAATGTTTTTACATTCACCTATTGGTTCATCACACATACTAAATAAAATATCTTTGGGGAACTCGGTCTTTAATTTGATTTAGATTTTGAAGTTTTTTTTCGTTTGATTATTATTAATAGAGGAAGAATACGTATGTACAACAGATATAAATATTAGTGTTTGTGTCATTGTGTTCTTGAAAAGTTTTTATTTGTAGATATTGCTGTATGAAACGTAAATATTAAATTTAATCGGGAAAAGAAATGTTTTTGATATAATGAATAAAGATACTCCAGAGTCAATAAATTTACGTAATGTTGTGGATTCGGTCAGAGAGAACTTTGAAAATATTGATCAATTATTAGATGAATTCAGATCCATTGCTTGTTAGAATTACACAACTATAAAACTAAAAAATCAGACGAGAATTTGACCGCTAAGAACAAACTGCGCCGCGCCAGATATAAAATATTTTTGGAAAAAAAAATACACAGAACATCAAATCAACAAACAAAATAAAGTTAACCTAAAAACATTAACTTCCGCTGCTAACGTTTGCCGAGAAAATTTGAAAAGAGTTTACTATCAAGTGCAATGTTGGATAGGGCTGTTATCAAATTCAGAATCCGCCGAGACTGACATTAATGTTGCAAATCCAATCCAATTGATTACTGTTGGAAATTAATCGATCGCGTTTTGCATCCCATACGAATGACAGAACGGTACCATTAAGAAGCATTATGGATGCAGTAATATCTGGATGTCAAACTTGATGTGGGGCTGCTTGTGGTTGCAGGAAGAATGGCTTAAGCTGCTCACAATGTTGTAAACTTTGTTACGGAGCCAACTGCCATAATTGCGAGCCACCTCGAACTACTGACATTACGGCAGTTAAACTGGTTTGCCCGGCTGAAATGACAATTGAACAAGATGAAAGTTACTAAGAAGAAAGACTCACCAATCCTGAATCAGCAATTTTTGAATACGACTCTGATTACGATTGATGTCAATTATATTTATAAATTATAAGCTCACATCATTAGGCGATTGAATTTTTTTTCATTGTATCTCGGATTCATGATCAGCGACCTTGAAAACCCCCGAAAGACGATTTCCGATGCAACAATTGCCACTTATTGGGGTGATTTTAAAGGGGTTGGGACCACCTGCATTTGCTTTTGGACCTCAGATTGCATTTGCTTTTAAACCTCAGATTCGTAATCAGCAATTTCGAACAAACTTGATAGACGATTTTCAATGTTAAATTTTCAAAAAGTTTATCACTGCTACCTATTTGAGATGCTTTAGCAGGGAGAAACTGCTCGAATTTTTCTAGGTAATGCAGGTGTTAGTGCTGATGAATGTTTCTGAAGGTCTAAGGAAGCCAGAAAAAAAGAATTTTTAAAATCTGTGTTGTTCCACCACTTTACAGATTTTTCTGGACCTTGGCGATCACCCAAAGGACCTGTTTATGTGTAATTTCAATAACTGTAAATCCTTTTATTTGATTTTGATTAATCTTAAGCAAAAGCCTTTAATGCGATTTTCAACTAACTACCGGTTTGTCACTTCTGCTAAAATAGGCACATTTTCATATTTTTGCTCTACAACAAAATTTATTTCTAATTAGGACAACACTGCCTTCGTTCATGAATTCATTTTGAAGAAATTTTAACCCAAGGTGTGATTATGTGCGAATTTCTGTAACAAAGTGGAGGCAGTGCTGGTGGAACACCTATTTGTTTTAAAGTTCAATAACATCCAACAATGTTAACCGATTTTGATGAATCGTGGTATATATAAAGTTTTCGCATAACTTACAATGGTTATACATCCTAAATTTTAGTTTGCCACGCACGGTAAGATTAATTTCGTTATATACTTTTAATATAATAACTTTTTCTTTTCTTTTCTTTTACAGTTAACCATCAACTGAAGTATTTAATGACTAAATGGTCAATATATTTCCTGAACGGCTGGCAAAGTAAGTCAATGCATCAGCGTGGGCAATAGTTTTTTAGGTAGATTTCATATAAAAATCTACTATTGCAATGGGCTTCATCTCGGTATTTCGGAAAAATTTTTGTGCCAAACGACTATATATGATAAGCGGAGACGAAAAAACAAAAAAAAAAATTTTATACATATATATATATATATATATATATATATATATATATATATATATATATATATATATATATAATATATATATATATATATATATATATATATATATATATATATATATATATATATATATATATATATATATATATATATATATATTTATATTATATAGATTTTATACGTCTTAAACCCGACAAGGTAGGAATTTTTATTGAAAGAGATAATTAATTTCCTTAACCTCACTGTTTGTGATTTTCGAAAGTTAGTAGGTATATTCCATACTATCCTAAGTCACGTGTGCAGTTATTATTGAATGTTGCCAATCAATATGAAATCAATTTTACGACATAAATGTTAAGTAAATTAGTGAATCGTATGAATTTTTCAATTCGAAATCAGTTTTTGGGTTTATCTGAATAAACCTTATAGTTATTTGTTAATAAAAACAACTTTTATCTCTGAACGTGTTTCGGTTGGGATTCGAACTTAGAACCTCATCAGTACCAACTAAGTTTGAATCTTATTTATATATATATTGTTACGATTCAGAAAAATCTAGACGATTACGGTCATTTCCAGGAAAATAAAATCAACAAAACACAACAGACAAATTAATGAAATGAATATTGTTGTTGTTGTCTCTTCTTAGAAATAGGGTCAACATAAACGATTTTATGAATCAAATCAACATAACGTAAAATAATCGAATATTCTAATGTTTTCTCAAGGTTTCTGGAAAGTGATGTCGAATTATCTAGAAGTATTGCAGAAGGTATATAAGAAGATTACCTATTGTAGTTTTTAATTAGTTTTATTTTAGACCTGCGACAGTAAAGTGAAATTAAATGTAAAATTAGTTTTATTTTAAACCTGCGATTGTGAAGTTAAAATTATAAAAGTGATCTTTAAATTAGTTTTGTGTAAAGTTATAAGTGTAATAAAGTTATAAGTTTTATTGAGTAGAAATATTTTGTGTATTATTTTCAACGTTGTGAACTGGAAATTTCTACAATAAACCGTTGGAGTTTCTGAAGCTGTTGAAAGAATATTCTAGTGAAGAATATTGTTTGCTGTATTGTTTTCCTGTTGTTGTGGAACAATTAAGGTGTTGAATACTTAATAAAACCTGGTGTGTTTGCTAACTAGTCAGTGATCGAACTCAGGAAGAGATTGGGAATTACGTTTATCGAATTGAGAGTAAGGCCAATTCGAAGGAGGTTAAGAAAAACGTAACATTGGTGACATCGGCGGATTAGTTAGCTGTTAATAATGGTTTTATTAAGTGAATTGAAGGTTCTTGAGTTAAAGAAAGAACTAGAACAACGTGGATTGTCAACAAGTGGAAACAAAACTGAATTAATGATTCGGCTTCGAGAAGCTTTGGAAGCCAGTGGAATAGAAGTGGAAAGTTACCAGTTTGTAAGAGTCACGACAAATAATGATGCAGTAGCAGTTGATGAAGAGAAAAGTTCTGTTGCGGAAACAACTACCTCATTGCCACCTGCAAACTGCGATTTTATGCAGTTATTGGCTATGATGCAACAGATGAGTTTGAACATCAGTCAACAGAATCAGCAATTGGCTGCCGTAAACGCTAATATGGTTGCCAATAAAGACGAGCTGAATCAAAAATTTGATCAACAAAGTAGCAACATCAATCAACAGCTAGAAACAGTCAACAATAACATGGCTGTTAATAAAGAAGAAATTACTGCAACACTTGCTGCAAATAAAGATGAGATGAACCAGCAAATAAACGAGTTGAAAATTGGAATACATCAACATTTGGATGAGAAACTTCTACAAATGTCAACGGCATTCGATGGAAAAGTCGAGAAGATTCAAAACGATATCCAAGAATTAGAACAAAAAGTGCATGACGAAAACAAAAAGGTACTTTCCAAAGTTGATGATTTCGAAAAACGGTTGCAGGATGTTGAGACGACCAAAGTTACCTCACAGGTGGTACATCAAGCAGCAAATATCAAACTAAAACCACCATCATATGACGGTACCACATCTTTCGGCATCTTCAAGTTGCAGTTCGAGAGTGCAGCAGATCAAAATGTTTGGAACGCCGAAAATCGTCTTGCTGCATTGATAGTTGCACTTAAAGGGGAAGCAGCTGAAGCATTACAGGCAGTTCCAGAAAACGATCGCAAAAGTTATGCTGAAGTGATGAATGCGTTGGAGCGTAAATATGGCAGCGACCATAAAAAGGAGTTATACAGAATTGAGCTAAAAGGTCGCTTGCAACGAAATGGTGAATCTCTACAGGATTATTCCTCGGCTGTAGAGCGGCTTGTTCATTTAGCACACTCAAATACACCACCATATTTCATGGAGAAAATGAAGATCGAGGCCTTCATTGATGGTATCCGAGATCCAGAAACCAGGATCAAAGTAATGACTACACCTAAGGCGACTTTCCATGAAACTGTCGCATACGCAATGCAATATGAGATGGTACAGAGGATGTGTATGCCATCTGGTGGAAGCAGAAAAAGGAATGTAGAGGGGAACATCAAAGGGGAAGTTTTGGCACACAGAGATAGAAGCGACATCAGATGCTGGGTATGTGATGAAGAGGGTCACATGGCACGGGAGTGCAAGACAAACGGGGAAGCAGACAGATTGTCGTCTTCTGTGAAGAACAGAGGAGCCGAAGAAATGGAGCACTTAGGGTTCAGGAACAGCAGTAGAAAACTCCTGTGCTGGATATGTAGGAAATCGGGCCATATCTCACAGGACTGCTGGAACAGGAAGCGTGATAGATCTTCGTCTCCTATTCAACGGAAGCCTGTTGGCGGTGCAACTATAAAGCCAAAAAGTGAGGAGAATGCAGCCTACATTCCAATTTCAAGAATTGCGGTAAATGGTGAAAGCTTGGGTATCAATGGACAACTTGAAGGTAAAAGTTGCTTCATGACACTGGATACAGGTTCAGCTCGAACATTCGTTCGCAAAGGTTTAATTGACGGTGTTTTGAAACATTCAGATGGATTGAAACTCCAAACAGTAACTGGAGAATGCGCTGAAATAGAAGGTAAAAGAATCGCTGAAATAAAATTGGGAAATAACTGCTATCAACAAGAGGTGCTAGTGGCTGACATTATGGATGAAGTCATTTTGGGGATGGACTTCATGAAGGCGAATGAATTAGTCTTCGATTTTGGATGTGGGATCCTAAAGGTTAATAATGTTCAGATGCCACTACTTGTGAATAAGGCAGAGTCAACAGATATTAGCAGCGATGAGAAACTATGCAGTGCAGATGAAAATCCAGAACCATCATCCAAACAGATGACGGAAAGAAACGTCAACCGACGCAGACGTTTGAACAAACGCCGAAAGTTAAAAACGAAACAGGTCCAAGTCCATGAGGAGGTGCGCGATGTAAAAGAGGTGGTTCAAATAGCTGCAAACGGGGATGAATCGCAGCTGAAAATGAGAATGGTTCGGAGACATGGCATTGTGAAACTCCCAAAGGGAAGTGATAAGAAGCACTTTAGAAATAATGAGAATCCCTACTCATCACGGTGGGCTGACATAAAACAAAGTAATGGTCCAGTACTTAGAAAGGAACCGGAAGTAATTCTAAACAGCCTGGGCAATAGGAAAAGAAAAAAAAAAAAAATGTTTAGATTCAACAATTGGAGGAGAGATCTAGATCCTGTTCGGGACGAACAGGCTTAAGTGGAGGGTAATGTTACGATTCAGAAAAATCTAGACGATTACGGTCATTTCCAGGAAAATAAAATCAACAAAACACAACAGACAAATTAATGAAATGAATATTGTTGTTGTTGTCTCTTCTTAGAAATAGGGTCAACATAAACGATTTTATGAATCAAATCAACATAACGTAAAATAATCGAATATTCTAATGTTTTCTCAAGGTTTCTGGAAAGTGATGTCGAATTATCTAGAAGTATTGCAGAAGGTATATAAGAAGATTACCTATTGTAGTTTTTAATTAGTTTTATTTTAGACCTGCGACAGTAAAGTGAAATTAAATGTAAAATTAGTTTTATTTTAAACCTGCGATTGTGAAGTTAAAATTATAAAAGTGATCTTTAAATTAGTTTTGTGTAAAGTTATAAGTGTAATAAAGTTATAAGTTTTATTGAGTAGAAATATTTTGTGTATTATTTTCAACGTTGTGAACTGGAAATTTCTACAATAAACCGTTGGAGTTTCTGAAGCTGTTGAAAGAATATTCTAGTGAAGAATATTGTTTGCTGTATTGTTTTCCTGTTGTTGTGGAACAATTAAGGTGTTGAATACTTAATAAAATCTGGTGTGTTTGCTAACTAGTCAGTGATCGAACTCAGGAAGAGATTGGGAATTACGTTTATCGAATTGAGAGTAAGGCCAATTCGAAGGAGGTTAAGAAAAACGTAACAATATATATATATTTATATATATATATATCAGTGGCGGATTATCATATAAGTTTTTAGGCAACCGCACCAGGGCCCCGCGATTCAGGGGCCCCAAGCATAAGCAAAAAAGAAACTAAAACCAGACAAGTTTAAAATATATTAATTTTCAGGCATTAAAATTACATTTTTCTGTATTTAAGTGTCTATTATTTCATCGAATTTAATTTCGTCCAAAATTACATTTTCAATAGAAAGAATGGATAAATCGTTCAAACGATCATTACTCATAGTATAACGCAAATAACTTTTGATTAACTTCAGTTTTGAAAATGATCGTTCGCCTATACCATAATCGACAAACATGCATAAAAACATTCGTAACAAAATACCGATATTCAGAAAAGTGGTGGAAAGATTATTATTGAACATTGTTTTGTACATCGATTCATAATTTAAATTATTAAAATGTGAAATAATTTTTGGCAAATTGACATTCGTCAATCAATTGATTTGCATTGAGATCTTTTGGGTATTTTGCGGTTATTGTTCTGCAAGAATTAGCAATCTCTTCATCACTCATTAAATTAAGATGTATCAAAAACGAGTACTGGCTATCCAGATCTTCATAAACTTTAGCACGCTCTCTCAGATTGAAAAGAAAAGCCTTTATAATTGGCTTGAACAACGATTTTTCAAGGTGGTCTTTTTGTTCCTCTTTACAAAGTGTTTGTGACGTTAAGCAAGTTTGAATATTATTTGCGGTTTGAATATTAGATGAAACAGAATTTAAAAGCTGACAGGCATCATCAAAAATTTTGTTGTAATCTTTATTTTCCAAATATGTAACTATTAAATCAAACAGTTTTTTGTCACCGAGACAGTTAAATTAGATTTTTGTAATGCTCGATTCACAAAATTAAACTTGGTTAGTACACTTTTCCAGAGGACAAGCATCAAAATATTTTTGAATTGACATAGTTTTTTTATCAAACCTGTTACCACCGCTTTGTTATCAACACTTTTAAATAACAAGAATGTAAAACGTGAACTGATTCGTATCTAGCTGACCATCTCGTTCCAGTTACTCTCTTTAACATGTATTCGCTATTTTTGGTTAATTGTTCTTGTAATCTATTCCATCGAAAAGGGGAATATACGAAAAATCCATAAAGTTTTTCACCCATATCAAAAAACTTAGTTGTAGCAGTATTGCCAGAAACACTATTTTTACCGACTAAATTTAATGAATGAGCAGAGCAAGGGACAAAAATTGCTGTTTCATTTGTTTGACGAACCAATCTTTGTAGGCCACCATATAAATACCTGCCATATTGTAAGCGTTGTCATATGACTGGCCTCTACAATTATCAATGTTTATTTCGTTTTCAATGTGGAATTTCATAATGATGTCAAAAAGATAATTCGATGTATGACCTTCGATTTCAATAAATGAAATAAATCGTTCACAAATGGTATTACTTTTAACATATCGAACACAAAAAGACATTTGGTCTGTATGGCTCACATCCTGAGTGGAATCGACACTAAACGAATAATATCGAGACTATAATTTCCGAAACAATGTGATTTTCAACATGTTTTGTCATGATAGAGAGTTCTATCACAGAGTTCTAGTTCTAGAGAGTTCTTCACAAATTGTGCTTGAAAGATACGATGCTTTTCCTAAAAATATTCCGAATAATAAAAAAAAAATCATTTGTCAATGTTACATGAAAAGAGTGTACCTTTTCCTTTATTGCCAAAACGAGAAATATGTTCTTGTAAAAAGGGATCAAATTTAGCCAATAATTCAAGAGATCCAAGAATGTTTCCATTGTGTTTTGATCCTAAAATTTCATCGTGACCACGAAAAGCAAGTCCTCGTGATGCAATTTTAGTTGTATTATTGAAAGATTTCTCGAAAGTAAGTTCATTTTTGATACGCATTTTGTATGTAAAATTATTGGTCATGTGATACTTAGACTATTCATGCTTCGAAATGTGATGAATTATTCCAATTATTGAATCTTTTTAATGAAAATGCTTGCGATTTTCCATTCAAATCACCAAATAAACGGCATACAAAACAAAAAACTGCTTTGGCTGACGGTGAATAGATTAGCCAATCTCGTTTAATTTTTGTTGCATTTGGAAGTTTTCTATAAAAATGAAACTCATTGAATTTTTGACCATATTTTCCAGCATTTTTCATTGCATCTATGTTTTGACACGCAAAGGTACCTAAGAAACTAACTGTATAATAGTACTTTATTGTTGAGATGTTTAATGAACTAGTTTATTTTCGATAAAAAGTTTACAATGCGAGCGAGCAATAAGCATTGTAAATTTGTGAGAAAATAAAATTCATTAAACACGAAAGCAATACGACGTTTTACTCTTCCGACAGAAAAGCATGTTTTAATTTAAAAATAAAATTCATTAATAAAATAAATAAAACGAATAAAGAGGACACCTTTATAGTAAATGAGGATGGAGAACCTTCTTGCTCCAAAGGAGGACACTCCTACCGAAAATAGGGCACAAAATAATCTATGGGCTGATCACTATACAAAACTAATCGATCAAATTAAGCATGAAGTGAAACTTGACCATAACATTGAGTTAATTGAGAATACAACAGGTGAGAAACTTGTACTTGTTGACAGCCTATGTTATGAAACATATACAGCTAAAAAAAATCATGTAAAACCCCGCCTTTATTGAAATGCAACTAATCGTCCAAATTTCAAAGGAATCGATCCAGTACTTAAGGAGATTACCTATTTTGAACAAACGAACATTTATATTTTTATTTATATAGAAGAATATTTATTGAAAATTTATTGAAATTCTATTAAAAGTTTATTGCAACACTAATCTTTATAAAATTGTTTGTGTGTTTTTTTACTGAAAATAATAATTAAAGAATACTAATTGAAATAAAATAAATCTGACTAAAGTCTAATTTAAATATTTTGTTTATATTTATTTCAATAACTTTTCTAAAAATAGTACATTATTTAATTAGGAGCTAAAGTGATACTTTTTGTGTTGAGTCTATAGTTTGACAACAATTATAGACGAAACACAAAAAGTCACTTTAACTCCGAATTAAATACACTATTTTTTCGGCAAACGTTTAAATTTTTTATAAATATGAAATTAATGCATCAAACTTTTTATAAATATGAATTTTTATCGTCATAATTACTTCCAAAAAAAGAGAAAAAAATATTTAAAGTTGCATGAATAAAATTTTTTTACCAAAGCATCCTTTTCAAAATTTCATAATTCAATTGAAATAGTTGTTATTTTGTTGTCATAGCTATACAATAATTCCAAATTTCATTATCCAATGAAACTGTTTGTTATGTTTGTTGTCATAGTAAATTACAATAATTCAAAATGTCATAATCCAATGAGAATCAACTTATTTTTTGTTGTCATGGTTATACAATATGTTTGAAAAAATAGCAAACTAAGAAATAACAAAGGCTACTTTACAGCCTCCGTAATATAAAATAAAAATGGCGTTACTTTTGCTGTCACTAGACGTTACTTTTGCTGTCAGGCTAAAAAGTAAGACTTTAGCTAACTCCCTAGCGGCAGTAAAGTTAAACTTTACAGCCGTTTGCCGAAAAAAGTGTTTCAGTCATTCTATTTTCTAGAGTATCGGTATTACACCGGTAACGTGAGAAACTTTGTCAGTATTGGCAAAACGGAAATTTTGGAAGCGCTACTCTCGATGTAAATATGTTATTGATTACTTTCATTTTGAAAAGTTATCGTTCAGCTGGGAACGGTAACGGTAACAGTATTGACATCGAGCCTAATTTCATAGAAATAAAAAAAAATAATCAACAATCTTTACAAACAATCTTTACAACAATCCTTACAACAATCGAATCAACGCTTGAAAACCGCCACTAATTCCGGCCATATTGTTACTTTATTGTTACTACCAAAAACATTATCATCACTCGTTTGATACAGACGTGTTTTATTTTGCTTTAAAAAGAATTAATTTAAAATTTTTAATTATTATAAGTGGATTCATAATTTAAGCCTAAAGTTGTTTTTAATTTATTTTGGTTCTTGAACTATAAACTTTTAAGTTAATTGTTATAATATATTAGTTCTAGCTGAAAATTACTATTTTTTATGATACGTAAAACTAATTAGTGAATAACATAACGGATTTATTAATACAGTAAACATTTTATGTAATTTCTCGTATGTGAATACAGTAAACATTTTATGTAATTTTTCGTGTGTGTGCATTAACCAGTCTTTTGGTGTTAGTCATTCAAATAAAATTTTTAGTATTACCTGCTGGTGTAGTTAAATATATATTTCGTATATTCAATTATTTATAATGAGCAACAACAGTAAATGCCATAAGTGTGATGCAAAATTTAGTGACAATAATATCTTGAAATGTTTTGGTGACTGTGGTAAAATGCTACATTACACTTGCTCGACCTTATCTAATGCAACCGCGAAATTATGTAACAACACGGCGAATGTTCGATTTGTTTGTGATTACTGCTTAACAAAACATGGGATGCTCCAACAAACTATGCAAGCATTGATGACGCAACTAAGCGAGGTTACCACCATATTATCAAAACTATTTGCCAACTTCCAGTTACTATCGTCAACGCAGTTTCTGGGCTCGGTAGCAAATCATCCGACATCATCACAAACTGATACCAGCTCTCAAGCTATAAATTTTGACCGCCAACAAACAGTGATAGTGGGAAATGACTCATCGAATACCGAATTGTTGATGGTCAAACCGAAAAAATACCTGCATGTCTCAAACTTTAAACCAACAACAACTAGCAGTGATATCAAAAACCATATTGTCAACAAGTTGCAGATCTCTGCTGAAGACATTGAATGCCATGAATTAGTGTCAAAGAATGCTGATAGGAGCAGATTAAATTTTATCTCATTTAAGGTCGGCCTGGATCCTGCATTGTATGATAGAGCTTATGTTGGCGATATATGGCCGCTTGAATGTTGCATCAAACCATTTATTACCTTTCGCCACTCACGAAAGGTTCCTACCACCGCGTCTTTACCAGGATAACCACTCACTTACCAGCAATCAACGTTCCAATTCAACGGAAGTCTATTTAAAATTTTATAATTTTTATTTCTTATGTTTAAATGTTTTTTTATATTTTAGATCATTTACGCATTTCAACATCAACAGGAACTCGTCCTTGAATCGATTATTGTCACGGAAACATGTTGTGAATCGGGATGATACATGTATAAACTTTGGTTTCATCAATGCTCGAAGCCTATTTTGCCATATCGACAAACTCAGAATTTTTCTCAGAACCAAAGAGCTTGATGTATTTTGTGCTGCAGAAACATGGCTCACCAGTAAAATTAATGATCAATCTGTTGCGTTGAACGGATATAAAATCCTGAGATTTGATAGAGCGCATAAGACAGGTGGTGGTGTTTGCATTTACTACAAAAATTGTTATAAACTTAAAGTAATTCATTCTTCAACCCATGGTAAAACTGAAGTACTGATGGCTGAAATGATACTTCCATCCATGACTATTTTGATAGTGGTGGGTTATAACCCTCCAGCCGCTTTAATGGCTGACTTAAATGATTTTCAGGATCTTCTATCCTCATATATCCTTAACTACAGTCATTTTATAATTGGCTGTGATTTAAATTTTAATATTGTCGATGATTCTCATAAGTTCCATAACTTGCTAGGAGTTAACCACTTAATCTCTGTCCCATTTTCACCTACTCGGGGAAGCTTGGCTTGACCAATGTATTATTGCTGAAGCGGAGCAATTTAGGATTCTTCGATCTAGTCAATACACGCTTCCAGATATTTCTGATCATGATTTACTTATTATGTCGTATAAAGTAAAGTCTAAGCGCGTCGATACTGAGTACAAGCTGGTTTACGATTATAGTCATTTGGATGCTGAAATGATCATGAACTATTTCTCTGAAGTCAATTGGAGTTTCTTGCATTCAACTGATGATATCAATACATTGTTTTACTTTCTATATGATCATCTTTACCATGCTCATAATAATTGCGTTCCTGTGAAACGGATAGTAGATAATCAATCTACAGCTCCGTGGATTAATATTAATATTTAACAAAGTATGTGTAGGCGGGATCGTTTATTTGCTAAGTATAAAAAAACAAGAGATTTAAAATTCCTTGAATTATATCGCAGTGAGCGCAATGTGGTAACCAGTTTGATTCGAAGTGCGAAACAAAATTACTTTTTTGGGAACAGCAAGCAAACTATGAAAAAATATGGAATAGTATCAACAGTATCGGAATCGGTAAAAGTAAGTTTGATGGTTCAACTAACATTGACCCAACAATCATTAACAGTTATTTTTGCAATATAACCCCAGCTCCTGTAGTTATACCTTTACCTAACGTTGGTGGGGTATTAACTACTGATCAAACTTATTTGTCATTCTATAGTGTAAATGAATGTGACATTTTCAAGGCAATATATGAGATAAAGTCCAATTCACCTGGCCACGATTTAATCAATTTGAAATTCTTGAAGTTTATTTTGCCCTACATTGTATCTCCCTTGACATATCTTATTAATAATTGCATTATGCGTTCCGAATTTCCGGATATTTGGAAGATGAACATAGTTATCCCAGTTTTAAAAAAGAAGGGAAGAGATTCTCTTGATAATCTTAGACCAATCAGTATGGTTTCGATCTTGTCTAAAGTTTTTGAGATCAATATTCGAGATCAAATAATTCAGCATATAGAAAAGTTCAAGTATCTAAATCAATATCAGTCTGGATTTCGCAATAATCACAGTACAGCGACTGCCTTGTTGCATGTTGTTGATGATTTAGCGCGTCACCTTGATCAAAAAGGAGCCTCTGTCGTTCTAATTTTGTTGGATTTCTCAAAGGCATTTGATTCGTTAGTTCATTTCTTATTATTACAAAAGTTAATGCTTTTTTTTAATTTTGACACCACAGCTATTAAACTGATGTTCAGTTATTTGTCTGATAGAAATCAAAAGGTCAGCATAAATGGCAAGGAATCTGACCCTGAACGCATTCTAGCTGGTGTGTTTCAGGGAACCATACTCGGCCCTATATTATTTTCACTTTTCATTAATGACCTCGCACAAGTAATAACACATTGTAAATTCCATATGTATGCCGATGATTGTCAGTTATATCTCGGCGGTACTAGTACTAATATTTATGAAACTTTCAATAAGATTAATTCTGACCTTTCCAATATTTTAGGCTGGTCCAAATCTAATGGTATCTCATTGAACATTAGAAAAACGCAAGCGATTTTCATTTCAAAAAGAACATTTCCAGTTGTACCGGATATATATATCGATAATGTGAAAATTCCATTTCTGAATGTTATTAACAACCTTGGAATCTGTATAAACAGCAAGTTCACGTGAGACTCCCAAGTTGTCAACGTATGTAACAAAATTAATTCAATATTATACGGCTTAAGACTTCACAAGAATATTTGCCCCAAAACCATCAGAATATTGTTAGCAAAAACGTTAGTAATACCCCACATTCTATATTGTGAATTTATCTACATAAGTTGCGATTCTACCTCCAGAGATATTATGCAGGTTACGTTAAATAATATTGTGAGATATGTGAATGGGCTGAGAAAGTTTGACCACATTTCGGCCTTATTTCTCGAATTCTTCGGCTGCACGATGATGCAGTTCTTTTATTTTAGAGCGCTACTATTTCTCTACAAAATTATGAACAATCGGGTTCCAATATATTTATTTGAGAAAATCAAGGTCGGTTCGATTCGGAATGGCAATATATGCCTGCCCCTTAACTATACCAATATCTATAATAAGTCACCCCTCTTCACTTCATTCAGTATTTGGAATAGAGTTCCTGTTGAGGTAAGAAATGCTAAACCACTTATTAAATTTAAATCTCTTGTGTTCGATTATGTTAAAAATAATTTTTAGTCATGTAATATTAATGTGTAATATTTAAAATGTCAATTGTACTTTATAGGATAGATAAGCCATGCTTTATCCTTACTTTGTTTTGAATAAAAATTGTTTGCGTTGTCATATGACTGTCTCTGCAATTTTGTAAGTCAATTTTGTTTTCTTCGAGGAATTTTTAAACGATGCCAAAAAGATACTCTTATGTTTGACCCTCAATTGGAATAAAAGCAACTAATCGTTCATTGATTTTACCATCTTTTACATATCGAATGCAAGAAGCCAATTAACCCGAATGACTTACATCCAGAGTGGAGTCAACACTAATCGCATAATAAACTGCGTCAATGACGTCGGCTGCAATACGATTTTTGATTTCTTGCCCCATGGTGGTAATAAATTCGTCACATATTGTGCTTGAGAGGTACGACGTTATTCATAAAAATATCCCAATAACAATAACTTTTATCATTTCATTAAGTTTGCTTCAGATGTTGCATACCTTTTCCTTTGTTGCCAAATTTATCACTATGCTCTTTTAAGAAAGGATCAAATTCAGCCAAAAGTTCAAGAGCTCCAAGAAAGTTGCCATTGTGATTCGAGCCCACAGTTTCATCACTCTCGGAAGTTCGGAATTAAAACTTTTGTTTTTTATTTATTTTCTTTATAAATTATATATCTTTATTTAAAATATTCGTATAGATTATTGCTTTTAGATTGCAAAATCGAAATCGAAATCGAAAATTTTTTTTGGAATTATTTATTTGAGAATCTGAGAAAACAATGGAACCCATAGTTAAAAACTGCTGCAAGAGTATCGTTTGAACTAGAGAATCAATTCATGATCCACATTGTATATACTCTATTTCAGGGATTTTTTAAGGGTGTAATTATTATCGTTTTTCGGAGTTTTGATTTCAGACATGCAGTTTTGAATCATCAAAAAATCAGTTCTGTTTTTTAGCCATCAAAAAAGAAATTTTTGAAAATACTTTAATTTACTAGGGTTTTTTTCGAAGCTGATGACCGTTTTATTTAGTAATCAATTTTGGAAAATGAGGATAAAGGGCCCCCAAAAATATACCCGCACGAGGGCCCCCTGAACTCTTAATCCACCATATATATATAAACGATATGAGATATAACGAAAACGACCGGCACTCTCACGGTCGCATTTGTTGAGGTAGATCAAAAAAATTTTCTGTACATGTGTGTTCTATTAATATCTCGAACGAGTCAGCAAAATCCGACACGTGGTTAAGGAACTAGAGCCTTTTTTCTAAAATTAATTGATTTTTAAAACCGTTATAACGGCCGTTTGGATACTAATATTTCAAAAAATTTAACAAATTTAGAATTTTTGGAATTTTTTTTATCAATTTATTCTAAAAATAGACCTCTACAGTTAGAAGTTCCTGAGTGAGCGGCTCCAACAAAAACGCTTGCCAAAAAAAATTTTTTTTTGAAACATCCGGCACTCTCACGGTCGCATTTGTAAAGCCAGATCAAAAATCTTTTTCTAAAAATGTGCGTTTTATTAATATCTTGGATAAGTTCGTAAATCAGCCAAATCCGACACATGGTTAAGAAACTAGAGGCTTTATACTAGAAAAAAACTCTGTTTTTTAGATCCGTTATAACGGCCGTTTAGATTCTAATATTTTTAAAAACTTCACAAATTTAGAATCTTTGAAACCTTTTTAATCAGTTTCTTTAAAAAAAAGACCTCTGCATTTGGATGTTTCTGAGTGAGCGGCTCCAACAAAAAAGCTTGTAAAACACAAAATGCGTTTGAATCAACCAGCACTCTCACGGTCGCATTTGCGGAGCCAGATCAAAAAACCTTCCATAAACATGTGTGTTTTATTAATATCTTGGACAAGTTCGTAAATCAGAAAAATCTGACACATGATTAAATAACTATAGGCGTTATATTAGAAAACAATTCGTTTTTTTAATCCGTTATAACGGCCGTTTGGATACTAATATTTTTAAAAACTTCATAAATTTAGAATCTGTAAAAACATTTTAATCCGTTTCTTATAAATATAAACCTCTGCAGTTAGAGGTTTTTGACTTGTTGGATTCACAAAAAAGTTTGCAACAATCCATAACTACAATTTATAACAGTCAAAAACTTTAACACGTCAATGAAAAAAAAATAAAAAGGTTTGAATAGAAGAAATTATTGTTTTTTTCTTAGAAATAAACTATTTTGATATTTTGCAGTAATTGGCCGACATATGATATAGCGTAGGTTTGTGTCATAAATTGTCACATACATGTTCTGTGGTAGATTTGATTTTTGTTTGTTGCAAAATTGGATAGATATAGTTTTGCTTATATGTAGCTAATTTTCTTTTTAAAATTTGTTCGATATCTGTTTGAAATTAGTTTGAGTTGTTTAAACTAATCTGATACATCAGATTCTCCAGGCACACAAAACTGTCTGATCTCGAAATCTACCTATTTCTAGCGGATATACGTGCCGCTTGGACTTTTAAACTATTGGGTGGTTGTTACCTAAACTTTGTTTTATTCCACTCATTTTTGTTGAACTATGTGATTAAAAATAATTGTGATTTTTGCGTTTGTTCTTACTAAGGGATGTTGTGTGGAACTAATAGTCTGCCATTGTCTGCTATCATTACGGTTGCCGTAAAATAGTGGGTTTTGCTATCACTTCGGTTTTCGTAAACAAAATGGCGCAATTATAAAAAATACATTGCCATAGATAGTGTTTTATATGGAATCTACCTAAAAGAAGATAGGAATAAAAAAACCCATTTAAATCTCAAAAAAAAACTTAATAAACTTATTATATTACAAATCGGAAACAAACAAGTTATATTATATCATGGATCGATCATAAATACTATATCATTTATTTCTTTTTACCCTCCTACCCTTAAATCAAATTTTCTAATCTATCTTATTTTATTTAATACCATAACCATTTTTATTTCCAACCCCAATATGTAATAAAACCATATTAAAAAAATAATAAACGTTAACATAACCTATGAAATAATTGAGTTTTTTTTTTAAACGAAGCAATTTTTTTTTTGTGTTGTTTGGCTCATTTTGAAATCAAACAAAAGGAATACAATAAATCTTACGAATTTCCGTGAAATCACACCGTGGTTGTCTAAACAGAGCTCCGTAACATTTATTAAATTAAAAATATTCAAATTGCTTTTCATTTATTAAATGTTTAATTTATTCAATATATTTAAAATTTTCTATTTTACTTAAAACGGAAAATGGAAAACATAGCAAATTTTTATATAGCGTCCATATTAGAAATTGTCGCATATGAAACAGTTTTTAGTAATTTAATGTAGAACATTTCATTATTGTTTATTTATTATAATGAAATTACATATATTTATTACGCACTATGCGTAATGAAATAATAAACAGTTCAATATTCAATACTAATGTTCGCTCTGATAATATTTTTGATCGTACGACAAAAATAATATCTTAAGAATTGCGCTATTTTTGTGTTAGATATAAAAACATAACCTAGAAAAATTTGCTTGTTATAATTGATTATTTTGTTTATTTTGACATTTGAAAAATTTTTATATTTTTATTGGGATTATCGCTTATAATCTACATGTATTGTCGCCTTTTATCGCCTATATGTATTATTAATAAACAAATTAATTTAAATGTAAATTAATAAACAAATTGATTAATTATCGATAAATCTGACGTTTAAGATTCTATTTTCTAATATGCAAGTGACAAGTAAAATTTTTTAGGTTATGTTGTTATATCTTACACAAAAATAGAGCAATGTTTAAGGTATTTAAATCTATCGTACATTAATATATATTGTCGTACGATAAAAAAAATTGTTACCGCCGCTCTACCAATCAGAGCGAATTATATTTTATCTGAACGACAATTCTTTTACATGAATCATGGCCCAACAGTTTATAAAAAGAGTTTATCAAAAATAATCATAACAAATTCAATTCAAAAACTTCAACGAGTTTCGTTCAGTTTTTATGCTTATGTTTTAAACTTTCATACTTTTAAATTTTCAACTTTCAAAACGAGAAAGCATAAAGCTGCAAAACTTTCGATGTCCATTTCTAACAAAAGTTTTTGCAATCAGTTCCTTAAATTCTGGTACCTAATCTTCTATCCCTAATATTTTTGACGATCATTTAATTGTCACTGATCAAGCAACAAAAAACAACATTGTTCGCATAACACTTTGCTTTGAACTATCCGTTTTTGGAAACTCTTAAAGAAATTCCTCAAATTCAATGTTTCGAACCTAAAATTGCCAAAAAAAATTTTAATGGGGCTAAATATCAACAAAGTTTCTGGTCTATACAAAATTCCTACTATTATTCTAAAACATTTTCAACATAAATTGAAAACCGAAAGAAATTTGATATATTTAAAATATATGTGCACTATATTAATTCGCATATATCCAAATGTTTAACCTTCTTAGCCTTAAATTTTTTGGCATATATTTGGTATTCTAAAAGCATGAACGTAAAACCAAAATTTAAACCTTTTGAGGTTTTACTTTGATAGGAAGCTATAATATAACTATCGAAAGCTATATACGCTATAACTATCGAAAGCTACAATTCAATTTGTGTGTGTATGTGTGTTTGTCTATTTAGTAAACAGGTCAATTAACTAATTAACTTATGCCACCATAAAGAAGACTTTAAGGTTGACGCTGAATGGCATTTTCATGCTACAAGCCATGGAAAGGGACCTTGTGATGGAATTGGTGGTACACTGAAGCGTGCTGCACACCGTTATAGTATGGCGAGCGAAGATAATATTATTGATACACCAAAAAAACTTTTCGAATGGGCTTTAAAATGGGAATCTACCATGAACTTTGGATACGCCGATAAAAATGAATATCAATTAACAAAAGAAAAATTACAAAATCGATATAAAAATGCGATTACTATAAGTGGAACTCAAAAATTTCATTCTTTTGTACCAGTAGATACTAAGACAATAAATGCAAAAATGTTTTCCAACTCAAAAGAAACTTTTGAATGTAAAATAAGTAAATAATTTTTAATAACTATATTTATTTTCACATATATAATTTGTATGATATTTTAAAAAGTTTATTCAATAATAAAATATTTGTAATTTAATGTTGAAAAACAATCTTTTACTTTATGATTCCATAATAACATAATACGAACATAATACTTCTCCAGTCAAAAGTTCCTAAATAGATTTAGTTGTTTATACGGCTTTTTTGTTTGCAGTCAAGACTGTCAAATTATTTTTTATAAGAGTGACAAGTGATTACTAAAAGTGATAAATAAACATTTCATTTTTTATGCCATCTAATACAAAGAAAATAATTGCAGAAGTGTTTTCCTATTCAAAAGAAACTTCTGTTTGTAAAATAAGTAAATCATTTCTAACAATTGTATTTATTTTATTTATTGTACTACATATATAATTTTTATAATATTTTAAAAAGTTCATCTAATAATAAAATATTTGATATTTAACATAAAAAAAAATCTCTTAGTTTATAACACCATTTTTATAATTTTCCTTCAGAACAAAAAAAACTGATTCCCGACAGTCATATGCACAACGAATTTTATCTTTAAAACAAAAAATAACGCTTGTCCTCAACTTTCACAAGTGGTAAGATATAAAATAAGCTTCAATTTAGTTTAAAAAAAAAAAAAAAAAAGAGGCTATGCCATCTTTTTTTCAATTACACCGTTTTTTTCTTATGTTACATCGTTAAAAATTATTTCAAAAAATTAACAGTGTACATTTTTAAAAACTTTGTTCTAATACCTATTCAACGACATATCATTTATGAAAATGGATTCAGTAGTTTTTCTACAATCGCTCGTCAAAATGCACTCACATCACAAAATAACAAAAAATTAAGAGAACTTGTATTTTTTATTTATGAAAGACTATCTATAAACAAAAAATAACCAAAATTTAAAGGGGTCAAGTCAAAATTTCCCAAAAATTTGCTGAACTTGCGTGAAATTGCTCAAATATGTTTTTTTTTTTTTTTTTTTATTAATTAGTTAGACATGTTTAGCACACTAAATATGAAATATTCATTATTTAGACTCTTTGAATATCCGAAGATACCATGTCAACTATAAAGGAAGGAGATGAGGAAAATGGAAGGGATGGGGATATAGGGATAGCTATACTAGTTGTTTTAAATGATGATGGACATTTTCTTTAAATGCCTGAGGGGAAAATTCATCGGGAAATACAGAGGAAGGCAATGAGTTCCATAATTTGGCCACTCTATTAAAATAGTCGTTTTGGAAGGACACAGTTCTACAACGAGGTATTTGTACAACAAATGGATGGGATAACTCGGCAGCTCTTGTTTGTCGATTATACTGCGCACATGATGGAAGGATATTTTGAATTTCCTTAGAGGAGAATTCGCTAAAATTATATTTATAGTAGATTACAGCCACATTTCTTCTGTGCTGGAGTGAATCAAGCTGGTCCGTTAGTTCGGTATTACCAATCAACCGTATTGCTTTTTTCTGTACAGAGTCTAGACATTTTATTGTTGACTGACAAGCACCTCCCCAAACATGACAGCAGTACTCCATACATGGACGAATAAAGGACTTGAAGATTAGCAAAATTTGCTCGGGATTGAAATACTTTTTACATCGACTCAAGAATCCTAATTTTTGCATTGCAGATTTAGCGACGTTGAACACATGTTTATTCCATTTCAAGTTATTTTGAATATCCACTCCAAGAAGTCTAACTGATTCAACCTCACGCAATTCCTCGTGGTTTATTTTAATAGGAAAATTTTTATGTCGCTCTATTCGTGAAAGACGACATAGTTTGGATTAAATGAAACAAGATTACGATCTCCCCATTCCATTATACGCTCCAGATCTTTGTTGATAGAATCAATTAGCAACTCTCTATCAGTGGTAACTGCAGTATGAGATCGAAATTTAGGGGATGCATGCAATGTGCTGTCATCAGCAAAACTGTGGATTGGGTGCACTGTGGAAATAAGTAAGTCATTAATGTATAGAAGAAACAAGGTTGGTGAGAGTAGAGAACCTTGGGGAACCCCAGCATTGGTTGTGAAAATATTGGATGTGATACCATCTAAATTAACATGAAATTGGCGACCTGTAAGAAAACTATGAATCCATGAGACAGTAAGATGGTCTATGCCATAAGATTTTAATTTAGCTATGAGATTTTTGTGCCACACTTTATCAAATGCTTTAGAAATGTCAAGTGAAATACTGAAAGTTTCACCATGGTTTTCAAGCGATTTGTTCCAGAGATGGGGTACGTAGGCTAACAGATCACCTGTTGCATGACTTTTACGAAAACCATACTGTTTATCATCAATAATTCGCGACACTTCCAAATAATCTATTAAATTGTAGTTAACATATTTTTCAAATATTTTAGCTAAAACTGACAGAATTGCAATTGGTCTATAATTGTTAGGATCTATCTTACTGCCTTTTTTTGGTATGGGTTGAACGCTGGCCAGCTTCCAAGAGTCGGGAAATATTCCGGTTTTATAAGATAAATAGAAAATTTTTGTTAAAATTGGAGCTAGTTGCCTAGCAAAATTTTTAAGAATGAGGGGTGGAATACCGTCGGGGCCAGCAGATTTGTTGATATTGATAGAAAGAAGCATTTTCCGTACAATATTGCAACGAAAAATAATTGGTTTCATTTTCGTTACAACTGGGGGAATGAGTGTAGGAGAATGGGGAGGTTCAACTATGTTTGAGTTGTCTGCGAATATACGACCCAAAAGATCCGCCTTCTCTTTCGAGTCGCTCACGAGAATGTCATTCAGAACTAAGGTTGGAATAGAGGATCGAGCAAAATTGCTCTGGACTGATTTAACTGCCTGAAAGAAACTACGTGAGCCAGATGGGTGCTCGGCGAATTTTTTTGCTTTCTTCTGGATAAACGCTTCTTTGTCTAAGTCTATTTTGTATCTACTAATATTTCTGGCTTTCTTATAGGCGCTATGGGTTTCAGGTGTTTTATTAGCGTTATATGTCTTAAATGCTTTGCGTTTATTCCTCACCGCCTCATCAACATCCCGCGTGAACCAAGGCTCAGTTTTAGGAGTGATTAATCGATATGGAATAAACCGCCGCATTCCGTCTTTTATGATTTCGGACATTCTTATTGGCGATGTGCTAGGATCTTGATCAACACAACAAATAGTTTTCCAAGGTGTTTCATCATAAAAGTTTCTCAGTCCCTCCCAGTTGGCGCGTTTATAGTTCCAAACGCGACGAGGATTAAGTTTTATATTATATAGTTTTAGTTTAGAATTTTTTGATTTTGATCGTGCCGATATTGATGGTGTGAAATCGTACTTTGCTTCTATTGACTGGAGTTCAAATTTTACTCAAACAAATTTGGATATTGATGTTTCTAAATTTTATGAAATTTTATTTCTAGGTTTTGATAGATATGTTCCGATTTCTATAAAACATGCAAATTTATCTAATCCTCCTTGGTTTGATAAGTATTTAATAAATTTAAAAAATAGGAAAAAGAAATTATATAAAAAATGGAAATTTTCCAATGATCCAGCAGTTAAATCGAAATTTCTAAGATTATCTTCGGAATTCGATGAATATCATCTGAATGCATATAAAGCCTACATACGGAAAATAGAAAATAACTTGTCTTATAATCCTAACTACTTGTGGAAATATGTTGCTTCCAAACAAAATATAGCTGGCGTTCCATCTACTATGTCTTTCAATGGCTCTATTTACAATTGCAGACCTTTTTGCATCTTATTTTCAAAGTGTGTACAAAATTGACAGCGGTGATGGAAGGAATCTTAATTTTCAAGGTAAAAATAATTTTAATAGCATTATATATTCTCCCATTATTTCACCTAAAACGGTAATTTCAATCATTAAAATCATTCAAGGGTGGATCTGGTCCGGATGGAATTCCAGCTAAGCTTTTGAAAAAATGCGATTTGGTTTTATCTGAACCTTTATCACTATTATTCAATTTATCATTGGCAGTTGGGGTTTTACCTGACATATGGAAGTCCACACATATTGTTCCAATCTTTAAAGCAGGTAGGAGGGATGAGGTCTCAAATTATAGAGGCATTTCCATTTTATCAGCTAAATTATTTGAATCTATTCTTTGTGATTACATGTATTTTAATTTAAAAACATATATTGCAGATGAGCAGCATGGTTTTTTTCGTGGTCGCTCCACTGTCTCTAATCTTGTTCAATTTTCTAAATTGGCTATCAATGCTATTGAGTCTAATAATCAATTGGACGTAATCTATACTGATTTTAGTAAAGCTTTCGACTCAATTAATCACCTCATTGTTTTGGAAAAGCTGAAAAACTTTGGTATTCATGAATCCCTAATTAATTGGCTCAAATCGTACCTAACTGGCCGGCTACAATATGTTAAAGTTAATGATTGTTTGTCTAAGCCAATTAATGTAAACTCAGGTGTTCCTCAAGGTTCACACCTTGGACCATTAATATTTATTTTATTTTTGAATGACATAACCGAAGTCTTACAGTACTCGCAATGCCTAATATACGCCGATGATTTAAAAATATTCTATCAGATTGAATCTTTGAATGATACAGTTAAACTACAAACTGATATTAACGCAATAAATGCGTGGTGTGAAAAAAACTTATTATTCTTAAATTTAGCAAAATGCAAGATTATCACCTTTCACCGCAAATCTTCTATCATATATGGTGAATATAAAATAAGAGAAGAATCTTTAGATAGAGTATATGAAGTTAAGGACCTTGGAGTAATGTACGTTCCATCCTTCTCCTTTAATCGCCATATTGATAATATTATTGCAAAAGCACATTCAATGCTGGGTTTTTAAAGAGAATCATGAATGATTTCAACAACCCAAGAGTTTTAATCTTATTGTACCAATCATTTGTTAGATCACAACTTGAGTATGCGTCGTGTGTGTGGAGTCCTTATTATGTAAAGTATATTAGCAGAATTGAACGCATACAAAAATTATTTCTCTTATTTTATGCAAGAAAGTTAGGGCAATTCGACCGTACCAAAAAGTGTTGGGAAAATGTAAGGGATTTGCCACCCTACATTGACAGATGTAAGGAAACTCGTTTGGATACCTTAGGGGTTCGTAGGCAACATGCTGGTGTTATATTTATTGCAGATATTATTGATGGTCGTATTAATAGTCCTTTCCTACTGGAAAGTCTAAATATATATGTTCCTAGTAAAAATTTAAGGAAACGACAATTTCTGTCTATAAATGTTCATAAAACGAATTATGGAACAAACCAACCGCTGAATAAAATGTCAGAAAATTACAACAAATTAGCGGATGTATGTGACGTCGGTCTAAATAAGTACGAGATCAGACAATCAATTAAAGGAAAATATTTATAGTCATTACTTACTTTTTGTTTTATTTTATTGACTATTGTATTGTATATGATTAATGTATTATTTTATTACATATTTTTGTATTTTTTTTTTTCTTTAATATTTCTCGTAATGACTAATCGTATGGAAATTGTATTTCAAATTGATTATCTAATAAATAAATTGATTATCTAATAAATAAATAAATAAATAAGTAACAGGCCACTTGTGGTGTTCTTGTGAGTAAATTCACCTTTTAGACGTTGCTGACATCACCGGATAGACTAAAAGCTTCCCAGGGTTCAATTGTTGGCTATTTTAACTGTTGCCAAAGATAATATATATTGAGCGTTTTTTAAACTGATCAATAATGACCTGAGATATGGGAGGTCAAAAGTTCAAAATGCGTATGTTTCGGTCTATTTGTGGACACGAGATTTAAGAAAAAACTTGGCGTATTAACTTAAAATTTGGCAAATAGGTATCGTATCACGTATGTCAATCTGATATCTGATTTCAAAGTTATATCGGGCTCTAATCCCTCCATCGTCTGGCTTAAGTGGACCAAAAATGTGGCGTAGAATTTTAAGCTCAAATACAGATAAATGCGATTCATCATTTTGTGTAAGAGTCCCCGTTTGTGACCCATACAGCACAACCGGTCTAATCAATGTCTTGTATAACTTGAGTTTGGTGTTAGTTGTTAGTCACGACAAGTGCAATTCTACCTTGTGTTGCCAGTTTATAGTTCTCCTTTGTAGACCAGGTGTTGTGTTCTTGTAGACATTTCAGAAAGCAATCTCTTTTGTATTGAATACCGTCACAACATGATTGATGCATCCATTATTTTTCGGGAGTGGTTTTCTGGTCGTCCAAGTATTCCCTCAGCAGTACATAAAACAGCATCTTTGAGTAATTACCAGGACGTTTAGACGTCCATAAATACATTATAGTTTATGATTTCTCTATTGCTACGATAATATTGTTTTCTCTCTTTTCAGTTTCAGCATTCTCAAGTAATAATATGTTAAAACGTTTCCGTTGTTTGAAATTAGGAATGCAGATTGAAGCTCAGATATCAAGTTATATTAATGCTCGTTTCTTCGAACCCGCCATCATCAAGGAAAATTTCATAGCTACAAGATTGAGGATGCTACCGTTAACTGCATAGAGTTCATCCGCCCGCATCCCTAATACATCACTATTGATATCTTACTGCTATTGGCAGTTGTATGTAATATCTCATGTTGGCTCATATGTCAATTGCAGGAACTGGAGTATGTATAGAATTGTCACATCTGTAGATCAAAATTTTAAAAAAATAGAATTCAACCAAAATTGATCCCTTCATGCGTGGAATGCGCGAATAAAACAGGTACAAAATTAGGTTCGAATTTTTCAAGTTTTATACTTTCGTAATATTAATTTTCATCCTTTAGAGATATTACTAAATGTCCTTTTGCCTTAAAACAAATAAATTTTTGTATAAAATTTAATCATTTTCCTAAATTCGAAAATTATTTTTACCATTGTTTTCACTTGATTCTATTTACTATATTTTTTTGTGTAAACTAGAAAACCAAAAACCACTTAAATATCTAAAATCTGTAAGATTTATTTTTAATAAGATTTATTTCATTGATACTAATATTTTGGTTATTTACCTCATACCATTCACATTTGTTTCTTTGTAAAAACATACATGTTGATAATATATAATGGATTAATTCATCTTCTGCATCAAACGAAAAATAACTTTCCAAATATATTGCCCTAAAAGTATTTCTTTAAACGTCTATGGTAGTACATATAGGTATATAGATTTGGTGGCACATATGCACATGCGCACAGACAGTATTTTTGTTATTGTATGTATATTTTTTGCTGTTTTTCCCATTTTTCACGAAAAACTGATTTTTATTTTCAAGTTGATTCAACAATCTTTATATGTAAACAGAAATCGAAAATGAAATATAATTCAAATAAATACATTTGGATGGGCAAAAAGAAATTTCAGGAATATTTTAAACGATCTACCTTCTGTGTAAGTATTCCCAAGGAAGCAATTTTTTAAGTTGTTCCAAAAGTTATAAGTCGTTCCCACCATTATTCAAGTGCAACCGTTTGTCAATTCAACATATTCCAACATATTCCTATCTGTATACGGCTTCAGTTATAGTTCAAATAACTAATAAAAAAAAATATTATTTAAAAAATAATTGATTTCATCTTAAAAAAATTACTTAGGTTTGCCAATTGCACTAGAAAGCTTCTAGATGTTACTAATTTGTATAACTAAGTCTGTACCAATTGGTGTTAAGTACGTCCTCGTACAGCATACAGGAATGGAGAAGAGGATTATTGATGTGTTACAACAAAACACGCCATAATTAGAGAGGTGGCAGATGCTTTGCAGTCGGTCGGCCGTTTAACGAGGTCTCACTTAAACATGCAAGCAAAGAAAGAACGAAACATTCTCAGTTTATTGTTGTTTTTTGATTCGACCGTATTTTATTGTTTTCTTATTATTTTTGTTTCAGCATTGCGGTCATATGGAGAGTAAAAATAAAGTGTTTTGTTTAGGTCAATTAATAATAATTCTTGATTTCTTTATTATTTAACATAAACCAAAATTTATTCTTATCCGTTAATTCATGTATGTAGTTTATCGACGTTTCGATGTATTCTAAACATCATCATCAAGGATCTGTTTGTTCGAAATTATTATAAGATATTACTACTACATAAATGTTAAATTCTATAAATAGTTCTATGTTACTTACATAATCCACAAGATCTAACAGATAATTATTTTAGTTTATTTAATAAATTATTTTTTTCCAAAAATTTTTTTGTTTTTGTAAAATTATTTTACATTTTTTTGGTTTAATTTTCTTTGTGTAACTTGATTTGATTAAACTAAATAACACATTAAAAGTTGATTTGATTAAAATAAATAACATATTACAATTTTGAATAATTTATGGCACAAATAATTATAAAACATGCACTTAGAAGTATGATTGCTAACTAATTTAAAATTATTGAAATATTTCTATATGTAACCGATTGCTCAATGCTAATTTGTTAATGTACGGTTTATATTTTAATTGTTAATTCTTCGCCGTTTTCTGTTGGGTTGTGTGTTGTTTTCAGTGTTTATGTATTTATCAGAGAGTTTTCTTTTTTTGTTTTTGAATTTTCGTTCAATCAAGAATTATTATTAATTGACCTAAACAAAACACTTTATTTTTACTCTCCATATGACCGCAATGCTGAAACAAAAATAATAAGAAAATTCTCAGTTTAGTGAAAAACCAATTTTTTGTTTTTTTTAAGGATTAAAACCATCTTTTATAAGAGTTATTATGACTCATTTCTTCGAGTAAACAACAGCATGCCACCATAAAACAGGATTCCATAATTGAGACTGAGGCCGTTTTCGTTGACAGAAAAAAAATTAACCCGTCAGCACACCTAAGATATCACCTTGGGTGGTGATATCTCACTACTATTGCCAGTGGTTTGTGGTATCTCACATCAATTCATATGCCAATAGCAGGGACTGGAGTACACGGGGTTCAAAGACAAAAACAAACAATTTAGAAATCAACAAAAACTTATTCGTAATGATATATATTAAATTCATTCGTATTAATGCATTATTACCGTTTCAAACCACTATTGCAAACGTGTTGCCGCCTAAGTGCCACCATTTTTAATTAGCTTGTTCATCATGGCATCCGGGTCTGATCATCATGCTGAAGCTATGCTTCCGATGGATCCTGAAGGAAATCCACGACCGCCTTAACTCCTCAAGGTTATAAATAAAAATGTCTCTTTTTATAGATTTAAACACCGTATGTTTTTTTGTTAAAAAAAACTTTACAATTAGCATGTAACTTGTAACACAAAGTAAATAAGTTTATAATATTAAGGTTTTAATTAACCCGAACTAAATTTATATTTATTTAACCTCTTTCACAAGCACAATTGTAAACGATTTATTTTAGCAAACTTTTGTTTGTTATTCTTGAATGGACGAATTAAAAGTGAAGTTTTAATTTTATTTTCTGATCTTGCCATCAACCATTGAACAAGTTCCATTGAACGTAATTCGTTTTTCGAATTAATTGTATAAATTAATTAATTAATTTATCCTATGAAAGGCGTGCATATGATTAAGTTTTAGCAAGGTTTGCAGATGCTTCATGTCATGAGTATAAGTGATCGAATGATCGTTTATGTTTGTAGAGATTAAATATTTAAATTTAAATATATTTTAAATATATTAACCTCTACCCTTCTTTGTATCGAATTGGTGCGAATTCTATTCCGTAATTTTGTTTTTCAAAGGTAATGAAAAAAACAAACAAACACAAAAAATAAACGGGCACTTTGAATAATTAATTTTAAATTAAATCAATAATTTAGATTAAAAAAATTATTGTTAAAGTGAATCCACAAAACAATCTTTTTAGTAGGTATATACATATATGTATATATATATATATATATATATATATATATATATATATATATATATATATATATATATATATATATATATATATATATATATATATATATATATATATATATATATATATATATATATATATATATATATATATATATATATATATATATATATATATATATATATATATATATATATATATATATATATATATATATATATATATATATATATATATATATATATAGTTTTGTTAGATTTCTTGGGCGTTATTTAATATTTGATTAAAAGATTTTCTTTGGTATATAGCCCTTTTATATTTATTTTTTAAAAATAATTTGACGTTTCGTTGGAGTTTCCCAACATTTTCAAAAATTATTAAATTTACAAATAACAAAAAGATAGAAATTATATAAACAAAGAAAAATTTTTTTATAATGACAGTAAAAACAACGAAAAAATATTGTTATTTTTTAAAAAAAAAGAAAAGATTGAGTTACTTTAAAAAAAATTTATAACAAGTTATCGTAAACGTTTTGAAGATAATGTGAATCATTTTGTATATTAATAGATTTGTTTGTTTTTTGACTTTTTCTAATCATTATCATCTCCATGATTCTTCGTTTTTGATAGTTGGATTCTTTAGCAAATTAAAATTCTTGCTAAAGAATCCAACTATCAAAAACGAAGAATCATGGAGATGATAATGATTAGAAAAAGTCAAAAAACAAACAAATCTATTAATATACAAAATGATTCACATTATCTTCAAAACGTTTACGATAACCTGTTATAAATTTTTTTTAAAGTAACTCAATCTTTTCTTTTTTTTTTAAAAAATAACAATTTTTTTTCGTTGTTTTTACTGTCATTATAAAAAAATTTTTCTTTGTTTATATAATTTCTATCTTTTTGTTATTTGTAAATTTAATAATTTTTGAAAATGTTGGGAAACTCCAACGAAACGTCAAATTATTTTTAAAAAATAAATATAAAAGGGCTATATACCAAAGAAAATCTTTTAATCATATATATATATATATATATATATATATATATATATATATATATATATATATATATATATATATATATATATATATATATATATATATATATATATATATATATATATATATATATATATATATATATATATATATATATATACAAATATATATATATATATATATATATATATATATATATATATATATATATATATATATATATATATATATATATATATATATATATATATATAAATATATAATAAATGTATATATATATATATATATATATATATATATATATATATATATATATATATATATATATATATATATATATATATATATATATATATATATATTATATATATACATATGGGACGATCCACGTCAAACGGGCCACCGCTGCGACCAAAATTTGGAGAGGTTTAAAAAAACTTGAGATAGCTGAAAATTTTTGGATTAATGTCCTCTTTCTAATGACACGAGGCGTTTTAGAATTTTTTAAAATGGCGCCTTCAAAATATAGGGTTAATCTCGACATTTTCCAACATCGTACGTGGAAACTATTTACTAACAAGAACAAATAATTTTAAAAAATATATTGTTAATTTTGAAATGATTGTTGAAGTATTATCTTTAAAAATTTATATAAATAATAAAAAAAAATCAAAATGGCGGCATCAAGATGGCGCCATTTCAATAAATTTGCATTTTTTCTAACAAAAGCTGCTGATTTTTACCGTTCTACAGCTTGAAAGTTTTGTTTTAGGGTTTTAAATAGTTGTATCATCATTTTTTCAAAGAATTTCCATAATCATTCAAAACGGCCGGAGCAAAGTATCATCTTTTTTTTATCAAAATCACAGCTATATTAACTAAACTAAAGTTTTATATATATATATATATATATATATATATATATATATATATATATATATATATATATATTTTTTTTTTTTTTTTTTTTTAAGGCGTTCATGCTACATGTAGGAGCGTTGCCAGGCTAATCAGCTTTGAATATTCACCACGGTCATTCGCAACAGCGACATAATTACCATGGCAGCCGATTTTTTTAAGGTCGTTTATTACGTCAGTCTCCCATTGTAGTCGTGGTCTTCCTCACGGTCTACCACTTCCTGGGGTACTAACGTACATTTTTCTAATCATTCCAGACTGTGAATTGGCTCGTAGAACATGCCCAAACCAAGCAATCCTGTTAGAATGGATACAACCTATTATATCAGGACCCTCAAGAAGGTCTCTGTTCTCAAAGTTATACCGGGTTCTATACTCTCCATCGTGTGTCTTTAGTGGACCAAAAATGTAGCGTAGGATCTTACGCTCAAATACAGATAAATGCAATTCGTCATTTTGTGTAAGGGTCCACGTTTGTGACCCATACATCACAACCGGTCTAATCAATGTCTTGCATAACTTGAGCTTGGTGTTAGTTGATACATACGGTGATCCAAGGAGAGGTTTAATTGAGTAGAAAGTTCAATTACCTGCAGCGATTCGAGCTTTAATATCTGTAAGTATGCTGTTGTTTGAGTCAAGCATTGATCCCAAATATTTAAAAGATTCAACTCCCTCAATTCGTTCATCGCCGCACATCAAATCTTTCTTCTCAGCCTCTCTTGAAACATTCATATGTTTGGTTTTATTATAGTTAATTTGCAGACCAATTTTCCTAGCACCACTCTCAAGCGACTTGAAAGTCTCACTCATAACAGCTTCACTTCGGCCGAGGATGACAACATCATCAGCGTAAGCAATCATCTGTACTGAGTTTATTGACAAGATATTGTTATTAGTCGGTAGTTTCTTTTGACGGCACACATATTCCAAGGCTAGATTAAAAAGTATAGGAGAGAAAGCATCACCTTGTCTTAATCCGGAGTCGACTTTAAAAAATTTTGATATTTCGTTCTCTACTCGCACACAGCATTGAGAGTTCTGTACTGTCATTTTGCATAGTGATACCAGTTTACCAGGAATTCCCATTGACACCAGAGCAGACCATAGAGTCTCTCGTTCGAGAGAGTCGTAGGCCTGCCTGAAATCAATGAAAAGTTGGTTCACAGGTATGTTGAACTCTCGACACTTTTCCAAAATCATCCTTATCGAGAAAAGTGCATCGGTGGTACCTCGGCCCCGCCGGAAACCACACTGATATTCTCCAAACAGTTGTTCAGCAAAAGGATTGATTTTGGATAGCAAAATGTAGGAAAAGATCTTATATGCTGTGCAGAGGAGAGCGATTCCTCTGTAGTTTGCACATTGTAGGCGATTATCTTTTTATGGATTGGTATCAGCATAGCTGTGTTCCAGTCTGTGGCATGGTTTCAGTCCTCCAGATCATTTGAACAAGTTCAAACAATCTTGAGGATAGAGTTTCGCCACCATGTACAATCATTTCGGATGTTATATCGCCGATACCAGGTGCTTTATTGCATTTTAATTTTGACAGCGCCGCATCGAATTCCTCTTTGGTGGGTTCGTCTACATGTACCTTTGATGCACGAATAAGCTTTGCTCGTCGCCCGACTTGTTGCTGGTCACTTAAGTTGAGAAGATTCTCAAAATAAGCAGCCCAAGTATCTAAAATATTTTTAAGGTCTACTTGTAGCTCCTCATCTTCGTTTTGAATAGCAGTCGATCTAGTTTGAGGGCCCTTCTTTATGGTTTTAACCTGTTGAAAGAAGTTACGCGATTGATGTTGCTTATTGAAGCTTTCAATCTCCTCACACTGTCTCTTCCACCATTCTCTCTTCGTTCGTCTACATAGCTTTGTAACGGCTTGTCTTGCCAGTTTATAGTTCTCCTTCGTGGACCTGGTGTTGCGTCCATGTAGACACTTCAGATAGCAATCTCTTTTGTATTGAATAGCGTCAAGACATGCTTGATCCATCCATGGCTTCTGGGAGTGGTTCTGTGGTCGTCCAAGTACTCCCTCAGCAGCGCTTAAAACAGCATCTTTGAGCAAATACCATGACTTATCGACGTCTCCATTAATGGTTTCTGATTTATCCAATGTTTCGGCCAATCCAATGTTATATATATATATATATATATATATATATATATATATATATATATATATATATATATATATATATATATATATATATATATATATATATATATATATATATATATATATATATATATATATATATATATATATATATATATATATATATATATATATATTAACGACTCTTCGTTGTTTCTTTTCGATTATTGAGCAAATACGACAGTAAAAAGACAGATCTTTAGTTAACAAAATCTCAAACTTTATTTATCAACCAGTTACAGCAACTTCCGATTTTAATTACAATAAATTCCAGGGTCTCCAATTTATGCACGATAAACTTCACCGCTTTTCCACAATTTGAATCAATAATATTCGGAATCGTAAAATCTGTATTTACTATTCCACTAAGTTCAAATTCTTTTACTATTAGTACCCAGGCTCAAGTACCCCCGATTATTCCTTATACTTGCGAATATTTATAAACACTTTTAATTGCAAAATTAAAACTGACTATCTGATATTTTGTTCCCTTATTTATATTCAAAAACACATAAGCAGAATCTTCTGGTACTCACTGTAGTTGTTTCTAGAAACAATAGGCCACACCCCTTTTTAATTCATTAATGTAAACATTCGTATAACAAATTTAATTTACATTGATTTATGCTAATTTGTATTAGTTAAAAGGAGTTAACTTTTAATTCATCTTTATGAATGAGCAAATTAAATTAACTCATTCTGGACGAAGTTTATTACATTGCCCTCCATTTAGTTTTGTTCGTCCCGAACAATATCAGCTATCGCATTGGTACTGTTACCTTGGTACGGTACCAACCTTTGCAGATGTATCACTTTCATCTTGGTACGGGGTCCCTTTTGGATGCGGTAGATAACATCATTAATTCGTTTGATTATTTTATATGGACCTTCCCAGTCTGGCTGCAGCTTGGGTGATCTTCCCTTAGTTCTCCTGGGGTTGTATAGCCATACCAATTCTCCTTCTTGAAAACCGCCACTATTTGCATTTATGTCGTACCTGGTTTTCATTTTGTCACTGGCAATCTTAATGTGGTCTCGAACCTGTTGATGGATTTTATTCATCTTCTCCCTTAGTTGTCCCACATAATCTGTTTTTGAAGATACCAGACCTCCAGGGATGCTGAACTCAATGTCACTAGGAAGATGTAGTTCTCTCCCGAACATGATATTCGCTGGCGTTTCACATGTCGTATCGTGCACTGCGCTACGATAGGCCATCAAGAATAACGGAAGATCCTTATCCCAACTTCTTTGGTTGGCTTCTACTACCTTTGACAAATGTTCTTCCATGGTTCGGTTGAATCGTTCTACCATGCCATCCGATTGTGGGTTCATAGGTGTAGTTCGTGTTTTTCTAATGTCGAGTATTCTGCACAGCTCTTCCATCAGTTGAGATTCGAAATTCCTTCCCTGGTCCGTATGCAACTCGAGCGGTGTTCCATATCTGCAAATCCATTCGTTGACTAACGTTTCAGCGACCGTAACTGCCTCCTGGTTCGGTATCGCATACGCTTCCGGCCATTTTGTAAAGTAATCAATGACCACCATGATGTATTTGTTACCTTTTGTCGTTTCCGGAAATGGCCCCACGATGTCTATAGCAATTCTCTCCATTGGGGCGCCCACATTGTACTGTTGCATCTCTCCTCGAGTTCTAGTTTTTGGTCCTTTGCTCGCTGCACAAGTATCGCATCGCCGACACCATTGCTCTACGTCGGTTCGATACCTTACCCAATAAAACCTCTCCCTTACTTTGGCTAGGGTTTTATTGACTCCCAGGTGTCCTCCAGAAATACTTCCATGCAGCTTTCTCAGTACCTCTTCTACTAGACTTGATGGCAACACCAGTTGTTCTAACACTTTCTTTCCATCAGCGGACTCCCATTTTCTTTTTAGTATCCCGTTGTCCATCAATACTGAGTCCCATTGCGCCCAGTAGCATTTCACCTCCGTACTTAAAGGTGCTACCTCTTTCCACTCCGGTCGCCTTCCCTCGGTTTTCCATTTCAATATTGGAGCCATAGCTGCTCTCTTTTAATTGCCTCGGTACACCAATCCTCAGGAGTTTGGAACTTGATTTGGCTCACTTTCATTGCCTCATTTCCCTCAGTTCTGCTACATGACTTGCACTCCTCTATACAGGGTCTTCTGGACAAGGCATCGGCGTTACCATGGATCCTTCCCTTGCGGTGTACAACGCGGAAATCCCCTTTCCTTTTTGACATCCATTTGCTTGTTGGAGAGGTTCATCATCTGGACTGGAACTACTCCTTCTTTTGCTGCTACTAGTGTTTTGCATTCCCGTCTAATGTGCCCTAACTGCCCACAATTCCAGCATCTTACTCTGCTAGATCTTCTTCGTTGATTTCGTTCAGGCTTATCTTCCAAACTTTTGACACCCATGATCACTTCATCAAGCGCTGCTTTCAGTGGCTCTTCAGCAACTTCCATCTTACGTCCTCTATCTGAACCAAGCGCTCTTTTTCCAGCTTCCATTTGTAGGGCCAATGCTAAGACTTCCGCGGGTAGTTTCTTTCCGCTGAGATACAGCTGATTTCTCATTTGTACATCTCGAAGAGCATTGATAAATGTATCAGCTGCCAGTTCGTCTCGGTGTTCAGCGTTATAGTTCGGGTATGACAGATTTACCAGTCTCAAAATGTCAGCCTCTAATTCTTGCAAAGTTTCGCTGACTCCTTGTTTTCGTGTTTTGAGCTGTATGCGATGGAGAACTTGCATATAACTTTCTCCATATCTTACTTCTAAGGCCTCCATTAGCTTGCTGTAATCACGCTCTGTCGCCGATAATGTCTGCAAAATTTCAGCAGCTCAGGAAAAAAATTCAAATTTGTGACCGTCACCGACGGCAAAGGGATTGGCCAAAAATCTAAAAAAATTACGAAATCGTTTTCTAATGGAGCACTATCAATTCCCAAAATTTGGGCAAAAACAAATTTTTGGTCGTCCCAGTTCACGTCGAATGCCCCATATATATATTTAGGGTGATTCAAAAAATTATTTTTTTTTTCGAAAAAAATAGGTAGGGAAAAACGATTTGAAATGACGAGAAAATAACGCTTGCACGCGGAAAAATTTTTTACTCAAGATTTAGAGGTCGCGCAAGTCGATTTTATTGTATTTAAGATTTTTTTTCGTAAAATTTAGATAAGATCATTATTGCCAGTGTAAATATATATTTTACGAAAAAACCACAAGGTGGTGGTGGTGGTAAAATGGTGGTGGTAAAATTTCAAAAAAATAATACTTTGTTTTCCATTATATCAAAAACGGCGATATACGTCATAATTTTTTTTTCAATGGAAATATTCCTTGAAATGTCAATTTGAAAGTTACTTTGGTTAAAACCTTAGATTATAAAATACACAGGATAAGTAATATCTTTTTAAGTTGAAGTTATTTTTATTTACATAAAGTAGTGTGCGATTTTAACGTGATAGTATTTGCACTGAAAAAACACAGTAGCCTAGAAATTTAAATATCATCGAGGTTTTCCCTTGCTTGACCAAATATGCTTACAAAATAACAGACTTATGTAGAAATTTTGTATTTAGCATTTTTACCGATTGGAGGTCATTCTCCTTATGGAGGTCATGGATTGGAGGTCATTCTCCATTCACCTTATTCAATTTTATTTTATGTTTATTTTAACTTTATTGATGTTTTTTTGGATTTTGATGTTTGATGTTGTCGAAAAATCGACAAGTTCGAGATTCGAAAATTTTTTTTTTCGGTTTTTCTCAATTTTAAGCTGCTAAATAACAATAAATCATTAAAATCAATATACCATTTGAGAGTAAGCATCTTGACAAAAAAAATAAGCACTAGTACAACATCAAAATCCAAAAAAACATCAATAAAGTTGTTCGCCGAAGATAGGGATGTTTTTTCGGAAAAATGTTAAAATCTCGAAAAATATTTATTTTTCATAATTGAAAAAATTCATGTTTATTATATGCAAATAATATAATATATAATAATATATAATTATATAATAATAATATATATAATATATAATTACGTACTTTCACAAAGTTTCATTTAAATTAAATAATTTTCACGCGAAAAAAAAATAAAAAACAGAAAAATCGGTTTTTCATCATTTTCTCGCAAACTTTGAGGTTATGTCGAAAAATGTACGAAATAAAAGTTTTAGATTTTTTTATTATCTACAACTTTTGTTTAAACACTTTTCTCTAGGAGGCCTAGTTTCGTTACAAATAACGAAAAACGGTTTTCACCCCTTACACAGCACCCCATTTCACTACTTCCCTTCATCTCAAGTTCGAAAGTTTTTTTTTTCATTGTTTATGACCTCAACTATATATTCCAGCAGGCCGTTACCTGCTACTAATTTTTTGATCTCAAAAAGTTAACGGCCCCAGCCTATTAGTATTGTTGAAATTAATGATAATAACGATGCAAACTATAACAATAATTTCTTTGGGATTTTTTGTATTAAATTTCTACACATTACTATGCATGAATTCATAGGATGAGAGAACATTTCCAAAGAAATGCAATTTCCAAAAAATCCCAAAGAAAAGCAATTTCCAATATGTAATCATAGATGAAAGATTCAACTTAAGTAAATATGAAATGATGAAGTTTCAATTTAGAAATCATCGGAGCATGAAAATTAAAATATGGTTTATCGTGGCCGCTGTGACTGTGTGTGTAAGACACACGGGATTTTAACAGGTGCCTCTGATGACTGTGAGTTCGAACCTCGGCACTAAACACACAAAAATTTTTCTTAAGAAGTTTTTCTAAGAGAAAATGAAAAATGATTTCGAATCGCAAATTTCAAGTGATTTCCAATATGTACTTAAGCTTAATTGCTCACAAAAAACCCTTCATATAAAAATAATGTTGAAAATTGTTTTCATAAAAGTTAAAAAAAACGCAACTTTATTCGGTTTTTAACAGCAGAAAAGGCTTTACTTGCAGCACATTCTAATTAAATTACACCTGAAATTTATTGTCATTTTGTAATAGCTAAAGAAAGTAACAGCATCCTTAAAAACAAAAGATATGCAAAATAAGAGTGGACAGAAAGTAATAAATTGGAATTTAAGAGAATAAATAATCACATCACAACACATCCAAGATATAAAAAACATCTAAATTGTCTGAATACGCTTCAATCACAATCTTAAGGGTGGTTTGGAAGGTTGAGTTATTTAATCTAAAATACAAACCGAACCAAAATACAATTTGGAGTCATAATTACAAAGATTAAAACAAATAGACATTCTAATTTTAATTTTTTTCAGATGGTATACAATATACATTACCATGATTTCAAAGTATTTATGCTATGTATTGCAACAATTGTCTAATCAAGTTGAAAACATCAGAAACTTAATCTTACTAATGGTAAGGCAGTCGAAATCTCACCCTTGGGTGAACGAACCATGAAATCAATAAATAACTTCAATTAACTTATCTTCATAAAAACAGTTCTGCATTCCTTCAACCATACGCAATAAAAATTCCTTTTCAATTTTTTTTGACCAAAACTAATTTACTTTCTCCCTATTTTAACACATCTTATGAAATATGTTCCAATCATACCAAAACAAAAATTCTCTAAACAATAATTTTCATACGTATTGTTTTCATGAGGGAAAAAATTTGTGAAAATTAAAAGTGCATTTTCAAAATGATAAATTATAAAGCGGAAAGGAAAAATTACTCAATTTACATAAATATTCTTTACGACATTTTTTCCTTCAATTTCCCTCTTTTGAGACAAGGATATATCTCAATATTTTCTCATAAGAATAAAAGAATATTATTGTGCAAGAAAAACCACCCTCTTACGTTGAAATACATATCATTTTTTTACATTATTGCTTGGTAGTCGATTTTTATTTTAACGAGATATGGATTATAATGACACGGTTGTGGATCACACAGCTATAATCATTATATTCAAGAAGGGGCTTGTTTTTATGCTAGACGTAGACAAATATTTTGTAAATTATATTGTTTATAGTATCAAGGGAATATACTGAATTTTATGTTTGTGAATGAATAAACCTGTTGATAGTGAATAAGATAATTCTTACCAATATTTTATTACAAACTGTTATATTAAATATAAATTTGCCATTGAACGTAGGTATTCGTATATACACAAAAAATATTCAATTTCGTTCGAAAATAAAGTTACCAAAAAAATCTACTTAAAATGAATATATTACACATCCACCTAAGATATATTTTTTATTCTTCGAAATAGTATTTTTCTTCTGCGAAAATATTTATTGCACGCGAAAAACTAAATGTTACACATCATAATAGTTATAAAAAAATTTTAAGAATTGTTGTTAAGGGACCTTGGTCTTATGTATTGTTGTGACATATATTGTAATTCATACTACACATTTTTTTAAAAAAATATTGCGACGCTGATGCATAGGCTGACTTCACCACAGCTCTGGAAACATAGTGTTCTGGATATATAATGAGCTACTATCCATAAAATACTTTAATTAAAAGCTAACCAATATTAAGGACTTCGTAGTTCCAATAATAAAAATATTAAAGCAGGCAGTAGTATCCCAACAAACATAAATTTTGTTGTACGAGAAAAAGTAAAAAAAATTTTTATCGGAAGTGACAAAGCTGCAGTTAGGATGCAGAACTGTTGTAAACCGTACTAAATGTGTATGTACCAAATTTTATCCAATTCGATTATCAGGTACAGAAGTTATTGAGCTTCCAAAATAACAGGTGCTTGGAGGACCCCCTACCACTTTGTTCACTATCGCTAAAAAAACTAATCAGATCCTTGCCATACATATTTGCATCTTTTTGCAAAGTATAATCAAAATTCATTCACGAACGAATGTTGTGTGCTTCCAACAAACATTGAAACAATAAACAGGTGTTCGAGACGACCCCACCACTTATCCCAATATTGTCCAAAAACTAGTCAATTCTTTGTCATTAAAGTCTTCATCTTTTTTCAAAGTGCCATTAAAATTGATTAATGAATGAAGTCTGTATGCTCCCAACAAACTTTAAAAACAAAGTGTGAAAAGTCAGCAGTTGTATGGTAGACCCCCCGCCACTTTGATCATTGTGTCCCAAAAGATTATAATTAAATTCTTACACTAATTGAAACTTTTCCATAAGTTTTAACATAATCACTTCATTATTGTAGGCTGTAGTGTGCATAAAGATACTGAAAAAACAATTTAAAAATTTTTTTTTTACCGGAAGTAAAAAACCGGAAGTTGGGATGCATAATTTTTGTAAATCATACTAAATGCTCATGTACAAAGTTTCATCCAATTTTATTCTCAGGTACAGATGTTATAGAGCTTTAAAAAAAAACAGGTGTATGGGACACCCCCATCTACTTTGTTCACTATCGCTCAAAAACTAATCAGTTCTTTGCCATACATGTTTGCATTTTTTTCCAAAGTGTCATCAAAATTGGTTCACTAACGAATGCTGTGTGCTCCCAACAAACATTGAAAAAAGTGTGACACATTAAACAGGTGTTCGGGAGGACCCCCACCACTTATTCCAATATTAACCAAAAACTAATCAGTTCTTTGTTACTTAAGTCTCCATCTTTTTCTAAAGTGTCATTAAAATAAATTAATGAATGAAGTCTGTATGCTCCCAACAAATTTAAAAAACAAAGTGTGAAAAGTCAGCATTTGTATGGTAGACCCCCACCACTTTGATCAATGTGTCCCAAAACATGATAATTATCTTTTCACCCTAATTGAAACCATTATCCATAAGTTTCATCATAATCGCTTCATTATTGTAGGCTGTAGTGTGCATAAACACACTGAAAAAACTTCAAAAAATTACAAAAAAATTTTTTTTACCGGAAGTGAAAAACCGGAAGTTGGGATGCAGAACTATTTTAAACCGTACTACATACTCATGTACCAAGTTTCATCCAATTCGCTTATCAGGTACAGATGTTATAGAGCTTTCAAGAAAACAGGTGCTCCAGGGACCCCCCACCACTTTGTTCACTATCGCTCAAAAACTAATCAGTTCTTTGTCATACATGTTTGCATCTTTTTCCAAAGTGTCATCGTAATTCATTCACGAATGAATGTTTTATGCTCCCAACAAACATAAAAACTTTGTGGAAAAAACCACCACCGTATGGTGGACCCCCCAACCCTTTATCCAATGTGCTCCAAAAGCTGATAAAATCTTTCTCATGTTATTTAAAAGCTTTTGGCAACGTTTAAGGAAAATCGATCGGTAATTGTAGGCTACAGTAGGGATAAAAACCTGAAAAAAAAACTTTTTAACTGGAAGTGACAAACCGGAAGTTGGTATGCAGAAATATTGGAAACAGTACTAAAACCTTATATACTAAGTTTCAATAAGATCATAGCCCGGGATCAGAAGTTATTCAAGATTTAAACTTAGAGGTGTTCGGGAGACACCCCGCCATTTTGTCCAAATTTAAAATGAATCCAGATCTTCCATTTTCAAGTTCACCTGTATCATTTGCCAAAGTTTCATCAAGATCCTATGCAGAAAACTTAACCAAAACCCATTCATTAAATTTTCTGCGTTCGTTACAAAAACTATTTTGTATAGCGCGAATTGTTTTTCAAGACGCGAGTGGTTGCAGCACTAGAGCGCAGCGAACTCTTGTTTGGAAAACACGTTTGCATTAGTTATACAATATACTATGGAAAAAAGAATAAAGAGTCAGGAAAAAAAATTAAAGAGGGCAGAGGTAAAGAAATTGATATAAACATCACGGTTTTGTTATGATTTATGTTTTAAAGATATCTCATATGAAAGTATGTTCCCGAGTCGAACTTTAACTACGATTTAAGTAGTAGACATTTTTAAATGGACCTATTTTAGTTCTTTTCATCCTTCATTGCATGCAAAAAGAACTTTTTACTCTTGATAAACTTATTAACTCGTACAAAATCTAAAAACATACTATTTAACATCGAATTATAATCTCAAAAAACTACTTACAGACTACTTATTCTTAAAATACTACTTTACACCTAATCATAAGCCTGTTTTTCAACACCTTACTAAGTACTTATTATATCCTAAGAACTTAAAAAGTCCTCTCAATTCTATCAACGTACAAAATTAACATCTTGTTTGAATCTTCAAAAACTATTTACGATTCCGATCTGTTTCGCATCAAACCCGACAAACATTTTTATACACGAAGATAGCATTCGTATATTTAAGTTCTAAATTGGAAATGTATGAGTGTGATTTTGTTGTAAAGGATGCGTCCAATTGTTCCCCATTTTTTTAATGATACAATTTAAAAGACCAAAATTCAGAAATCAAAAAATTTAAATATTTGATTTATGTGTAGAAAATAATACTAATTTTCCATAATTTTCTCAATATTATGAAAAATTAAATTAAAATATCGATAAATCGACATGAAAGACAAATAAAAAATATTAAAAAAATATAATAATTTTTTTAAACCACTAAAATTTATTATTGAAGGACATATTTGTTTAACGAGACTGTTTTTATTACATTCAACAAAAATTTTCTTTCACACATAATTTTATATGCAAATAATATTAAAATTATTCAATTCAATTAAACGCATGTAAATTATTTCATAAACTGTTAAATAAAACCAGCCATGTTAGAAAAATACTTTTTATTTTTCTATATTTATTCTTTCTTTTCTTTTGTTTATTATTATTATCATTAAACAGATTCGTTGTTTATTATTACAGAAAGACCAAAAAAAATTTATTTTTAACGCTTATTTAACAACTCAAATGGGATTTTTTTCCGGTAACTCGCTTTTGGAGAAGTTATGTAGATGTTATTTTTGTATTGAAAATAAGTGATATTTAAATACTCTAAATTCTAAATACAATTCAATTAACCGAATATTCAGTTAACCGGAATTTTAAATTCTATGCAAAAAACAATTAACATTCAAAGATGTATTAGTATATGATCTTAAAGACTACAGTGTGAATAGAAAAAAATATTAGATTTTACAGTGTTAACAGAATAAAAATATAACATCATGAAACAATTTTAAAATGTATAAGGTTTACGATTTCTTTGTACGAAAAACACAATCTAGTCCCTGGGCCCACGCCGATTTCATTTGATGATTACCACATATTTTATACTTCGTGAGGCGCCTATCCTTGACGAGCCCGAAAACCTTTTTTTTGCCATTTTTATCGATTCGGCCGTTTTTTCGTTCGGCAAGCTCCGAAAAACGCCGATTGCCCACGATCTTGTGATTGATTTAAAATATAAGCTGTCACATACTTCCTCTGTTCCGAAATAAGTGAGCTATTTCAGTTTTTTCGATAAATTTTCCTAAACTTAGAAAGAATTTTTGATCATGTACTTGATTAATGAACGCAAACATACAACATTACATTACATTATTTTTCTATATTAATTATTGACAATAAAATCGTTAGGAAATCAACCAAAAATTATGGAAGTAAATTATTATTTGATTGTGCTACTGAAATTGTTTTTCTTTTAAAATACTATAAGTAACCGTAGTAATCGATGTCATTTTGATTCGTCTAGTAAAAGTCCTAGTGAAAACTAGAAGTAAAATGGAAAAAAGAAATCTTAGTGATGAAGAACGAACAGATCTTCTACAATTTCTATAGCAAAATCATGTGAAGTACAGGATAAAGAAAGGTACTATTGCGCAGGTAGCTGCCAGATTCTCAACGTCTAAAGCAACGGTTAAAAGCATTTCGAGCAAAAGAGTAGAAGGAGGAAAAAGACTGTTTAATTTGCGTTCTAGAAAAAAGGGGCGCTCTGTAGGTAAAACGATTGACCGGCGAGAAAATTTGAAAAAAATGATGAATGTAGACCTACTACTATTCGTACTTTATTAAACGTACTATTCGTACTATTTTTTATATTATTCGTATGCTATTCATCCTTTGTTTCCGTTCCTCCATCATTATAGTTATAATGCAGTGACTTAGCAAACTTTTTTTCACATAGCTCCACTTATTATGGAAATATTAAAAAGCTCACTTATTTCGGAACAGAGGAAGTACAATATATAAGAAGTTGAATGAAGTGAGTAAATATTTCCATAAAGGAAATTGGCTTTTCCATAAAGGAAATTGACCATAAAGGGAATTGAAATTGACCTTATATCATTTATTCTTCATTTCAAAATTGAATTATTTGAAATTGATTCAATCATATTTAATTTTCACATAAACACTACGTGCGGTTGCCTCAACTACACCGTTCTACGTCTACATCTGTATAATCAATTTCGTGGTTCGATTCGCCATATTAGCAGAAAACATTGCTGTTGCTCAAGAGAGTTTTCAAAACAATTCATCAACCTCAATACGACACCGTTCTTAAGAAATTAGACTTAAAGCGGTGATGGAAAACTATAAAAAAATAATTGTATTTGTGGACATATATCATAAATTCGGGTGACATTAACATTTGTATAACAAGGCCATTCATAAAGCCGTAGAAACGCCAATATTACAGTTTGATAACGCTGCCTGATGAGACTCATTCCATTTAAATGGCTGTGAAAGTAACAAAATTGTTCATTCTAGTTAATAAAAAGTTCTCAAATTAACCAGCAGTTCCATTTGCATCCGTGAAAATTTGACTTTGGGGCATTCTACGCAAAGCGAACTGGTGAAAAATTTGTATGTTTCCGATTTTAGTAATATATAAAAAATGTTTTTACATCATACAGTCTGGTTAACGAACTAGAGTGCCTTAAAAATTTGACTAAACGTTTGACTAAATGGAAGGGATGCGCTACATCAAATTCCATTTACATTTAAAATGTTACAATAAAATAAATAAAGTAGTCGAATTTATACTTCATTTAATGAGCTTTTTAAATACATTTTTGGATTCTAAAAATATATTTTTTTAAAATTTTTTTTTTTTGAAAATAGCTAATAGTGTATAGATAATCCTTACCACGATTCATAAATCGTTTAGAACCTATGCCCACCGTAGGGCATCAGCCGATACGATTTAAAACTTTAACTTTAACGATATGCTGCTAAACGATTTCTACGCCCATTATGAAAGATGACAAGGATTAGTTAAACACTATTAGCTATTTTAAAAAAAAAAAAAATTAAATGGTTTGTTTATTTACCTTTGTGAAATTCAAATTTTAAAATTTAAACATATTTAAAATTTTTTTTTAATTTAAAAATGTATTTTGGAAGCTCATTCAATGAAGTATAAATTTAACTGCTTTTATTATTTTGATGTTTTACTAATCTCTCGTCCTCTACACCTTAAGACACATCAATACCTCCTTCTACCTCTAAAAAAGTAAGGGAACGTAACGCTGACGCTTCTGTGTCAAACAAAAAGATAAGATTAAAATACCTTCCTCAACAACATCCTTTTGATTATGCAATTTAAAAACACGAGTAGAGCAACTAAAACTCCCGCTCGCTATCTTAGTTTCCTATTATACTAAATTCTCTATTTCTTTTATTTCATATCTTTTTATATTCAATAGCACTAAGAGGGGAGTTTTTTTTGGAAAAGTAAGGGGTCCCAGAATTGGCTGAGAATCCTTCTTCTATGATTGGAATTGCGGCCGAAATGGGATTGTATTAACACAACATACCATAACATGGTTTTACTTTTTTTGTTATGTTGTGGCTATGGTAAGGTAAAACTCTTGTACGAGAAGCGAGAGTAAAATTATTCTTTTCAGGGCGATTTATTTTCGAGGGACATTTTGGAGGGACTCAAAATGTCGGACAAAAATAAAATACATAAATACATAACAATTTGTTTTTAATTTATCGTTTAACGATCTTAACGTTATGTAATTTAACGATTTATTTTATAAGGTTTGCTTGGCATGAATTATAATAAGTATTGTATTGCGATAATAAAAATAAAGTGCTACGAGAGAGATTACCTGTTTTATTTTAAGATATAAAAGTGACTACAGTTATAACGAAAAGAAATAAATCTTATTACTGGGGTTATAAATTTACACGAAGAAAAACAAGCACGAGGTATGGAAATAAAATGTCTAAGTCAAAAGATAACCCGCAATTATTTGATCCATCAAATGTAACTTAATCCACCATGATAAATATTGATCCGGTTTTATCACTTGCAGCTCCGTACAGTAATTTTAAAGTGCAAAATATTTTAATTTTTCAACGAGGTCAACGTAAGGATCAAAACATAACCTCAAATTTCCACGATACCACTACGATTATTTACCGCATCAGTTCCCAACCTTTGGAACTCTTGATAAAACGTACACAACGGCATCAGAAAGAAACGAAAATAAGAAAAAGGAATTATTGGTAAGAGAGTGAGGACTCTTAGAACAAGAACGAGCATTATTACGAGGGAAATAGCTAATGAACCAAAAAAACGTCAAAATTATAATGAAATCCATGCTATTCTCAAAACGGATTCGAACTATGGCACTGACGAGGATAGTTCGAATCCCAATCCAAAACACGTATAAGAGATAAATGGAGTTTTTCCCTGAGAAAAAATCCAAAATATAATTTCGAATTGAAAAATTCAAAATACTTAATTGCTTGGGTTTAAGTGACCAAAAAATCTCTAATATATAATTCAAAATTTTCAATATTCAAATCTAGTGAATTAAAAATTATTAACAGGTTTAATGTACAGTAACATTGTCTTTCGTATGAAGTAAATATAAATTCAAAAAACATCTAGAATTTAATTAGTGTTAGTCACAACAACTAGTTAGAAATTGTCTTCCAAACTTGTAGATCACAAGTTATTCATTCAATGCTAACTTAGTTAGAGTATGATAAAACATATGTTCGTAGAGTTAATTAGACTACATACACTAGGATTGGCTAATTGAATTACAAAAAACAGAAATACCTAATGAGAAAAATTCAACTTAAAGTAGTTAAATAATGATGAAATTTCAACTTTGTAATACCATCGCCTCGGTAGGTTAATTAGATAGCGTGTCTGCCAAAACGGATTTGAACTATGGCACTGACGAGGACAGTTCGAATCGCAATCCGAAACACGTATAGGAGAAATACGGAGTTTTTCCCTGAGAAAAAACCCAAAATATACTTTCGAATTGAAAAATTCAAAATACTTAATTGCTTGGGTTTTCAAAAAATCTCTAATATATCTCTAATATATCTAATCTACTGAATTAAAAATTATTAACAATAATAAAGTTATATGTAGAAATAAACATATCTTAGTTTCTAGTTTCCTTAATTAGTAATGAAAAGCATCCTGTATTCAGTATTTTAAATGTCTTACTTTGTAAATTCCTTATATTGCTTACCTAAAAATATAAAATAAATAACATTAATGGTTTTTATATATTATTATTCGTCGCTTTAATAATGAAACAACGTATTCGCAAAAGTGTAGTTTCGAGATAATTGGGTTTAAAGATTTTTCGATTTTCTGATTTTCGTTTTCTCGGCAGCACTATTGAATGAATAAAGATATTGGAAAAAAAATTTCTACCAATTAATCTTGACTAATTTCCCCACAGCATATTAAAATTTCACATTGGTACCTGCTGGCTTTTTTACCTAAAAAGAGGTGAAAAGTCAATCAGGTACCTTATACGTTATTTCATATTTCATATACGTTATTTCATTTTGCATGGAAGTACGATTAAGCCTAAAACTAATTATTATTAAACTAACGCATGATATTCTTACAATTTTTTATTTATATGAACCGGCATATCATGCAGTAATGAATGATGCTTATACAATATTTTAGATTTACCATTTGGTGTGGCAATCGTAATGTATGTAAAGTATACGACACTGATTTTACCCAAGTTATTATTCTGTAGGAATTGAAATATCGTACATGCATTTAAGCTGTTTCAATATTTAACCAAATTAAAATTTGCATGTACGTTAATTAACAATATATTAATTTTCACCCCCAGTTATAAAAAAATTGGAAAATGTTAAAATGCCACTTTATAGACATCCTTATGGGGAACGCAGCGCACCCATTATATAATAACAACGTATATATGGCATACGTTATTTCATTATTAAAGCGACGATATTTTCCTATAACAAAAAGTTTAAATTAAAATAGAAAAGATAAAAAAATAATTTTAATATATTTATTTAGAAAAATTATAATTTTTATAAAAACACAACAGTAAAACAAGAGCATAGATTTTTAACCGCTGTTTCGTTTGCTTTAAAATTTACAGTTATACACTTCATTCCCTTTATCCAAAAACTACATCCGTAATCAATACAATAATGTTCGATTATCGATACGTTATTAATTTGAACAATGAACTGTTATTACTGAGAAGAGATTGAATGATTTTCGATTTCATCTCTGATTATTTTTCTAATATTTGAACAGTTTCAATTTCATGCCCTTCAGCAGGGATATGAATTTTGAAGTGTATGTCTAGATTTATACAGTTTTTCTATATTTAATTTTCTGAAATAGAAAAGCTATGAAAACAAAAATAAAACGTTATAAGGGGAATCATATTCCATTTGAAAAACGTTTATCAGAAAATCTCATTTTGATGAAGTTTTTTTTGTTGAATAAAGTTATACATGGGATGTATTTATATAACTAGATTGCAAAAAATTTGATTTTCTCAGAACTAAAAGTAAAGTTTGTTACTCTTACTTTGTTGAAACAACAAGTCCGTTGTATTGTTTGTAAAAACCATTATCTAAAGCAACAACTTAAAGTTGCATAGCAAGCTTATAAAAGCTGCATCTTTCAATTTCATATAGTTCTATCAGGGCATACAGAAAAAAGAAAGATTGGGGTACCAAGAATAAAACAGTCTAGTCGAACAAAATTAATACTATATTACTATTATATTATTATTTTATGTTTATACTTATTTTTACTCAGATAATAGAGTAATCTACCAGAGTTTCTAACATTCCTTGACAAAGAAGTGAATTGCTTTATTTTTTGTTTTTGACAAATGATCTTTCGTTACAATGTAAAAAATCAGAGCCGGATAAGGTGGATCAGATCATATTTTGGTCTTCACACATTTAAATTTACAAGTTTCTAAACAGTTTAAAGCTAATCCTAATCTTGTTTGAGATTATAAAGCTACAGATTTGCAAGGGCTTAGAAGTATATTTAAAACCCTAATTACTTGAGTCGAGTCACACCAGGTGATATGACCTGACAAACATTCTGTGCATGGTGCACGAGTCTATGCACATTTCACACACTTTCTTATTTTAGTAATTTTAAGTTTTTTTTTTTAATATTCTAGTGTATATTTCAAATTAAGTTGAAGTTTAGAAGTATTTGAGTGCTAACGTCATACAAAATTGTTTTAATTTAACATTAATAAATCATGTAAACACGTATAGAAAATGTGCATAGAACTTTCAGGCATAAATACATTGATATTTGATGTATGGAAATTGCAGTCGTGTTTTTAAGTTGTAAAATGAAAATGTATGTGTGTGATTGAATTTGTATATGAGGCGTCCATTTTATCGTCATTTTTTAAATGAAACAATTTAAATCAAAGAAAATCAGAATTCAAAAAATTTAAATATTTGGCTTACATAGAAAAAAAAAATTAAATTTCCACAATTTTTTTAATAATATAAAAAAATAAATTTAAATATCCTTATTAAAATCCCTATTTAAATATCTTATATAATGATATAAGATATTATAATATAATATAATATTCGGGATTTTTGTGAGCAAATAAACTCAAGTAACTATGGAAACAATTTGAATTTCTTCAATTTAAAGGTATTGTTGGAAATAAATCAGAAAAAAAATCCGTTTTTCTCTTTTACGTGTTTCGGTTGGGATTCGAACTCATAACCTCATCAGTGCCAGTGTGAATTCAAATTCTTTGGCAGACACGCTATCCACTTCGCCACCAACGCGATGATATTTTGAAGTTGATACTTCATCATCACTCTATTTACTTAAGTTGAATTGACACTTGGTCAATTATTGTCAAATATGCGCTTCCTTATTAGCCATCATTTTGGGGAATTTATTATCTTAAATATTTTTGCAAAATGACAAACAAAATATATTAAATAAATAAGAAATTTTTTAGAAGTGCTAAAACTAATTACTCAAAGTCGCCGTTTGTTTTTAGTGTATGTTTTTACTACCTTCAGAAAAAAAATTCGTTTGCATATAATTTTAGATGAAAATAAAATAAAGTTCACTAATTTATTATTACGAAAGTCATATTATTTCATAAAACTTAAATGAAACCAGTCATTTTAGAAAATGTTAACCTTTTCACTTTCCATTTTTATTCTTTTATTCTTTTTTGTTGAAGTGAAAACTTCTTAAACTTCATCGCGTTGTGCGATTTTGTATGGGGATAAACTCAAATAATTAAATTATAGTCACGCCGAATAAATATATTAAATATAAAATACCTATCGTAACGTTTCAAATTGCATTATGGATATCGCGGTCGATTGAGGTTCTATAAGTCGAGAGTTTAATTCCTGGAGTGGTACCATTTTTTATTGTTGTTTTTTTATTCATGAATTGATAAGAATCTTAAAAATTTCTTTTTACGGATTTTAAATCGGATTTCAAATAATTTTATTTGACTTGCAAGAAAATTGTTTTTAATGTTTCGATTTTCAATTAAAATTAGGCCAAATCATTTTTGTTGATTTTGGGTAAATTAAATATTATAAATGATTGGATTTTAGTTTTTAAGTTGAGTTGAGTTCGAGTTTTAATAAAGAATAGTCGAGTTAAGTTTTAGTTTTAATAACCAATATTTGATTTTTAAGTAATTTTAATTTCAAGTACCATCCAAGTGCAAGTGATCCTCACCAAGATATATAATAATTCTAACTTAAAAATAAATAAAAATTATAATAAAAGTTATATTATAATTAAAATTATATAAAAAAAATAAATTAATAATAGTTTAAAACTAATAATAAGTGTTTTAGTTAAAAGTTCAAAGTTCAAAGTTCAAACAATACAGTTGAAATTATTATCATTTCGATATTAACAAGAAAATTCATTATTTTTTTCGCAGGAAGTGCTATAAATAATAAAATATTGGTTTTCCCATAATTTTTTCTATAATTTCATTCCCGTGAAATAAAATAAGGAAAATAAAAACTATAGTATTTGACATCTTCATTACAAGAGATTGATTTAAACACAGTTTAAGGCTGCGGACAATTTACAGTATTTAAATTTATCGATAGTGTAGATTTTTAAGGTTATTGCTATATAGTCTTATAGCACAGTGTGACGTCAATACGAAATAAAATTTAGAATGCATTCAGGAGGATTTTTACGACATCTCAATATTTTCTTCAGTTTTTAAAAGAAATTGTTTGGCTGTATTCTAAACCAAAACTTATTTGAAACTTATTTGTGGAGACTTGCTTATTTAAATAAGTAGCCTAAAGGGGGTGACTTATTTGTAATTTTTTTTCATAAAAAAATCTAATTTGATTTTTCAGTGTCAAATATTTTTCTGTTTGTTTACTAAATGATTTTAAGGAATAAAACTTCTTTTTCGATCCGTATTAAAATTAATATAATAATTTAAAATGAAAATGAAAATGATAGTTTGAGAATTCTTTAATTGGTCAAATTAAATAAATCATTTTAATTAAATTTATGTTCGAATTTACTTTTATGTTGCGGCCTAATTAAGTATATGCTAAATCATTTAGAATAGCTTTTAAATACTTATTTAAAATGGCGGTGAATAAGTAAGTCTACATAAACAAGTTTCAAATAAGTCGTCACTTAGAATAGAGCCCCAGTGACTATTCTGTTTTTTATACTTCTTGTTATTGTTTTCGGTTTAAGTGTGGTGTGTAAGTGGTAGAGTAAGTAAACATTTGTTGTATTTTTAAGCAAAATAAAAAAATTGTGTTTGTCATATTTGATTTGTGTGTTTTCTTTACACTTTTTAATAAAGAAAACGCAGTTGATAGTACGAATAACCTAAGTCCTGAAATTAATGATAATATAGAGGAATTTCACGAAGATTCAACAACGTTTTGACTTGACCCCTTTTAATTTTGATTATTTTTTGTTTATATAGTCTTTCATAAATAAAAAATACAAGTTCTCTTAGAATTTTTTTTTTGGACCAGGGGTCTTTACAGGGTGCCCCTCAATTTTTTGTTATTTTGTGATGTGGGTGCATTTTGACGAGCGATTGTAGAAAAACTACTCTACCGATTTTCATAAATGATATGTCGTTGAATAGGTATTAGGCCAAATCATTTTTGTTGATTTTGGGTAAATTAAATATTATAAATGATTGGATTTTAGTTTTTAAGTTGAGTTGAGTTCGAGTTTTAATAAAGAATAGTCGAGTTAAGTTTTAGTTTTAATAACCAATATTTGATTTTTAAGTAATTTTAATTTCAAGTACCATCCAAGTGCAAGTGATCCTCACCAAGATATATAATAATTCTAACTTAAAAATAAATAAAAATTATAATAAAAGTTATATTATAATTAAAATTATATAAAAAAAATAAATTAATAATAGTTTAAAACTAATAATAAGTGTTTTAGTTAAAAGTTCAAAGTTCAAAGTTCAAACATTACAGTTGAAATTATTATCATTTCGATATTAACAAGAAAATTCATTATTTTTTTCGCAGGAAGTGCTATAAATAATAAAATATTGGTTTTCCCATAATTTTTTCTATAATTTCATTCCCGTGAAATAAAATAAGGAAAATAAAAACTATAGTATTTGACATCTTCATTACAAGAGATTGATTTAAACACAGTTTAAGGCTGCGGACAATTTACAGTATTTAAATTTATCGATAGTGTAGATTTTTAAGGTTATTGCTATATAGTCTTATAGCACAGTGTGACGTCAATACGAAGTAAAATTTAGAATGCATTCAGGGGATTTTTACGACATCTCAATATTTTCTTCAGTTTTTAAAAGAAATTGTTTGGCTGTATTCTAAACCAAAACTTATTTGAAACTTATTTGTGGAGACTTGCTTATTTAAATAAGTAGCCTAAAGGGGGTGACTTATTTGTAATTTTTTTTCATAAAAAAATCTAATTTGATTTTTCAGTGTCAAATATTTTTCTGTTTGTTTACTAAATGATTTTAAGGAATAAAACTTCTTTTTCGATCCGTATTAAAATTAATATAATAATTTAAAATGAAAATGAAAATGATAGTTTGAGAATTCTTTAATTGGTCAAATTAAATAAATCATTTTAATTAAATTTATTTTCGAATTTACTTTTATGTTGCGGCCTAATTAAGTATATGCTAAATCATTTAGAATAGCTTTTAAATACTTATTTAAAATGGCGGTGAATAAGTAAGTCTACATAAATAAGTTTCAAATAAGTCGTCACTTAGAATAGAGCCCTAGTGACTATTCTGTTTTTTATACTTCTTGTTATTGTTTTCGGTTTAAGTGTGGTGTGTAAGTGGTAGAGTAAGTAAACATTTGTTGTATTTTTAAGCAAAATAAAAAAATTGTGTTTGTCATATTTGATTTGTGTGTTTTTTTTACACTTTTTAATAAAGAAAACGCAGTTGATAGTACGAATAACCTAAGTCCTGAAATTAATGATAATATAGAGGAATTTCACGAAGATTCAACAACGTTTTGACTTGACCCCTTTTAATTTTGATTATTTTTTGTTTATATAGTCTTTCATAAATAAAAAATACAAGTTCTCTTAGAATTTTTTTTTCGACCAGGGGTCTTTACAGGGTGCCCCTCAATTTTTTGTTATTTTGTGATGTGGGTGCATTTTGACGAGCGATTGTAGAAAAACTACTCTACCGATTTTCATAAATGATATGTCGTTGAATAGGTATTAGAACAAAGTTTTTAAAAATGTACACTGTTAATTTTTTGAAATAATTTTTAACGGTGTAACATAAGAAAAAAACGGTGTAACATAAGAAAAGATGGCGCAACACCCTGTTTTTTTAAAACTAAATTGAAGCTTATTTTATATCTAACTACTTGTGAAAGTTTAGGACATGCATTATTTTTTGTTTTAAAGATAAAATTTGTTGTGCATATGACTGTCGGGAATCAGTTTTTTTTGTTCTGGAGGAAAATTATAAAAATGGCGTTATAAACTAGGAGATTTATGTTAAATATCAAATATTTTATTATTAAATGAACTTTTTAAAATATTATAAAAATTATATATGTACAATAAAGAAAATATGAGCAATTTCAATCAAGTTCAGCAAAATTTTGCTACATTTTGACTCGAACCTTTTTAATTTGGTTTATTTTTTGTTTATAGACAGCCTTTGATAAATGACAAATACGACTTCCCGTGGAATTCTTTTTCCACCAGGGGCCTTCACTGGGTGCCCTTGAATTTTTGTAAGTTTTTCATGTAGAGTTCATTTTGACGAACATCTGTAGAAAAGCTGCTTAATTGATTTTCATAAATGATATGTCGTTGAATAGGTGTTGAAAAGAAATTTTTGAAATTGTACATTGTTAGTTTTTACTTCAACAACTGGAAGAAAGATTACTAAATGATTTTGACGTTAAAGGAATCCTTCAAGTCAAATAATTAATTAAACAAATAATTTTGCTCTCGTTCTCCTGATTCATATTTTGTTTTTTATTGAATTTGATGTTTTTCTCAATTTATAACAGTGGGGAAGTGTGGTAAAGTAAGAAAAGATTTTGTTGTATTTAGAAGATAAAAACACAGCTATTTCACAGTTTTCACTTCTGTCGGCAGTCCTCAAGACAACCTTCTTTTATTCTATCATTATATTAATTTCGTTTCGCTTCGTTTTTTATTATTCGTGAAACATATTGGGTGTTGTGCTGGGGCAGTTACTATTAACTAAAACGTGAATTGCTTTTTGTTTCTACGTTCGCACAACAGCCCACAGCGGAACTGATGCTTGTCACCGGCTGCTTAATACAGCTTCTTGTTGGGCTAAATTTCAGGCTAAAAATTTAAACAATTGTACATGGTAGTGAAACTGTTTCTTGTAAATCATCCAAACTATATCTCATGACTTCAGTTGGCTATTTCAGCAACACTGAAGAAAAGTAATCTGATGTGTGAATTTATTTTATTTTACTTCGGTTTTGAAAAACCCAAAGTATTGAATCCACGAGCTAAAAGTGAAATTCTTACAAACGACGAAATTTCGAAAACCGCTGGAGGGATTTCAAATTTTTTTCTTCTAAAAATAGGTATACTCAATAAGAAGAGCCGAAAGGTGTTCGATAACTGTACCGGAAGTCTGTCAAAAAAATCGTCAAGTCTATCAAAACAAGAAAATTTGCATATTTTTTGCTTAAAAAACGTTCACTTTAAGTGATAATGAGTAATAACCTTAAATTTAAAGAAATTTTGATAGTAGGGATTGGTATGTGAGACCAAAGACTAGATTATTGCATTATAAGTTTGTCAAAAAGTTATTGTCATTTGTGTCAAAAGAATGATTGTCATTTATTTTTTAACCCAATTATTGGAAGAAAAAATAGAATCAATTATTTGTATGACATCAAAATTGAAATGTGATAAACATGAAATTGGACACGGAAATTTTAGATTTTATTATAATTTTTGAAATATTTTTAGAATTTTGAAAAAAGTTTGTATTTTTGATTTTTTTATAATTTTTGCAATAATTTAAAATTTTTTGATTAAATTTAAATTTTTGATTTTGCAATAATTTCTGGAATATTTTTAGAACTTTGAAAAAAAGTTTAAATTTTTGATCTTATTTAATTTTTGGAATATTTTTGAATTTCTGAAAGAAATCTGAATTTGCAATTTTGTAATATTTGTTTTTGAGGAATTTGCTGATTGTATCATCTTTTCACAAAATTATGTTAATATATGATCTGTTATAATTTTCCGGCAACGAATTGTGGTTTCGTGTTAGTTTTGTAATAAATTTCTAAACAGAGATAAAATGCTTGCACTTTTACAAAAAGTTTTATGTTTGATATACATTGTTGCCGATAACTTAAAACAACGTCCTCATGTCCTCCTAAAGAAATGCAATTTCCAATATGTAATCATAGATGAAAGATTCAACTTAATTAAATATGAAAAATGATGAAGTTTCAATTTAGAAATTATCTGAACACGAAAATTAAAATAGAGTTCGTCATGGCCGCTGGCTAAGTTGTGTAAGACACACGGGATTTGAACATGTGTCTCTGATGAATGTGACTTCGAATCCTGGCACGAAACACAAAAAAATTTTTCTAAAGGAACTTGAGAAAACATGAAAAGTTATTTCGAATTGCAAAATTCAAGTGATTTCCAATATGTACTTAAGCGTAATTGATCACAAAAAAACCCCTCCAGATTGAAAGTCCTATAAATGTTTTATGCCAAAAACTATATCAAAATCCGTAAACCGAAGTCTTGATATCTCAGAACTGTGAGATTTCATCATCCCCTTCATATTTTTAATTTTAGTTTCGTTTGTTTGTTTTTTTTGTTAATTTTGATCTTGAATAGTTTGATAGAGCTTTTTAATTGGTTTATTATTTCAAAAGAAAAGTATTTTAGTAGCAATTTGGCTTATGCCGCTTCTATACAACGAAAAAATAGTTATATCCGTTTATTAGTAAGGCCGAACACATAGGTTTCCAAAAATATATAAGAATTTATAAATTTCGTATTGTAAGGATGTATAACAGCTTTTCCAGAACCATTCGTTTGTCACCAACAACTTTAAATTTATTTCCTTTCCTATTTTACATTAAATTATCTTTAATCTTTCATATAAATTTCCAAATTTGACACCTTGAAACAAAAATAATGAATCTCATTACTCACTATAAATCAAACAATGCCTTTTCTTCCTTTTAGAAAATAATAAAAAAATAGTTTCTTTCGCCTTGACAGCTTTAAGGAAATAAAAATAATTTTAATATAATTTTTGTTAATTACATCCGTTGTAGTTCTTGGAAACGAATATATAAAATAAAATTAAAAAAAACTTAAGATTTTCTATTGAATATTTAATTAAATTATAACAAGTAATTATGAAACGGTACCTTGAGAAAATTTTATACCAAATTTTAACAGCTTTTATTCGTTTTCTCCAAAACCTTTAAAGGAGCTTAAGGTTGTTCTTTTTATTTTCAATTTACTAGAATTTTATTTTTGTTTTGAAATAAACCAACTACAAATAAGATATAGGTCTCAAAAAGAAAATTAAAAAATAAATTTAATCCAAAATAACGTAACGCTATAGAAAAGATAGTTTGCTCATAAATTCCGTCTCGTTAACTGAGTTTTTCTTTGATTTTTTTTTTGTTTACTGGGTTATTAATTTCAAAGAGTTTTTCTTTAATTTCATTTACTTAAGAAAATACGATGCGATTTTTTTTGTTCGTTAGCTTTATCAAATTAACTAGAACAACAGAAACTTTTGCAATTAAATAAAATGTTACAAAATCATTAGAAAGATAAAAAGACAGCATTTTCGTTTAAACGCTTAAAATTGAACTTTAGGATTACAAGACAAGAAAAGTAACAGTTTTTAATACAAAGTCATTGGGATTTGAAAAAAATTCTTAGATTAAAACGATGCGGTCAATCACTTGTTTGTGAACGATTAAACGTTTAAATTTGAATTGGAAATTTAGATTCATGTTAAAAACGTTTGTACATTCAACATTGCACTTATCAATGGCACGAATTTTAAAAATTTCAAAAAGGAAATTATGAAATGCTATGTAGCTCCGGCTGAAGTTAAAATAATCTTAGTTGAAGGATTATTGTTCCAATTATCGAAACGCATTATCGAAAGCAGTATATCTATAAGTAGTTTTTAGGCTACTGCCAGAGTTTTCTGATTAAATATTGTATGCGTTATGGAGTGAAAACTTTAAACATATAGATTGTCTTATCAAATACGCCAATCTGTGGTGTTTTTGTGAATATTTCGTGAAGACTGAATTTGTTTTTTCTGCACACATAGTTTAATCACACTATTAGGCTCCGGGCTGAACTGCTACGATTTAATGAATATTTGATGGTTTAACAGCTTACTTTTGTGCAGGTAAATATCCAGACGACCTAGAATTTTCACGTGTTTCTCTATTGTGAGTAAAAGATACCTATTAGATCAATAGGCTTCCCGAAACAATTTGAAAATTTTAAACAAATACTTATCGGACCGAACATTTTTATGTCGTAATACTTATTTATATAGTCTGGTTTTAGAATGAAGACAAACTAAATACAAGGTAAAAAGATGTTAGAATAGACTAAGTTCTGTCAGGATGCGTGGATTCTTGTAAAGCTTGAAGTGGTTGATAGCCCATTATTTGCTGTGATACTTTAATAATCATGCTTTCTAATGGGGACTTTTCTGCTTGTCAAAACCAACTCCAGCCTCCGTCCGCAGCTCAAAGAAAATGGGTGTGATTTCATGATTCGAATTCTACACTGATTTTTAGTAACTTTATATGGACCATTAATTATTCTATTCGTATATGACTTGCCTCTCGAATGCTTAGCACATTAATGGTTTGTAATGTGTGTGTTTACACGACCGCAATATATCTTTTGATCACAGAAGATTTGAATGTGTATGCGAAAGAGAGACGGACTTCGATATTTACCTCCATGTTGTTTGACAATGTTAAAACAGACTCGAGATATTTGAAATTTATCTGTTTTCAATGGTACCACCCCAGTCTTAGCTGTGGAATATTCCTAATGATGTCACACTTTGGATTGCTAAAAAAAACCAGCTTTAATTTAACTGTATATCTGGAATTTAATCATTAAGGAAGACAGTGCGTCACATGATCAAGGCGTATCGATCAAGGAAGAGTCATGTCAGAGGAAATTCAACACAAATTGATTTAGCGACAAAAAAATCTTCAAAGAATTGCCCCACCGCCATCTACCAAACAACGAAACCACCGGGAAAACTTGGAAGAAAATTGAAGAGCGTCGTCAACTCAAGGTGCAACTCTGTCACCAGAACATAGCCGAAATCCAAAGCAAATATGAGAGTACAGCGAAACAAGTGAAAATATTAAATAATGAGGAATGCTCGCAGAAGAAATACAGAAAACATTCTCGAGATTGCTGAAACAGCAGCAGCTAATAAAAAATCGCGCAAACTACACAAATGTGTGAGAAAAGTCACTAACAAATATAAAAACATTCCACCAATAAAGGATGAATATGGTCAAACCCGTGTTGTGAGGCTTAAAGAATGGCTTAATAGATGGAAATAATACTTTGAAGACAACTTGCAACAACATAAAGGTAATTTGCAATCCCCGAAAGGTAATTATAACGAAACTATCAACACCTGTCCGCCTACGGAACAAAAAATTAGAAAGGTCATACAGAAACTCACAATAACAAAACTGCTGGTACCGATAACATATATTATCAAAATTAATCAAAGCAGATCTAACTACAACAGCGGTGGCTCTAACACCACTATTAACGCATGGGACAACGGTAAAATGCCAACCAAATGAAAAGATATGGTTTAACCCTAACAATTCCACAGAAATAGGATCTAAGAGAATGCAAAAACTGGAGAGGCATATCTCTGCTTAACACCACAATGAAAATACTAGCGATGATCACTCTCGAAAGAATATCTCCATCAATTTTAACATGCAATTTAGAAATGAACAAGCTGGCCTTAGACCAGGTAGAAGTTGTACTGATTATATCAACACAATCCGTATTATCATAGAGAAATCGAACGAATGGATTTCATCACTGTTTCTTCTCTTCGCGGACTTCGAACGCGCTCTCGACTCAATCAACAGAAACGCGATATGAAAGACATTTTGTGAGCAGAAAAACTTTAGACGGGAGGAAAAAAAAGTTGATCAAAAGTTGATCAATATATGTACAAAAACTTAAAAGAAATAATTTTTTTTTGTGCCGTATAATGTGATACATTAGGAATTTACTAAATTTTATGGTCGAGTTTTACGACTTAACATAATTGATTAGTTTTATATGGGTCACTGATCAGTCTTTAGTTTTTCCAATTTATCAACAAGGTTGTTAATGTTTTGCTTAAAAACAATTTGACTAAGGAAATGAGTCGAACTCGGGTCATTCGAGTACAAAGTCCAGCGTGCTACCACTAGGCCACTCATGACTCAACACACACGCATTAAATTTATCACCAAAATTATAACAACACCGCAAAATGCTGTAGAAACTCATTAATTCTGGTGACATAATAGCTATTTATGTATTAAGGCCGTAAAGTATGTCTTTTCTAAAGATAGTTTATTCCCGAATTGCATACAAGATTTTTTATTCGCCTACATATTAAAGTGGTACTTTACTACTGTGATTTGCGGCCGTAAAGTGTCACTTTTTAACCATATATTTTGTTGTCATAGTTACGTCCAAAAAAGTAAAAAACATTTGTATTTGCTTAAATTCTATAAAAAATAAAATTTTTTTATCAAAGCAACCTTTAAATTCAAAATCTCACAATTCAATTAAAATTATTGTTATTATTTTGTTGTCATAGTTACACAATTATTTTGAAAAAAATAACAGATATTTTGGCAAAGGTCACTTGTTCAACATATTTTCATTTCAAAATTTATGCAAAATTATAACTTGATTTAGAATAAACAATTTTTGTAAAAATATTTTGCTGGCGGCGAATAAAAAATAGTATATGACGCACGGACGTAAGCTATTTTGGACTTAATGTGGGTGCAAATCTCGGCTAGCGCCTCGATTTGCAAACTCCACATACGTCCAAATCTTTAGCTTTACGTCCTAGCATCATAATGTACTATTTTGTACGAGTAAGATTCTGTATTATTTGCATAAATAAAAATACATATATTAACACAAAATGGTATAATATTTTTTTAGAATATTATTTTATCCATGTAGTTTTTCGAAATAATAGTAATAATAACTTTAGGCAGTGTTATTTCAATTTTCTTATTGTTATTTCAGTAGGAAAAAAAGGTCTGCTTTACGAACAATTTTTGAATCGTAAAAACTGAAAGTGCATTTTACGACTCGTACAAAAATGTTATTTTTTCTACTTCAAGCTACGAAAATGTCATTTTAATATATAGTAAAACCTATGTGAAAGGGAAACTTTTTCTAAGTAGTGACTGAAAATGTTTTCAGTCACTAGGACTGAAATTAAATAAGTTTCGGTGGTCGCCTAGAGGTGGTGGTTATTTAAAGGATTGAATATTTGAGATTGAATTTGATTTACCGTTTCTGTTGTTGTTTCGGTTGCTGTGTTTATTTCTGTCAATATCGCAGTATTTTGAAGGGATTGAATATTTTGATCGAATCGAATCGAAACTAATCATTATATCAATTGTGTGTAATTAATTAATTAAACTAATAATGAGTGTTTTTTTTCTATATCGGAGAAATCGGAGCGATAAAATAAAATTTGTTTGTACTTTTTTGAAGTTTTGTCAGTGTCTTTATGCACACTACAGCCTACAATAATGAAGTGATTATGATGAAACTTATGGAATAGGGTTCCAATTAGTGTAAAAAGATAATTATCATCTTTTGGGACACATTGATCAAAGTGGCGGGGGGTCTACCATACAACTGCTGACTTTTCACACTTTGGTTTTTAAGTTTGTTGGGAGCATACAGACTTCATTCATTAATCAATTCTAATGACACTTTGGAAAATATGGAAAATTAAATGACAAGGAACTGATTAGTTTTTGGACAGTATTGGGATAAGTGGTGGGGTTCCCCCGAACACCTGTTTATTGTTTCAATGTTTGTTGGAAGCATACAACATTCGTTCGATAAGTAATTTTGATTACACTTTGCAAAAAGATGCAAATATGTATGGCAAAGAACTGATTAGTTTTTTAGCGATAGTGAACAAAGTGGTAGGGGGTCCTTCAAGCACCTGTTATTTTGGAAGCTCAATAACTTCTGTACCTGATAATCGAGTTGGATGAAATTTGGTACATACACATTTAGTACGGTTTACAACAGTTCTGCATCCTAACTTCCGCTTTGTCACTTCCGATAAAATTTTTTTTACTTTTTCTCGTACAACAGAATTTATGTTTGTTGGGATACTACTGCCTGCTTTAATATTTTTATTATTAGAACTACGAAGTCCATAATATTGGTTAGCTTTTAATTAAAGTCTTTAATGGATATTAGCTCATTATACATCCAGAACACTATGTTTCCAGAGCTGTGGTGAAGTCAGCCTATGCATCAGCGTCGCAATATTTGTATTTATTTTTACAGGAGCCTTTTCTTTTGTGGAAATTATTTTCAATGCAAAATTTGAATTTAAAAAACAGCTTCAATTTTTTTCATAGTTTTATAGTGTACATACACAAATATTACTTATCCTGTATATTTTATAATCTAAGCTTTTAAAGAATTGATTGATTTATAAAATTGATTAGAAAACCAAAATTAATATCAAATCAAACGTCAAAGAATACGTAATTTCTTACCGACTATAAATCAAAATTTTGTAGTGTCTTAAGTTACGGTTAAGTTAAAGTTAACGTTAAGTTAACGTTACTGACTATAAATCGGGCATAAAAGTTTTTAGAAAAAAAATATGAACTATTTTCATTATTCATATTGGGCCATATGTATAAAACCTAGTAACTAGGTTTTTTAAGTGTTTACTAGCTTTCGTATGCATAAAAAAGTATTCTAAACTTTACTTTACTAGCTTGCTAAAAAAAAAACATCGAATTGTTTTGTTTTTGAGTGTTTGCTATGTTTGGTATGCATAAAAACCTAAGTTTGCTGGATCTATGCTGGTTATACTATAATCAAACCTAGTGTCTTATTTACCACACTAAAAATATTACTAGGTTGTTAATTTATAGTTTTTTATTTTTGAGATGTGATATGAATTCGAAAACAAGACAGATGTATTGAATTTATTGGTTTTTTTTATTCTGATTTGGAAGATGAAATATGTTTTCGTGCATGTAAAGTTTACAAATTGCGTAAACCGGGTGAAGGAACAGTAAATTTTAGACACCTTTAGAAATAGTAAACTTTCAAGACATAGTAATTTACCCTTCTTGAAATAACTGAAGCAGAATCAATCCAATCTTCAGAGTAAAGTAATTAATATTAACAACTCGGAATCAATGAGATGCAATACCTATAATGAATGGTTTCACTTACAGACTTGTTGTTCGTTCATGATGCTTCTTACTTTTGGTTCAATGTACTTTGCACGTTTTTTTTCCAAATTTTATGTGCCTATACACTTTGGCTTTTAAATAATCGTTCAAGTGTCGGCGGAATGCAGAACGTGCAAAATGATTAGCAAATGAGACGGATCAAGGTTTAACGCGACCCATGCCAATAAGAAGTGATTTACGTAAAAATTTTAAGTCAAAATTGTCACAGAAAAAATATGCAAAATGAAGACGTTTGTCATCTAAGAAAAAATTTCAAATTTGTGACAGACTTAACAGCAAGAATTATTCATAAAACCTACCGTAATTGTTTTCTGATGGAGTAATTCTCATAGTTTGGAGAAAGCAATTTTGTAATATTTTTGCTAGTTCTGCAGAAAGTGCAAGATCACCTCCCTCCAGAGCAATGGAGCCAATATTTTACCAGTTTCCTGGTAAAAAGAATCACTTCTATTTTTGCAGGATTATTTTCCAACCCACATTTTTGGCCCATGTCAATGTTATTGAAAGGGTAGGTGGTATTGCCTCGTCTAACGTACTTTGACTAGAATTATTCAATCCTAGTCTGGCATCCAAATTTTTAAGTTTTCGCACTTGAGAACCTCTAGATTGTTTTCAAAAGCATAGCTCTTAAACAGCAAAAGTCCTTTCCGTTTATCGTTCTCAAGACTGTCATTCTAACCTTACCAGCCTAAAGAAACGTCTTTTGCTAATTTTAGAGCTTTAAATCCCCTTGTGTCTTTAACATAATCTATAGCAACAGAAATAAAAGCCGGATACCAACTTATAACAGTAAAAATACAAAAACTAACAATAGTATTTCCTTATAGCTTAATTGTAATGAAGACAAATTAATCCAGATATAAATATTAATGCTGAGAACTACATGTTATTTGCAAGAATAACATGTAGTTCCTAAGCACAGGAGCAAGTCTTGTATTCAACAGTTATTAGTGATTTCAACGATTTAGTTAACACACATTTGGTTATACCCCCGGAAACCTGTTGCACCAAGCCACGAGGCGTCAATTTATCAAAACAAATATTTCTAGCATAATTCGATATACCCATCGCCAAGGCATACCATCGCTAGTAAGAGGAGCGCCTTCGATTATCACACATTTGTAATAAGCTCATTAAATAAGACAAAACAGAGTGTTGCTTGAGCGGTGGAACCAATGATTCATTGCAAAAATAAAAGACTGTGTAAGCCGCAGTTCCAAATCAGAAACGTAATACAACCGATTCACGGCATGCCCACGACTAATAATAAGAGGTACGCCAACGAATTCAACCAGTTCATTTTACACCCCAAAAACATTGGAAAAACGTATAGGAAAATCTCAAAAACAATACACAAATTGCCATCTGATAGCTGAAAGCAATCTACGAAAGATTACGTATCAAATCTACGAAAACCTTCAAAGCACTTATGACAAATAGTTTATCGCCAATTGTTTTGAAAAGAAATTGGGCTGCATCTTCATTCTTGCACGTCTGACTAATGAAAGATCAAACATAAAAGGTTTCGAAGTTTTAGAAGAAATTATTACTTAAATACGGGTTCTGAATAAAGATTTTTTTTCTTCAATAAAACAACTTATTTCACTTCCATGTAAACAAACACAAAAATATAAAATAAAATGAATATTTTAATATTGAACTTCTTCTTATAATTATTAACATAAAGCTCTCCAAATTTACTAAATAAATAGATAAACTGGAAATATATACGAAGATATATAACAAATAAGCTATTTATTTTACAACTCAAAAAAGTTTGTTATTTAAATTCCTAGTAAACGCCATAGCAACAATCTAGTGCGATGTTTTTTAATACTATCCTCCTAGTTTAGTTCATACTCAAACCAATTTTTTACTATACTAGCAATTTTGTATTAAACTAGGTAGTAAAGTTTAACTAGTGTTTACTAGTTTTTATACATATCGCCCATTGTGAAATTCATCTACTAAAAACTTACAAAACGACATATCTAAATTTGACTGTGTAAAAAATAAGCAAGATTGTATTTATATATAGCATTTTTACCAGTGTAAAATAATGTTATTATTGTTATTTTAGATTTTTGAGATCAATTAAACTCAAGTAAGTAAAGAAGTAATTGAAATTTTTTCAATTCAAAGGTATGGTTTATTGTGTTCGCCTGTTATTATTCCATCTGTAGGTGGACACAATAATAACATTATTTCACACTGGCAAAAATGCTATATATAAATACACTCTTGTTTATTTTTTACACAGTCAAATTTAGATATGTCGTTTTGTAAGTTTTAAGTAGATGAATTTGTAAATATTATCATTTATATTTACAAGCGTAGAAAAAAAAAGCGTTTTCTACGCGTGGTAAAAACGTTTTTGCGTTCCTGAACTTATTACAAACCGTTCAGTCACGCAAAAAGAGACGTTTTCACCACTTGTATAAAAATCTACTATTTCTAATCGATTGTAATACAAACAAGTACACACATGATTATAAAGTGAAAGTCATATCTTAATGAATACACAAAAATATTTTGAATTCAATTCACGTTTTCTATATTGAAATGCGGTTAAAATTAAAAAGATTTATGGAATGTAATAAAACAACTGCAGGTGATTATCTTTATATTTATTCTTATTTATCGATTATTTACCTTTCTCTTTTAATTATTATTATTTTGAGCTATTTATTATTGATTAAAAAAGTACAACATATACATATGTTATTGGAACGTACTTTCCATCTATTATAATTTATAAGCAATAATCCTGCAAATCTGCATGCGTAAAAAGTTAAAGCTCTTTAGCAATTTGGGTATAAAATAAAAAAAAATAATTTCAATATCGACTTTTTGATAAATTATTTTTTGTGAATTATGAATAAAATAAATCCAATATGATAAAATAAACAATTTTAAAAAACCACAATCCCATTAACTGGTTCATCAACCATAAAAAGAAAATTTAGAAAAAGGAATTTAATTTCCATTTGAGTTCAGTATAATATTTTTAAATTTAAAATTATTATTTAATAATTTTATTTCATAATCGTCTATAACAACAAAGTTTTATATGCACCGAAAATGTTTTATGTTCGAAAAAAAACACGGATTTCAATTTTATTTTAATCTGCAGTAACAGCATAGGTCGTTTACTTTATCGGGTTTGATAGATTGAACTTTTGTTATTTTTAGGTAGATTTCATAGAAAAATCTACCTATTACAATGTGCCTCATCTCGGAATTTCAGAAAAAATTTGGTGCCAAACGACTATATATGATAAGCGGAGAAGGAAAAACAAAAAAAAACAAACAACAATATATATATATATATATATATATATATATATATATATATATATATATATATATATATATATATATATATATATATATATATATATATATATGTATATATATATAAATATATATATATATATATATATATATATATATATATATATATATATATATATATATATATATATATATATATATATATATATATATATATATATATATATATATATATATATATATATATATATATATATATATATATATATATATATATATATATATATATATATATATATATATATATATATATATACATTAGACATGACCTAACTTATGAAGTTGTTATTTTCATCCCTCCCACCGACTAATTATGTTCTTTTTGACTCGAAAATGAAGTGTATGCAGTTTTACTGAAATCGGAAAATAATTACCCACCGCGCAGTGGCGTCGAAGATAAGAAAATTAGCAGAATAATAGGATTTTTTATGTTTATCAGATATAATCATCTTAAAATATAATATAATCTCATAATTTTGATTTTTTATTACAAGTTAATTACTTTACAATTTTAACGAGCCTAAGTATGTAGAAATCGATCTTAGGAATGCGTTTTTATCGAATTTCTTCTTCTTAAATCCAAAAAAAAAATTTCTGCGAAAATTCAGAAAAAATAAATTTTTATGTTAGATTTAGACTTTGTTTGAGTAACACAAATTTTGGATATGTTGCTAGCAGAATTAACTGGACATGGTGAAGTAGATCGTTTGCCAACCATAGTAACATTTGGTAATATTGAGAAGTTATTAACGGATCCAAAATGCAAAGAAGGGAGCGGCTTATCGATTGCGAATGCGATATATGAATGCCTTGAAGAATGGGATCTTACTGATAAAGTCGAAGCCATGTGTTACGACACGACATCAAGTAACGCTGGACAAGAAAAAGGTGGAAAAAAAGATTCCCGTGTCGTCATCACATACAGGAGATTAAACTACGGGCTGTTTATGATCTCAAATTTAGAAAGACCACAGCACTCGATGTTTATCTGTTCAAAAAATTTCAGAAGGCACGGGACGATGATAAAATTATTCCAACAATGTTCAAAAGTGGAATATCGGACAAAAAACTGGTAAACAAAATTCCAAAACACTCGTGAGAAGCTCTAGTAATTTTTTATCATGAAGAATTGGAAAAATCACACCCACGCAGCGAATATAAAGAATTTTTGGAAGTTACATTGGTTTTTCTTGGCGAAACCATTGAGAATTACAAATTCAAACGCCCAGGTCCGACAAGTCACGCCGTTTGCATTTTTTCGAGACGTTTGCATTTTTCTGATTTTGTTGTATGTAAAAATTTGGTTCAAATGCATAGATGGAACAGCAGCCGCAAATCAGGATTTAGATTTCATCAAATTTGACCAAAGAGTTTCAGAATAAATGCTGAGCAAAATTAGTTATCATCTTCACTATTTAACGGAAGCAAATATTGGCTTGGCTTTTTTCGACCCAGAGATTTCGTTTGATGAAAAACGAAAAATGGTTCAAAACCTTGAGGTGCCAGCACGAGACATCCCCATCGCACCCCAAACTCGCAAAAAATATTTTGACGCAGTCAAACAAATGCAACTTTTTGATAATAAGAACATTAGTGATTTTGTCACAGAAAAAACTCAGAGTTATATTAATCGATTTAGAATTTGTATTGATTTTTTGCTACATGACCCATCGGAATGAGGATTTCGTCAAAGCTACGTTGTTTTGCCAAAGTTTGCATGTTGTTAATGATACCGCCGAACTCGGTGTTAAGTTGATGACACGGAATACAACAGCATTCTTACTAAAGACGAGGAAGATACACAATACACTATTCAGGTGGTCGAAAACTACAGATGCAAATACCCATCATACAATAAATCTAATTTAATTTATTGATTTCTTTTGGAAAAATGTTGCTTTTGAATGAAAAATTATTATAAATTTAACCATAAAAATTATTGTTTTTCTTTGAAAAAAGATTATTATGAATTAGTGAATTTTCGTATATGTAAGAAGAAAAATTAAGATAAGCCGCTTTTCTAAGATCGATTTCTACATACTTAGGCTCGTTAGAATCATTAATTAATTAGCTTTTAATAAAAAAAATCAAAACTATGAGATATATTATGTTTTAAGATGATTATATCTGATAAAAATAAAAAAATCCTATTATTCTGCTAATTTTCTTATCTTCGACGCCACTGCGCGGTGGGTAATTATTTTCCGATTTCAATAAAACTGGATATAGTTCATATTCGAGTCAAATGGAATATAATTAGCCGGTGGGAGCGAAGAAAAAGATGGTTTGAAAATTGTTCATACATATCTGGTCATGCCTAATATACATATATATATCTGTAGGTGGGAGGTAAACTACACCAAGTCACATTTTTTTCAAAATACGTTTTTTTATACTGCTAGAATCAGGATTTTGTTCTCTCCAAAAATGTTTTAATAATTATTTTTGATACTGATGTATTTTGCAAATGTGACATATCACGATAATTGGATTTCTATTGTTAACCATTTATAACTAAGAAATTTTTTAAAGATAAATTCACCAAAATAAATTTATTTAACAAAACCTGAAACTGTCAAAAATGTTTCAAAAAATTCAAAATTTTTTTACAATTTTTCTATTTTGCCACTTAATACACAAAACTAATAAAGGCGCACTAAAATTTTAGTTCTAAACTATCACTATTCACCATAAAAACTAAATGGCACATAAAATTTGTATACATATTTTCAATAAAAGTAATTACATATATTTTTTTTTAAAATATAACATATTGCCATTTAATTTATAAAACAATTTATTTGACCGAAACCATAACATCAAAATATTTTAAAACCGTGTCAATATGTATTAGTTTTTGTAAACATAAAGTTTCACTTTATGTGATAAAAAACCCCATTCTATGCAATCAACCAAGTTCAACTAAACGAAATAAGAGAATTCAATTTAAAATTTGATTTTTGAACAAAACTTATCAAAGCAATTGTATAATCACAATGAAAATAATTTTAATGAAATCAAAACAATTTGACCAATTAGAATCATACCAATTGAATAATGATAATTTTTTTCTAGGAAAATTTTCATTAGACAATAGGTTAAGCTCATTAGGCTGTAGGTTAGAAAACAATACAATGTATGTATATTAGACTGGTCGTTAAAAACTAAATTTTCCGAGACGCCCCCTAGAAAAATTCTTTGGGGTCAAAAAACCACAACGGCATTATTTTTTTTTTTTTAAATCAAAAGAACACGTGCCGCAAAATCGTTGAAGTTGATTTTTTGAAAAATTCGTAGATTTTTTCAAATATCTCATAAAATATGCAAATTTAAAAAAAATCACATAACTATTTTTGTAGGAAATTTAATTCTCTACAAAAAAGGTCCAAGTCATTTTTTCCCGAAAACGTATAGTTCTCATGATATTTTGAAAATGAACTTGTAAGTTTTCGTAATTTTTAAAAAACATAAAAAATAAAGATGACGAAAAACTCCTAATTTTCTTCTTATGCTATAGAATGAAATATATAAAAAAATAATCGTGACAAAAAAAATCAAAATTAGTACATTTTCGTCGAAATTTTCATCATTTGGTTTTACGAGTTTCGAAGAATTTCAAGTTTTATTTCAAAATATCGTCAGAAATATAGGTTTTAGGAAAAAAATGACTTGGACCTTTTTTGTAGAGAATTAAATTTCCTGCAAAAATGATTAAGTGATTTTTTTTGACATCTGCATATTCAATGAGATATTAACAATTTTATCAAAAAATAAACTTCGATGATTTTGCGGCACGTGTTCTTTTCACTTAAAAAAAAAAAAAATAAAGCCGTTATGGTTTTTTGACCACAAAGAATTTTTCTGGGGGCCGTCTCGGAAAATTTAGTTTTTAACGACCAGTCTAATGTATATACTATTCCCGAGCAGAAATTCGTTAGGGCTCAAGTAAGGCCCTGATCAGGTTTGCCCTAACCCGGATCAGGCATTGGTAGGGCTGCCTGATTGGGCCCTTATCATGATTGTAACGCTTTTGCCCTATGACCTTAGATGAAAACAAATACCTTTGTCCCAATTATGAACTTGAATCCTCATTCTACATTAAGCATGGAGTTTGTGCTTATATTAGGGATACTATACCATATGTGAGATTAAATAAATTTGAATTAAATGCAAAATTTCACAATATGGTGTCACTAAAAATTAGTTGCCCAAGTCAAACGCTGTTTGTCTTTGGACTTTACCGTTCACCTAATTCACCTGAGAACTCTAATTTATTTCATGACTTATCTAAGAAAATAGATAGGTTGGTTGAGTATCCTAATGCAAAGTTTATAGTCCTTGGAGATTTTAATGTCCACAATAAAGAATGGCTTACACACAGCTCTAAAACTGACGAGGTTGGTAGACAGGCTGAGTTGTTTGCTCTTTATCACAATTTTACTCAAATAATAGACCAGCCAACCAGAGCTCCTGACATTCCTGGTCAAAGTAGTAATTTGCTTGATTTATTTTTGACAAACGATCCATATCTGGTTCAATTTAAAATATCAGAACCATTGGGTGGTTCAGATCATAATTTGATCTCCACACAACTAAATATACAAATTCCAAAACAATTTAAAGCGAATCCACGCAATGTTTGGGATTACAAAGCTGCGGATTGGCAAGGACTTAAAAATTTTTTTAGATGTTTTCCTTGGAAACGCTATTGCCTTACCGGCCAAGACCCAGACATAGCTGCATCAAATTTTTCTGAAACTGTAATTGATGGTATGCACAGATTTATTCCTAATAAATTGATCATTCCGAAAACTGATCTATGGTTTTCTAGTAAATGCAAAAAAGCTATAAAAGTTAAAAAAAAGGCTTTTCGAAAGTTTAATCAAAACAAAACCGATGAAAACCTTAGACAGTACCGTAAAGAGAGAAATTTATGTCGTAAGTTAATAGATGAAGAGAAACATCTATTTAATAGGAAAAAAGCATCTAAATTCGCAGAACATCCGACTGGTTCACGCAATTTCTATAAAGCCGCAAAGGCTGTCCAAAGCAACTTTTGTAAATCTTCCCTACCGCCTCTTGTTAATAGAGATGTCCCTATCATTGATCCAAAAGAGAAAGCTAATTTGCTTGGGCATTATTTCTCTTTAAATTCTACTTTAAAAGAACCTAATTTCCAACCTAAACCTATTTCTAAAGTTTCTTATAAAATGAGGCGGATAATTTTTCGGAAAAACATTGTTCGAAAAATGCTTTTAAAAATCAATACTAACAAAGCAACAGGCCCTGATTTTATTCCTCCGATTATACTTAAAACATTTGCTAGGGAGCTAGCACCAATCCTCACTAAAATTTTCTATTTGTCATATAAGAAAGGAATTTTTCCTGAAATTTGGAAAATGGCTAGTGTACAGCCAGTTTCGAAAAAGGGCAGTAAGACTGATCCTACGAATTACAGACCCATTTCAATTTTATCGGTAGTTGCTAAAATTTTTGAGAAATATGTCAATTTTAATTTAATGAGCTTCTTAGAGTCTTCCAAAATTATTAATGAGAGACAATATGGATTTCGAAAAGGAAGAGCGACGGGAGATTTGCTGTCTTTTGTCACTCATATCTGGAACAAGTCGCTTGAAAACTTTGGAGAAACATTCGGTGTTGCTCTTGATATTTCCAAGGCATTTGACAAAGTTTGGCACAACAACCTTATATTCAAATTGAGATCCTATGGTTTAGACGAGCAGCTTATATCTTGGACTCAGAGCTTTATATCTGATCGGAAATTTCGGGTCAATGTTGACGGTGTATCATCGAATACTTTTTCAACTAATGCAATAGTTCCTCAGGGTTCCGCTTTGTCACCAACTCTTTTTCTTATCTATATTAATGATTTGTTGGACTCAACGGTTCATCCTATACATAGTTTTGCTGATGATAGCACGCTTCATGCGTCTCATGAAGCACCTAAATTATATACACCCTTAGCGCTTAGTGAGTGTAGGTCAAAATTGATAGATTCCCTTAACACTGATCTTAAAACAATTATGGATTGGGGTATTGCTAACAGTGTTGAATTCAATACAAGCAAAACACAGGTTTGTCATTTTTCTAGGATAACGACACCCAATCCTTTTCCATTAACATTTGGCCCCAAAAATCTTTTAGAGAATGAGTCTGTCAGACTTCTAGGAGTTGAGATTGAAAATAATATGAAGTGGAATTCTCATATTTTTAATCTGGCTAAGAATGCTGTTCAAAAGTTAGGATTTTTGGGGCGATGTCGTAAGTTTTTCGATAGCGAACAACTTCTTTTAGTTTATAAATCTTTTATACGTCCCTGCATGGAATACTGTTCTCACATATGGGGTGGAGCTTACTTGAGTAGTCTCAACTGCCTTGATTCTGTACAGCGTAGAGCTATTAAACTCATTGGTAACCCAAGTCTTACTAACGGTCTTGATTCCTTGCAGCACAGAAGAAATGTTGCTGATTTGACTATATTTTATAAATATATTATGGATGAACGAGCTTCTGAAGAGATCAAATCGATTTTACTTAAATCAGCAAACCTTTCGCGTCACACCAGAGCAAACGTAGCAGCGCATCCCTTTACAGTTCAAATAATTAGGTGTAGAACTGTAGCCTTTCAACGTGACTTTTTCAACAGAGTCTCTCATCTTTGGAATGCCTTACCTTCCTGGGTTTTCCCTGATGAATTTAATCCTCAAGGCTTTAAAGTTAACGTTCATAAATTTCTCAGAGAATCTTAATTTGCATTCCATTCTTATCCCTAGTTGGCATGGTATCTTCGGATATTCAGAGACGTTAATTTATAATTTATTATAATTAACACTAAACATGCCTAACTTTGAATAAAAAAAAAAAAAAAAAAAAGGTCCTGATTGGGATTACCGGATCAGACCCTGATTGGGATAATCGGATCAGGCCTAGATTGGGATATCCTGACCAGACCCTGATATATATTTATATATTATATACATAAATTAATCAAATTAAAATAAAAACATTACAATGGAACAAATTAAAACATACATACCACCTTAATGACTATTATTATAGTCGTTCAGCCGAGAAGCTACAACTAAAATATACATGAAACGATTTTAGCTATATATTTCTAAAATGGATAATACTCTAGTGAATTTTAACCCATTTAAATTTCAGCTAGAGGTCAAATACGAAAAACCTGATCAGGGCCAGATATATTCAAATAAGGTTAACCCTAAAAGGGTATTCTAAATCAGGCCCGGAACAGGCCCACATCAGATTGCCCTAATAGGGACTGTCCTTGTAGGACTGACCAGGCCCTGATCACGCCCTGACTGTATTCAGGTTTTCCCTAACTAATTTCTGCTCGGGTTATTATCGAAAAAACATACAAATAAAGCTGATATAATTAAATGGAAGAGAATAAAAGAATATTTTACATCAATCAAATTTTACATACATCTAAAGAAATAAGAAGATTTTGTTCCAATTACAATAACAATACAACAATTTAATTTAACATCATCATAAACACATCAGCTGTTTGATTTTTTTTGTCAACTAATTAAACAGGATAAATAAAAATATTGTTCCAATCACAACAGCATCTTTAAATCATCAGTTATGTTATTAAAACAAAAAATTATTGGATCAAGCAAGTATTGAAAATTAAAACAACAACAATCGTTCATCAATAATCAACAAATTTTGCCGCTATCTTCGTTGGAATTCATTCACACAAAAAATTTTTTATTCGCCTGCATATTAAAGTACTGGTAATAAATACTGTGATTTGCGGCCGTAATGTGTCACTTTTTAACCATATATTTTGTTGTCATAGGTAAAAAACATTTGTATTTGTTTAAATTCTATAAAAAACAGAAATTTTTATCAAAGCAACCTTTAAACTCAAAATTTCATTATCCAATTAAAATTAGTGTTATTATTTGTTGTCATAGTTATACAATTATTTTGAAAAAAATAACAAATATTTTGTCAAAGGTTATTTGTTCAACATATTTTCAATTTAAAAATTAATGCAAATTATAACTTTGATTTAGAATAAACAACTTTTTTAAAATATTTTGCTAGCGGCGAATAAAAAATAGTATATGACGCACGGACGTAAGCTATTTTGGACTTAATGTGGGTGCAAATATCGACTAGCGCCTCGATTTGCAAACTCCACATACGTCCAAAATCTTTAGCTTTACGTCTTTGCATCATAATGTACTATTTTATTATTACTTTGTTTTTGGTTTAATTTTTATTATATTGTCTTATGTATATTGTTTATTATATATATTGTCTTATTACATCAATGACTACTTAACTAACCTTACTAAGCGCGTGCGTTCAATACTAGCAACAGATAACAACTTTATCGTCATCAACACAAATTCAACAATTGCACGTTTTTTGGGTGCAGCAATAAATTTCGCCTACATCATTGGATATGGTTATTTCCCATTCCATAGTCTCATTTTTTTTTTGGTTCAACGATCGCCGTTACCATTGGAGCAACGATTGGTTGTTTTTTTCATTGTAATTCAACCATCGTTGTCGTCGTCGTTTTTGTTTGGTTCAACACTCGCCGTTACCATGAGCGCAACAATGGGTCGTTGTATTATAGTAGTTACATTATTCTTCATTATGACTATTTAAATGACGGAGGCATGTAGAGTGGGAAACACGAGCTACTTAGGGTGAGTGAAACATTCTAGATTTTTTAAATGTATTGGTAGTAGTTGGATTGATGTGTGATGATCTGGGTTTCTTTGACCTTTGGGGTCGTCAGAGTTCCTGTTAGGTAATCATTTAAATTCGTTTTCATATTTTCTATTCCGTGCAGTTCAGAATTTGTAGAGAACTAGGAAAATAACTTCTCGAATTCGCATGATTGAAGCTAGCTGGAAGTAATCATCGCCAGGCATGCAGTTTTCCTATTATTTCTGATAAATATTGCACTATAAGGACCAGTGTTCATTGCAACATATGGTACAATTAGACCATAAAACAGATGAAATAAGTTGAATTATGCAATAATAACAATAAAACCAGTTATTCAAAACTGAAAAGTATAGTTCAACACCAAAATAGTTGATGCCAATACCATTTGTTCGCGAAAAAAACAATAATTAATAGTCAAAACAGTTAAAATGTTAATATAATTTTTTTCTAAACGTTCACGCCTACTTCACGCCTACTAATTATATTTTTACATTGTTCCACCCACTAAATAATGTATTCTGCATACTTTTTTGTCAATTATTATCAATTATTTTTTATGTTGCAATACATACCTATAGATGATAATTTCAAAGTCGAAACTAGTTTTATAAATTAAAAAAATAAACATTTATTAAAATCGAAATTAAAATATTATTTTATTTTTTAATTTTTGTTTTTCTAAATTGAATTTTTGTTTATTTTCATCCGTTGAAACAAAATTACGATCTTTCGTTTGGTTCGGCTAAAATATCAAAGTTGGTGATAATAATAAATTTGAAATGGACGCTTAAACTTCATAAACTCCTTATAGTCCAGTGCAATTAGCAATTATAAATAAAAAAGGACGGAACCCAGTTATACTGAATGGATTTGAATGATTTTTTTTTTGGATTTCTAATACCATAAACTTAAAAGTTTACCCATTAAAAATTACCTCAATTTTTAAAATCCGTAAATTTGAGCAAAAAATCAAAATTTCTACCAAATCAAATTTCTGCCTGGTTCGAATCCTTAGGCAGACACACTATCGATTACGCCGTTATCGACATCGCCCATAGGCGATGACAATTTCGAAGTTGAAACTTCTTCATCACTTATTTATTTTACTTAAGTTGAATTTTTCCACTCGAACTCGGATTCGAACCAGGCACTGAGGAGGAAGGTTCGAATTCATTCGAAACACGAAAAATGAAAAGTGAAGTTTTTTTCTGAGAAACTTCCAACCATACCTTTGAATTGAAAAAATTCCAATTACTTCTTTACTTACTTCAGTTTAATTGATCTCAGAAATCCCAAATAAATTTAAATTCCCTTAATGTAGTCTAATATAAATACATATAGGACTAGAAATTGACCAAGGGTCAGCCATTGATTTCACATTGATTGGAAACAATCAAAAATGACTATACAATCGTGACTTAGAAGGTTAATTAGAATAGACATATTCCCCATTCTATGAATTCACACAAAGTATTGTAAAGAAATTTAATGCAAAAATATAGAGGGACTGAAATCTCACAGCTTTGAGATATCAAGACTTCGGTCTGGGTTAAGGATTTTGATATAGTTTTCGGCAAAAAACTTTTATGAGGACATAGTTTTTAGTTGTGGGCAGCGATTTATATCAAACATAACTCTTTTTTAAAGTGCAAGTATTTTTTTATCTCTGTTTAGAAATTTATTACAGAACTAACACGAAACATTAAAACGTTGCCGGAAAATTATAACAGATCATAAATTAACATAATTTAGTGAAAAGACAATACACTCAGCAAACTGCTCAAAAACCTCTCCATTTAGCGTTTCGAGAAAATATTACAAAATCAATTCATATTTCTTTCGAAATTCCAAAAATATTGTAATAATTAAATAAAATCAAACTTTTTTCAAAAATCCAAAATTATTACAAAAATTAGAATAAAATCAAATATTTAAACTTTTTCTAAATTCCAATAATATTCCAAAAATTCTTAAAAATTCAAACTTTCCCAAAATTCTAAAAATATTGCAAAAATTATTACAAAATCAAAAATTCAAACTTTTTTCAAAATTCCCAAAAATTATAATAAAAAAAATTTTAAATTCTAAAAATATTTCAAAAATTCTTACAAAATCAAAAATTGAAATTTTTTTTCAAAATTCTATAAATATATATAAAATTCAAAAACTATTTTTTTCAAAATTCTAAAAATATTGCAAAAATTATAATAAAATCAAAAATTGAAACTTTTTTCAAAATTTTTGGAATTTTTTCTTTTTCTAATTTCCAAAAATTCTACAAAATTCAAACTTTTTTCGAAATTCTAAAAATATTGCAAAAATTATACAAAATCAAAAATTGAAATTTTTTTCAAAATTCTAAAAATTATAATAAAATCGAAAATTTTAAATTTTTCAAAATTCTAAAAATATTCCAAAAATTCTTACAAAATCAAAACTTAAAACTATTTCCAAAATTCTAAAAGTATTGCAAAAATTATTACAAAATCAAAAATACAAACTTTTTTCAAAATTCCAAAAATATTTCAAAAACTATAAAGGGGCCAATACACCTGCAAGCATGCTTTAACAGCACAGTTGTCAAACGTGCTTGTGCACTAATGAAACAAGCATTTTGATAGTGTATGGGAGTGATTCACTGCTTATTCAATCTTTCAAAAATGTTTGACGAAATATCAAACATGTTTGTTTTTTCTTTGCAAGCTTAAGTTGATTGTGTGTGTATTGTTATGATTGTAAGCTTGTTACGTTTTTTTTTTCTTTTAAATGTTTGACATTGTGTTTCAAAAATATAAAATAATTTCGGGACAAATCGGAAATATAAAAATTGTGAGTTTATAAATTTTGAAAGATATGCTTGATTTATATCCACTCACTATTCAAGCATTTTTGCAGCTATATAAGCACGTTTGACAGCTGTGCTATTCAAGCATGCTTGCAGGTGTATAGGCCCCTTAACAAATTTAAAAATTTCCATGTCCAATTTCATTTGCAATTACATATACGTCATCAAAACAGCTACATTTTTTTTCCCAAAAAATTAGCTAAAAAAATAAATGAAATCATTTTTTGACACACTTGACATTATTTTTTTGACAAACCAAATGCCATAATTCTCAATAATAATAATAAAATTTCATTTCAAACTAATAATTAATTTTATTTTTTTCCAGAATATTGGTAAAAAATACTTCAAAATATTTCATTTCAAACAAAAATTCATTTTATTTTTTTCCAAAAAATTGGGTAAAAAAATAAATAAAAATCTTTCTTTTGACACACCTGACAACATTTTTTTGACAAACTTATAATGCAATAATCTAGATTTTGGTCTCACATACCAATCCCGACTATAAAGATTTCTTCAAATTCAATGTTCCTACACGTAATCACTTAAAATGAACGTTTTTTAAGCAAAAAATATGCAAATTTCCTTGTTTTGACACACTTAACGATTTTTTTGAAACAATTCCGGTACAGTTATCGAACACATCATCCTTTCGGCTCTTCTAATTGAGTAAACCTATTTTTAGAAAAAAAAAATTTCAAATCCGTCCAGCGGTTTTCTAGATTTCGTAGGTTGTGACGGCCGGCCGACCGACAGATAGACATACATTTTCTTTTTTGCTTTTTTAGAATGAGTAGGCCCTAAAACGTCGAGAAATGCCAAAAAAGGTGGGGGTAAGAATTTCACTTTGAGCTCATGAATGTAATACTTAGGTCTTTCAGACTGAAGTAAAATCCCATATAACTGTTTTAGTTTTTGAGGTTGTTTATACAAAATTTATTGAAATTTTATAAAGAAACATAGTCATTCTCAAGAGAAAAAATAAATAAAGCTGTAAAAGGAATGTATACTATACTAGAAGTAGCATCATTCTCATGGGACAGCTCTTAAAAAAAACAATTAGCGGAAGGTTTCAATAGGTAAACTGTAAACTTTTTACTTTTTAGTATAAGAAATTCAAAAAATCCGGAAACATCTAAATCCATTCATTACCCGTGTTCCTTTTAGGTAAACTTGCTACTCGAACCAAATTTTAAATGGAACGACATAAATGTGAGGTGTATTAGATTTTTGATCTACTACAACTCAAATTCTTTCTTACCACACGTTTCCGGCATTTTGTTTGACAATAAATTGTTATGACAATTTTGAAAAACAATATTGTTAAAAAACGTAAAAGAAAATTATAACTTTGGTATAATTTCACGTTTAAATTTTATTTTGAGTTTGTTAAATTTAAGAAAATTAATTAGATATTAAAAAAATTTTGAAAATTTAAATTATGATTCATACAAAATGAAAACAATTAAACAAAGCTGGACAGAAATCTGACATTTCAGCTTTAAATTTTATATTTGTATAAACATTTGATGAAAAATATTAGAAATTTTTCTTCTAAGCGACAAATACTCTGGTGGTAAATAGATGCGTAAGTTTGTTATTTATCTTTACCATCATTTGAGATGGTAAACTTGAAAACAGAATTTAGTACAAAAGTAAAGGAAAATGTTGTAAATGGAACACACGTATTATAACTGGGTTCCGAGGAATAAACCTAATTGCACTGCATTATTAGTCCATTTAGGTTGTTTAAAGGAACAGAAATCTATCACGGATGTGGTAAATTTAGGTGACTGACTTTAAGATCGCAACTTCACGTTGTTTTGAGATAATGGTTACCTAATATTGCCACTTCTTGTAGTCCTAGGCTGTAGACCACGATGTCAATCGTAAAAGTGAACTCAGATCACCTTAGCTGACGGTTCATCCAAAAGTCACTGCAAATTTGCAAAGGGTTCCTTAGCTTATTTGCACCAAAGAAGTGAGTTATAAGAGAATGGTCGTTAGAAAGGTCGACTCTGAAGTCATAATATTATCTATTATCTAGCAAACGAAAAGAAATTGAGCTTTGACAAAGTTTATAATTTTTTGAATTATTGTGAACACCAAAACAAACATCACGAGGATATAATTTTTAGAATAAAACAAAGCCAAACATAAATTAAAAGTGGAGCGTAAAGTAGTTTTATTGTCTCCACTTACTGACCTATGTTAAATCAATACTGACCTATGTTAATTCCTCAATATGTTAAATATAATTCCTCAAACTCCCATAAATATTTTACATTGAGTAAACAAAAATTGTGCACATATAGTTAACTGATGTTGAAAACAATTACGTAAAGATGACATAACTGCCTATACAATTATTCTATTAACTTAATTTGATTTGAATTTGTACACCGTATTTTTTCTTGGGAATTTAATTTATATTACTATTGATTTTAACTTCTTTTCTTTTGTTTAATTTTGTTTTATGTTTTAAGAGCATTTATTCAATTTTCCATCTTTTGAATATTTGTTCTTTAACGTGTATTGATTTTCCTCTTACTACAATACTTGAATGACGTGATAGATGGAAGCTGTTTAATTTACATTATAAGTGGCACTTGAAGAAAACAAGTATTTGATGAAAATTAAACGTAATGTAATCTGTAATGTAAAATATAATAACAGGCAAACGGGATTTTAAGTTTAGTATTATTAGTTTAAAGATTCCATTTCATGCACTAAACACATTTCAATACACAACTAAATTTTCTTTCCATACCAAAATTTAATGAAAAGTAAATTAAAAATAAATATAGGCATGAATCAGCAAAGTTTCCCTTGCAAATTCTTGTATTGTTTAATTCGTTAGTACATACATAATTAACGGAAATTTAGTTATATAATCAAATTGAATTATTGTTATAGTAATAAATAGATATTATTAAAAGGTTGTTCAACCTTTACGGAAATTAACCAACAATGAAAAATGTCAGATTTTCAAGGTAAATAAGAAACAATGATTTTGAATAATATTATTATGAAATATCTAGCAGTAAAAATATACATTCATTTAGGTTTTTGATTTGCCAAGTCATCAACGCATGATATGAACAATGGTAAAAGCCAGATATCGATAGTATCATTGCAAACCTATTTAAAATGGATGAACACGCCTATCTTATACACGTTGGCATTACTGTGATCTGAGAGCAAAAGTTGGTTTGCAAATATTATTTCTTTGTTTAAATGATGAACTGCCAACTTCGTTATCATTACTTTAATTTTTTTTCAGTGTATCTGCTGTACGACAAGATAATGGAATATCATTCATAGTTATTTATTTTGTGTTTGCGTACACAAACCACAAAATTACACTTAACCGAAACTGCATATCTATAAGTCTAGTCAAATCCTTAACTTTGCTGATGAAATTAGGGCTTGCAAAACCGTCTTCATTTTTAAATACCAGTTTTCGTTTTTTTTATTACTAAAACCGGTTATACCTGGTTTAACGGTTTTCGTAACAATCTATTTACACGAAATTAAATGTATAAGTGTTAATATTCTTATGAAAGAATCCTCGAATTAAGTATACACAGATTGATCTGATAAAACTAAAGAAAATTACCTTTTTGACTCCTTAGAAACCACTCGTGTGGTTTCTAAGTAACCATAAACGATGTTTTAATATTTTTCTTTCACCCTTTTCTGCCTCAAACCATTTCACTTATGCCTGCCCCTAAAATGGATAGCAAACGTTTCTTAGACATCTTTTAACAATGTTTTTCACAATTGTAAGCACTAACAAAATTTATTATAAAGTATAAACTAATTTAGTTCAATGTTTCGCTGTTTTGCCATCATCAGAAAAGTAATTTTAATTATACTCTGCGAGTGGTTGAAGTTTATTTTTAGTTTCAGAGTTAAATAAAACTGTTTGGAAAATTTAGTCTGAAAAGGTTTTATAAAAATGTAAAATAAATAATAATAGAACATTATTTAATTAGAGCTAGAGCTAAAGTGATCCTTTTTATGTTGAGTCTATAGTTTGACAATTATAGACGATACACAAAAAGTCACTTTAGCTCCGAATTGAATACACTATTTTTACGGCAAACGTTTAAATTTTTTATAAATATGAAATTAATGCATCAAAATTTTTATAAATATGAATTTTTATCGTCATAATTACTTTCAAAAAAGAGAAAAAAACATTTAAATTTGTATGAATAAAATTTGTTTATCAAAGCAGCCTTTTCAAAATTTTATAATCCAATTGAAATAGTTCTTATTTTGTTGTCATAATTATACAATAATTCAAAATTTCATTATCCAATGAAAGTGTTTGTTATGTTTTGTTGTCATAGTAACATACAATAATTCAAAATTTAGAAATTATCTGAACATCAAAATTAAAATATGTTTCGTCAACGCCGCTTTGGCTAAGTTGTGTAAGACACACAGGATTTGAACATGTGTCTCTGATAAATGTAGTTCGAATTCTGACACGAAACACAAAATTCTTTCTAAAGGAATTTTAGAGAAAATGAAAAGTTATTTCGAATTGCAAAACTCAAGTGATTACCATTATGTACTTTAGCTTAATTGTTCACAAAAGACCCATCCAAATTAAAAGTCCCTTAAAGTTGTCTATATTTTCTAACCAAAGAGATAACAACATATTGACTTTACGTCAGATATTAAGTTTCGCATTGATTGACAACAATCAATAATGACTTTACACTCATGACTTGGGATGTTGACTTGGATGTTGACCAAATATTCTCTCATACTATGAATTCACACATCGTAATATCTAGAAATTTAGTACAAAAAATCCCAAATAATGGTTAATGTTTTTTTTTGAAAAAACTGTATCCCATACCGGAGAATTTTCGTGTGAAAATGAGGTCACTTTTTTGGTTTAAAATCAAAATTAAACGTAAAAATAAATATTTTGATTTCAAAAAAATACAGCCTATTAGGGACATAATAAGGTAAGTTTACACCGAATTGTGTGAAAAAAAAAAACTTTTTTATAGGTAAAAATTAAAATTAAATAAAACAATTAAATTTAAATTAAATAAAAAACGAAAAAGACTTTCTTTCTCGGTTTTTTCTATTTTCACGGCAAATTATAGGTTATGTGAAAAAATGGACGGTATAAAAGTTATAGACCTTTTTATTACCTACAACTTTTGCTTTAAACTTTTTCTGATAGATGCTCTAGTTTCGCTGATAATCATGAAAAACCATTTTCTACCCCTAAAAACTCACCCCATTTCACCCCCGTAACTCGTATCACGTTTAATTTATGTTTCCCATCATTTGCGCAGTATTTCATCCAATTGTTTTCATCCTGTTACTAATTTTTTCCATTTTTTTGAAAAAAATTGCGAAAAATTTTGCATATCAAAGCGTTGAAAAACAATAGAATGTTATTACATAAACTTGGAAGTTGGCGAAAGAAATTACAAATATTTAATAAATAGCGCAAAATCTACATGATAAAAGCACAATGCCGATGTAAAATTTCACAACGAATCATAAAATGCACCACAATAATTAGCCGGCGTTTGTCGAGTCGAAAGGGTTGACCGCCTGAGACAACGCTACCGTATTAACGATAGGATACTCAAAGTTTTGTCTATCGATACTAGAACCAGAATGGAAGTTGATTACATAAACTGACTACACCAAACTCCCTCTATGGGAATGTAAAGGCCAGAAAGAGAGAAAGGTATAATAATATACATCGTCATTAGTGTTCTGCTTGCGCAGGTCCCTGGTTTATCCGCCAATGGTCTCTCTCCTGAGCCATCTCTTTCATCATTCTGTACCCGCCGTAACCAGTTTTTATACTGTCCATCATTTTTCTCTTTCTTCTTCCCCTTTTTATTTGTCCCTCCACAGATTCTTCCAAAGCATCTCTTAACAAACATTGCCATTGTACGTGTCCGATCTAATTCCTTTTTCTTTCCTCTATTGTCTTTACTAGACTACGTTCCTCTCCCACTCTTCTTAGAACTTCCTCATTTCTCACCTTGTCTATCCACTTAATCTTAAGAACTCGTCTCCAAATCCACATTTGACCACTCTCTAACTTACTAATTTCCTTTTGTGATAAGGACCACGTTTCACATCCGTACAAGAGAACGCTCCACACAAAGCATTTTATCATTCCTTTCTTCAATACCATGTCTATTATACTGTTTAACAGTATCCTCTTCGCTCTGAAAACCTGCTTTGCCATACCAATTCTTGCTTTTATTTCTTTTATTCCACTCCAATCTTCTGTGACCTCAGTTCCCAGATATTTGAACCTTTCCACCTGTTCTAGCCTTTTTTCACCTATAATGATGTTTAACATTTCTTTCTTTCCTATTTACATTACCTTTGACTTTCGCACATTAATTCTAACCCCATACACACTTTCCATATCCTTTAGATGTTTCAACATTCTGTTCAGTTCTTCTTCACTTTCTGCAAAGATCACCATGTCATCTGCAAATCGAACGCACGCAACTTCCCTTCCTCCTACACTCACTCCTTTATCGCCCTCTAGTATTCTTGCACCATTTCGTCCATGTAAATGTTGAAAAGAGTAGGAGATAAACAACATCTTTGTTTCACTCCTATTCCAATCTCAAACCAGTCTATCCTGCTGGTACCAACCCGTAAAGGTACTCTCTGGTTCATATACAGCTTGCTTATTAACCTCCTTTCTCTCCAGTCAGCTCCTTTCTGTTTTAATGTATCCAACAGTTTCCCCCACAAAGGACAGTCGAAGGCTTTTTCCAAGTCTACAAAGCAAAGGTAAACCTCCCTGTCCCTTTCTGTATAACGCTCCACGATAGACCTTACGACTCTCAGTGCATCCCTTGCACCAATACCCTTTCTAAAACCGAACTGCCCCTCGTCCACGCTCTCCTCCATCACACTTGTCATACGCCTATGTATTACTCTCAGCAAGATTTTAGCAGCATGCACACCTAAACTGATGGTTTTACGTTCTTCAAACTTCTTCGTTCCCTTTTTTTTAGCCAGTGGAATCATTTCGGATCTCAAGAAGTCCTCAGGCCACTCCCCACTTTCATAAATCTCGTTGCACTCTCTCATGCCTTCCTCTTGCAGACACCTCAACACTTCCACTGGTATATCATCAATTCCTGCTGCCTTGCTACTTTTTATATCTTTCATTGCATTGCTGCTCTCACCTCATCCAGCATAATACTTGGGCCGATGTTATCTTTGGGTACTTCCTCTTTTCTCTCTACGTTTAGAACTTTAGGTTTTTCCTTTGCCTTATAGAGCTTCTCCATTTATTCTTTCCATTTTTGCAAAATTAGTTTTTTTTCTTTCAGAATTACACCCTCCTGACTCTCCACTTCTATACATTTTACTCTGTTCCCTTCTTTGGTCGTTGTTGGTTCTCTCACTTTGTTATATACTAGATCATGCCTTCCAGACTTAACCATTTCTTCAATTTCTTTACACTCATTATTAAACCATGCCTCTCTTGCTCTATCAGTTTCCTTTCTCAATTCTGTGTTCATTCTTCTATACTTTATTCGTCCTTCTTCAGTATTTAACTTTTTAAACTTTCGTCTTTCCTCCATTTTATCTACCATACCCTGTGTAATCCACGGTTTCTTTGGTCGAACTCCTTTCTTGTATCTTACACTAATTTCACACACTGTTTTTATACTTTGCTTTATTCTTTTCCATCTTGTCTCACTATCCTCTACTATTGTTGTTTTCAAAATTTTCATTTCTCTTTCAATATCCAAACCAAACATTTTCTCGGCATCCAGAGACTTTAATATCTCTAAATCCCATTTCTTGGTTTTTGCTGCTTTCATTGATCTTTTAAGTTTTATTTCTAAAACTGCTAGTAAGAGCACATAATCACTGTATATCTGTAAGGTGTTTGCGTTCTTCACTCCATTCCTATATCGCTCGTCAATCATTATAAAATCTATTTGTTTTCTATAGAGATCACCAGGTGATTTCCAAGTATACAACCTTCGTTTATGATGCTTAAACCACGTGTTGGCAACTATTCACTTCTTTTCTTTACAAAATTCAATCATCCTATCTCCTCTTTTATTTCTCAAACCCAGACCAAATTTTCCAACTATACTCCCTCGAACTCTTCTGACCCCACACTTGCGTTGCGGTCCCCCATAACAATGTGATAGCAACCATTCTCTTCCTCATTCAAAATCTCTTCAATCCGGTCATAAACCCTTTCCACCTTTTCGTCATCATAGTCCCTTGCAGGCATGTACCCTTGAATGACTAGAATGCTCTTCGGAACACTGTTTATTTTTAATGTTATAATTCTATCGCAGTCATATATTACCAGGGTTGTTTATATACACGTATAAAACGTTTTATACGTTACACGTATAATACGTAACGTATAAAACGTATAAAACGTATATAACGTATAAAACGTATAATATGATTTTGTTTTTGAAATTCATTCATAAAAAATTAAAAATACTTCTTACTTCAGATATTAATTATATTTTTAGTAAAAATATATATATTTATTTAAAAATTACGTAATTTATATATTTTATAATTTATAACAAAAACTATTTAAATTCTAGATGTTATTTGAATGTATATTTTTATACTTTATACGAAAGACTATGTTACTGTACATTAAACTGGTTAATAATTTTTAACTCACTAGATTTGAATATTGAAAATTTTGAATTATATATTAGAGATTTTTTGAGCACTTAAACTCAAGCAATTAAATTATTTTTCAACACGTATACTATATGATTTTCTTTCATTTTGATTCCAACATTTACTTAATACTTAATGGGAAGCATTTTGGATGAGAAACATTTGGCTCATGAACTTAATTATTTGGCATCATGAAATGTTATTGAATATATAAAATATGGTTCAATCCAACTTCAGCCCTCCCATCTAATAAGAACAGCTGGAAATATAATGTTGTTTCAGAATAAATGTCGTTTTTTCATAGCAGTTAGGGAAATTATTAGAGATTATTAGAGAGATGTTTTTATACAACTTTTGTTCCAATTAATAGACACAGTTTGAAAATAACAGGTTCTTACAGATCAAATCTTCTTTTTATACAAAAGTTGTAATAGTGAAAATAATATGTATTTACGTCAAACGAAAAAGTTTAGTGAGTAGTTTATTGAGCAAATTCATTTTTGGTCATTGATGAATAATAGGTATGGTTGGAAATGTCAAATTATTTCAGACTAAATTTGTTTTGGAAATAAATAATTATATTTTGAAAAGAAGCATTTACGTTAAATGTGAAAGTTTTCTGAACTAATAGGAATAGTTGGGTAAGAAATTATCATGCCGACGCTATATTTTCTAAAGCAACTGTTCCTATTAGTTCCGAAATCTAGGCTTTATAAATATTAAATATCACGAGTACGATACGAGTTAACGCCCGCGTTAATGTTACATAAATGTATTTTTATTTACTAAGGATTTTACTTTTATACGGTATAAAACGTAAATAATTGTATGTTTTATACTGTACGTTTTATACGTTTTATACGTACATATAATACGTATTTTATACGTTACCGTATTATACGTTACAACCCTGTATATTACCTTACTAATACAAGTCTTTAATATGTTATTTACAATAAATCCCACTCCGTTCTTTCCTCGCTTTCCTCCACTGAAGTAGAACACAGCGTCTTCCATATGTTCCTCACTGAATCCTGCCCATCTCACTTCATAAATCACAACTATATCCATGTTATTCTTAATCATTTCCCTTTTCAAGTTTTCTAGCTTTTCTTCCTTAAGCAAACTTCTCACATTCCACGCTCTAAACCTAACTTTGTTATCACTTCTCCTTTCCTGATCACGTGAGGTCTTTGTACACTGTTCCCCCCGGAAATCCGATTGGGATTTATTGTATTTAGTATTCAAAAAACTCATGTTACTTTTTCTGCTTCTCCTACCCCTCTTCTTGGAACACCTTTTATGTCTTTAATGGAGAGGTTTTCCGTTGCCTTCTCCATGCTGATGCCGTTGGTCTCGAAAGACTTATCCACCTTTGGGGACAGAGTCCCACCCCCAGTACAACAAAGTGCCCCGTTCTATCTTTTAGAAATATACTTTTATTTATATACAAAAACAAAATAAGCTATTGATTGAATGAAGAATGTTTTTCACAGATTGCAATGCTGCGAAAAGTGTTAAATTTAATGAAGTTGTAAATAAAATTTTAAGTCTTAAACTAAAAAATAAAAGGTAAATAGTAACTATAAAATATTAGTGGAATTTTTTAAAAAGGTTTTAGATAGTATTATTTTATTTCTGCTTACCACTTTACTTGAAGTCGACTTCACAAAACCGCCGCTATACATAGTATTAAAAGAATTTAATCAGCTGCCGAATGAAATACAATGTGAAACCGGTTTAAAAACTTTAAGAATAGTACTTAGATTCTTGTATGATTTTAGAATGAAGCCAATTCTTCACGAGAATGAAGTTTCCTGGAACGAGCATAGCGAGTGGAGGGAATCATCCGAGTGAAGAATTGCCTTCATTCTAATCGAATACAAGATACTATTTTATCCACGACTACAAATATTTCAAATAATTTCATTCAAGTTTTCCAGTAAAAGTTTATATCGCCATATTGAAATAAATCTATGAAATGAAAAACAAAACAAAATATGTTTGTTTATTTTATATGTATTGTTCTTGTTTTATCTTGTTTATATTACTATACAAACATATCAAGTTTTTAATTTGTTAGGGGAATTTCGAATAAATAAAGTGAAATGAAATGAATAAAAAAGAATTTGATATATAGAAAGGAATGAATACAATTACAATGAAAGATATACGCATGGAAAGTATATATTCTTTAGTAGTCGTGGGTAAAATATTTTACAATTTTGCCCAAATTGAGAAATTTGATGTTTTGTCAATTTGTTTTGTAATTATTATCATGAATTGATAAATAAGTGCCGATCGTATGAACAACGATGGATAGAAAAAATCCGAGAGCAAAGATATATCTCCGTCTGAGAATTTTATTTTTCGTCGATTGTATGAACACCAACCGATCACCACAACTAATATTTAGGATGACACGTCTTACGTCAAATCGTTTTCTTGTTTTCCTCTCTTTGTCTCAGAAAAAAACAGTTACGTCTTCCCAGAGAGGTGCGTACATTTTTCATTTGATTCAAAATTGTACAATTATTGCGAGTTTTTTTTAAATCTATAAGAAAAAACCCTACCACAAAAAATAACAGTTTCTCAAAAAAAAAATATACTTTGAAAATATCTACATAGCTTAAATATTTTTCCGTGTCGTTAGAAAATATTGCTTGTCCATTATAAAAAAGTTTGTGGTTGTAAATAACAACAAATGAAAATGGCGAAAGAGAAATTGAATATGGCATATTAGTGATCACCATTTGTTACGTCTCTCTTCATGCAATTTAAAAGCTATGTTCTCTCTATATTTGTATATACTCTAAGATAAACACGGATAGAATTTTTTAAATTTTTGTTTTTATTGCATTTCTATAGCAGCATTTTTATAAGTGGCAATACTTTTTCATTTACTTTTCTATTAAATAAATTTAATCATAAACAAAAAAAAATTATTTGTAAACTTAAATTAATTATATTAAAAATATTATTTATTTTACTATTAATTTATATCAAAAAACAAATTTTAGAAGCGCAAATTTAAATTAAAAATAATCACAAATTCAAAACAAAATTATCCTGCTATGCGCACGTCAAGAAAAAAAAACAAATTGTTCTATCCACTCACCACTATTCTATATATGAAAAACATAGAATAAAATAGAGGATAGAACAAAATCCTCGCATACACTTTTTGTTCTTTCGTGATTCATACAATACAAACGACGTTATATCCGAGGATATTATATCTTCCATTCGTCTATTATTAATTATTATTATTATTATTATTTATATTATTATTATTATTATTATTATTATTATTATTATTATAGTAGTTTTTATTTTAGTTCTGTAGTTTTGCCAAAAGTTTTTAGAAATTTCTGCAACTTACTCCAGCAACCGGGTTTGTAACACCGGACAGAATTTTCAATACTGGTATTCGACACTTGTCCGTTCGACGTACCAAAATACAAATATTATACCGCAGCATTGATAAATTAAAGCATCTTTAATAATTAAGTTTATCAAATTTTAATTTTTTTAGGTCCGTCTGGTAAATGCAATGAACTGCAACTCCAATGTGAACTAGTACTTAAGAGTTAGAACTCATCCTGTACCATGTGCATCGTCTATTAGTACAAAACGGCAGTAAGCGTAAATGTCTCTTTAATAAACACATTCTTTTTAATTATTTTATTTTTGTAAACTTAAAACCAATTTATGAACGAAAATTTTCACATTTTCTGATATCATGATTATATGTAAAATAAATGTAGGCGGTTTGTTTGTAGGTGTAGGCTTAGTGTAGGTTTTCTGAAATTTTATTTTCAACATCATATACGCTAGAGAGAAGCAATTTTTAATGGTTTAGAAAATGTTATACCAGTACATATTAAATATTGTCTAGACTTTTATTCCAATGTTAAGGTTATTTATAACCAACAATTCAACTTTGATGCATATGCGATGAAATTATGGAAATTTAAAACAAACAGGTAACCCTCAACACTTTGTTTAATAAAGCCAGAGTGCAAATTCTTTCTTTATCCTAAAGATCCAGATCGTCTTTCAAAGTTCGTCAAAATGATGAAGGCTGTTGTGTAAGAACAGAGTTCAATATTGTTATTGAATAACATTAGTAAACACTTAGTGATAAAATTGTTGTCTAATATTTAAAAAAGATTTTTGGTTAAAGCCAATAAATAATTAATATATTATTTTTTATTTTTTATCCTTCGGTTTATTTTGAAACCATCTTCAAGGATACAATTCTTATACAATAGTAGATTGTGTTACTAGTGCGAATGCGTTTTCCAAACAAGAGTTAGTTGCAATAAGAGCTGCAATAACTCGCGTTTGGAAAACGCATTCGCACTAGTAATACACACTATTTTTTGTAACAAATGCATAAAATTTATAAATATTTATTTAATAATTGTTAATTTAATCATTTATTTAACAAAGTTATAAACAAATTTAAGATATTTAAATAACTAAAGTGCCCCATCTTCGTTGTAATAGTTATAAATTATACTAGCTCGAAAAAATAAACAAGAATCCAACTACCGGTTTTATAAAAAACATAGTAATCCAACTAAGAGCTGTCAAAAGTGTAAACTTTGAAAACCCAAATAAATTGTTTTTTCTTGCAAACTAACTCTTGTTTGGAAAACGCATTTGCACAAGTAATACAATCTACTATTGATTTTCTTTTACTTTGTTTCATTAATTGTTATAGTTTTTTTTATTGTTAGTTTTTCAAAGCTTTTCTTTATTTATTTATGTCAAATTTTTGTTGAACAATAGTATATTCTTCAACGATGCCGAAAACAACGTATTTTGAAACGAGAGGACAGTTGGTAATGGTCGCGAGATTCAAAATATGATTTTCGGCGAGTAGAAGACTGTTTACTACTACTTTTTTTAAAAATTGTTATTAATTATTAATCATTTTCATTTATTACAATTCATATTTCATTTAGTACAATTCATATTTCAAAACATACACTGTTACAAATTAAAATTTTCGAATGTATATTTATATTTCTGCTATTAAAAAATATATGACTCAACATGAAATGAATAAATTATCCAATTTCTACGTCATAAACAAAACCGTCTTTAGTTAGAATCCTGATTGTTTAAAAAAAAATAGTGATCTTTATACATATGTATATGTAGTATGTACATTAACATTAGAGTTCTTCATGTTGTTATATTTTTATTCTATTTACACTACGAAATCCTACATTTTTATTCTATTTGCTCTATATAAAGTCCATAAAATCATTAAATAACACATCTTTGAAGGTTCATTGTTTTTTGAATTTCGCGTCTAGGTCATAAACAAAATCAAATTTAAAAATTTTATTATTATTTCTAAAATAAAAATCACTTTTGATTTAATTTTTGTATGGGGATGACGTTACGTTAAATTATTGATAATTTTTAAAACAACCTAAATTATTTTACGTAAAATAAATATTTTTTTTTCGTTTTTGTTAAATACAATATAAAAAAATTTTTTAAAAAATATCTTAACACCAACTGTTTGTTATCATACTATTTAAAAAGTAAAATATGAATATTATATATTTAGCTATTATTATTTTTACATTTTTAATGTATATAATTCAAAAAATAAATTAATAAATAAATTAACGTCATCTGCCTAAGAGAGATAAATTAACACTAATCAAATTATTTCATTCAATCAATTGATTCACTTAACGGGTGCTCTAGGATGGTTTATTCTAGTTTAGAAATTTTAAAATAGATGGCTTTTAAAAAATTACTTTCGTCACTATAGTTACGAAAGTTATTTGTATAGGTTTTTTTATCACTGGTGACGAAAAAGAAATTTTCAATGCAATGAACAAACATCGAAAGTAGATTTTTTATGTTGGGTAGTAGAAAAAATTTGTTTTGATTTTTGTGTAAATTGTATCCTTGAAGATGGTTTCAAAATAAACCAAAACAATTAATGGATAAAAAATAAAAAATAATATATTAATTATTTATTGGCTTAAACCAAAAAACTTTTTTTTTAATGTTTTCTTAAAATCTCCGTTCATAATGTTTTCTTAAAATGACAAACCGTTTTCCATTCGAAGCTGTTTTCTAATCTGTATCAGATATATCGTATAATTTCTTCCTAACTGTCAGAACTGAGATTAACTGTCAGATATAAAATATGTTCTCTCTGAGTTTTTGGTTGAAAAAATAAAAATAAAATGTATTAAATAAATTTAAATTTTATTAAATAATTTGTTTAAATTTGTTTTTTAATCGAAACTTTGCCTATAACTTTTTAAATTTATCCTAGTACGATGACTTCTTTTTTTTTGTTTTGTTTTTTGTTGTTCGGTTCTTGATTATTCTTTTTTTTGCGTTCATGCTCATGTTCATGGCGTTCTTCCGTGCTCTTTTTTAAGGAAATTTGCTACCAAAACCAAATTTTAAATAGAACAACAAATATGTGCGATGACTTAAAATATTTTTTGACTACAACTCAAATTCTGTCACAGTATAGATGAAAAACATGATCTACACAGGTGAAAAAGTCGAAATTTGAACTTGACCATCATTTATTTTCCCCAAAACTTGGCCGTAAATGCGTAACTTGGCCATCAGCGTATTGAACATATTACATCACATTTTGTATTATAAGTAACTAGCGGGAATTTTTAAGAATTTTTGGAATATTATCAGAATTTAGAAAAAGTTTAAATATTTGATTTTATTTGAACTTTTGGAATATTTTTGGAATTTTGAAAAAAGTTTCAATTTTTGATTTTGTATAATTTTTGCAATATTTTCAGAATTTTTAAAAAAAGTTTAATCTTTGATTTTGTAATAATTTTTGGAATATTTTTAGAATATTGAAAAAAGTTTGATTTTATTTAATTTTTACAATATTTTTGGAATTTTGAAAGAAATATGAAATTTGTGATTTTGTAATATTTCTCGAAACGCTAAATGGAGAGGTTTTTGAGTAGTTTGCTGAGTGTATCATCTTTTTACGTTAATTTATGATCTGTTATAATTTTAAGGCATCGTATCGATGGTTCATGTTAGTTTTGTAATAAATTTCTAAACAGAGATTAAAAAAATACTTGTACTTTAACAAAGAGTTATGTTTGATATACATCGCTGCCCAAAACTAAAAACCATGTCCTCCTAAAAGTTTTTTGTCGAAAACTATATCAAAATCCCTAACCCAGACCGAAGTCTTGATATCTCAGAGCTGTGAGATTTCAGCCCCTCCATATTTTAAATATTTGGTTCCTTATTACAGTTTGAAAGCAAACATAGTTATTAGTTATTAATAAAAGATTTAACATTTGAACATATATAAGCTTTGTTTCTTTGGAACATCGTGTTGTGTCAATGCAATATTTATTTTTTAGTTTTTAGTTCGTTTTCAATAAAAGTGTGTTTTTTAAAATTTTTTTTTTTATTATATAGTTTTTACCCATATACATTCCTGAGTCAGTTTTTAGAATTTTATAATAAGCTTACCACATCAGTAAATACATCTTAAAAAAAACCAGTAATTAAATCACTTACCTAAAATTTAATTTGCTTTTCAAATTTAATAAATTCTTATAAAATGTGCCGTATTCGTTTTACTGCATAAACACAAACAACAAACGTTTGCTATAATGTTTACTTACGTTTGCTAACAATTAGTCTCTACCAACCAAACATTTTCTAAAAACCAATGTTTGCTAACATTTGTTGAAGTTTCGAAAATTTGCAATGTTTGCGATGTAAACTGGTACATTAAATTCTTTTTATACAAATATCAAAACTCTCAAGCCTGATTGTTGACACCATATGCAAAATATAATGAACCGTTCTTCTGTGCTAAAAAACAATCCGGCTTAGCATAATGAGGGTTTTGACCAGTACAATACAAATTTTCTTTTGACTTGCTGCAGTGCGTTCTATTAACTGATATAAATAACGATTAAACATATGGTTGAAACAGTTGTTTTTACGACTTTTATACGTCGGTCAAGGAATTTAAATAAAGTGCTTATAAAGTTAATATTAATATTTAAAATAGCCCTAAATTTTTTATAAATAAGTAAGGTAAATATAATTGTAAGTATTATTCTATATAAGTAATTATTTAAATCAATTAAATTTTGATATATTTAAAATTTAGAACAATACATGTAATTCTTTTAATTTAATGCCATTTTATTTTTCCACATTATATTATTTGATGATATTGAAGTTTTTGATTAATAATTGTTGTAGTATTGTTCTTATTCTACTTATTTCTGAAATATTTATATAATTATTTATTTTTTTATAGTCAATAAAAAACTTAAAATTATAATAATGTGTTTTATTTACAAAAATTAATTTATATAACAAGGTTGTTTCGTGATTTCGGTTTACCAAGAAAAAACTAAAGACATGTCTGACCAGACTAAAGACAAACCCCAGACATGTTTACAAGGCAAAGTGGGACATTTTGTTCACGTGGCCTTGAGTTTGTCTTGGCTTTGTTACTATAACGCGTTACTAGTTAGTTACTAGTAAATCTGGTATAACACGATTAGTGGGAAACGAATCGTGAATGAAATAGACTTTTTTCCCGAAAAAAAAATAAGACAGTTGTGATCGGCTGATTTGTATTTCGAAAAATTTAAATAATTGTTATTTCTATCAAATCAAGATTGTTTTGCGTTGTTTTTAAATTGTTTTTACTATAGTTGCTTTATATTTTATTTTTGAAAAATTTTTAATACATAATTACTGATTATTAATTATCATTACTGTATGTAATCTGTCAAATACATACACCAATATAACGATTTGAAGTTTAAGAAAAAAGGTCTATGTAAGCTTTGAAATCACAATGAAATGTCATACTTTGATTTTTTTTTATATTCATTATTTATAATGTAAGACCTTTTATCCATATAAAAATGACACAAACATGTATGATGTCCTTGATTATAATGAAATACACAGTATTACCAAAATTCTTACGCTCAAAATGGGTCAACCAGATTATGAGAATTTCAGTACAATTGTTTAAGGTCTTATAGAATGAAGAAAAATTTGAATTTTTTTTCAGTTTTATAAAGTTTTTTGCTTTAAAATTTTTAGAAACATGTATTGACTGCTTCAACAAACTTATCATTTAAATTTGGGACTAATCGCATAATGGGAAGTTACTGAAAAATTGATCACAAAAGAGCAAACACAACTGTCAAAACTCAAGTTGAATAAAAGTGTGTAAAAATACAACTTATTTTAGAATTTTACTAAAGTTTAAGCATAGAGGGCACCCAAAATTTTGTCAATCTGAGGTAACTTGAAAATTAAATTGCACAAAAACGGCTATACCGATTTCAACAAACTTTTTTGATTGATTGGGTTGGGTGATTGGTTAGTCTTTAGGAAAAAAAACAGTTAAAGTTTTTTTTAACTAATTTTATAATTGAAATATAAAAAAACTTTTTTAAAGATAGGCGCTAGGGTCAAAGTTCAATTGAATTTTAATTTTTTTTTAAATTTTTTTATCCTTGCTCTAAAATGTATCATAAATTTCGATAAAAATTTGCGTTTTTTAATAAAACAAAAAAATTGCTAAAAAAACAACTTAAACTAAAATTTCGACGATCTTATATTTACAAAGAGGCGTTCTTTCGTTTTCTTGACATATTTAATATTAAAGATTTTTACTCCGACTAAAATACTAATTTTTCATCATTTTTTCGAACAATTATTATATTAACAAAAAAATTTACCACTGAATCTCGAAAAAATGATGAAAAATTAGAATTTTGTCCATCTACTTATATGCCAAGATTCAAGAAAATCAAGAATGGCCAAGTTTTCTCAACTCGGTCTAGAACACGTTTTTCTTCAGTACACTAGACGTTTTCGACATTTTTTTTATATCAAATGCAATTTGCATTGCAGATATAGTTTATCCAAAGCATTGTAAGTGTGCGGCCTTCTACAAATTTTAAGAGGTGCTATATTAATATAATGGGTTGTATTAGTTTATTATTTTAAGTATGTTGAGGTTCCGCTTACTACACGTTAAACATCATATTATATATTTTTTAACACATTATTTATTTGGTTATTTATTACATTTACTTAATGTAATTACATTGTAACACATAACAATATATATAACACTATATAACTCAGGCCACTATTTGAGTGTAACTTTCTCTATTCACAACATCACGTACACTAGAGATGGGACATCGTAATCGATTCTTCGATCTAATCGATTAATCGTTCAAAAAAGAATCGATTTAATTTCATTTTTATGAATCGAAGATATTGAAAGAATCGATCTTTTATAGACCGATTCTTGAAATATAGCTAATTTAATGAAATAATGCTATTTTGTGTTCCAACATGTAAAAATTTGGTAACATTTTTGTATTAAATGTACAAGAACGGTGATAATGTACTAGAGAAAGGGAAAGAAGGGCAGGAAACATCTCAGCTCCACCATAAAGATTATTTCTAATGCTTGAAATATTATTACTGATAAAAGCTCAAGACTTAAAAGTCTCAAAATTTGAATGAACTCCTATTCTTGCATTCGCTTGGGGCTCATATTTCGATGCAATGATTTTTTTCATATATTTTAGCGCAATTGTTCAATTTTTGCGATATTTTTTCCGTTTATTTTTAATATTTTGTTTATTATTTAAAAGATCGATTAATCAAAGCTTTTTCCGATCTTTTAGAGAACCGATTTTTTTAAATTTGAATAATCGATTCTAAAGAATCGATTCTTTTTTCAATGAAATCCCATCCCTAACGTACACTGAATATATATTAGTTTTATTCTTTCAATTTCTTTCGTAAGAAACTGCAGCGTCAGGCGCTTGGAATATGATATGTTTTTATGAATATACTTTAATGCTGATAATGTTATTAAAGTATAGTGTAACCCTTATGGTCAATCACTACAGTGCTGACTCAAGTTTGTTAAACACACAATATGTTAGGTGTTCGATAAGTTTAATAAAAGTTTATAAAACGCAGAAAAAAATGTCAAATGGTTGACATGACCAAACTAAAATTAAATTTGTTATGGAAAATGTAAGTGGAAAACATGTGAGTGGAAAACAAAGCATGTAGTTGATTTCAAGTCTTAAATAGACAAAATAGCCGACCATTTAATTTTTAATAAGCATGTATTGGTACGTGTTGATATACAACTTGTGTTGCCAGTTTTTTATAAACCGCATGGAGGGATCAGTTTTTATTGTTTTGCAAAATTTTTTCATTTTTGATCTACAGGTGTGACAATCCCGCGTACTCCAGTTCCTGCTAGTGACATACGAGTTAACGTGAGATATCACATACCACTGGCAATAGCAGTGAAATATCACTAGCCAAGTTGACATCTTGGGGGTGGTGGCGGATAAACTGTATTCAGTCAACGGTAGCACCCTCAATCTTAGCTGTGAAATAATCCTTGATGATGAGACGCTATTGCTTCTTCGAAGAACCGAGCCTTCATATAACTATGTGCGGCTTTAATCATAGAGAAAGACAGTGTGTCACAGGATCAAGGAATATGCAACCGGCTGGATTATTGGCAACTACATTTTTGTTTTGTTTCAGCAAATTTTTGTTAAAACTTGCTATTTACTTTTTAATTTACTTTTATTTTCTCTATTTTATCATAAAATATTGGCCTATTGCTGTGTGCGAACTGACGAAATAATGACAGAACACAATTTTTGGTGAAGGCGAAATTTGTAAAAACAAAATTTTGACATAAGGTGAAAAACTTCGTAATATTTATGTTTGCTGTTAATAAATATATATAACATATATACTAATATAAATATTACTTTGGCACTTAAAAAAACTTCTATAATAAACTGTTGTTCCTCCTGAAATAATTTGTCACAATTTGATGATGCTAAAAAGCTATACCAAATTTTGACGTTTCGTTATGGTGAATATAAATTCCAAAAAACAAAATTTGGACAGTTAATATTTGTCATCTGTCATTATTTCGTCAGTTCGCACACAGCATATGTTATATTTTGTCAGTGATAGGATTTATTGTTTAATTATCCATTCTTTAACAAAAATATACAAAAAAAACAAAAAAAGAAAGATTTACGTCCATCAACACCTTTGAACGTATGTTGTTGTGGGACCTTGGTCTTAAAAGGTTTTTATGTGTTATTGTGACACATATTGTAATTCCTACTACACATCACATTTTATTAAAAAAAAAAAATAACTGACTAACTGACCTAACTTAAGACATAGGGTGAAGAATAAAAATGTGCGGGACCGAGGTGTATTTAAAAAGCTTTACTTTAAAAGCTCAAAATGTAGGGATTGAGTTGAGCCGTTATACAAATTTAAAAAAATATTATTATTCGTGTCGGTATAAAGTTCTAATCTCATTTCCGACCCTTGTTGAGTTGACATGTTTAGCAATACCAAATACACAATACACTATACTTTATTATTAAATATAAACATCAGACTGATCACAAGGTATAAGAATTTTGTATTAGAATTTGAATATGTCAATCTAGAATGATGATCCATTGGAAAAAGTGAGGGAGTGATTATATACGTACGCATATTTTACTTTCATTCATTTCTATATCTAAAATTAAACAAAGTCAATTTCTTTTGATGTTCTTCAATTTTCAATCTATTCTACCTTTAAGATATTTATCGATTTTGAATAATCAAACACAAATAATAAATAAATAAATTTAAAATATTAAAATACCGAGAGAAGGAACAGAATCATATTTCAAATAAATTCTAATTTAATATTTTTTTGTTTTCGTTTTATCATAATTTATGCAAAACAAAAATTTCTTTGAATTCTTTGTATTTCTTAATCAGAAAATTTATTTTGAAATATAACATTCATTCATACAGAAAAGTTGAACGACGAACCCTTGTTTGTGATTATGAATAAAAAGGGTAAATTGGTGACAAAAGAATATTCATTCAAATGTTTATGGTAATTAAAATTTTTAAGTTTTTTGTTTGAATTTATGTTAAGTTACATGTACATAATAGATCGGAATCGAAACATTCAAATTTATAGATATGTGTATTTGATAATTATGTTAAAAATTGACATATGAATATGGTTCACGTAATCGATTATTCTGTTTATCATGGAGCAAATCTTGAATTGATCAAAATTTAAGTTATGTAAGATTAAGGTTTTCTAAAATAGTAGAAAGGTTAAAAATGGTAAAATAAGAATTTTTATTTCTATTGTAAAGAAAAGTATAAATAATAAAGGAAACACATATGTCTGATTCTGATATAGCACGGCAATAAACAGTTTGAACATTAACATTTTTAACTACATTATTTCTTATTAATATACGAATCCTGCTGTTTAGGTTTCTGCTATTTAGCTGTTTACACATTTACACATCATTGCACTGACGCGAGCATGCCAGAAAGTTAAATCAAAATCAGTTAAAAAAATGGTAATTGTGGTATGTCGATGAATTTTCCACTGATTAAATTATGGCATTACCAATTTTAAATTCCACACTAAAGTTAAAACTTCCAAATGACCGGATGGTCACCAGATGAAAAAAATTAGAAACTAAATTTTAGAAGAAAAAATAAACGGATATTTATGAAGCCAACAATATCTGTTTATATATCCTCTGAATATCGATGAGCAGCGGTCGGTGAGAGTAGTCGCAAATGCTCGTAAATTTACTTTTTAATCTAATATTGGTTTTAAAAAAATAAAAAAATTTCTTGTATTAAATTGTAAAGATGTTAATGAAAGGCAAATGAAATGTTAGTGAATGCTTTAAAACATTTTGAAATATCGCAAGTATAGATTTTGTTGGCGTACTGTTTGTTACATCCCGAGCAAGAATTTGTCAGGGCTCAAATAAGTTCCTGATCAGGTTTGCCCTAAGGCAGCCTGATTGGGCCTTGATCATGAGTGTAACGCTTTTTCACTATCAGGTCCTGGTTGGGATTGCCGGATCAGACTCTGATTGGGATAATCGAATCAGGCCCTGATTGGGATATCCGGACCAGACCCCTATATTATGTATATATTAAAATATTATATACATAAATTAATTAAAATAAAATAAAAAGATTACAATTGAAAGAATTAGGACCTATACCACCTTAATCACTTTTATTATAGTCTTTCAGCCGAGAAGCGATAACTAAAACGTACATGAAACGATTTTAACTATATATAAAATGGATAATACTCTAGTAACCAAATGAAATTTCGGGGAATTTCGGGGAATACGAAAAACCAAATCAGGGTCTGATATATTCAAATAAGCTTAACCCCAAAAGGGTATTGTATAAATCAAGCCCGGAACAGGCCCACATCAGATTGCCCTTATAAGACTTGCCCTTTCATGACTGACCTGGAGCTGACTGTATTCAGGCTTTCCCTTACTAATTTCTACTGGGGATTTGAAAACCGCAGTCCACAACCAAACTAAAAACAAAAGACGATTATAAAATTTGAAAACACAAAACTAATGCCAAAATTTAGAGTTACTGTGTATTGCGGTGTTAATTTATTTGTTGTTTTGATCCGTATATGTGCTCTGAAATAAACTGTTAATGCTGAAAATGCATAAATTAATAAATTTAAATTTATTATAGATTCATTTATAAAAATTAGAAATAGCTGTCATTCAACTATTATTAATAAATTTGTTGATGCTCAGTATTTTTATAAATTAAGGAAAGAAAAAAAAAATTATTCTAAGCAAATAAAAATTAAGTTTACTGGATTCGTTATCATTAAATATGTTTAAAATTTTCGTTTATCTTATTGGTACACCAATAAGCGAAGTTAAAAATAAATAAATAAATATTTATATTAGCGAAGTTAAAAAAAACATTTTCTTTCTAACAATATGATGTGTCAAATTCTTTTGATATTAACACCTTTAAGAAATTCCGTTTGTGATTGAATCAACCAACGCTCCATATTTAAATTAACAATTTAACTGTTGTTGATATATATTCTTTTATAGGTATCACAAACATATTTGATTTAACCATGTTTGTAGTTGAGTCAACAATGATTTCATATTCGAGCAACAATGCCGTGGTTGATTTAATTTCCAATTGACTACAAACGTTGTAAATTAAAAATTAGATTAAAAATAGTGATATTGAAAACGTTTGTGATAGAATCAAGCAATACTCCGTATTAAATCTATGGGTTTGGTACATCTTTGTTTTGTTTTTGCTGCTATCGATGTTTGTATGGGTTCGTTTTTTTCGTAAATATAATATTTGCAATTTTTTATATTAGAGGTATGTATTTCGCATCAAACCCGACAAACATTTTTATGCATAAAGCTAGCGTTCGTATATTTACGTTCTAAATAGGAAATGTATGAGTGTGATTTTGTTTGTAAAGGATGCGTCCATTTTTTCGCCATTTTTTTAATGATACAATTTAAAAGACCAAAATTCAGAAATCAAAAAATTAAAATATTTGAATTATGTGTAGAAAATAATACTGATTTTCCACAATTTTCTCATTATTATAAAAAATTAAATTAAAATATCGATAAATCGACATAAAACAAGACAAATAAAAAATTTTTAAAATATTTAATAATTTTTTTTAAATCACTGAAATTAATTATGGAAACACCAAAAAAAAACGTTGGTAGAATCAACTACAAAGTTTGTTTGATTTTGCGTCTAATACGAACGTGGTTATTTTAACCAATGTAGCATTGTCAATTTATTTTAAAAAACGTAACAATTTTCATTATTTAAATCAACCACGGCGTGATCAATTTTTCTTGTTCATATTTTTCAGTTCAGTTTGTTCATGTTTTTGTTTGAAAATTATTTTGTTTGTTAAAATAAAAAACTAGGAGAAAAGAAACTAATAAACAAAATAAAGAAAAATAATAAACAAAAGAATAGAAAAATAAAAAGTTTTTATATATTTTAACATGGCTGGTTTTATTTAACATTTTACTTTAGGAAATAATTTAGATGTGTTTAATTGATTTAAATAATTTTCATATTATTTGCATATAAAATTATGTGCGAAAGAAATTTTTCAGTTAATATTATAACAAAAATATCGTTAATGAAACAGGCCCTTTCTATAATTAATTTTGGTGATTTAAAAAAGTTATTATATATTTTTAATATTTTTTATTTGTCTTGTTTCATGTCCATTTATCGATATTTTAATTTAATTTTTCATAATAATAAGAAAATTATGGAAAATTAGTATAATTTTCTACACATAATTCAAATATTTAAATTTTTTGATTTCTCAATTTTGGTCTTTTAAATTGTATCATTAAAAAAATGGCAGAAAAATGGGCGCATCCTTTACAAACAAAATCACACTCATACATTTCCTATTTAGAACGTAAATATACGAACGCTAGCTTTATGCATAAAAATGTTTGTCGGGATTGATGCGAAATACATACTTCTCATATAAAAAATTTCAAATATTATATTTACGACAAAAACGAACCCATACAAACATCGATAGCAGCAAAAACATAACAAAGATGTACCAAACCAAAAGATTTAATACGGCGTATTGCTTGATTCTATCACAAGCGTATTCAATATCACTATTTTTAGTCTAACTTTTAATTTACCACGTTTGTAGACAATTGAAAATTAAATCATAATTGACTCAACTACAAACATGGTTAAATCAAATATGTTTGTGATACTTATAAAAAAATATATCAACAACGGCAAAATTGTTAATTTAAATACGGAGCGTGGTTGATTCAATCACAAACGTATTTAGTTCCCCAATTTTCACTTAATCTTCGATTAACAATGCAACATGTTTGAATCAACCAAGATTTTTTCTTTCGGTGAAGGGCCTATTAATTTAACAAAACTGTTGATTCACAAAAAAATTTCTTTCGCACATAATTTTATGAGCAGATAATATTAAAATTATTCAATTCAGTTAAATGCATGTAAATTATTTCCTAAAATGTCAAATAAAACCAGCCATGTTAGAATATATAAAAAAACTTTTTATTTTTCCATTCTTTCTGTTTATTATTATTATCATTAAACGAATTTTGTTTCTCCTCGTTTTTTATTTTAACAAACACAATAATTCTCAAACAAAAACATGAATAAACTACTTAATTCAACTATGATTTGTGATAGTTTGAACCAGGAAATTGATCACGCCGTTGTTGATTTAAATAATGAAAATTGTTACGTTTTTTAAAATAAATTGGTTAAAATAACCACGTTCATATTAGACGCAAAATCAAACAAGCTTTGTAATTGATTCAACCAACGTTCGCTTCTTTCGCTGCACCAGCAGTTCTCGGACGAAATCAGATCCATCATCCCTCAAACGCATTTAACTCGTCAATCGGTTTGTGCAAATAGTGAAACTGTTAAGATCCTCACTGTCATAGTGACAAAATGTAAAGAGACTTCTTTGTCCATACATCGTACAAATGGAATACTTTGCCCGAATGAACGAACAGTCTAGAGTGCATTCAATCAACAAATATTTTAAAAAACCGACCACCAACACCTCAGAATGTTGTCGTGGGACCTAGGTTTTCAAAGGTATCTATATGTTGTTGTGACACATATTGTAATCCCTATTATACACAACCCAAAACCCATACAAACATTTTGAGAGGAAAAAAAGATTCATCTAAGTTAGGTGGGTTTCAATTTACCATTTGACGGGCAATATTCTTCATTTCATTATTCCATTATTCTTCACTTAACATTGTTTAAACTTAAATTGAATAACGAAGCTCACAATTTAAATAAAATCGTTCAGTATAGGTACCTTTTGATAAACAAATCAGTCATTTATTGTCGGAAAGAAAATAAAACTCCAGTTGTTAGAATCTCGTCACAAAATGACATTATTAGGATCTTGCTGTGAGTCGATTGAGACCATCAAAGGGTAGAGCAATTATGAGAGCAATGAAAAAGAATCTTTAGCGAGACTGGATAGTCTAAGATTCTAAGTCTTTCCTCAAACTTTCTAAAATCTTGGGGGAGGCTGATCGACTGGCACACTGGAAACGTATCAGTATGCCTAAAGAAAAACCCACTAAGCAATAGAACACGTTTGAGATCTTTTTTAATATCATTCTTGTGATAAAACCACTTTTGAGTCACTTCTTTACGAATCAGAGATGTATGGTATGAATATAACGGGCGTTGGAAGATTGATGACTACATTTTGATGACCAAATCCGATCCCGAATCTAGAGAATCGAAATTTTTAACATTTTGGTAAATCTCGATTCTCGAAAATTTCTCAAGATTTCTCAAGAATTTCCGTTTTTTTCTCAAATATTAATTGAAGTTGTTTTGTTTTTAAAAATTAAATGATAAACTTTTTGAAGCATAAATTGCATCTGAACAAAATTTGAGCTGGGTGCAGTGTGTCAGTCTGTGTGATTGTGCGACCATCTAATTTTAGTTCTATAATTTTCATTTCTGGTACTTTTTGTTTTTAGTAAATATTCAAATGGGATTTTCTCGTCAACAAAATAAAACACTTGTTTGGAATATGTTTTTGGTAAAACACTGAATCTTTTGAAAACCAAAAAAAACACTTTTGGGTTCATTGAAAATTAAATTTTTAGAAAAATTAAATTTGAAATATAAAATAAGTAAATAATTTTATGAATCAGCAAACACGTTGGTAAGGCACTCGACACGCTCAAATTAAAGTTTATGCGCACTACTGACGCAGAAGTAAAGTATTGCGAGGATATCATTAATGCTCTAAATCCTATACGATGTTGCTGTCGAAGCTCTTAGTCGCTAAAATGTGAACTGACTTGCTGGGTATAACACTCTTAAATTTTTGTTCACAAAATTGGAGAATCAGCATTAAAAAGAATCCAGTTATCCAGCCTAAAAAAAAATTAACAGATTGTAGATCTGAGCTTTTATTATCTGACTTTGAATACTTGCACGATCCGGTAAACAGCTTTTGTGAAAAAACTGAATTTTACCAAACGTTTTCAAAAACACAATTAATAAAAGAAGCCAAAACGTTTCTAACTCGTCTTTTTTCTACAAACATTCAAGAAGACCAAACAGTCTGATTCTAACGAAGATACCATGGTCGTCAACAACAGCGACGAAAAAGAACATCTCGCAAAACCAATCCTATAAAATTTATTCAGCAAATCTCAAAACAAAACGCAAACAATACACAACATTGGCCAAACTAATTTTTTCCGTCATTTAGAAGGGAATTAAATGTAAATAATAAAATTAGCTAGAAAACCTAAAACGTTCAAAGACTGATAGGGACACTTAACACAATTAAGCCAACATCAACTCAAAATGAAGGCGATATATCTATATCGGGCAATTTTGTATCGCAAAAGCGTCGGATTTTTGGACGCAACCATTGACAGTGTGTATTTTTTTAAATTCTATTTTAATAACATATTTTTTTGTCATTTCATTGCTTTCCCAAGTAACATTTTGTATATATTATAGTCACAAACTATTGTTGTTTTATTTACGGAACACATACTGTACTCAAAATAGGTTGCGGTATTTATACATCTACAAAATATTGTTTCTGATTGTACACAGTAAAGCTACAGTGTAGTAGTAAACGTATAGCTTCGAATGTAACGTTTCTGATTATGTACTATGTAACTGTATTATTACTTCTACAAAATGACTACATTGTGTAAAGTCTACGAGAGCTTATAGCTACATTGTAAATATACTAAACGTTGGCCTTGTAAATGTATTTTTACATTTACAGATTAATTACAAAACATTATTTTATTGAGAACTTATATACTTACCGTATATTTACGGGACATTTACATTAGGAATGTATTTATACTGTCAGATAATTTATACAGTTTTCTTAAGTCAAAATTTTTTGTTTAATAAAAGATGTCTGTTTCCATCGTGCGATGATAAAGATATTTATAGCCAGCTTTCACTCAATATATTGGGCATTAGTTAATCGAATCTTAAGTCTTAATTAATTTAAGAGTTACTTGTGATTTTAAAGTTTCGTGGATTTAATTTCTAACCTAAGGATCTCCGAAAATTATTGCAAACACTTCAAAATACAAATATTATTTTGACGGGTAGTGGAAAGCTTTGGTATTATGAGCTAATACGTTGGTTAAAGTTTTCGAATTTGGATCACCTAATTCATATTTCAGTTACCTTTAACATTGACGGCCTTCCCATTTTTAATAGCAAAGAGAATTATGGTCGATTTTATGTATAACCGATCATTCGGAATTCGGAGACCATTTGCATTTTATTGTGGTCCAACAATGCCAAGCTTAGAACACTTTGAGGCAAAATTTCATAAGATAATTACAAGATACATTTAAACTTATTATATTTAGATCTGGCCGAATCGCAATGCCAGGATTACATTTACTAATTTATTGACATATGTAAATGTAAATAATTGTGTAAGTTTAAATGTACATAGTCTCCCACCCCCCGTTTATTTAAAAAAAAAATTGGACATATATCTCACGCACTTATGAGGATTGCTTGTACCAAATAAAAAATAAATGTCACTTTTGTTTATTTCACAAATGTCAAAAGTTGTAAAAGGATTTATACAAAGCTTTTACAAAACATATACAAGTAAATATTTGTAAAAGGAAGGTGTAAATGTAAATGCACAACAACGAGGCTAATACTAAACGTTTACATAATTTATACATGTAAACTCTTTGAATTGGAAGTTGTAATTGTATGATTATGTTTACAGATCAAACACATAGCGTTTACATTACGTTAACATGTTAACATTTTAAATATGGAATTGTAAATGTAAATAAAATGTAAATGTACATATTCTGTGCACTCTCTGTATATCTACATAGGGTTAACTTGTATTTGAAAGCTTACAATTGAAAACTCAGCCATTTTTATGCAAAATTAATATTTGACTGTATTTAAAAAAAAATAACAAAATACATTTAATGAAACTTTATTGGGTTTCATAACTTATGTTATAAGTATTTTAGAAAAACTTAAATTTATGAAAATAATAAAACAAATTTTATATAATTTTATCTCTAAAATAAATTGACATATAAAATTTTTTTTAAAATTATATTTAATAATTTATTATTTTTATGGCGCATTATTAATTTAAAAGTATTTCCAAAATTTAATCGAAATTTTATTATTCGTTTGTAAATTTTGACATCCCACTGTAAAAAATTAGTTATGCCAAAATATAATATTTGCATTTTATAAACATAAAATATATTATTGTATTTGTATATTTATTTATATTTTTTGTTTACAAAAATCATCCGAAACTTTGTATTAAAGTATGAGATTGTAACTTTTTTGTAAGTAATCCGTAGTGATAAAAATCGCATACATTTTGCTTTCTGTAACACTACGTACGTGTTTGTAACCATACATAATTCTTACGCAAATTGATATCCGTAAACGTTCAGTAAAAGCCAAAATTATTCCCCAAAATGTATACGAAACACTTACTGAACGTTTACGGTACAGTTACCACTGTAACTTTACGATTACAGAGTAAATGTACTGTAATAAATTTGTAAACAAAATTCGTTACTTGGGTTTACACTGAATTTAGGACTTTATACAGTTTTCCCGAATCCCGAATCTCTAGAATCGTAATTTTTAGTATTTCGGGAAATTCCGAATCTCGAGATTGAGATTTTCTAGGGAAATTCTTACAAAATCAAAAATTAAAACTTTTTCCGAAATTCTAAAAGTATTGCAAAAATTATTAAAAAGTCAAATATACAAACTTTTTTCAAAATTCCAAAAATATTTTAAAAACTATGACAAATTCAAAAATTTCCATGTCCAATTTCATTTTCAATTACATTTACGTCATAAAAACAGCAAAATTTTTTTCTCCAAAAATTGGGTAAAAAAATAAATGAAATCATTTTTTGACACACTTGACATTATTTTTTTGACAAACTTATAATGCCATAATTCTCTATAATAATAATAAAATTTCATGTTATACAAACTACTAATTTTATTTTTTTCTAAAATATTGGGTAAAAAATACATAAAAACCTTTCTTTTGACACACTTGACAATAGTTTTTTGACAAACTTAACATGCCATAATTCTCAATAATAATAATAAAACTTCATTTCAAACAAACAATTTTATTTTTTTCCAAAAAATTGGGTAAAAAAAAAATCATTCTTTGGACACACTTGACAACATTTTTTTGACAAACTTATAATGCCATAATTCTCAATAATAATAATAAATTTCATTTCAAACAAACAAATAATTCTATTTTTTTCCAAAAAATTGGGTAAAAAAAATAAATTAAAATCTTTCTTTTGACACACTTGACAACATTTTTTGACAAACTTATAATGCAGCAATCTAGTTTTTGATCTCACATACCAATCCCTACCATTAAGACTTCTCCAAATTAAATGTTCCTATACTCGTAATCACTTACAATGAACGTTTTTTAAGCCAAAAATACGAAAATTTGCTGTTTTTGACACACTTAATGATTTTTTCGACACACTTCCGGTACAGTTCACGAACACAGCGTCCCTTGAGTATACCTATTTTTAGAAAAAAAAATTTTTGAAATCCCTCCCGTGGTTTTCCCTGCAGCGTAGGTAATGACGGCCGGACGGACGGCCGGCAGACAGAGCTACATTTTTTTTTGCTCTTTTAGAATCAGTAGGTCCTAAAACGTCGAGAAATGCCAAAAAAAGTGGGGGTAAGAATTTCACTTTTGGCTCATGAATGTAATACTTAGGTCTTTCAGACCGAAGTAATACTAACTTTTTCAAAATTTCAAAAATATTTCAAAAACTATGACAAATTCAAAAATTTCCATGTCCAATTTCATTTGCAATCACATATACATCAAAACAGCTACATTTTCCCCCAAAAAATTGACTAATAAATAAATGAAATCATTTTTGACACACTTGACAACATTTTTTTGACAAACTTATAATGCCATAATTCTCAATAATAATAATAAAATTTCATTTCATACAAATAATTAATTTTATTTTTTTCCAGAATATTGGGTAAAAAAATAAATAAAAATCTTTCTTTTGACACACTTGACCACATTTTTTTCACAAACTTATAATGCAATAATCTAGTTTTTGATCTCACATACCAATCCCTACCATCAAGATTTCTCCAAATTCAATGTTCCTACTCGTAATCACTTAAAATGAACGTTTTTTAAGCCAAAAATATGAACATTTGCTGTTTTTGACACACTTAATGATTTTTTCAACACACTTCCGGTACAGTTATCGATCACAGCGTCCTTTGGGACCTGTCCCTTGAGTATACCTATTTTTAGAAAAAAATTTTTGAAATCCCTCCAGCGGTTTTCCCTGCAGCGTAGCTAATGACGGCGGCCGGATGTCCGGCCGGCCGGCAGCCAGACATACATTTTCTTTTTGCTTTTTTAGAATCAGTAGGTCCTAAAACGTCAAGAAATGCCAAAAAAGTGGGGGTAAGATGGTCTGAAAGACCTAAGTATTACATTCATGAGCCAAAAGTGAAATTGGCTCATGAATGTAATACTTAGGTCTTTCAGACCGAAGTAATTGAACGAATTGCAAGTGCTTTCCTTCGAACGTTTGTCGGTAGTCGAATACCAGATCCACCAGCACTTTTGTACCAATATTTTGACATATGATTACTTTTTAAAAATTTCAAAATTTTAACAACGTGTGCGGTGGGGTGTAAATGTATTAAAAACTATAAAATACGACAGTATACAACAATTCTAATAGAAAGCAAATAAGTAACATTGCTATATTTAAAAGAGAAAAAAAAATTTAACATTGTTTTAAACAGTGTTTAAAACTAAAGTAGGGTAGGGGCGTCAAATGTTATTCTTGCCTTGGGCGTAATTAAGCCTCGTCCCGGCTATATATTCATTTCAAATAACTAATATATTAGAAGACACGATTCATCTAAAACTTACGATTAATTTAACCAACATTTGATTTTTTAAATATTTTAATTATTATTTTCAATCACGCATGTTTGGTTTTGTCTACATGCTCACATACTTCTTAATTAACCATCAATGGCAGTTTTTAAAATGTGAAACTTGATTTTGTTTACCACAAAATTTATAATTTATTCGCAAAACATCTTAAAAATAAAAAATTTAAATAAACTCATTAGATTACAAAAAACATTCATAATAACTTAATTATTTACCGTTATTTGGAAATGATATCATTATAAAAAGCCCCACAAGGAGTATTTCCCTGACGCCGATGGATGCCATAATAACTTTTTTTATTCAAAATGGCTGACATTCACTTGATTAAAAATTATATCCTTTTTTCTCGTACGTATGATTTTTTCTAATAAATTAGTAGCACTATTATATTTGAACACAATAAACACAACACAACAAAAATATAATATAAATAAATAAAAAAAACTAAAACGTTTTATTTTTGTATTAATTACATATATCGATAATTTTAATTCTTTAGGTTAACACTTTCTCCAAAATAAAAAAAAATTAATTTACAAATCACTCACGTACATATATTATAAAACTTTTTTTTTTCTTAAACACGTATTTATAGATTTTAATTAACTTTAATTTTTATTGTCGAATTTTTTTTATATCACAGATGCAATTACTGAAAAAACGGAAATAAAATGAATTAATTTAATAAGTATATATACTATTTTTGAGTAACAATCACAATCAAGTTTTTTTTTTGTGTTTTATTTATTGTAAATAAAAAAAAAATTAAGTAATAAAACAAAAAAGAGAAATTTCACACGCGAATAAAAAAAATTATTTTATAACTGTTCTTCCAGTTTATATTAGCAAGTCTTTTCGTCAGGGAGTACGGCCTCGGACTGGATTTATAATGAAAAAGTTATAATAATAATAATAATAATAGTATATATTTTTTGTTATAACAAAACCGAGAAATATGGAGGTGGGCAAAATTTATTAACATAAAAAAAGATTTGGGGAAAGAAAGAGATGAATAGAATAACCGTAAAAAAATGTAAACAAAATATTTTAACGATAGAAAAATAAGCTTTTTTGTGCTTTCATTCATTTCTTTTGAAACAAACGACGATAAACTTAAATGTTGAGATGAAAAGTTTCTACACGTATTCTATGCATAGATCGTATATTCATGATTTACGATTTATCTTGTTTTAGGTATATTTTGGTTTACGAACTGCTTAAGCTCCTTCAAATTCAACAGAAGTAATTACAACTAACGATATCCTAGAAGAAAAGGTATTGAAATAATTTGCTTATAGCATTGTTATTTGCATATCAGTGCTACATTTAACAAAGTTTTATGTTAGCTACCGCCTATGTATTTCCTTTTGCTCAATAAATAAATTTGAAATTTATTTAATCTGTAAAAAGCGTTATATAATTATAACATCGTAGTTTTGATGTTGATGTTTTGAAAGCTCATGCTGTAATATACATCAATATCTTCATTTCATATTTTAGGGTTCCGTTTTTTATAACGAACCCTATTGGTATGGTAAGAGCAAAACGAGTTTTTCACATTATATCGATTATCTCGTAAACTATAAATGCTATGGGCCTGAAATTTGAGTTGCATATAAAACTAACCTATCCACAGATGATGACATATAAAAATAAAACTAAAGTTGTTTTCGTTTGGTTTACAGGGTTACGATGTGAGACCTTTGAGAAAATACATTTTTTTATAGATTCAAGTATGGTATCGTATAAAAGGGCTTCATTTCAGTATTCCTTAATAATTTATTTTGGAATTTTACACCACACCATTTTTTGTATACACTGAAAAAAAACTCATGTGAACCAATCTCATGTCTATCATAAAAAAAATTTAGGAACTATACTCATATAAAACACAAGAAAGTTTATTATAATATCATATATAGTATGATTAAAATAACATCCTATTATAAATTAAATAGCAATATTTATGATTTAAATAACAATTAAATTTTAGCAATGGTTGTTTTAAATGTATGATTAAGTTATCATTTAAATTTAAACTCAATATATGCAATCCACAATAAGAACGTTTACTATACACATTGGACAAATTTTATTATATAAATTGGAAATGCTCTCATGTTATGTTATAGCCTTTGCATTTATATTTCACATGTATTCGTTTTATTATATAAGAGGATTTGTGAAAGAAAGCATAATCCATGTTTTTATAATAATGTAAAGCTCTATCATCCAGCTGTATCTATATCACTATGAAACTAATAATCTTTAATATATAAATGATAATAATTACCAAATAAAAATTTATTTGATTTACTATGTAGCATAAGAAATTATCTTATAAATAGTCACGGGGGCAAATACTCTCATGTGCATGAGAATGTATACACATATAACACAGCACAGGTTGTCATACTGTTTTTTCAGTGTAATTTTGAATAATGACGTTTTCTTCATGTTTTCTTACCTCGATTAGCTCCGAACCTGGCTGATCGAAAATCTTCAAATGTATTTGGAATGATAGAAAAATTAGTAAGTTTTTAATAAAAAATATATAAAAGTGTCACATACTCATAATTATATTTATTAAGGGGGTGGATATGAGAAGGGGTAAAAACACTATTTAAAACCAGGTCAAGTGGGGTGTCCTTTGAAAGACCACCTAATTTTCAAAACATTGCAATTTTTTTAGGATTTTGCAGTGCATAGTTTTTGAGTTATTGTAAAAAAAGTGCCACTTTCAGATCGTCCCCTCTACGTTTCGACACTGATTGACAGAAAAATTTAAAAAAATTCACAGAAGTAGAAATTTAAGTAAATTTTGAATGAAAATCATAGCGAAGTCTCAAATAATTATATTTCTGGGTGTTTCTGGGACGCGGGTGGAAAGGGTAAAAAAACCTTTTTCGACCCGAGCGAGTGGGGTGTCATTTGAAAGAGCACTTAGTTTAGAAATCATTGCATTTTGTTTAGAATTTTGCGGTGCACAGTTTTTGAGTCATTGTAAAAAAAGTGCAACTTTCAGACCATTCCGTCCCCTACGTTTCGACGATGATTGACAAAAAAATTTTAAAAAATTCACAGAGACACGAAGATTGGTAAATTTTGAATGAAAATCATAGCGAAGTCTCAAAAATAATTCTATTTCTGTGTGTTTAGGGGATGGATGTGGGGAGAGTAAAAAAACCATTTTTGACCCAAATTAGTGGGATGTCATATGAAGGAGCACTTAATTTAAGAAACATTACAATTCTTTTTAGAATTTTACAATGCACAGTTTTTGTGTTATTGCCGTTACCATAAACAGCTATGGATAAGATTTAACCTGACGCAACAACATTTTTGGTGTGATTTTCGATCAATGTATATATGTGATATAAATTTACTATTGAAATTTACGATTAAACATTTATTTTGTTATGCGTCTATGGCCGGGCAATATAAAGACATTACAACACAAATTTTTGTCAATTATTTTTGATATTGTGTTCTTTTACATTCAGGAAACCCTTGAAGAGCGAATTTTATTCGCACTTGTCTGACTTTTTTTAAGGAATCCTGTTAAAACAATTATTAAACTAACCCCACTTTGTTCAATAATAACAATGGCAAGAACGATTACTTTACTGGTCTGACTTGTAAAATTGATTAAAGGTTAAAATTGTTATTTTCTTTTATTTTATTATTTTTAGTCTTTGAATATTTTAATTGAATTTACTACTCAATCTCCATTCAAATTATTAATTGTTCGATGAAAAACAAATGACTTGTCCTGTTTTGTTTTTATTTTCAATCATTTATAATTTATTTCAATTCAATATTTTTAAACTGAACGCTCTAATCTCCATGCTAGGAATAATTTAATCATTTATTAGACAAGCTTAAAAAAACAGTTGTGCAAACGCCTTACATTTATTAAAAGACGATTTGTAAATGTCTACTAAAAATTAAAAAAGTAATGACGAAATATTAGGGGTCTGAAATCTCAAAATATTAGTGGTTTGAGGTATCAAGACTTCGGTCTATGTTAAGAGTTTTTTATATAAATTTCGGCAGAAGACTTTTATGGAGACATTGGTTTTAGTTTCCGACAGAGATGTATTTTAAAGATAAAACTCTTTCCAAAAGTACAAATTCTGGCCGAGCCAAGCCTTGGCTATTTAACTTCGGTTTCAGTCTGGGCCATTTGTGAATACCTAGACCGAACCAAGTTTCAGTTTATTAAGTTACGCGTTATTCCCCAGTCTTATGCATCGTAAAAATGTGCAAGCCATATTAATTTTATCTTTATTTTTATATATATGTTACTGTCGCACATTTAAAGGCGGTGTGGGTAAAAATTGGTTTGGTAGACTTGGCTGAAGCCTAATTTGCTAGACTTGCCCCAGGACATCAGTCCAAACTTGGTTCATGCTTGAGCCGTTTGAAAACGTTAAGTTTTGCTCAAAACGAAAAAGTTGTGACCTGGGCTTAGCCCAGGTTTGGTCCCTTAGCTTTCTCTTACCCGGGACTATTTATTTTTATCCGGGTTTTACCAAAATCTTATATACCGAGTCAGACAGACGCACATTTTTTTTGCTTATTTAGGCTCCTTGTGGTCGAAAATCGACCTTGTGGTCAACAAAGTGGTAATAAGATGTTGAAAATGTTCTCGAGAACTGCTTTTAGATCGAAGCAAAACATTTGAGTTTATGAAAGTTCTGCACTTTCTGCACTTTTGCATACCTAAACTTCGTTGTTGGTTATGTTTTAACTTTTTTTTAAACAACCAGGTCACTCTGGTATTCTCAAAATTAAATACTTTACTCCCCGACTATTTGCAACGTGGAGCGATTTGATTTCGCATCAAATCAATTTGAAGGGCAATATTGTTATTTAGTTTCAAATGTCCATTTTAATCATTAGGCATACTAACTACAGAATTCTGTAACTGCGAAGTGTTCCTAATCAAATTTTAAACTAAGTGAGTATTAAGATGAAAAATTTAAAAATTAACAAATCAAAATGCAATTACGTAAACAAAATTTCATTTGTTTAGATTCAATTTCAAAATATTTGTCAAAAATTTTGATTTTTAAATTTAATTCTTAATTAAATATATTAAAACATAAATAGAGCAGAATTTTGTGAAAATATAGAGTCAATTACTTAAAAAGTAAGTCTTTGACTTTCGTATCACAGGCCATCCATTACAAACAATTCAATAATCATTATAACGAAACTTAAAAACCGTTTAAGCCGACATCATCAAACATATTGTTAAGATTCTACATAAACGCAATGAAATACAATACAAAATTGTATTCAACCTCAATTTTCAATACAAAACATTTCAAACAAAATCAACGTCACATTGTTTCTAAGAAAACGAGTCAAAACATAAAATAAAATATATCGAAAAAAACTACGTAGATTTGTGGAGCTTTCTTAGTAAATAATAGATTTTTCTAGAATCTACGAGAAATTAAGCAGAATTATTTATATAATATATATATAATATATAATATAATTAGAAGAATTATATAAAAGGTTTTGGTACGCTGTGTGTAGTGGAAATTTCTATAATCAACCGAAACAATAAAGTTGGGGAAAACTCATAAAACATGGTTTTGTGTAACTTGTGGTTGATTAGTAACAGGGATCGCGAAGGTGTTTTAGGAATTACGTTTATCGAACTGAGAGTAATAGTACAGTAACTGAACATGAAAATAGACCAATACATGAAAATTGGGAATTAAACTCATCTTACTCTTAACTTCAAAGGTGACATAAGCCCGACTTGCGCTTTTTATGTTTAAGGGGTGAAAACCACCACTACGTGAAAATATAGAAATAATGTAGGTTTACTCAATTTTTTCGATTCCCTTCTTATTTAGCTATGTAGAATAAATCTTATTTTATGTTCTCGAACATAGTTTAATATGTATTCCAACTTTTCATCTTTTAAAAACCACCCCTATGCCTTAGACAAACAAAAAAAGTAAACGATAATATTCTAAAAAAAAAATGAAGTGCATAATCTTTACACGCTGTTGAAGTAAAACTTCTTTGGCCACTGCTGCAGGTATTACTAAAAATATTAAATATAAAATAAAATAGATATGTCATATTGAAATTTAGAGTTTTTTTCTAATATTCTTGATAATATAAATTACAACAATGTGTAATAAAAAGCCATATTTACATGTTTTACAAAGTCTTACAACGTATTACAAATTAAATTACATTAAATTACATTACAATACATGTCCACTTAATTTGACAATTGGTACAACAATTGATGCATTTTTCAATAAATTTAGCAAATTTGTCATAAACCTCTAATTTTATATTTCAATTATGCTAATAATTGAATTGACTTTGTAATACATTATGTAAATATTGCTTTTTATTACACAGTAAATTACATTATCAAGAAATGCAACTCTAAATTGCAATATGACATATTTATTTTATATTTCATCTTTTTATTAATACCTGTCACAGTAGCCAAAGAAATTTATTTTAACCGCGTGCAAAGATTACACGCACTCATTTGTCTATTTAAAAATACAAATTTAATCAACACAAATATTTTTTCCCGCCCAGGAAAGCCTGGGGTGCAAACTCTAAACACCATGACCACCATGACCACCGTGACACCACCATGACCATCATGACTATCATGACCACCGTGAACACCATGGCCATCATGACCACCATGAACACCATGATCACCATTACCACCGTGACCACCATGACCACCATGACCACTATATTCACCATGACCACTATGACTACCATGACCACCATGACCATCATGTCCACCACGACCCCCCATGACCACCGTGACCACCATAACCACCATGATCACTATGACCATCATGACCACCATGACCACCATGACCACCGTGAACACCATGACCACCATGACCACCATTATCACCATGACCACCATAACCACCATAACCATTATGACCACCATGAACACCATGTCCACCATGACCACCTTGACCACCAGGACCACCATGACCGCCATGACCAACATGACCATCATGACCACCGTGAAAACCATAACCACCGTGACCACCATGACCACCATAACCACTGTGACCACCATGACCACTATGATCTCCATGACCACCATGACTACCATGACCACCATGACCACAATGAACACCATGACCACCGTGACCACCGTGACCACCATGACCACCGTGAACACCGTGATCACCATTACCACTATGACCACCATGACCACCATGACCACTATTACAACCATGACTACCATGACTACCATAACCACCATAGCCACCATGACCACCATCTACAATCGACACATCTAACTCATATAATATTTAGTACGAGACTGCATAAGTGAATAAAAAATACAATAACAAATAAACAAATGAATGACTCGACCATACAAACCAAAAAGATCCACCAAACATGCTTCCATTCCTGCACCAGTTATTCGATTTTGCTCAAATTTTAAAACGGTGCTTTTTGTCATCTTATATTTCATTATATATGCCATTTACCAAGATTTGCGACAACTTATTTCTCTGCCGTTAAAAAAGTCTAATATGCTGCCATTTTTATTAATTTACGAGTCTAAACATCCATTGCAAACAAAAATGGAACAGACATATAATATTTTGAAAATTGATATTAAATTAAATGAAAATACTCCAAAAATTCGGATTGAAAATCATTAAATTTAATTCAAAATTATGTTTTTTTGATTGAATTTCTGTTAAATTTTTAAGCATCAAAAAATATGAACTATTTCTATAATGCACCAAAACCCAGTGAATATTTAAAATATGTGTGTCATAATCGGATTGTATCGTATATTTGCTGAATATTATATTCGTTTTTTGTACTTCCGTTGCAAAATTCTTATAACGCACCTAAAGAAGTTTTACTCCAAAATATTATTATAAGAAAAGAACATTTGTTTTAAAGCTATACATCACTAGTAGAGTTTCATGGTTTGGTTAACCGAAACCTAAAATGGAAGGTTTTGAAACAAATAAACCGTAACCGAAAACAGACTTACCAAACCGCGGTTTTGCAGTTTTGAAAATTTCTTCGTAAACGTACCTTCTCTTCAAAATAACTCTAAAATTAAATAAGTAACATTTAGTTTTAGAGTTATTTTGAAGAGAAGGTACGTTTTTAAGAAATTTGAAATATACATTTTCCTTACCATCATACTTTTTGTCAAAAACTACGTATTATAATGCAGCTAAACTTCTGGATCTCATGACTAATAGTAAAATGCAGCTATCTGTAAAAGGATAACGATTAACGAAGAATATGGATTTTGTTGGTAATAGCTGAGATTTGAACGCTGATTTTTTTTTTAATTCGGGTTGCTCTACGCTTTTGTATCGTAACTCGCATAGTTTTAAAGGACACGAATTAAACTAGTACTTATTTTAAAGGTATTGCTTAGCATTATAATAGTACATTATGATGCAAGGACGTAAAGCTAAAGATTTTGGACGAATGTGGAGTTAGCAAATTGAGGCGCTAGCCGAGATTTTTACCCACATTAAGTCCAAAATAGCTTACGTCTATGCGTCATATACTATTTTTATTCGCCGCAAGCAAAATATTTAAAAAAAATTGTTTAATCTAAATCAAAATTTAAAAATTTATAAATCTTGAAATAAAAATATGTTGAACAAGTAGCCTTTGACCAATATATTTGTTATTTCTTTTCAAACTAATCGTATAACTATGACAACAAAGAATAACAAATATTTTAATTGGATTAGGAAATTTGGAATCGAAAGTTTGCCTCGATAAAAATTTCTGCTTTTTATAATATTTAAACAAATACAGATGTTTTTTACTTTTTTGGACGTAACTATGACAACAAAATATATGATTAAAAAGTAACACTTTAAGGCCGCAAATCACAGTAATAAAGTAACACTTTAATATGTAGGCGAATATAAAAATATTTTAGAAATTTTTTTGCGAAAAATTCAACGATTTCCATTTTTTAACGTTGAATACTTCGAACCAAATTGTTAAAAAAATATTATTCTCTTCAATGAGCTATAACTTCCTCCGTTTTGAACTTACAAAACTCATACAAAACCAATCTCTTTTTCGTTTCAAACTTGATATATGTATGTTCATTTTAACTTTTTTGATAGAACACTAAGTTTTTGAGTTATGTGTGAAAAACCGTCAAAAAACATGATTATTTGATCGAAAAATGCAAGGTTTCCATTGCGAATAACTCGAAAAATATCGATCTACGGAAAAAAACGTTATAGAATATTTGGACTTAAAATGTGTCTCTTTATCTATTTTCGGGGTTATTTTGATTGAAAAAAATTCCACCCCCGAGAAGGAGTGGCATTTACCCCCAGGGAAAAAGCGCAAATCATCGCTATGTCACTTTTGATTTTTGAGTATTCGACCTTAACTAGTATTTGACCTTAACTATTCAACAAATTTCAAGTTAATCGGTCAAAGTTTAAAGAATTCAGACCCGAAAACGTTTGGTTACTGCACTATAAGGCCACTTCGAAGTAAGGTTGTAAAAACGTGACAATATATTTCTAAATATATTAAAGAAAAAAAAATGAAATAACAACAACAAAATAAAATACATCAAGAAATACAGATTGTTTTTAATAAAAAGTGTTGTGTAATAGGATTACAATTAACGGATTTTAGAAGTTTCCAGTTGCAGAAAAGACAGTTTATGACGGAATGCGATGTTATTAACAGTTATAAAAATTAATTTAAAATAAAATAGTATAAAAAAAAATCTAGGGATTTTTTATTTTAAATTAAAGCGTAAAGTTTTGGTATCTGCGAGGTGGCCTTCTCCATATGCGGATCCTCGTTAGAGTTTTCCAGAAGATGAGATGATTTGTTCTGGTTGAACGCTGCATTTTGAATTAGAACCTTTATTCAGCATGAATTTAAAAACTTTTTGAAACTAATTATTTTAATTTGATATATTGAGTGTTGACACCAGAAAAATAAATTGCAATGAGTAACTATGATGTTATTACGATTATAGCAAAATCATAACGAAGTATAACATAAAATTCTATTCAATTCAACATAAGTGAAGGCAACCTGTACAAAAGTACGAAATCAAATTTATAATCATAGTCGTCATCAAACACATATAATTGATTATAAAACACATAGAATTGTTGTTGTTTTTCTGGGAAGGGACAAATAAATATTTTTTGTTATTTTGTTTATGGAACGTTCTGTACTAAAGATGTTTAGAATAATGATCGATTCTTCGAGATTTAAAGGGATGTATTTAAACAGTTTTTTCAGACAGACGAAATTAGTTTATTTTCGACTGCGATGATGTCAAGTGAAATTAATTGTAAACGAAACGCTGTATCGTGCATATAAAACCGTTAATAGAAAAACTTATTTTTAAATTAGTTTTTGTGAATAAAGTATTAAGCGTTATTGAGTAGAAATATTTTGTGTATTATTTTGGACGCTGTGTTTATACAGAAAATTTATACAATCAACCTTTGCAATATCTGAAGCTGTTGAAAGAATATCCTAGTTCGGAATATTGCTTTCTGTTGTGTAGATCATTTAAGGTGTTGGTTACTTAATAAAACCTGGTGTGCTTACTAATCAGTGATCGAACACAAACGAAGATTGGGCATTTCGTTTATCGAATTGAGAGTAAGGCCACTTCGATGGATGGCTGAAAAACGTAACAATGTCATTATTTAAAGCCCAATTTATTAAAATGTCTCCGACGGGAAACTGCTGATTAACACTCGAACTGAATTCGCAATTGTAATTGTAATTATAATAACTAGGAGGGCCCGGCGTGCTTCGCTACGCTTATAAATAAAGTTTTTGCGAAGACATTTTGTTGACGTAGAAGCAATGATCTCAAAAAGTGGTAATGAGAAATGCTAGCATATAATTTTTAATTTTTCTTTTTAAATATATGAATGAAAAATAATCAGAACTCTAGCTGATCAGTTCGGATATATGAAAAATTAGCGATCAAATAAGTTAGTGATCAAATTAGCTTTCTTGAAAACGTATTTGATCGCTAATTTTTCATATATCCGAACTGATCAGCTAGAGTTCTGATTATTTTTCATTCATATATTTAAAAAGAAAAATTAAAAATTATATGCTTGCATTTCTCATTACCACTTTTTGAGATCATTGCTTCTACGTCAACAAAATGTCTTCGCAAAAACTTTATTTATAAGCGTAGCGAAGCACGCCGGGCCCTCCTAGTTTCAATTATTCAGTTATTTTTCTTTTTACTTGCAAAAATATACTTAAGTCGGATGAAATTTGTGGCACCTATTCACAAAACATTGACACCAATACCAAAACTACGTGAAAAAGCCTCAAAAATTCAACCGCGCATAACTCCGATTCAGAGTACACAAAAAATAAAAGCAGAAACAACTTTTTTCCTTTCGTCAATACCAACAAAATATCAAAATTTCAGATTTTTTAAAAATCAAAAATTTAAAAATCAACAAAAAAATGTACGTTTTCAAAATAATAGCCCTCCTATAATAAAAAAACAAAGAAAAATATTACGTCTATCGACCCCTAAATCAATTCATAAACTAAATTCTCTAAACTTCAAAGGAAATGTATAAACTAACTAAGAGAAAATAAATATAAAAAAAGAAAAAAATGTTTTAAGTTTTAAACCATTACCAAAACTACGTGAAAATGCCTCAAAAATTCAACCGCGCATAACTCCGATGGAGAGTACACAAAAAATAAAAGCAGAAACAACTTTTTTCCTTTCGTCAATACCAACAAAATATCAAAATTTCAGATTTTTTAAAAATCAAAAATTTAAAAATCAACAAAAAATGTACGTTTTCAAAATAATAGCCCTCCTGTAATAAAAAAACAAAGAAAAATATTACGTCTATCGACCCCTAAATCAATTCATAAACTAAATTCTCTAAGCTTCAAAGGAAATGTATAAACTAACTAAGAGAAAATAAATATAAAAAAAGAAAAAAAGTTTTAAGTTTTAAACCATTACCAAAACTACGTGAAAAAGCCTCAAAAATTCAACCGCGCATAACGCCGATTCAGAGTACCAAAGAAAAATATTACGCAAATATCTTTATATCAATAAACAAAATAATCGAAATAATATCGAAAACCGTCCTTGTTCAAAGACAAAAGACGACTGAAATGAATGATTTAAAAATGAAAATAAATTTTTTCGATAGCTAATATATAAAAAAGAAAATATCATTCATAAAATATCATCATAAATATCATTCATAAAATATCATTCATAAAATCAACATTATTACGCATAAATCTGTTTTATTCCGACGACTCGAAAACCATCCTTTGTTCAAAGACAAAAGACGACTGATCACTGAAATGAATGAGAAAAAAAAGTTTCGTTTTTGTTGTTCGTTGTTCGCTAATATATAAAAAAGAAAATATAAGAAAATAAAATAAATTTTAAATTTCGTTTTTATATGTATGTAAACTTATAATGCATATGTATAGAAAAAGTTTTCCGTATATAATAACTTTTTTATTTATGATCCGATTTGTTTGAATCCGGATCCGACTATAGGTTACACTAATATCAGTTAGCTGTGAAAATTTCAAATGAATCCATCTGCGAATAAAAAAGCCTAATGCTCCACAAAGTTTTAATCTAGCGTATTAATATATATATATATATATATATATATATATATATATATATATATATATATATATATATATATATATATATATATATATATATATATATATATATATATATATATATATATATATATATATATAATAATAATATATATATATATATATATATATATATATATATATATATATATATATATATATATATATATATATATATATATATATATATATATATATATATATATATATATATATATATATATATATATATATATATATATATATATATATATATATATATATATATATATATATATATATATATATATATATATATATATATATATATATATATATATATATATATATATATATATATATATAAGATGTAAATATTTTGAAATTTGACTTAAAATAGTCTCTAATAAAATTTAGTACAAATGGCGTGATTTTTAAAAAATTACTAATGAAGAACTTTTCACTACAGAATTATGTATGTTATATTATAACAATAAGGAGAATTTGTACATTAAAAATCTTAACAATAATAATGACGCGGTTTATAATGAAAAATTGAGAATTGAGCAAAAAATGGAGAATTTAACAATCCGCCAAAAATACTGTTTAACATTGAACTGAAGTTTTGCATTTAATAAGTACCCAACAAATTGTTGTGGTGAATTTGGAACTTTCTTATGTTTTAACTCTCGTTATGTATACACAATACAGTGTGCAAGAAAATTTTATTTGTTATTATTATATTATGTTGGCATTATATTGTGGAATTATTATTATGGAACTGGAGTTATTACTACAAAGTCTTAGAAATTTATACAATCGTTGGAGTCAGGTTAATCATCCGTTTCGATTTCAGCGGGACTCGTATATTTGTAACAGTTTTCATATTGCCAATTGTGAAAAATATCAAAATTTTAAGTGATGACGATTTTGTATCGTCAGATATAGAAAAGTAGCCAATGAAGCTATTTCTACGTATCGGAAAAATCGAAATTAGCGTACGAAACTTCATACAAAAATTTTGATCTAGTTAGTTTAGTTCAAAGAATCAAAAACTACAACAATCAATAAAACGGTCATGCTGGCCTATTTTGTAAGAAAACTAGGATCCATGAAACGTTCAACATTGTGGTGCGAGTAGTCTAAACTAAGAACTATGGTTTATTTGAACGCCAGCGTGGATATGAAATCATTCACGAATTTGATAGCTTATTTGAAAAGGAAAAGTAAAGGTCAGGTCTTGAAAAAATCAAAAACACTTATCAGGGAACAAATTGAAAAACTTCTATCGACTGCTAGTGATAGTGAGTATTTGTTGTCAAAGGTAAACGTTATCATAAAGGTGTTTTATGTGTTCTGATTTTTTCATGCAATTTTTTAGACTATACTTATAGTTGGTGTAGCTGGTGGTTGTCGTAGGGACGAGTTACTTAAGCTATCAATAGATGATGTCAATGAAACAGGTGAATTTGTGGTTGTTAACATTATTGAAACGAAGACAAAAGTTCCACGTCAATTCGTCATCACTGAGGGATCTCTTGGTAACATCAGTTTGCTAGCTGTATTTCGAAAATACGTTTCACTTCGTCCTTCCAAAACACTACATCGACGATTTTTTGTTGGTAATCGCACCGGAAAGTGTATAAGTCAACCTGTTGGTATAAATACCTTCGGAGCTATTCCGAAGAACATTGCGGAATTTTTGGGATTATCAAGTCCTGAATTGTACACGGGACACTGCTTCCGTAGAAGTGGTGCCACGTTGCTGGCGGATTCGGGTGCGCATTTTTCGTTATTTAAGAGATTTGGCGGATGGAAATCTGGTAACGTTGCTGAGGGTTATGTGGACAGCTCCATTCCCAACAAATCCAAAATCGCAAAACGAATTTTGGGCGATGATACATCAACTGCTTCAATTGCCACTAAAACGGCTACGACATCAGCTTCGATCGATAATGATAATACGAGCAAAGAAACAGGCCACAGAATTTTGGACCATTATACTCCTACTTCAGTCATGAGTATTATTATTATTAATACTTTAATGTCAAATTATTATTAATGCTTTAATAAATTATTAAACAACTACAATTAGTACTTTAATGAATCTGACCAATGTACTAGATTAATGCTTAAATAAAGCTCATTTAATTACTAAAATGACGCACGAAAAAGCGTAGATTTTGCAACTTAGTTACAAAAAAATTGTTTCATATGCTCAATATCTCATTTTAACGCGTTTGAAGAAATAAATCTATTAAAATATCCACATGTAGTTTTAGTTTTTGTACTGTTTACTTAATTATTACAATATTTGGCAATAATTTTTTGATCGACCTTTTATCTTAACATTTTTTGTTCCGACTTGGCCATTTCAAAATCTTCTTACCCTGGTTGGGATATAACCGGTTGTTCGTTACCGACTAAGTGCTCAAATTCATAAAGTAAGCAACATGATCGAACACAGAGTAAGGCGAATTCAAACGATGAACAATGTGATACTATTTTCACCAGATATTGGAAAAAATTTAGTATATAAGGTAATAACAAATACAAAATGAATTGCGTTATAAAAAATGTTATATCTTTTTTGATTTTACATTTTACTTTTTTTTTATATTGTTTTTGTTTAGATAACATGTATCCATGATGTACAGTAAAAAAATTTAATATTTAAATCAGGCACAACATTTTGGAGAAGAGGAGTAGAAAGTAAAGTAGCAAGGGGATAGTAGAGGAAAGGGAAGGAAATGTGTAAAGCATTGGTGTATTTACTTTTAATGTGATAGAGTTAGTTTCTTTATGTTTAGCTTAAATTTTGAAGGTTGTAACTAGGCGGAAAACAGCAGATTCTAGAGAATTCCATAAAGCGGTCGTTCGTAGGGAAAAAGACGAGACATATTGCTCAGTTCGACCAAAGAATGGTTCAAGCGAGTGCTCATGGGAGTTTGTTGCTAGACGAGTTGTGCGCGAGAACTTTCCGAAATAAATGTTTTTTATTATAATCTTAGTGTTCGGTCGAGCAAATGTGATAAAAAATCATGATTTTTTTAAAAACCATGAAATCATGTGAATTAAACGCATTCATTTATCATGAAAAAATCAATTTTTTTTTGATATTTTAATCCAAAATTTTTTGAAGTTGGAATTTGGAAATGAATTGTTAATTAACTATCTAATTATTAACTTATTATATATTAAAGATTAAAAGAAAATAAATTTAGTTGTATGGCAAAAAATGTAGTTAGAAGTTGTATAGAAAGCGCTTTAACAAAGTTTGGCTGTTCGGTATGGTTTGACATAATATTTATCAAAGTGAAGTTAACAATAAAAATGTTTAACGTAAAATATCCTGATTTTTTTTATCATTTTGTACGACCGAACACTACCAATATGTACACAAAAATGTCAAAACGGTTTTATTTTTCATAGGCATAGAAAGAACTCACTAAAAGTTTACTTTCAGTGTCAGTACTCACAACGAGAATTGGCGTTATAGTAACATCTCAAAATGAAACTAAATCCATATTTTTCAAAGAAACAGTTTTGGGAGTAAAATGAAATGACACGCGAATATTGAAACAAAAATGAAAAGAAGCAGTAAATTTTATGTATACATAACGGTTATAGTTACAGTTTCAGAATCTAGCTGCTGTGAAATAGTTTTAGCTTCGAAGAAAAATAAGCTTCAACTGATGGAAAAAGAACTACAACTACAATGATACGATGTTTCAACGTGCATTAGCAACATCTAAATTTGTTGTATGTGTCTCTTAGTTTAACACCAAAATCTTTTGACTATCCTCACGAAAATCAATTTAAATGGAACTAACCTAACATCAAAATTGCTGGTCGTCATAATTTGTCAATGTCAATGTTGACGTCACCAACAGTTGTTTTTATTTACTTGTCAGTTGGTTAGTGCTAACACCCAAACTACAGACTGCGCTAATTGTCGTTTGACAAAATGCAGGACTTTGTCAATCGAACAACATAAAATGCCATTCGTCGCCATTTTGACAAAGATAAAAGTGGGAGAATTCGTATTGAAAAAGATGTGAAATAGGGAAAAACTAAGAGATACCAGCGACTTTCAATTGTAAGAACATCTTGATGAAAATGAATCAACAATACTTATGGTGAGGTCAGGAAATAACGCGAAATTTGTACGAAAAGATTTAGTAAAAACATCCAAGTGATCAAAGCATTAACAATCAACATCAACTCAAAATTGCACCTCAGAAATTTATAGATTTCATAAATAATTTAATTTTCATAAATTATTTAATTTTTAAAATAATAGGTTGTTGATTAGAATGTTAACTTAAGATTTTGACGAAAAATTCTCTCATCCTTATGAATTCATACATCATAATATCTAGAAATTTAATACAAAAAATCCCAATGAAATGTAATTTTCCAATATGTAATCATAGATGAAAGATTCAACTTAAGTAAATATGAAAAATGATGAAGTTTCAATTTAAAAATTATCTGAACATGAAAATTAAAATATGGTTCGTCATAGCCGCTGTGTCTAAGTTGTGTAAGACACACGGGATTTGAAAATGTGTCTCTAATGAATGTGAGTTCGAATCCTGGCACGAAACACAAAAAATTTTTTCTAAAGGAATTTGAGAGAAAATGAAAAGTTATTCCGAATTGCAAAATTCAAGTGATTTCCAATATGTACTTAAGCTTAATTGATCACAAAAAACCCATCCTTAATAAATTGCGTTTATTGACCCTTTATGAATTTCTTCTTTAGTGTACTAATTGCTTCTCAACGCTAATCTACTTCAGGTCTACTTTGTTTGATTTTTACTTGAGCAGGTTGTTATAATAAAATGTGTCAGGGCGTACCATACTACGATAAAATATATAAGAAAATAGGCCAGGTCTAGTTGTTTTGCGATAACTTCTGGGAATCGGTCGGTTAGGCGCGCGCATAAAAATCTAAGTATTTAACAGCGCCACTTGCTAGTCGCTTTAAAGTATAAATTTGCGGTACCCGTCTCGCCACTGATTCCACCATCATTTGTTTCAACATGGAGTATCCATGCCAGATATTACTAGATGCGTTATTTACCATTACCGCTATTTCCTTCCTACGACTATTTAATGGGCATTGGTCGGCCATTTTAAATTGTGCAGTACCCATTTGGTCACCACAGCTGAATCAAAATTCGTGGAATAGGTAAAAAACAACACAAATTGCTGCACTTTGCGTACAGCGTCACCTAATGGCAAACCAAAATCATTTACATGTAGGAACAAAAATTCTGCCACCGATCACACCACAATGTCCGCCATATATTTAATTGCTTAAATAGATCAGACAGTCTGGACAGCTGATACCTGCACCAACAGGTTTAAACCTAGGAACCTATGTATAAGAGAATCTTGAAAGAACTATACAGAAAAGTGAAAACTGATTCTTTCAATCGATATGAAAAAAATTAAATGCAAATTCTAGAAAGAAAGGGCCAGCTATTAATCATTTTATTTTGTTAAAGCCACGTAAAATATTTATAGACATTTAAAACAAAGCTTTCGTAAATAAACACTCTTTATTATTTTAAGAGTTGTCACAATATTCCAGTAAATTCACTAACAAAATGTATTACACTTGCATAACCATATATGTACAATGTACATGAAAGTTTACGCAAAGAACGATTAGATTTGATAATCAAACAAATTGTGTTTAGAATACCTAAATAAACAAATGAAAGCACTGTTTTAAAAATTATCCGTTAAACAATTGCGCATGTTTTTTTCTTTTTTTTATAATTATTTGTGTCGTTATTTTTTTTTGGTATTGTATATGTATATAAATAAAAAGAAAGTTACACAGATGAACTAGGTAAAAACTTTTGTTTAATTGAAACTATCACAAAATATACGACCAGTGAAACAGTCGACGAAAAGCTTATTTCAACGGCGAACAGAAAAAAAAACGATTAATGAGCTGATCAAAGAATGAAATTAGAATGTTGCATGATAAAAAACAACAAATGTGGCATAAAAAATTTATTTGATTTTGGAGCCATCATTGCAAATTTTGATGCGCTGCGCATGACGACGATTTTGAAGGTGGGTGACGTCATGATGAAAATGGGATAAGAAAAAATTATAACAAAAAAAATATGAGGGCGTGATTAAGAGACAGATATGAACTAGCACCCGGCAATATTGTTGTATTTTCAAATGTCTACAGTAGCGGTTAATATTTTTACTTGACGATTGTTGTTAACATGTATAGTCGATTCTCTAATAGCTTTGTAATAAAATGCGAAATCTAAATTTGATTTAACGAAAACGCCTAACTTTAATTAAATAATCAGGTATTGATTAATAAATTTTTTACAACTATTTAGAAAGGAAATATTGATCTAGTCATATAAATTGGTGACTAAATCGGTTTAACACGTTCAGTTTAATTTAGCAGCAATTGGAAGGCAGTCGAGTAAGTTTTTTTGAAAATTGTTATTAGATATATAAGTCTCCTACACAAATCATTGATTTTTAAATAGCACAGATCACCTTGATGAAGTCTAAAAGCTGATTCTAAATTTGGAATTTCTTAGTTAGGATCTTTGGATCTTATCGCTTGTTGAACCTTAACAACTATCATTTAAAAATTCCAAAAAAACAATTTTTTCAATTTAATGTAAAGAATAATTTTGCAATTACCTCTAATAAAAAATTTTTACGGTATGTTTATTTTTTATAAATCAATCACAAAATTCAACAGAAAAAAATAATATGTACATTATACTACTACATGTAAACAAATTAGATTGTGTTATAACTTAAAATTCAACTACATATTACCTTGTACCCCATTCCCATACTCTTATTTAATTTGTAAGAACAAATATGAGAAATTCTACAAAAATATGACAAAAAAGATTTTGAAAACATAACTTTGGATGTAATTAAAAAATAATAAACAAACAACGACGCATTGTTTAAAAAACAATTATGTATTTATGTATTACATTTAATAGAAAATTCAAAAAGTTGATTTGAGATTAAAAATAGTTATTTATTTATCTAGAACGAAAAGTGAAACCTTAAAGTACGAGCTAGTTGTTTACGGCCGAGGCGTCTAGCCAAGGCCGAAATTACTAGTGAGTACCTTTAAAAACACTTTTCGTTGAGATAAATACAAAATTTTATTTCATACTGGAAATTTATTAAAATAAAAAGAAATGATTTTAAATTTTGCTCAAAAAGTTGAACTTTAACGTCCTAGGACTTTATAAAATTTTATAAAGTCCTAGGACGTTAAAGTTCGACGTTTATAGTACAAAAAGTTGAACTTGAACGTCCTAGGACTTTATAGAATTTTATAAAGTCCTAGGACGTTAAAGTTCAACTTTTTGTACCATAAATAATCCGAAAAATGTCGTTTTAAATATCAGTATGAAATAAAATTACATATTCTATATCTGGGTAATTATTTTAAAAACGTACATAGAAAAAATTGTATATTATTTAATGAGGAGGTAGAGTGCTAGTTTTTATGTAGATCCTCCCTACGGTCGGCAGCCAAACTATGGACGAAACAGAAAAAGTCACTTTAGATTCGAATTAACTTAACTTAACACTATTTTTTCGGCAAACGTTTAAATTTTTTTTTGTGGCATTCATGCTCCATGTAGGAGTGTTGCCAAGCTAATCAGCTTCGAATGGCTGTCGTTTTTTTTTAAGGTCGTTAATTACGCCCGTCTCCCATTGTAGTCGTGATCTATCTCGCGGTCGTCCACTCCCTAGGGTACTAACGTACATTTTTTTAATCATTCCAGACTGCGATTCGGTTCATTGAACATGTCCAAACCAAGCAATCCTATTAGAACGGATACAACCTATTAAATCTAGACACTCAAAAAAGTCTATTATCTTAAAGTTACATCACGTACTGTGCTCTCCATCGTCTGTCTTAATTGGACCAAAAATTTAACGTGGGATCTTATGCTCAAATACAGATAATTGTGATTCGTCATTTTGTGTAAGAGTCTACGTTTGTGACCCATACATCACCACCCGGTCTAATCAGCGGTCTAATCGTCTAATCAGCGGTCTAATCAGCGTCTTGTATAACTTGAGTTTAGTGTTAGTTGAAATATATATGGATGGTGATCCACGAAGTTGATTAATAGAGTAGAAAGTTCGATTACCTGCAGCGATTCGGGCTTTTATATCTGTACGTATGCTGTTGTTTGAGTCAAGCATTGATCCCAAATATTTAAAAATTCAACTTCTCAATTCGTTTATCGCCACATATCAAATCTTTTTTCTCAGTCTCCATTGAAACATTCATATGTTTGGTTTTATTGTAGTTAATTTGCAGACCAATTTCCGACCAAGCACCGCTCTCAAGCAACTTGAAAGTCTCACTCATAACAGCTTCACTTCGACCGAGGATGACATCATCAGCGTACGCGATCATCTGTTCTGAGTTTAGTCGGTAGTTTCTTTTGAAGGCACACATATTCCAAAGCTAGATTAAATAGTATAGGAGAGATAGCATCACCTTGTCTTAACCCGGAGTCAACTTTAAAAAACTTTGATATTTCGTTCTCTACTCATACACAGCATTGAGGGTTCTGTACTGTCATTTTGCATAGTAATACCAGTTTACCAGGGATGCCCATTGACACCAGAGCAAATCATAGAGTATCTCGTTCGAGAGAGTCGTAGGCCTGCCTGAAATCAATGAAGAGTTGGTGCACAGGTATGTTGAACTCTCGGCACTTTTCCAAAATCATCCTTATCGAGAAAAGTGCATCGGTAGTACCTCGGCCCGCCAGAAACCACACTGATATTCTCCAAACAGTTGTTCAGCAAAAGGATAGATTTTGGCTAGGAAAATGTATGAAAAAATCTTATATGCTGTGCAGAGTAGAGCAATTCCCAAATAGTTTGCACAGTGTCGGTGATTACTTTGTTTATGGATTGGTATCAGCATAGCTGAGTTCCAGTCCGGTGGCATGGTTTCAGTCCAACAGATCATGTGAATAACTTCCAACAATCTTAAGGATAGAGTTTCACCACCATGATGTACAATCATTTTGGAAGTTATATCGTCGATACAAGGTGCTTTATTGCCTTTTAATTTTGACAGCGCCACTTTGAATTCGTCTTTGGTGGGTTCGTCTATATGTACCTTTGACGCACGAACAAGCTTTGCACGTCGTCCGACTTGTTGCTGATCACTTAAAATGAGAAGATTCTCAAAATAAGCGGCCCAAATATCTAAAGTATTTTTGAGGTCTACTTGTTGCTCCCCATCTTCGTTTTGAATAGCTGTCGATCTAGTTTGAGTTTCATTCTTTAAGTTTTTAACATATTGAAAGAAGTTACGTGATTGATGTTCTTTATTGGTGCTTTCAATCTCCTCACACTTTCTCTTCCACCATTCTCTATTCGTTCGTCTACATAGCTTTGTATAACGGCTTGTTTTTGCTTGTTTATGCCAGTTTATAGTTCTCCTTCGTAGATCATGGTGTTGCGTCTTTGTAGACATTTCAGATAGCAATCTCTTTTGTATTGAATAGCGTCAAGATAGGCTTGATCCATCCGTGGCTTCTGGGAGTGGTTTTGTGCTCGTCCAAATATTCCCTCAGCAGCGTTTAAAAGAGCATCTTTGACCAAATACCATGACTTTTCGAAGTCTCCATTAATGGTTTCTGATTTCTCCAATGTTTCGGCAATATGGTTTTGGTATCTCTCTTCTGCTTCAGCATTCTTTAGTGATGAGATGTTAAAACGTTTGCGTTGATTGAATTTTCGAATGCTTGGATTTGGAAAGTGGAACCTTATTTTAGCACATACAAGGAAGTGATCACTTCCAATGTATGCCCCTCTAAAGAATTGCACATCCAGAACACTAGAAAAGAAACGTGCTTTTACTAGCACGCGATCAATTTGATTTCGAGTGTTTCCATTCGGTAAGACCCAAATTTGCTTATGAATCAATCGATGCGGAAAGAATTGTACTGGCAATTCTCGAACTATTTGATAATGCAAACTCAGTCATTCTCTCACCATTATCATACGAGTTCAAATGCAGGCTGTTGAGGCCCACCACACTTCTATAAGAGATATCTATTCCAACCAGCCTATTAAAGTCACCAAGTACCATAATGAAGTCGCGTGTTTGTTTCATAACCTCTTCCAGTGCTATGTAGAAAATATCCTTCTTGTCGACGGTCTTAGCTTCAGTAAGTGCATTGCACGGCATTAAGAGAAATATTGTTGTATGTACCGCGTAACCTTAAGTAGCAGATCCTCTCATTGACCGAGATGAATTTCATCACGGCTTCTTGTATGCGTGCACCAACAAGAAAACCAGTTCCAAATTCTCTTCGAGAAGGATAACCACTACCGTATAGAAAGTGACTATCAAATCTTGTTTTCCGAGTATTGGCTGTCTAATTTCTTGCAGAGTTATGATATCTATCCTATACCTCTTATACCTCTGCTTCTAAACTTATTACAGCATCACGCACAGGTTGCGCACGTTCCACGTTCCGATTCAGTAGTCTGGTCCTTTTACACGTCTAGGTAAAATTCTATTTTTTTTGTCCGTTTCTGTTATTTTTTCTGCTCAACCAAAATTGTCGTGAATGGGTCCGTTCTACATCTTAGGAAACCAGAATACCAATTTTCCAAAAACTATTACAAAATCAAAGACTGGAAATTTTTTCAAAATTCTAAAAATATTGCAAAAATTATAACAAAATCAAAAATTGAAACATTTTCCAATATTCGTAAAATATTGCAAAAATTATACTCATACATACAAACTTTTTTCAAAATTATAAAAATGTTCCAAAAATTATTACAAAATCAAAAATTGAAACTTTTTCCAAAAACATTTCAGAAGTTTGAAATTCAAAAAACTTTTTCCAAAATTCTAAAAATTTCGCAAAAATTGTAACAAAAACAAGAATACAAACTTTTTTCAATATTCTAAAATTATTTCGAAAATTCTTACAAAATCAAAAATTGAAACCTTTTTTCAAATTTCTAAAAATATTTATAAAATTCGAAATTCAAAAATCTTTTTCCAAAATTCTAAAAATATCACAAAAATTATAACAAAATCGAAAATACAAACTTTTTTCAAAATTCCAGAAAATATTCCAAAATTATAACAAAATCAAAAATGTCCATGTCCTATTTCATGTTACATTTCATTGTTACGATTACATTTCATGCTATACTAGGGTGACCGGACGTACCCGTTTTTGGGGTATTACACCCCTTTTACCACCACGATTTTTCGAAATAACCCAATATAAAATTTAGAAATGGGGTATGAACAATACCCCAAAATCGTTGGAAATAAAAGGAAATAAAATTTCTTACTATACAATATCTGGTTTAAAAATTTAAAATATGTCACATTGTTGATACACTTTTTTCGAGAAACACAGTCAACTTAATTGTATTTTTATTTTTTTTTTTTTTTTTTTTTTTTTTTAATAAAATGTGTTGTGTAATAGGGTTTAGAATATGTGTCACAACAACACATAAATACCTTTTAAGACCTAGGTCTAGACCTGGGTCCCACAACAACTGGCGTTCTGAGGTGTAGATTAACGCTTTTTTTAAACATCTGTGGGTTGAAGCCACCTGAGACTAAGTGTTCCGGCAAACTATTCCATTTGTATGCAGTTCGGACAAAGAAGTCTCTCTGCGATCTGCCAGTATGACAGCGCGGGATCTTTACCGTTTCACTGGTTGCGGCAGCCGATTGCCGAGTGGAACGGGGCAAGAATAAGTTTGAGGCATGATGCCGCTGATTTCATCTGAGCACTGCTGATGACGATATTTGTAAAAAACAACGAGGTCAGCAACAGTGCGACGATGTTGTAGGGAATCAAGTTGTGATGTCAAAGTTCGATCACCTACAATTCGTATAGCTCGCTTTTGAACAGAGTCCAAGAGGGCCAAGATGGAAACAGAGGCAGCACCCCAAACTTGACAGCAGTACTCCATACAGGGACGAATATAGGACTTATAAACATGGAGCAATTGGTATGGAGTGAAAAATTTTTTGCATCTATTTAGGAGGCCGAGTTTTTTAGACGCGCTTTTTGCCATCGCCATTACATGATCGTTCCAGAGTAGGTCATTTGAAACTGTGACACCCAATAAACGAATGTTTTTACATTCACCTATTGGTTCGTCACACATACTAAATAAAATATCTTTGGGGAACTCGGTCTTTAATCTGGAAACAATCAACAGCTGTGTTTTGGTGGAGTTGAAATTGACAAGGTTTTGGTCACCCCAGTCGGCGACTTTATTCAGGTCTTTGTTCACGTTTATGGCAGCGTCTCTCCGGGCAGGATTAATTCGTTCGTGCATTTTACCTTTTGAAGGAAGGGGCTCGAACGACTTGTGCAGAGTACTATCATCTGCAAAACTATTTATTGGGTTGCTGGTGATTTTCAACAATTCGTTGATATAAATCAAATTACTATTATTTTATTTTCCTATCACTTCCATAATTTCTAGTATGAGGAATGAAAAAAGAATTTATATGACACAAAAAAGGGAAGGTTGCACGATCTAGATGTACTCTGCGTGTATCTCTGAATTTTCAATTAAAATCTGTGCTTAATGTTATATTAAACGATACAAAACTCCAAGAAGAAGAACAATTTCTTCTTTACATCATCACCATCATTCTTAAATTTAAAAATAAAATGCTCTGCGGTCGAGCCCACTCACATAGTTATAGGTACGCGGAATGCGTAGCATTCTTTGTTGCCAATACTATTTATACTCACAAATAGTTAGTGATTTGGTCTGCAAACGTACAAAAATTGCGTACAAAAATTGACAAAATAATTGCTAACGTATTGGCCAAGAAATCCGTCAAATTAGTATACTTAATTACGTATTTCAAAATTGACCGTTTATATTGTCAGTCCCAACAAGGAGATGCCTGTATTGAGCAAAACAACGTTTCCTTTCTTCTTTCGTTATTTTGTAAACACTGAAGGGATTCAAACTAAATTACTAAGTTTTTTCAACTGTCAATCTCAAACATCTTATGTTATTCCTAGTTGTTTAATTGCAAAATTAAATGAACTGGGCTTAACCTCACAATATTGTTTCTTTTTGTGATGATAACGCCAATATCAATTTTGGTATTCATTAAAGTGTGCTCATTGAACCCCGATGGCTCAATAGTGATGTGCTATAGACATGTCATGTGCTAAATAACGCAATTAAGCAAGCCACTAATTGTTTCGAAATAGATATCGAATAAATATTTTGGAAACATACAGCAAATTCTCTTCACAATCGAAAAGATTGAAAGACTTCAAAGAGTTTTACGATTTATGTGATACAGATTATAGAGTACACGGAATTGCTACGCCTCGTTGTGATTAAATGGCTGCCTTTAATTCCTGCCGTTGAACGGTTGTACAAAAATGTTGTGCCTGTGAAAAGTTATTTTTTTATCACACCAACTGCCCAATTATTTTAAAAGGACTCTATTTTATCGAGCTAGCTGAGGCATATCTTAGTTGCTTTACGAAGGTTGGTGGAAAAGTGCAACAATATGAAAGAGATTTTTGTTGATCTATTATATCAGGGAAACGTTCTATTAAAAGAGTATGTTTCACAACTCATCAGTTCTAGCTCACTGGTGAAGAACTACGAATTAAAAAAAAGTGGTTGGATTTTCTAAACCTAATGCATTGTCCAAACTGGAAGAAATTAGTAAATCTATATTTTTCATTTAAACGGCAAATGCAATATGCGAGCGAATATTTTCACAAATGTTTTTTGCGATGGAGGAACGAGCGAGCGAAATCTTTTACACAAATTCGGTCCAGTGATAAATACTTATAAGAGAAATTTTTGTATATTCATTATATTTGCCATATAGTATTTTTCAACGTAATAGAATTGTTTCTTTAATTTAATTTGCAACTTGAAGTGGTATGTTTATTCCTTAGTTTTTATTATAACACTTTTATTTTATTCTTATATTAATAAGAAATTCAATTTGTATACGTACGAGTAAAATACATTTATAGAACTGAATTATCAGCATTTAAAATTAAGGTAATTGTATTAACTTGGTTGAAACCTCGATCTACACCAAATTTGCTTCAAAAATGTACCCCGTATTCTTCACCATTTCAATTTTTTTTTATATCACTCCTCGTGTTGAAATTTTTGGTCTGGTCTATGCCATACAAATAATTAATTTCATTTTTTTTCCAAAAATTTTGGTAAAAAAAAAGCGAAAATCATTTTTTTGACACACTTGACAGTATTTTTTTGACAAACTAATAACACAATAATCTAGTATTTGATCTCACTTACCAATCCCGATCATTTTAAAATTTTTGAGTTATTACGTAAAATAAAATTTTAACAATATGTGTGTATTTCTTTTTTTTAATCGAATCAACATGTTGAGCATTGAATATCATCACCACAATTACTCAATAGCTTTGAATATTCCTATAGATACCATATTAACCGTTTTCTTTTACAGTATATTATTTAGTATGCAAGAATGGTTCTTTAACGACCAGGTCTGAAAACACATATGCTGAATAATGTATAGGAAAAGTGGTCGATAACGTGGCACCCTGTGTCGATAGGGTGGCACCCTTGAGTTCTGTTCTATTCCACAATTATGTCTCTATTCCAAAATTATTTAAATATCAATTAACTTTAATACCAAATATGTTTTACATTTCAAACAAATTAATTGCAAACACATAAGGAAACCAATAAACAATAAAATCACCGTGTTTGTAAATAATCTCAAATTAAATTTTTTTCCTTTATCTTAAAACTCGTAAATTGGAATGGATCGTTTTCGAAATAATATTTAAGGTTCTTCTTTTACTGGACAATGCCCCATATCACCCTCAAGATTTGCAGCTTACAAATGGATAAAATTGTATTTCTACCCAAAATTAAAACTTCTTCTGGTATAATGGTTGCATACCAGAAGATAATAAATAATGCAACTACTTTCATGATCCGAATATTGAACTGGCTCTCCGATTTCGGCAAACTGTCAACGAATTTTTAAATCAATATGAAGATGTTTGCAAGATTTAGCTAAAAATAAAGCACAATTATTAATTACAGATTTAACTTCCAAGTCGCACCGAACTGAATCAAGTTAAGTTAGGTTTGATTTAGGTCAACATGTTAGTATGTGCATGCATAATTACTTTTTATTTTTCTGTGAATTTCTTATTGGCTATGTTACATGTTTCTTTTTGAAAATCAATTTAACTGTTATGTCGATATCTTATGTGATTAAACTGGTATTTTTATGTTTTACCGAATCTGTTTATCGCCCAAGAAATGACCAAAAACCCACGATTTTCGTTTAACTCGGTTTTCCATACAAAATTTATATTTTCGATTAACACGTTTTTATCAGGAACTTATCTACCGTGTAAAACGGGGGATAGGTGTATTAGTAGAAAAAACGAAATTTCTAAATGAATTTTAGGCATGGTTTTTGGGCATATTATCATTATTGAAGATGAAGACTGACTTTAGTTTTTTCAATTCGTTTTAATTGTCAGTTAAAATTACATAATGCCAATTTTCACGAACTGGATTGGATTGGATATAACTTTGTTTTTATCTAAAGAAAACCTAGCATTTCGTGGATATGATGAAGGACAAACTTCTTTAAATAAAGGCAATTTCTTAGAACTAATCAAACTACTGTCAAAGTATGATGTATAGTATTAAAAGAACGCATCTTGAATTAAATATTAAAAAAAAATATAAATATTTTGGCTAAATATTTTGGAATTATGTTTATTATGTTTGATAGCATACCTGACATTTCCCATATTGATCAAATGTCAGAAGTGATTCGTTATGTGAAAATTGATAATAGATTTTCCTTTACATGGAAAAAAAATCCGCTGATGTTATGAATTGTCGTTCCCAAGGTTATAATAATGCAGCTGTTATGAGTGGTATACATGGAGGAGTGCAAGCTATTATTAAAGCAAAAAACAACAAAGCAATATTTGTTGGTGTATAGATCATTCAATTAGTTTATGTGACCAACACTCATTTGCACAAAATGTAGCTTTTGTAACATTTTTCGGAACAGTGGAGTTTTTACATTTTTTTCTGCTTCGACTAGGAGCTGGAAGTGCTTGTTAAACACAGCAAAGCAACTTTTAAAAGACTCTCAACAACGCGTTAGAATGTTCTTATGCTTCAGTTAAAGTATTGGATGTATTAATGGGATTGTGGCTGCAATTGAGAAAATAAGTGATCAACAAGAAAATGTAGACACTAGAGGCGCTGCACAGAACCTTATACGTGGTGATTGTGTGTGATTTTGTATGTGAATGATGTTTTAAGGCGAATAAATTGTGCTTGGATTGTATCGCAAAGCACAGGCTTGAATATTGTTCATTAGTTATAAAAATACAGTCACTTCGTCTTTATATTGAAGAAAAACCTAGTCATATTGTAGAAGTGGCAATAGATTTTGCTGTGAAAAAATCGGAGGACTACGACGATTCAATGTTGAACTCCGAACAAGATTAAAGTCAGTCCAAGCTGTAGCTTCATTGTTCGAGGTTGTGTTGACAAACACTGGGCTTTTGGCGAACAGTGAAGAGTTAGAGTTACGTGAATCAAAATTTACCGGTTTTTATGATGAGGTATCAGAAACAGAACTCGTGATAAGGATACTAAGGTTGAGAAGGCATTTAAAAGCAGCCAATGTAACAGTTTCTAACTGGGTGTGCCTATAGACTTATTGAAATTGATCGAGGAGTGGGACTTTACAAAATCTCTTCCGAATCTTATGGTCCCACTAAAGTTATTTATGACTATTTGTGTGTTGTATATTTCCACTTATTATTTCCAATTATTTTTAATTAATTAACACCACACAATTTGTTTAGAATATAATTCTTTATTTACTCACTACTTACAATTCTTCAATATTATTCGATGCCGTTCACGACAAGACTAACTAAAATGATTTCTCATAAAATATAAAATATAATTCAACGGTAATCGTTTAATTGAGAATATTTTATGACGTAACACTAATCAATTCTGTTATCATAAATTGATGAGAGGAATTCTTTTTTATGATTCATTCTTATGATAATAGAACTGATTAATTTTAAATACTTCAACTTTTCCCTTTTTAATATAGGACTACTATAATAATGAAAAAAGACAATTTTTAATGGAATATTACAAAACTATTTTTACCTAATTATAAGCAAGTCGAGTTGGCATTCTTCTGATTCTTTTTGAACGTCTTAATTCTAAGTCTACACTTCTTTTTCTTTTATGATTGTAACTATAATTCCCTTTGTTTATTGGACTTAAACCTTTATCGGAATCATTATTATTTCTGACTTTTACACTACTGTTCTTCCCATAACTGTACGTATATGGTCTTGCCATAGGGTCTATTTTGGGATGAAATCTGTCTGCTAAGTGAGACTTTCGGATTTGATTTTCATGGACTGTACGGTTACAATCCCCTATTTTAATTACATATAAAAACTTACTCAAGCGTTTAATGACTCTACCCGGTAACCATTTTATGAACGTTTTGAAATGATTCCGATAAAATATTTTTTCCCCTTTAAAATATTGTTTAATTTCTTTTTTATTATATTGCTTATTTTCTAATTCCCTAGCTAAATATTTTTTCTTAAAACTATTACATTTTTTTAAATTATCTATATCAAAATTGAACCGTACTCTCTTTTGATTTTTATTTAAATTATCCAAAAAAATTTTTGGTTTGTAGGACAAAATTATTTCTGTAGGAGATTTCAACGTTGACATTCCTGGAATATTCCTTTGATTGAACAGAAACCTATCAATTGTATCTTGAATATCCGCATTTCGATTCTCTAACAAAAATTTTTTCAAAACACTTTTGACTGTTTTTACACTACGCTCAGCTTGACCATTGCTTTGCGGAAAGTAAGGTGGTGAATGGACTAATTCAATGTTTAATTTATCACAAAATTGTTTCAACTTATAAGAATTAAATGGCGGCCCATTATCTGAAACAATTTTGTTTGGTAACCCAAAATTGATGAATATCTTTTTTAATTTCCCAATTACATCTGTAGCTGTGGTTCTTTCCATTCGTATAACGTCACAGTATTTAGATTTAGCATCAACCACAATTAAAAAGGTAAATTTAGTAAAAAAGAAAAAATCTAAATGAATTCTTTCGAATGGGTTTTCCGGTTCAGACCACGACGACGTTAATTTTGGTTTGGGAACTGACGCTGTTTGCTGGCAGATATTACATTCTTGCAGAAACTTTTCTATAGAATGATCTATTTTGTCCCACCATACATAAGATCTCGCCATAATTTTCATTTTGACAATCCCTATATGATTCATACTATGTATTTGGTTGAGCACACGCTTTTGTAGTGATAAAGGAATGACCACACGATCTCCATAGAATAAGCAATTTTGTTCTGTATTAAGACTTAGACGTTTATTATAATACGGTTTAAATTTTGTTGAAATCTCTTTAGGCCAAGCTGTTTGAACAAAATTACGAATTTTGCTTAAAATTGGATCTTTTGACGTTTCATCAGCCACTTCTATTAACTTTAAGGGCACTTCGTTATCCGGAAGTTCTATAAAATTTATAAAACTATATGACTTAATATTTGTTTGTTCATCTTCAAGGGGCAATCTTGATAATGCATCTGCATTTGACATTTTAGATCCACGACGATATTCCAACTGGAAATCATACATAGACAACAAAACTGCCCACCTCTGCAAACTAGCCGCTGCTACACCTGCCGTGCCTTTTCCTGGTTTAAAAATCTCCTTCAGCGCTTGGTGGTCCGTATATATTACAAAAGATTGTCCATAAATATATTTATGAAACTTTTTTACGGCAAATATAATAGCTAGCGCTTCCCGATGGAGTTGGGAGTAGTTTTTTTCCGCAGGAGAGAGCGTGCTCGACGCGAAAAGCACTGGCCGTTCTTCTCCTTTGACTACATGGGATAGAACTGCACCAACTCCATACGGACTAGCATCAGTTGCTATAACTATTGGTTTAGAAGGATCGTACATTTCCAACAGATTATTTTTTAAAAGCAGAGATTTTGAATTTTCGAAAGACTTTTGACAGCTTTCGGACCATTCGTATTTTGCATCTTTTCGAAGTAGACTATATAAGTCTTTTAAATGACTGGATAAATTTGGTACAAAACGACTGTAATAATTTAACAGTCCTAAATATGATTGCAATTGTTGAAGGTTAATTGGTGCGGGAGCATTGACAATTGCTTTTAGTTTTTCCTCGTTTGGTTTAATACCATCTTTTGAGAGTGTGTGTCCCAAATATTGGACAGTTGATTCTAGAAACTTGCATTTTTTTAAATTTATTTTAACATTGTGCTTCGCAAGACGTCCTAGGACTTCAAAGAGTTTCTTCTTACACTCCTCCAATGTTTTTCCCCCAATGAGTATATCATCCAAGTAACAAGAGATATTTAACACCCCAATTAAAATCTGATCCATGATCGATTGGAATATCGATGGAGCAGATGAAATGCCAAAAGGCAACCGAGTAAATTGGTATAGACCTTTATGTGTATTCACGGTTAAGAATTTTTGACTACTTTCTGAAACACGGACTTGTTGGTAGGCTCCTGAGAGATCCACCACACAAAAATAACTACAATTTCCTAAACTCGCGAAAATTTCTTCGATATTAGGTAATGGGTAAGGCTCTGTGACTATGTTTTTATTTAATGTTACCCGACAGTCCATACATATTCTTATTTCACCCGAGGATTTCGGTACGACGACTATAGGACTTGCCCATTGACTTGACTTAACTGGTACTAACACGTTTGCATCTACTAATCGATTTAATTCCACTTCGACTTTATCCTTCAGTTTAAAAGGTACCGAATACGCTTTGTGGAATACAGGTGGGGCATTTTCTTTCAATATAATTTCAGCCTCGAAATTGAGAATAGCACTTGGCTGAGACGTAATGATATTTGGAAAAGTGTTTTGAATAATGTCCATAATATTAGAATTTACACTACATACCGTTTTATTCATACAATTGAAAAGTTTACCTCTCCAATCTGGAACTAAAACATCCAACCATGCTCTTCCCATGAGTGGTTTGAAATATTTTTCACCTTCAATGACTATTAATTCCAAATTATATGAGTTTCCATTGAAATCTACACATACTTTAATTTTGCCCAGTGTTTTTATAATTTGACCTGAAACAGCGTATAAAATATTTGAAAAAGGTTCAATCTTAATATTAGAAAATTTAGAAAAATACTCATCTTTGCCAATTATACTCGAGCAGGCTCCTGTATCAATCTCCATAAGCAGTTGTTGATTTCCAATTTTAAGCAATTTAACATCACTTTCCGAATTAATTGAGTTGATGTGTATTGACCCTATATTTTTTGACCGATAAAAACATACGGTAGATGTATGACCTCTATTTTCACAATTGAAACAAGTCCAATTTACAGCTGGGCAGTTTTTTGCATTATGGTTTCTCCCACATCTAAAACATCTATTGTAACGTTGTTGACCTTTGTTGTTACTGCGGTTCCGTTGAGCACTAAAACTTCGATAATTTGACCTTCGTTGAGAACTGGTACTACGATGACGACCTTCCCATTGACTATGGCTTTGTCCTTGACTTGATCCTTGACTTGAATTTAAATTTCCATGTGCTTTATGCTGACTTCTTTGATGCTTGTGCTGCCCACTATTTACTAGTTGAATTTTATTTTCATTCCATTCCTTTATACTATTTTGTGCAGCAGGTTTAATGGCTCTTGACTCATTCTTGGACATTTCCATATTTAAAGCTAAATTACAGCATTTTTCGAAATTTAAAGTTACATCATTTAACAAAGTTCGCTGAATTTCCTCACTACGAATTCCAGCAATGAAGCGATCCGTAAGGGCGTCATCAATTGCTAAATTTGTGTATTGAACAGGTGGTTTTGCTGTTGCTTCTTTTGAGGTACTTGGAAGCGTTTCATTTAAATATTCACCAAAATTACATGTTTGGGCGAGTGCCTTTAATTTTATTATGAACTCTGTAATAGACTCACCCTGTTCCTGTACAGCTTTATTAAATTTGAATCTTTCTGCACGTTTGTTTAGTCTAGGTGCAAAATGATTTTTTAAAATTTTCACCAACTCGTTGTAAGATTTTTCCACTGGCTTATCCGGCTGGACCAACGATTTTAAAATTTGATAAGTATTTTTCCCAATTACACTAAGAAAAATATTCACTTTTTGTGTATCTTCTATTGAATTTATGTTGAAAAAGATGGTAACACGTTCTTCGTAGGACCCAAAATCATCACCTGGTTCGAATTCCTCAAGTTTTCCAACTAACGGATGATTGCGCATTTTTACAGCTATACACAAGTTGATGAACACAAAACAATTCCTTTGATATTTCTTCCTATATGCCCAGTTTTCCTCGTCGCCAATTTGTTGTATATTTCCACTTATTATTTCCAATCATTTTTAATTAATTAACACCACACAATTTGTTTAGAATATAATTCTTTATTTACTCACTACTTACAATTCTTCAATATTATTCGATGCCGTTCACGACAAGACTAACTAAAATGATTTCTCATAAAATATAAAATATAATTCAACGGTAATCGTTTAATTGAGAATATTTTATGACGTAACACTAATCAATTCTGTTATCATAAATTGATGAGAGGAATTCTTTTTTATGATTCATTCTTATGATAATAGAACTGATTAATTTTAAATACTTCATCAGTGGCTTTGAGTGCGAGGAGTTTCAGCAAATTAAAATTAAAATAAAATTACATGCTGGCAACAATGACCCAAACGAGGCTTAACAATCTTGGCATATTAACAATAGAACATGAGGCAACACAAAATAAAAATTTGAAGATGTGATTTCTAAGTTTGAAACTGTTAAAGCTAGAAAGAAAAGATTTAAAATGTGTGTACATAATATGTATGTGATAGTATATTAATTCTACTCTCATTTTTCTTTTACTATACCCTATCATAAAAGTTTCATTTTATACATCAATGTGAAAGAATGTATAATAAAACAGTACTTTAATTATATGTAGCTTATTAATAATGATGCTCATTTGTATTAATTAAATGAAATTATAAATTACGTTTATTGGCTTTTTATTAATATTGACAGTTTTCATTCTTAGGGTGACACCACAATATCCGCCCGGGTGCCATCCATGCTAGCTACGCCACTGCGGGCGGCTCTTACAAATGAGTATACCTATTTCAGAAAAAAAAATTTTGAAATCCCTCCAGCGGTTTTCTAGATTTCGTCGGTTGTGACGGCTGGACAGTGCGACATACAAACTTTTTTAGAAACAGTAGGTCCTAAAACGTCGAGAAATGCCAAAAAAGTGGGGGTAAGAATTTCACTTTTGGCTCGAGAATGTAATACTACATTCCTATATGGATAAACAGCACAAAAAAAATGTTTCGAATAACCAAATCGAATAACCCTTTTGAACACAATTTGACTTTAATCTTTGATTGTCACTAAATTTCTTAACACCCTGTGTCACAACTAGTGAAAAAAAAATAAAAAACACGTATTAATTATTTTATTATGTTACCTATGTTTCAAAAATATCAGAAATGGCCGAGTTCATATCATTGAGGGCTTGATTCGATTTTCCATCAAGCAAGTTAATTCAGTTTGTAATAAATAGTCAACAAAGTCGGCATAATGTTCTTTTTGGAAGTTCACAAAACTCCTTAACAGTTATTTGAAAATTAATAATAGATTATAAAAAATATGAGTAAGAACGATTTCAACTATATAACATTCTGATGCTTATGAAAATGAATTTGGAAAGTAACAAAAACAAAATAAAAATACTTTTATCAACGACTGCTATATAATATATGCTTTCCATATGTATGTCTTCCATTGTAATGTTATACATTCTCTCACTTGTTGTAGTAAGTAACGCGATCGTTACATTCTTCAACAGTTCTATACTTCTATAGTTTATTAAATATTCCCCCAACAAAATCAAATCTTAACATTTGTTAGTATAGTAATATCAAAATTCAAAATGTTAAAACGAGAACAAAACATATATAAAATATAAAATAAAAAATTTAACAATTTCCGTTAAATTTTTATTTTATTCAGGATTCGACCTCACATTCATCATTGACATAATTTCAAATCCCGTGTGTCTTACACAACTTAGCCACAGAGGCGAAGAAGAACCATATTTTAATTTTCATGTTTAGATAATTTCTAAATTGAAATTTCATCATTTTTCATATTTACTTAAATTGAGTCTTTCATCTATGATTACATATTGGAACTTGCATTTCTTTGGGAATGTTTAGCTAGTTAGTGCACAACAATTATTACTAACAGAAGTATGCATATGCCGAAATATATCGATCATATAACAAAAATTATATTTTTATTAAAAACGAGGTTAAATTGTGAAAAACAAAATAATAAATTAAAAATTAAAAATTATATTCCCGACAAAACAAATTTATAATATGAATTTTTAAATTATTGTTAAAAAAATTACAATTTTATGTATGAACACCTTTCCCCCTCCCTCCCTAATTTCCAAACTTAAATTTAAACCCTTTGATAACTAATTTTATTCGCACTTGAAAAACAAAGATTAATACAAGTTATTGTAAATTCCACTAATTGTTTTAATGTCCGAAACGAAAGAAATTGCTTCTGTAGTTCGATATCTCCTGTAAACACATTTTTTCGACCAAATTCCCGCTCATTCAAATAATTCCCTTGCTGTTGATATTTTGTCTCCTCGAAGGGATGCTTTCCGGACTTCTCTTTTAAATGTGCCTCCAATTCCATCCGATGGACCCTTTCCATGTGCAGTTGAAAAGAAATGCCATTCTGCAGGCATTTTAAAATCTTTAATACGTTTGTAAAGATTTGTAAAATTCTTCTAAAATTTTTTATTGATCCGTAAAATATAAAAAAAATTTTATACTTTGATATATTTTTTGATGTTTTTCAATTAATACAATACACCTGCCCTGGTTGTGAGATGATAAGATACAATGACAAAAGATAAGACCTCTAGTTTACAATTACATCATTTGTATAGTAAACTACTATTGAGTGGATTGTGGCTTGAACTTTATTTAAATGTGCAGCTTGTATCTCATTCTGGGTTATCATAAAATAGTTTTCGAGTAAGACAGTTCACCACACCATCAGGAAATATGCCAACAACTGGATTATTGGCAGCCCAATTTCGGTTGTTTTTATGTAAATTTTTGAAAAAATTTTTTTAATAATTATAATAATTTTTTAAAAAACAATTTGTTGTTTACCTCTTATTTTGTTTTTATTCCCTGAATCCCATCATGAAATATTGGCTTATGTCTTAATTTATTATAAGGTAGGATTTATTGTTTACAAAAAACCATAAAAATACAAAAACTAAATATGTAATTGCATTTATCAACAACGCAGAAGACATGTTGTTGTGGACCTAGGTTGTGAAAGGTTTTATATGTTGTTGTGACACATATTGTAATTCCACGATCGTCAAAACATTTTATAAAAAAACACCAACTTAAGACATGCCTAAAAGTTTTCAGTCTTTCAGAAGATCTAAACTTGCTTTTTGTGTTGGAGAAAATATCGATAACCAAAACAAGTTTTCTTCTTCCTAGATTCGATAACCCAATTATCTTATTGAATGCTGATGATGTTAAAAAAGTAAGTATACTCGTAAATATCTGAAATTGATATATGAAGCACCAAAAATAATCTTGGTTGCTCTGACCATTGTGTGAAACGACAGCAGTGCTATTGGTGCTATTGGAAGCATAGGCTTAATTTAAGAAGTTATTCACAAATAACCATGATAGATTCAATATTCTCTTCAGCTTTCCCGATGAATTCAACCGGGGTTTATGCAAAAGCGTTTCGCAAACTTTAATTAAACAAAAAACTACATCAACGTTACTCCAACAATTTGACGTAAACACATAAATTTTTAGCAAATATTTCACATTATCGTTTTACATTTTTAGTATATAGCTCGAAAACTCAATATAGCTCAATACATTAATGAATCCCACAATGCGAGAAGAGAAATGTAATACTTTTCTAACGAGTCCAAATAGGATAAAACTCGTTGTCTATTTCAAAAGTTATAATTGGATATCTGCAATATCCACACCAAAAAATTTCAAACATTTCATTACAATTCCTCTGCGCTACAATGATCGACAAAATCAAATACAATACAATGTTTTGTCATAGAATTAACAAAGTTTGATTGTTTGCCTTCCAAACCTAAAGCTAAATAAAGTTTGCCCAAAGTTCTAGTATTTAAAAAGAAGTTACCCTCAAAAGTATCATGTTACTTATGATCACAACACACGCTAATATTTTTTATCTTGACCTACAAAGAACAATACATCTTATACAAATTCTATTCTATAAAACCAGTTTTTTTAGTTTACAAACAAAAACCAAAGAGAATGGATAAAAAAAATACTACGACAAATTATTTGTAAGAGATTTGTAGGTCAATAATCTGTTGTTAATTCATAAAAATATAATATAGAAAAAGTTAAATAAAAATATTGAATTCTACTTCTACTAGAAAATGATAGAGAGCGTAAATCGTTTCGTTCAATTGATAGGTGTCTTGGATAAGTTTATTTATTCATTTCTTATTTCGAATTTTTATTTTGGAATAGAGTTGTTTGTTACTTTTACATATTTTATAGCAATATTTATCAACCCTCTACTGCATGGAAAAATTTCATCATGTAAAAATCATCATTTATTATAAATTAGTAACAGAACTTCAACTATGTACATATCATATTACTGGAATTGGAGATTTGTTAGGTAGGTTTGTTTATTTTGTTATTTCTCTCAATTTTTTTAAATTCATAACGTTAACGCAAAACCTTAATAATAACCCAGGTGTACCGTGTAAGTAACAATAACAAATGAAAACAAAACAAACATTTTTGTTGATTTTATTTGATTGTCAAGCGGTTACTGCAAACTTCGATTAGAGTTTCTGATTTCTCGACCTTTTATGAATCTCGAGATTCGAGAGTCTCGAGTTTATCAGCGATTGAGTTTCTCGAGAAACAGGGGCGTCAATTGGGTAGGTCTGGGGGGGGGCATTGGCCCCCCCCAAGGATCTGATACTATCAATACATCGATTCAATAAAACCATTCACTCGTGATAGAATTATACACTATAAAAATTTCAATGCACTGTTATTTTGTAAATCCGTCTAATTTTTAGAAGATTTACTTAACTAATATATCAATTTTATCGCATACTATTAATTGAAATATATGTGATAAAATAATTATTACGTTACATATTATTTTGGCCCAACTAAAATACAGTTCACCGCAATATTCAAACCGTTATCGTTCTTTGTATCAAGGACTAGAGCGTCACCGATACGAAAGGTATCGGTAAGTATTGCTTCTAATTTTCTGATGAAATCAGTTTTATAAACAAAACCCGATCGTTCTTCCAAAAACGCCGTGGGTGCGTATTTTGACAAAATTCTAAGGAGCGCAACATCACCGCTTTTAGAAGAATTATTGTGTTTTGTTTATAAGACATTCGTGTCTGAGCCAGAGGAAGCAAAATATTTCATTAGTATAGTTTCCTAGGTTCCTCGAGAGTTCATAGTGCAGTATTTAACATTCAAATTTCAATTGTTATTGGTAATTTTTATAAACTTAAAAGTAAGTGCATGCAGGAGAACACAACCTAATTATACGCCCCTTATTTGGAGAACCCTGACTGTTTGGCCTTGTTTTTTATCTATATCATATTGTACAAACATTACAAGACTTTTTTAAAAACAATAAATTAAAAACAATTCTAAAATGTAAAATACTATAACATATCAAAAGTTTTCTTGATAGTTTCTAATTTTTATAAAATGAATGAAAATAATTACGGGAGTAATTTAAATTTATTGGGTTATTTCCAGTGATTTTATAATAGTGAATGTTTTATAATGGACAAGCAATATTTTCTAACGACACGAAAAAATATTTAAGTTATGTAAATATTTTCAAAGTTTGTTACGAAAACTTGCTGACAAATTCTTTTCGCTATATGGACTATAATTTTTAATTCATAAAATAGCAAAAATTATATGTTTGGTTGGTTATAATAAAATCCAAAACGTATCCTAAACGTCAATCTTTGTTCATTTTTTTATACAGTCACAGGGAGGGAGAAACTATTATTTTTTGTGGTAGGTTTTTCGTATAGATTTAAAAGAAGCTCGCAATAATTGTACAATTTTGAATCAAATGAAAAATTTACGCACGTTTATGGGTAGTAAACTGACCAGACGTCCCACGCTGCGTGGAAATCATTCATTCGATCTCTCGTATGAACTGAACGTGTTTTTATTTTTTTGAGAATTTTAAAATTTAAATTAAATTTTTGATGTTAAGTTAATCTATAAGTATTATAGTTTTGTTTTTTGCATATGAATTATTTAAAGACTATTCTTGATAATGGTTTAACATAAGTCATTAAGTTTTTAAAGTTTTATGTTTGTGACAATTTATAATTTATAATTTTTTTAATCCGGTTTGAAAGTATAAACCCTCATCGATTTTATTTTATCTTAACAGTACATAGTAAAGTTAAATTATTAAATTTTCGTAATTTTAAATCAAGTTAATTAAAAAAAACTGTATAATGTCAATCGAAAAAAAGTGTTTTGACTGTGATGTAATTGTAGTTGATGAATGGTTTTTCTCTTGCAGTGGATTTATGTGTAGCAAAATTATTAGCTACAATTGTGCTGCTGCCAGTGCAAATAAACTGTTAACGAAATTTCCCAATGATGTAAAGAAAGCTATAAAAATAATAATGGACGGTAGCGCTGGATTGAATTGGTTCTGTTCTGATTGTAAGAATGGTGTCAATAATTTGTATACTGCCGTTGATAAGATGCTTAAGAGTATGGAAAATAATTTCTCTTGCCAAATTGATAAAAATGATCATATTAGAGATAAAGATACTGTTGGTGATGATCGTCGTGCAACACGATCTGTCTCGAAAGCTGCTGTTCAAGGGAAAACGTATTTACCAGAAGCTCTGAAGAATCAAACGGATAGGATAGCAACACCTAGGTCATCGACTTCAACAGTAAATGTTACTTTGGAACAAACTCCAACACTTTCACTTTCTTCAGAAACGAATAATTCTGCTAATTTACCAACTAACTCTGGTCAGTCTCGTGCTAAAATTAACATCGCTTCGAGTAAAAATAATAATGCAACACCTGATAAATTAAATCAGCCTAATGCTGTTGGTATTAACATTAATGAGGAGGAGATTACGTTAAATACGGTTCCGCCAATTAAATGGTTATTTCTATCTAGAATCGCGCCTGATACATCAGTTGATCACATCAAGAAATTTATTAATGATAAATTAAAGGTTGTTGATGTAAAAGTTCTTAATATAAAGTCGCGTTCGCAACAAGATTCGTCACCATCTTACTCTTCTTTCAAGTTGGGTTTAAAAAATGAAGACTTTACAAGACTGACCGATTTATCATTGTGGCCACCAGGTGTTTTGGTAAAGGAATTTGAAATAAGAGCTAGAAGTCATGTAAATTTTCCAAGATTGCCTCTAACCAGTATAAAAAACAGATAATGCCAACTGTTCCAATTGTACAAAATTTAACTGTTTATTTTCAAAATGTTAATGGAATGTCATCAAAAGCCAGTGAATTTCAAAGATTTTTGTTATCGACTTGTTTGTCGGTGTATGTCTTACTGGAAACTTGGTTTCACCCATCTGTAATTAGTGCGGAATTCTTCTCATCTGATTATCTAGTATACCGTTGTGATAGAAACTCATTCAACAGTAATAAATCATCAGGAGGTGGCGTATTAATTGCTGTACATAAATCTATTAGCAGTGAATTAGTGGATACTAGTAATTACAACATTGAACTTGTATGTGTTCAATTGAATTTCAATTCGAAATTAATATTTGTATTTGGAATTTATGTTCCTCCATCGCTTCCGCTTGAAAAATATGTTCTCTATTGTAATTGCATCACCGAGATTACATCAAAATGTAATTTTAATGATAATGTTTTATTGCTTGGTGATTTTAATCTATCGCAAGTAAGATGGATAAAAGATGATGTTGCTGAAAATGGAAGTTTGCTGCCCGTTAACGTTAAAACTACTATCGAGTCTCATTGTATTGACTCAATTTTAGCTTGTGATTTGGTTCAAATTAATAGTATAAGTAACTTTTATGATAGATTTTTAGATCTGGTTTTTACAAATGATGTTAACTTGTGTATTGTCTTAGAATCACTAAATCCGTTTGTTCGTAATGATCTTAATCATAAATCTTATGAAATTCAATTGAAAGTCGAAGGTTTTCAGGCTTATAATAAGAAAAATGATGATTTGTGTATGTTTAATTTTAAAAAATGTGACAAAATTCAATTGAATCTGTTTTTGGCTAACATTGACTGGGATATACTTTTTGCGCACTCTGATTTAGATGGAAAAGTTGGTTCATTTTATAACATTTTATATGAGGGTATTGAAAAATTTGTTCCTATCGTTGTTAATAAAAATAATAACTATCCTCCATGGTTTAACAGAAGTTTAATAAATTTGCGTAATCGTAAAAATAAAGCAAGTAAAAAATTTTTAAAATCGAAACTATCTGCGGATAAAAATGTTTTTCGTGAGCTTAAAGGTGAATTTGATAAAAAGCAACTTGATGCGTATAGGAATTACCTGTCAAATGTGAAATTTGAGATTAATACCAACCCTAAGAAACTATGGAAATTTGTCAACTCAAAACGCAAAACCTCAGTTATTCCATCAAAAATGCGGTTTGACAGTGAAACTGCAAATAACACTAATGATATGTGTGAGTTATTTGCAAAGTATTTTCAAAACGTATATAAAATGGACAGTAACACATCCCAATTCAATTCTACTAGGAATTCCAATACTTTTCCAATTGTATCTGTACCAACAATTTCTTCGGCTCAAATCGTTAATGTGATTATGTCTCTTAAAGAAGGGTGTGGTCCTGACGGCATTCCTGTAAGTTTTTTAAAAGATTATAGTCATCTTTTGTCTTACCCTTTATCTGTTTTATTTAATTTATCCCTTTCTTCTGAAATTTTTCCAACTAAATGGAAAATTTCAGATATTATACCAATTTTTAAGTCTGGATCCCGTTCAGATGTGACAAATTATAGAGGAATCTCCATTTTGTCTGCTATTCCAAAATTATTTGAAAGTATTGTAACTGATTATCTTTTTGATAAATGTAAAGAAATGATCTCCGTTCATCAGCATGGGTTTTGCAAAGGCAAATCTACTTCTACAAACTTAATGGAGTTTACTGGTGCTGCAATAAAGGTTGTGGAATCAAGGGTTCAACTGGATGTCGTTTATACTGACTTTAGTAAAGCTTTTGATTATATAAACCATATTGTGATCCTTGACAGTCTACACCAGTATGGCTTAGATGATAATTTTATTGGGTGGATTCAATCTTACTTATCAAATAGAACCCAAACTGTTAAGATAAATGGGGTAAGGTCTACTAATATATCTGTGCACTCAGGTGTTCCTCAAGGGTCGCATATTGGACCGCTATTATTCATTTTATGTATTAATGATGTTGTCAATGTTTTTAAATTCTGCAAAGTTCTTATATATGCTGATGATATAAAATTGTACTATACTATAAAAACCCTTGATGATTGCATAAGTCTTCAAGATGATCTGAATAAGTTTCAGCTTTGGTGTGAAACAAACATGCATCAGCTAAATGTAACTAAGTGTAAAGTGATGTCTTATCATAGAAACTATGCTCCTATATATTATCCCTACAAACTTTTAAACACTATTTTAATTAGAGTATCTGAAATTTGTGATTTAGGAGTACACTTTGACTTTCAAATGTCATTTAATCTGCATATTGATAAAATAGTGGCCAAATCTTTATCCATGTTGGGTTTTTTTTTCAGGGTGGGTAGAGAATTTAAATGCCTAATCACATTACTGCGTATATATACATGCTATGTTAGATGTAATTTAGAATATGCTGTAATAGTATGGAGTTCTGTTCATATTACAGATATTAAAAGAATTGAACGAGTCCAAAAAAAATTTTTTTTCTATCTTGTTGGTAAATTCAGGTTGTTCAATTTTAACCACAGTGTTGCAAATTGGGAAAACAGGAAAAATCTTCCACCTTATACTGTCCAGTGTGTCAATTTTAACTTGGAGTCATTGGAGTACCGCAGAAATATTACTGGAGCCTTGTTTGTTGCAGATCTCCTCGAAAACAGAGTGCAGTCCCCTTGTCTTTTGGAAGGACTCAATTTTTATGTTCCTTCCAGAAATCTCAGAACTCGCTTATTCTTATCATTAAACTTTCACCGTACTAATTATGGCTGTCAAGAGCCTATTAACGTTATCTCGTCCAACTTTAATGAGTTTTATGAGTTGTTTGAGTTTGGCATGTCCAAAAACAGGTTCAAATGTATTTTAAAAAATAATTTTATTAATTTGAGTTTAAAATAAATTAAATTTTTATATAATTGTAGATCATTAGGGACACATGTTCTGTAGTTTTACATAAAAAATAAACAAATAAATAAATAAATAAATAAATAAATGTCACACATTTCATTGCGTTGTCCCACGGAGAAATCTGTCGCACGAAGCGTTCCACGAAACAAATATTTCCACCACATTTGCCCGCATTATCGAAATAATCAAAAAACGTTATATCTACCTACGTATAGTTTGCGCAATATCTTAGTCAAAGCAATGGCTTCACAGTTTTTTCTTGCAGTTTGTATTATGTTATGTATATACCATATATACCATATTGAGAGAACAAACCAGTGCAATATTTTTTTTACTAAAATAGTGTTTTAACTTTAATTTTCTTAGAAATACTAAACTCAGTTATTTCACTTCAATAATTTACATATCTTTTAATGTCTAACAGATCTACCTTAGCGAAAAGATTTCTTTGTTTATAGAAACATCTCCCTGGTGTATATACGAGAGATCGAAAGTATATTATGAAAAATAAAATACAAAATATTTTACTTAAAAAGACGCAGTTTTGCGTATAAATTCATAAAAATTTAAATTTTTAAACCAGAGTTTACAATTTTCCTTTACTCATTTCAATCCTTTGAAATAATATTCAAAAATTAAAATGTTCATAATTTGAATATCGTTCTTACTCGTAAGAGTAAAATTTTTGTTTATTCGATTTTACTCCTTTGGAGCAGATTACATTTTCCTGTTCTTTTATTCGATTTGCAAAAGAAGAAAATTAGTCACTCTACGTCATCCTTTATATTCATTTTTCTAACAATACATGAATAATTGAACGAATCATTCGAAGCATTTTACGTTGGAAAGCATCAAATTTGACGCAAAAATAAAAGTTTTGAGTATTTGAAAGAAAATATTTATTTCAATTTAGTAGCAAGAATGATATTTTATTATTTTTACTCTTGTATGTGAGAGTGTTATATTTTTTTTAAGCTACGCACTCTGAAAGAACAAAGTAAATGAGTGGTATAAGTAGCGTTTCAAACTCTGTTTAAAACACACTTTAACTAGGTAACTCAAAAGTAAAATTATAATTTTCTAATTTCTTAAAAACTTGATAAATGGTATATATTTGCAAAAGATAGAACGAGAGGTATACTGTATACCTCTTATACTTACAGAATACAGAGAGGATATGAATTATTTAGTCAAATTAAAATAAATTGTTTCAATTGTTTTGCAATCTTTACTTGTGTAACTAAGGTTTTAAGCTACTATAAAAGGTAAATTTATACTAATTTTTAAAATTATATTTAAAAAGTTCTCCTGCAAATCAAGACGGATAGAAAACGTTTACGTAAATTCTTATACGATATTAAATTGGACTATCCTTTTTTAAAAAAATCAAAATATAACGACGCAAAAGTTTAGTGTATTACCAGTCGGAGTGAATTTGCAAATTAACAGTGGACATTATGATATTAAAAGATATATAGAATATAGAAACAGATAAACATAAAATAGCGTTGCTTTAAGCCTCCAGCTCCAGTAGCTTAAACAAGTTTTGTTCTTATTTTGTTTTCTTATTGTTATTTAACATTGACAAAAAGTTAGTTGCAATTTGCGCTGATAACACGAACACCAATTTTAGTGGTGGCACGTCAAGGGGTGAAAATTTAAAAACAAGCTAAACTCGAATTTGAACCTGAGTGTATTGGGTATTGGATTCGCAGCCCATATTCTAAATAATGCAATAAGAAATGCTGCTGATTTAAATGGCAGAGTTAAAAAAAATTGGATATTTTACTGTCTTTACTGGAGACGTTGAAGGAGTTCTGCGGCAAAAGTAATGTCAAACATAACCAACTTATTGGATACAGTGAAACTCGCTGGCTGACGGTAATGCCAGCACTAGAAAGAATTTAGAAAATGTACGAACCACTGCAAGCACATTTCCTAACGGTTGAATGTCCAATTAAAATAAAAGAATTTTTTGAAGAACCAAATAGTAAACAAATAGTAAAGGAAAGCATTAAATAGTAAATTTATGCACAATCTAGTTAGCACGTTTTCATCGTTCCACTTTCTCGCAATAGAAATTCTAATTAGTTAGTATTTGGAAGAATGTTTGCATTTTGTCTCACATTTTAACGATTTGGCTCTGGTCAGTTTAGGGTAGACATAACTCTTTCTCTCTGAGACAAATAAAGGAAAACAAACAAACAAACAAAAAAACGATTCAACATAAGAGGAGTCACGTAGGGATTGCAATCCCGTGGTGTTTTATGGATCCTGGGACTATGTGACTCATGAATTTTAAATCCCGGGATGCCCGGGATCTAAAAAATCGTATAGAAAAAACATCATTTTTTCTATGCTTCACGATCTGCTGTCGTTTACAAATTCACTCTCTGAACAGTTACAAAGCAAAGATATAATAATTTCTAGCACAAGCGCTTTAATTAAAACTACTTTCTTGATGCTTAAACAATGCAGAGATGATACTAAATTTAAAATTATTTTTAACAAATGAAGGGATTTTGCAGAACTTTGCAGCATTCTCTTCGATGAAACAACACCAGAAGTCAATCAGAGTAACCAATGTAGCTCAAAAGCATTTTATTTTAATTTCTAAGTCGATGCATTTAAATGCTTTTAAATATATGTGTGTATAAAAATGTGTATGTTATGTTTTACGAAAAAAATCTTTTTATGTCATTTAAATTCTCGCCCCCCCTAAGATTTTGGTGAAATGACGCCACTGCGAGAAATTGGGAATAATTATTTGAATTTCTCGAACAAAAAAAGTAACTCTCCGTTTACTGTCAAAATTTCCAGATACAGAAAAATTTCTCTCGTTTTCAGTGTATTTAGGTTTTATCAAAATTATAGTGTTTTTTAGAAGTTCTGAATTGAAAGTGATCTTACCAGTAGCTTCAAATATATTCATTTCCTTGGATAGTGAGCGGTAGTTGTCATTTATTGTTGACTGCATTCTCAAACTCTCACGAATACTTCCAAATTTAATTCAACAGAACCCTTTTCCTCTAATTCTGAGTCCGATGGATGTATAAGCTCTTCACTTTCGTTGATGTCATTCGTCGATATATGTAATGCTTTCATTGTAATTAGAAGAATCAATTTCTGGATCTTTAATTAATCTTCGAGAAAATTTTTTTGTTGTTTTTATAATTTCGCTTTTAGAGCAAATAGAAAAAGATCTTTTTCCTCGGGTTGACTAACTGACTTTGGATTGTGAAGAAATTTCAATTACGAATTTATTGAGTTATCTCTTCCTTTAAAAATTTGAGATTGTATTTCAAATAAAAATTTAAAGCTTATTTCTGAACTGTTTTTCCGAAGAGATTTGAATAGAAATTTTAGGATTCCCTCTGCAGATAATAATGAGACAGCCTGACGGTTGAAAGCTTTTATTGATTTTGTGGAACCAATGGCACTCAAAATATTTAAAGCAACTACATCATCTTATTTAGTATTCCAAAAATGATTAAAATTTAGAAGATTTAAAGTTTTTTAAACTGCTGGCTTGACTGGCAAAAACCGTTAAATCGTGGTTTCAATAGAATTTTCTTTAGTTTAGTAATCCAGGAGTAATGGCAACTCGTTTTTCTCTCCATTTAATTTTTTATATAATTTTGCAAAATAGCATTTCTCACTGGCGAGTTTTAAATAATTTTACAATGACCCTAACTTGTGAAATCGTTTCTCGTATTTTCATATTTTGATTCAATACTAAATTGTCAGCTAAAACTTCATTTTGTTGTAGAACTGAATCCGAATCACTATTGGAAGCTTCACTTTCACTGATTTTTTAACTGGTTTCATTTTCTTTATAAAATATTGACATTATCGTTAGGTGTTTCCCATGACTGCAACATAACTGTTGGAAAGCTGGAGATTTTTTTGCCGTATTTCAACATTACACGTAGTGAAAACAATATCTGGCACGTAATTTTCGTAGGCTTTTTCAGCTGGATATGAACCTTCATTCGCATCAATTTTCCGATTTCCCATTAATATAATACAAATGTACGTTCAAATATCTACGCTTGCGGAAGTTTGTCCATTCATCAACTACTTGAAAACTCAGATAAAAATCGATTATTTTGACATTTTGTTTGAAAATGAATTATTTTTTTTATAACTCAAATAAAAATGAAAGATATTTTTTTGAAAATGAAATTATTTTTGTAATGATTATTTGTTTATAAAGATATTCAAATATTGTAAATAATCCGAATAATCCGAAACTAATATTGTTAATAAATAAATTTTTGGGAAAGGATTATCGGAAACAGTGGTATATGTAATTTGAACTTAAATTTTAATTTAGACATAAACGTTTTTACAGGCAACGATTCAATTATTTTCTTCTATCTTTTAATTAAAAAGACAGTTTTCTTTAAATTGAGACAACTTTCACTTATAACTATTTCATAATACGTAAGAAAACGAAATGTCATTGTTACGAAAATTCTGCACGTCAAATATATAAAAATTCTGCACATCTATTTTAGATGCAGATATGCATGCAGCACTGCGTGCAGACTTTCTGCACATGTATTTTGGGCATAAAAATATTATCCTAAATTCGTATTAGATATTACTGTTTGCATCGACATCTAGATTTAACAATCAGAAAGTGATGGAGATTGACATTAACAATTTTTGTTTAGTAAAAAAAATACCCAAAATAATAATAATGAATGATTTATGGTGGTTTGTTAAATCTCGAGATTCTCGACAATTTTTCTCGAGAAATGGGAATCTCGAAAATGTGGAAATATCATTTCTCGAGAATTTGAGAGTTCAAAATTACAATTCTTTCTCGAGATTCTCGAGACCGGATTTCTCGAGCAGAAATTCTAACTTCGATTGAGCAAATAGAATATCACACATAACAGGTCGTTCAATAAGTCCGTAGGATAAGTAAGAAAAAAACAACATTTTGACAAAACTCGATTTTTTTATTCAACATAGTTGCCTTCGAGGGCGATACAACGAGTATAGCGATTTTCCAACTTTTCTATACCTCTTTTATAGTACGATTTCGCTTTCTCGTCAAAATAGGCCTCAGTTTCAGCGATTACTTCATCATTGGACTTAAATTTCTTTCCAGCAAGCATTCTCTTGAGATCTGAAAACAGGAAAAAGTCGCTGGGGGCTAAATCTGGAGAATATGGTGGGTGTGTAAGCAATTCAAAGCCCAATTCATTCAATTTTGCCATCGTTTTCATCGATCTGTGACACGGTGCATTATCTTGGTGAAACAACACTTTTTTCTTTTGCAAATGTGGCCGTTTCTTTGCGATTTCAGTCTTCAATCGATCCAAAAGTTCACAGTAATACTCGCTGTTGATGGTGGTTCCTTTTTGGAGATAGTCGATGAATATTATTCCGTTCGTATCCCAAAATACAGACGCCATCACCTTACCGGCCGACTGTTGCGTCTTTGCTCGCTTTGGATTCGGTTCGTCGACTGCTGTCCACTCAGCTGACTGTCTTTTGGATTCTGGTGTGTATTTGGTTTGTTTTGGTTAAGAGTACTAAATATTCAACAAATAAAAATTCACAAATTTCGTGATTGGTTTTTATGTATATAAACAATTTTGTCGCCTATGCTTTACATTTTACAATAACAACCAATATTAACTAAAATAGTCAAAATAAATGTTTTGAAGCTCTATTAAGATGGCGGAATCAAACTGTTCATTTCATACACCTGCGTCAAATGCTCACGACAAAAAGCTTCAGTTTTATTGTTTTTAATTCAATAAAAAAAATCTAATTTTTTTAATCAAGAAAATAAAAATTGAAAATAAAAATTATTAGGGTTTCAAGCTTTAAAAAGTAAACCGAATTCCTTATGGTGAGACTTGGACACCCGGGTTACATCCGCATATTTCAACATAACATCAATAGTTATGGCATTTGTATTTTTGTCATAGGCATCTGTCAATGTCATATGACACAACCCTAGTTAGCTATTTTAGTTATACCACAATGCATGTTTCTTTATCAGTAATTTTATTAAAGCAACTAAAAATACGTTTTGCCGGCAATATTTTCGGCAATGTGTTGCCATATTGCAACTAATGGCTTGCAACTAATGGCTGGTATGTTGCAACTAATGGCTGGTATGTTGCTATTGATATCGCTCATCGAGCGAAAATATTAAACATTGCCCGGCAACTTTTTCGATTTTTGTTGATGCTTTTTTATTGAAATTGAGAATGTAGTTCGTTTTGAAGATTTGTAAATGTACAAACAAATTTATTTTCATATAAAAATTTGTTTTAATTAAATGGTTGGTAAAATAAAAGGTATGCATTTGGGTATTGTTTTGGTGTTTTGAAATAAGAAAAAAAGGAATTTATTTCTATTCAGATATTATGGTTAATTAATGATTGATGAAAGGTGGGTCAATAATATTTTTTTGTTGTTGTTATGATTGTAATTCTGTTTTGAGAATAAGTTAACTTATTTTTGTTTATAAATCGTTTAGTTTTAGTTTTTTGAATGGAGAATAAATTTGATGGTTTTTTAGTAAATTTGTAAACCTACTGCAATGGAAAGCATTTCTGTTTGATGACTTAATTATTAAAGTAATTAAATAATTATTCTTTTAATGTTTAAAACACCCAAGGTTTTATAAATATTTTTTTTATATATTTTATTTAGAGAACGAAGTTTGCGAATACTACGCATAGATCTTCAATCATTATGCCTTAATCGACAGGAAATATTTTCAACCATGTGCGATTTATATTTTTCCCAAAACGTTCTTGTACATGAAGGAGAGTAAGCGGTCAGTATGATTTCAAACAAAGCCCGAACTTGGTTTGGAGCTGACGTGCCGCACGTGTCATTAATGCATACATCCCAGTGTCGGTGGTTCTAAAATAAATTCAGTGTTTGACATGCAATGCAGAAAGTGACATGTTTAACGTCGTTGACAATTCTCAATTGCTAGAACGCACATTTACTAATAACATGCGAGAACAGATACATTCATCTTGTTTGGGATGGGGTACAGACTGTATATCGCAGTTTTTATTAATACGGCAGATTATTAGTCGACTCGCTTTTTTTTCTTTACGTCGTATAAATAATTTTTTATTCGGATTCCATGTTAGGTACGTAGGGATTTCCGAATACGGCAGTGTATTCGCAATCGCGTTATTTTGACATATGACAAAGAAAGCAGTCAAAATTGTATGCAGTAGATTCAAGGCGTTTTGTAGCATATTTACAGATGTGATATAGATGCGTATTTTATTTTCTAAATGTACTGCTAAAAGAACAATATTTGGGCCTCGTTCATGTTTAGGAAAATAAAGTACTCACAAAACTACTTCAGTGCTGTTGCTGCTTCATTGTAGCACGCTAAAAACTGAAATGTTGCTGCCTTTATTAACGTACTTACTAACTAACGTATTCGACTGATTTGACGGAGATACCGTATTCCACGTTTATGTGCGCTCTGTATGTTCTGGATAGCAAAGGATTAATATGGAACAACCATCCATGTGCATGAAACTATTTCCATGTTCCCGTTTTGCATACCTATATGTTGTTAACTTTCCGCCATCTGCTGCCGATTTTCTTTTATATAAAGGATATTCATCATTTCCTGTAACTGAATTTCTTGTAACTGAATTTCCTGTAACTGACTAAATCCTTGATGATATCACTTTGAATATTAATGGTCTCTCATGCATTCTGAATTTGGATACTCATGTTCTGGAAAGCTCATGTTACACATTTTTCGTCACAACTTCCTGCAAATCTTTATCGAATCCGGCATCGGATATTTGCCGTGTGCATTTCATTTTAAATGATTTTGTGTATGTGCGTTAGTTGTAAATAACCTTCATATTAAATTGACTCTCGCTAATGAACTGGTACTTCAGAGAAAAGCTTGGTTTGATTTAAACGGATGAATATCAAACGTTCTGTTTCGAATGTTTTTGCATACATATCTAGCATGTATTGGTGAAACAATTAACGGCATTTCCAAATGTGGAAATCTTCATTATTTCGAATCATTAATCACTCTTTTATTGAAAGAATATATATCGGTTGACATTTATTGCCGACTATAATAATTTTCACTTCACAAATTTCCCAGCTTCAAATTTTGTATATGTGTTTTCTATTTTCTAATTGCATGTATGTATGTACTTACTATTTTACTATTGTTTTCATTTTTTTATAGAGGCAAAAACTAGAAACAAAATTAAAAGAGGATTAACCGATTTTTAGCAAAATAATAATTTTGGCGCCTAAATTAAATCCTTTTACATTTTTATTGTTTCAAAGTGACAATTGATGGTATTGGTTGTTGGTATTGGTTGATTTATTGTTGTTTCTATTTAAACAGATGTTTGGAAAAATGGTCAATGATCTTCATTCGGTTTTGTTTTTGAGGTAGATTTCATATAAAAATTTTCCGTCATCACGGAAATTCCCAAAAATGTTCTTGTCGTTTGATGAGCGAGGTCAACGTAACTGCATTATCTGCTCATTATTTTGTTGTTTTCGCCGTTTCACTCGTCAATCGGTTTGTACAAACAGTCAAACTGTTGAGATCACTCACCATTATAGTAACAAAATGCAAAGGTGCTTCATTGTTCGTACATCGTACAAATGGAATGCTTTGCCCGAATCGATAGTTTAGAGGATTTTCAATCTACACAAAAATAAAAAAGCGTTCATTAAAACCTCAGAACGCATGTTGTTGTGCGACCTAGATATCAATGTATTAAAGTATTAAACGTATCAATGTATGTGTTGTTCTGAGTAAAATCGGATATTGCATAGAGTTCACCTGTGGTTGTAGTCGGTGAGAAGGATGTGGAACTATTAATTTCTGCATCGACTACAGAAAATTGAATGCAGTAACAAAAAATTAATTACCCATTACCTCGAATTGTTGATACCCTGGAAACATCTGCAGGTGCCAAATTGTTCTCAACAGTAGATCTGCAAAGTGGTTAGTCGCAGGTAGAAGTGCAGGAAGAGGACCGATAATTGACCGCGTTTAGTATGGGTAGATGGGTTATAAAAATTTAATGTTTTGCTATTTGATTCGGATTCATTCGGAACGTGTCTTGTGTAATTGGACAAGATAATTGTAAGGGTTATGGACTTATATTAAGTCCCAAAAATGTAAGGACAGGACTCATATTAAGTCCATAGAAATGTACACTGTTTAGAGAAAAAATAACATACTTGGGGCGTAAAGTGACAACAAATGGTGAACACATAAATCCTGACAAGATCACAGCAGTACAAGAATGGCCAAGACACAAGAATTTACATGAACTTTGCAGTTGTCTAGGATTGTGCATTTACCACCAATGTTTTGTATCAGCATTTGCGAATATTTCAAAGAGTCTCCATAAGCTAACAAGGACGGATAAAGCATTTGAATGAACGAAAAAGTAAGAAGATGCGTTAGGGGTACTTCAAAAAAGATTGAGCTCTGCACCAGTTCTGGCTTACCAAATTTGGAATTCAAATTTGACACTAAGCTAGCAATGATAGTATAGTAGGAGTGTTATCTCAAGAAATTGATGGGAAAGACAAAGCTTATTACTCGAAGAAACTGTCCAAGCCAGAAAGCAATTTTAGAGAATTAAAATGGATATAGATGGACCATTTCCGACTTGTTGTGCCGATAGGAACAACAAGTATGTGCTAGTGATAATGGATAATTTTAGCAAGTGGCAAGAGGTTAGTCCTATATCAAATTAGAAAGCAAGAACAATCGCTGAAGCAGTAGTAAGCAATTGGATAAGTTGCTATCGAAGTACCGATAGAGATTCATACAGATCAAGGAAGGAATTTTGAATCTACAGTATTTCAAGAAATTTATCAGGTACTTGGAATGAATAAATCCAGAACCAGTGCTTCCTATTCCCAATTAGCTGAGTCAAAGGCTTTGTTTTGGATACCATCTGTTGACATAGCACACTAAGGGGTAGAAAATGTAGAATAAACTTCTTCGTTCGAATTGGCATTATAGCATTGGACAGTGCAGTTCACCATATGATCACACCGTACCTTAAGATCGGTCTGATCACAGAGATGTAAAGTCATTGGGAAAGGTGCAGTGCAAGACCCCTTTTTCCCCCATGATTTCTTTACATGAGTATATAATGCTATCGTAGCTTTTTTGCTCTTTCTCTGATATTTGGTTTCCAACTCAGTTTCACATCCATCACGGCACCTATAAGTATTTTTCTTGATCTGCAAGTACAAGATCACTCCTCTTCAGAGCGATGGAGCCAATATCAGAGATCCTCTGTTTCCTGGTAAAGTCAATCACTTCTTTTTTTTGCGAGGTAATATCCTAACCCACAATTTTAGTCCAAGTCAATGTTATTGGCTACCCTAAAGTATCACAATTAATTTGACTGGAACCGGAACTGGATCATTCAATGCCGAAACCCCCATGTTATTTTTTAAACAAACCTAAATGGTAAGGCGGCGGGGTTAACTGCAAGGCAAAGATATAAAACTCGAAGAACACAGATTTTATTCATTTTAGACCTTTTAAGTCTACAAATCATGAAAATTCTAAAATTTTCATAAGAAGAACCACTTAATATAAGAAACACTCGGCCCTGGCCTAAAAGAGACTCGAATTTTTAAGTTAACGCACTTGAGAAGCTCTAGATTATTTTTGAAAGCGTAGTCTTTCATCATCAAAAGTCCTTTAGTTTGTCATTCTCAAAACGGTCATTCTAACCTTACCAACTCAAGGAAGCTTTTTGAGCTAATTTTGGAGTTGCAAATCCTCTTGTGTCATTTAGAAATCATCTGAACATGAAAATTAAAATATGGTTCGTCATCGCCGCTGTGGCTAAGTGTGTAAGACACACAGGCTTTAAACAGGTGTCTCAGTTGAGTGTGAGATCGAATCCCGGCACGAAACACACATTTTTCGAAAGGAGTTTTTCCTAGAGAAAAATGAAAAATGATTTCGAATTGCAAAATTCAAGTGATTTCCAATATGTATTTAAGCTTAATTGTCACAAAAAACCCTCCAAATTAAAACTTTGGGGTTTTTATACATTAACAATCCAGTGATCAAACTGAAAGGATTTTCAGATCATTGTAGAAGGCTTACAAATTTACTAAAAAACCAACAAATTTATTCTCCATTCAAAATACTAAAACCAAACGATTTATAAACAAAAATAAGTTCACTCATTCTCAAAACAGAATTACAATCATAACAACAACAAAAAAATATTATAGACCCACCTTTCATCAATCATTAATTAACCATAATATCTGAATAGAAATAAATTCCTTTTTTTCTTATTTTAAAACACCAAAAACAATACCCAAATTCATACCTTTTATTTTACTAACCATTTAATTAAACCAAATTTTTATATGAAAATAATTTTGTTTGCACATCTACAAATCTTCAAAACGAACTACATTCTGAAGTTCAATAAAAAAACAACAGCAAAAACCGAAATAGTTGCCGGGCAATGTTTAATATTTTCGATCGATCAAAATCAACAGCCAGTAGTTGCAATACCGGCAATATTGCCGAGCTATTCATATATATTGCCGGGCAATATGAAAAAATTGCCGGGAATGTTTTTGAATTTGGGCAATATTGCCCGGCCACACATTGCCGTAAAAAGTTGCTCGTTTACAAGCACTTAATAAGTTTTCCAATAACTAAACAACAAGATTCTCAGACATATTTCGTTTCCAAAACATTTAAATGTTTGAATTCCAGAAAATTATTAAATAAAAAAAGATAATATTTTTCACATACTGTCAACATTAAATTACTATAAATTTATTATGTTACAAAAATAAAATTTAAATAAAAGAAAATTCATCTTATCGAATTACACATTGTGCATTTCTCAAATTATTGTTTAAGTTAGTAAAGATAAATTGTTTTGAGAATTAAATAAACAAAATTATTTTTTATTGTGAGGCATATTTTTGCATCACTCAAATTATTATTGTAAGAAAAATTTTAAAAATAAGAAATTAGATTTATTGTCGCTTTTGAAGTATTAACTTCTTTTTATTAAAATTAAACAAATAAAATAAAATTTTAAAATTAATAAAAAACATTTTGACTGTTTTTTTTAAATATTATTAGAGTAGAATTTTATTCCCGTCCAAAATCCTATATAGATGGAAAATCGAATCAAGACGCCGATGATGTGAACCCGACCTTTTCTGAGTAGTATTACAAAAAATAATTACATAATACGTGATTTTATTTTTTGTATTTTTTCACTAGTTTTCACACAGGGTGGCTCGAAATTTCTTATGAAATTTTATGACAATCAAACATTAAAGTCAATTGGTGTTTGAACGGGTTATTCGATTTGAGTCAATTTTTTTCTGTTTGAAAGGTAATGTGGCTTTATAAAAATATTACTTTTATAAATTATGCTTTTAGATGATTTTTTTAAATTATTATTCAAACACGGCTTTTTCAAAAAATTTTCATTTTCATTTCATTTTCATTTTTTTATATTTTAAAGGTTTATTATTTACTAAAAACATACTAAAATTACAGACATGCATTAATTTTTGTTTACGAGAAAAAGGCATTTTACTTTATTATTAGTTTGATTTTTTTTTTGTACTTTGTGCTATTTACTAAAATCAAGTTTACCGATTCTATTCATTTTTAGGGTTCCGTACTTTGAAAAAGTAAAAACCGTACCCTAATGGTGAGACTTCGGTGTCTGTCCGAATTTCTACATAATCAATTAACTCACAAACTAAAAGTGCTATCAACTTGAAATTTTCTACAGTTATTCAATGTGTTTTCTCACACCTGATTATAAGAAAAATCGAAAAAAATGGAAGTACATATTTCAAAAAAAAATTTCATTGAATTTTCGACTGCTTAGTTTTTGAGTTATTACCAAAAACGAGTGGTTTTTTTTGTCCCCCCCTTAACTTCGAACATTACAAAAGAAAAAATTCTTGGGTGTAGGGATTTTGCTAAACAGAAAACAAAAATTTTTTTTTGGTTGTTATAATTTCAAATGTTCATTGGAGGGGTTTTAAAGTAGAAATTTTGAAAAAAATTGTTTTTGATCATGGCATATGGGTGTCATATGAAAGGTGATTTTTTTTTTTTTGTGGTGCAAAACAGTTTTTTTTTGTAATTTTCGAAAGCACAGTTTTCGATTTATTTTCAAAAATGTAAAATTTTTTTTCTCAAATATTATATACACGGAACCCTCAGCGAACGAATTATATTCGCACTTGCCTCACTTTTTTAGAAGGTAATAAATAAGTAATTCAGTAAATTATTTGTGATATAACATCACCCCGATGGAAAATATCCCATCAAGAATAATATAAGAACTGAATCTAAAAAATGATGGTGCAAATTATGAAACTTTTTGCAATCCATACAATTTTCGACCGATCTAGTTTTGAACCAATGAGAAAATTTTAAACTTTAAAAAAGTTTATCATTCTCATCAGGGCTAGCCGACTAGATAAACTACCGAAAAATGTCTACGCTATAAACCAAAAATTAGGTTACAACTCTAGCGAAGTATAAAAACAAAAAATTTACATAAACATATATTTAATAGATTCAGGTTTAGTCAATTAATTTCTCTGGTGATCACTATTTTGTTATACTCTAGACATACTAGTATTGAATAACAAACTCATATCGGTGAGAACAAGATGACTAGTCTTCCCTTGTGTCTATTGACACATAATCAACAATTAATTCAGTAAATTATTTGTGATATAACATCACTCCGATGGAAAATATCCCATCAAGAATAATATAAGAACTGAATCTAAAATATGATCACCAAAGAAATTAATTGACTAAACCTGAATCTATTAAATATATGTTTATGTAAATTTTTTGTTTTCATACTTCGCTAGAGTTGTAACCTAATTTTTAGTTTATAGCGTAGACATTTTTTGGTAGTTTATCTAGTCGGCTAGCCCTGATGAGAATGATAAACTTTTTTAAAGTTTAAAATTTTCTCATTGGTTCGAAATAGGGTTTCTCATTTCCCGTAGAAATTCAAATCCCGGGAAGCCGGGACAAAAAATGTTAAATTCCCGGGATTCCGGGAAACGCTAAAAGCTAGATTTTTCTAATTAGGTGGTAGAAAAATGTGTAAAATTAAAACAGCACAAAAAATGTGCTATTGATTTTTAAATTTCCATTATTTTTAATTAGCAAAACATCAAAAATTAAATATAAAATAATACATAAAAACAAAACAAAAAAAAATTCATAATACTAATTTTTAAATAATTTTTCAAAAAACTAGGTTGTCAGTGGCGCCATCACTCAATTTTGTCCGAATTTTCATGACGAAACGTCCTGACGCAGAAAATGCTCTCTCCGATTCAATTGATGTCGGTGTGATAGTCATTAGTGAATTGTTTAATCTAAATTATTTTTACTCTGCTTAGTTGCTTCAAAAATTACCAATTCTTTTGTGATGTTTTTAACCTCATATGATACATGTTCTGTGATACAATCAAACCAAAATCACAATAACAACGGTACTTCTCACCACAATAAGACAAAAAATATTGGACCCTCAGTCCGTATTTTGCAATTGAACATTGAAAGCATTAGCAAGTCAAAAACTGAACACTTAGAAAGAGTATTAAAGTTATTATTTCGATATCAACGTTGTAATTCTGGCAGGAAACGCATGCAACAGATGAAGATCAACTTACCTCTAGAGGAAAAATTATTGGTTTAGTGTAATTAGTGTTATTTACCATCAAACGTATAATGGATCTAGCACGTATATTAAGTCAGAAATCATGAACTGAACCCATTTACTTACAGCATCCCAAGAGACTTCCGGTGAAGAATACATTCCTGGTTGGAGTAGAGAGCGCGATATATTTATTATTTGAGGAGCACCTTAGTAGTGGTGAGGCAGACGTGGTTGATGGCTTAATATACTCACTGGACACCGCAAACTCAGTTACTCGTGCTAACAATGAAATAAATCCAGACGACATTGCAGATCACATTGTAAACATGTGATCACATTGCAGATCACATTGTAGACATGTGAACACACTCGTTCCTCTATTAATCGCCTTCATAAGAGAACCATTAAACATAAATTACGAGAAATGAAGCGGAAGTTTTAGGTAGATTTCTCAGAAAAATCTACCTATTTTAAGTTTTATTGGTTTTAATTTGTTGTGTTCATATGTGTCAAAAAAAATCATACAAAAAATCATGACACCATATGTGTCAAAAAACATTTTCCTAATTTTGAACGAAATTAATTACAACAGAGGGGAAAAGAATTAAAAACTAATCGATTTTCAAGTGAGAAAATTTTTAATATCTTTGAAAAAAGTAAAAAATATGTTAATAAAAATTAGCGGGATAGCCGGGATCCCGGGATGAAATCCCGGGATGAAATCCCGGGAAAACGGGATGAAAATTTACCCTGGGGAAAACGGGATCCCGGGATCCCGTTTGAGAAACCCTAGTTCGAAACTAGATCGGTCGAAAATTTTATGGATTGCAAAAAGTTTCATAATTTGCACCATAATTTTTTAGATTCAGTTCTTATTAAATAAGAACGTATTAAATAAGACTTAGTAAAAAAATTACATTGAAAAATTTTTTGCGTATTTTACATGAAATTTTTCAGTTTTAATTTTTAATAAAATAGAATTTTTAATCATGCGAAATCCAAAAATGTCCTCTTTTCTTTTCTTTCTTTTTTTGGGTTTTTAAATAGTTGGTCTTTAAATTAAAACATACTCAAACAACTGACATTCGTTTTGATTCGTTGACGAGAAAACACCATTTGAGTATTCACTAACAAAAACATTCAGACAATTGCGAATAAAATTCGCTCGCCAAGGGTTCCTTGAATGTAAAAGAACACAATATCAAAAGTAATTGACACAAGTTTATTTTGTAGTCTTTATATTGCCAGACCATAGACGCATAACAAAATAAATGTTTAATCATAAATGTCAATAATAAATTACAATGACATCACATTTACATTGATCAAAAATGACACAAAAAATGTTACTTCTGGTTATACCTTATCCATAGCTGTTTATGGTAACTCAATAAAGGTTCAATTACACCAGCTTGTAAATGGTTTAAATTTGTTTTTTTTTTCGTTCAATCAACGTCGAAATTTAGGGGGGGGGGGAAGGGTGGAGGGGTACATACTAAAAATATTTTTTTACAATAACACAAAAATAAAACTGGAACTGGAACTTTTTTTTTGAATTAGTCCTGAATCCTGATGGTATTCGACCCATTATTCTTAAGATCTGCTAGACAATTAGCTCTGAATCAAAATTTTCAATTTATCCTACAAAACTGAAATATTCGGATCTTCAAAGTTGCCTTGTGTTTAATTCATTCCAGCGTTGGTTAAAAACACTGTTTTTTTTAAAAAAAACAAAAAGATCTGTTTTTTTTGTTTAAAACGCGTTTTTTATTGTTTAAAACAGTTTTTTTTGTGTTTTTTTTGTTTTTTTTGTGTTTTTTTTGTTTTAAATATGTTTTTTATTCGCCTATATATTAAAGTGTTGCTTTATTACTGTGATTTGCGGCTTTAAAGTATCACTTTTCAACTATTTATTTTGTCGTCATAGCTACGTCCAAAAAAGTAAAACGCATTTGTATTTGTTTAAATTCTATGAAAAATAAATTTTTTTATCAAAGCAACCCGCAAATTCAAAATTTCATTATCCAATTAAAATAGTTGTTATCATTTGTTGTCATAGAATTTGGAAAAAATAATAAATATTTTTTCAAAGGTTACTTGTTCCACATTTTTTTATTTTAAAATTTATGAAAATTTATAATTTTAATTTAGAATAAACAACTTTTCTTAAAATATTTTGCTTGCGGCGAATAAAAAATAGTATATGATGCACGGACGTAAGCTATTTTGGACTTAATGTGGGTGCAAATCTCGGCTAGCGCCTCGATTTGCAAACTCCACATCCGTCCAAAATCTTTAGCTTTACGTCCTAGCATCATAATGTACTATTATACTACGAATATTCGTTTTTTCGGTTTTAAATGAAAATATGTAATTTAAGTGACTAAACTCCAAAGAAAATAAGTGTCCTAAATATTGTAAGATTAATAACGGTTCTCTAAAGATTTTCAAGATTCCCATCATTCGCTAGATTATCTGAAGATAGTCTGTACGTCCAAATATTTTCAAGATTCTTTGGAAGTTCTAAATATTCGGAAAGATTCTCAAGATTTTGTGGCGATTCTTAAGGATCACGGTTAAGATTCTCAAGATTTCTTGAATATTCTCAGTAGCCACTCAAATAGTTGTCCCAAGATGCCTAAGAGTAGTTTATCTCTCACTCTAATGGCATGGTTGTCTTAATTGGCTAACCTCAGAAATTTGAATTATGATAAAAACTCTGCGACCAACGTATTTCCGATTTTTTTTCTCCTAGCTCAACTTGAAAAGACTATCGAAAACAGGGAAACAATTTGATTAAATAAAGCAATTGAGTTTCTGGCGATTGCAAATTACAGATTACGCTATTGATATCATTCCTATAAGAATATTGGCTGGTAAGGTGTAACAATATTGAATATACCTTTAACAAAAAATCTATTGAAAACAACAATTTTTTGAATTTGGAAGCAATATTATTTTATTTAAATTTAAAATTTAAATAAAATAATATTGCTTATTAACACAACAAAATTTTTTCTAAAGGAATTTTAGAGAAAATGAAAAGTTATTTCGAATTGCAAAATTCAAGTGATTTCCAATATGTACTTAGGCTTAATTGTTCACAAAAACCAATCCGAAATTAAAAATTCCCTAATGTTGTCTATATTTCCTAACCAAAAATATAACAACATATTGACTTTACGTCAGATATTAAGTTTCGCATTGATTGGCAACAATCAATAATGACTTTACACTCGTGACTTAGGATGTTGATTAGAATGTTGACTTAGATGTTGACGAAATATTCTCTCATCCTATGAATTCACACATCGTAATATCTAGAAATTTAATACAAAAAATATCAAAGAAATACAATTTTCAATATGTAATCATAGATGAAAAATTCAACTTAAGTAAATACGAAAAATGATGAAGTTTCAATTTAGAAATTATCTGAACATCAAAATTAAAATATGTTTCGTCATCGCCGCTTTGGCTAAGTTGTGTAAGACACATGGGATTTGAACAATGTGTCTCTGATGAATGGGTAGTGAAATCCGAAATTCTACGTCCACGCCGTGCTACCTGGGTAATGCTAACAGAATTAGGTTGGTGTAGTTGAGAGGGGCAGAGTAAATACTGCTTATACTCAATGATTCTGCACCATGGCGAGGCATTGGCGCCACAAAACCAATGCAACTCAAGCGTCTGTTCTCCATGTTAGGGGCGGCTTGGAGCGGGCGTCTGTCTTGGATCAAGCGGCTCGCTATATAAACGTGTAGCAAGCGTCTGTTCTCCATGTTAGGGGCGGTTTGTAGCGGGCGTCTGTCTTGGATCAAGCGGCTCGCTATATAAACATGTAAAAAGGTTGTTTCTGGTGACCTAAAGATGCAGAACGAACCCATTCACGAAAATTTGGGTTGGGCGAAGGGCTAACACCCCATTTCCGTAAAAAACTACTTGTCATGAATTCTGTACACAGGCCTCGGATTATCTCGGATTCACTATTAGAACGACCTCGGAAACTGTACCCGGACTACGATTTAAAAATGGGAACCTGGAACGTGCTAAGCCTTAGAAGACCAGGAGATCTACTGAAACTTACAAACCAAATCAATAGCTATACACTGGATATAGTGGCGTTACAAGAACTAAGATGGCCAGGGAGTGGAATCCACGAAACAGCCAAAGGATACACTCTCTACTATTGCGGTCATGAAAACGGAGGAGAATTTGGAGTTGGCTTTCTCACACATCGTCGCGTGAATCAACATGTTATCGACTTTCGCCCAATTAATATGCGGATATGCACAATGAGAATCCGCACGCAAAAATTTAATGTAACGATCATCAATGTTCATGCACCTACTGAAGACAAAGCAGATGACATTAAAGACCTGTTCTTCCTAGAACTCGAAGAAGTCATCAATAACATCCCGCGGCACGATATAAAAATCGTGGTAGGTGACTTCAATGCGCAAATTGGTAGAAGTGCAGAACTTAAAACACATGTCGGCCCTAACAGCTTGCATCATGCTAGTAACAATAACGGCTTTCGCACAGCTGAACTGGCTATGATGTATGATCTAGTAATATCTAGCACTTTCTTTCCTCATAAGAGAATCCACAAAGCAACGTGGAAATCAAATGATGGAAGAACTGAAAATCAAATCGATCACGTCATGATTTCTAAGAGACACTCTACAAGTGTAACTGACGTTCGATCATACAGAGGTGCTGATATGGACACCGATCATATGCTTGTCATCTTTAAGTATAAGTGCAAATTATCATCTACATTTAATAGGCAAGCAAAAAAGACCGTGCGCTGGAATGTCGAAGCATTTAAACACCTGGAAACACTGAATAGATATCAGGAAATTGTAACGCAAAACATAGAAGAGCATGACATCCCATCTGAGATGCCATTAAACATACAAGAAGAATGGCAAACGCTTCAATCAACCATCATATCCGCAGCACAAACCACAATCGGAAAACGACCACCGAAATCACGTAACGAATGGTTTGATGACGAGTGCCGCGAAAGCATTGAGCACAAACAAAAACTGCGAGAAAAATGGTTAACAAGAAATACCCGAAGCTCCCAAACTGATTATCTATGCGCCAGAAAAGCCTCAGCAAAACTCCTACGGAAAAAGAAACGCGAACACATGAAGAGCTGTATCGAAAACATCAACCAACATGCGGCTAATGGAAATTCGAAAGAGTGTTTTGCCAATGCGCGGAATCTGACCAAAGATTTCCACCCAAGATCTACAGCCATCAAAAATGGAAACAACGAGCTTATAACAAGTGAACGTGATGTGCTGGAAGTATGGCGATCCCACTTTCAAGACCTACTGAATAGGACGAACGAAGTTCATCCTATTCGAGCAATTGCTCCGTCAAGTGAGGAGATTTTTGTCCCTTACCCAACAATAGAAGAAGTGGAAGCTGCCATCAAAAAATTAAAAAATGGCAAATCACCAGGTATCGATGGAATCCCTGCAGAACTACTTAAGAATGGAGGAGCAGCTCTGGTCTCACGTATATATGATCTGATTCTTGCAATCTGGGACCAAGAAGAACTACCTGCTGAATGGAAAACAGCTCTCATTGTTCCGCTACATAAAAAAGGTGACCGCCTAAAGTGTGCAAATTATCGTGGAATCGCACTGTTGAACACTGCATATAAAATACTAGCTAATGTCGTACTCGCTCGGCTCATCCCGTTTGCCGAATCTATCATCGGCGACTATCAGTGTGGTTTTCGTCCCAACCGTTCAACCACAGATCAATGTTTTACCTTAAGGATGATTCTGGAAAAATGTTGGGAGTACAACATCAGTATTCACCAGCTCTACGTTGATTTCAAGCAAGCATATGATAGCATCATCCGCGACAACCTCTGGTCTGCACTCATATGCCTTGGTATTCCAGAGAAACTTGTTTCTCTGTGCAAACTCACAACATCGGGATCAAACTGTAGAATAGTAATCGAAGGGTCAGTTTCTGACTCTTTTGATATAACATCAGGTGTTCGACAAGGTGATGCACTCGCACCCGTACTATTTAATTTGGCGCTTGAGTACGCGATAAGAAAAAGCCGCATTGAGACACAAAACTGTATATTTAACAAATCTAGTCAAATTCTTGGCTATGCAGATGATATTGTGCTTCTCGGACGTAGAACAAGCGATATCAAGGATAGTCTCTCTCGGCTTGAAAGAAATGCTAAACGACTTGGATTATGCATTAACACCGGCAAGACTAAACTATTAACAACATCCAGGAATAAACCTCCCGGCAATCTGAATACTGGCGACTATGAAGTGGAACGTGTGGAAAACTTCAAATACCTCGGGTCTGTAATAACATCGTCAAATGACATGCAGGCAGATATTAAAGCTCGTGTCTCAGCCGCATACAGAGTTTTCTACGCATACTCAAAACTTTTGCGATCTAAACATCTTTCGCAGTCGTGCAAACTCACACTTTACAAAGCATTAATTCGACCTGTGCTTACCTTTGGAAGCGAAAGCTGGACACTGACTTCCTCCGATTGTAGAATTTTATCAACATTCGAGAGGAAAGTCATACGAACAATTTATGGTCCATGTAAAGTTGCTGAAAATCAGTATAGAATCCGAATGAATCATGAAATCAGACAGCTTCTTGGAGGCTGCGATGTAATCGGATTCATTAAATCTAACCGGATTAGATGGTTTGGTCATGTAGAAAGGGCACCATTAGATAGAATGATTAAAAAAGCGTCCCAACAACAACCAGCTGGTGTTCGTCGAAGAGGAAGACCTAGACAACGCTGGCGTGATGACATCATCCAAGACCTTCGTGATATAGGATGTCGAAACTGGGGTCAACTGGTCATGGAACGAGACGATTGGAAGCTGATTGCACAGACGGCAAAATCCCTCCATGGGATGTAAACGCCAGAGAGAGAGAGAGTCTCTGATGAATGTAGTTCGAATCCTAACACGAAACACAACAAAATTTTTTCTAAAGGAATTTTAGAGAAAATGAAAAGTTATTTCGAATTGCAAAATTCAAGTGATTTCCAATATGTACTTAGGCTTAATTGTTCACAAAAACCAATCCGAAATTAAAAATTCCCTAATGTTGTCTATATTTCCTAACCCAAAATATAACAACATATTGACTTTACGTCAGATATTAAGTTTTCGCATTGATTGGCAACAATCAATAATGACTTTACACTCGTGACTTAGGATGTTGATTAGAATGTTGACTTAGATGTTGACGAAATATTCTCTCATCCTATGAATTCACACATCGTAATATCTAGAAATTTAATACAAAAAATATCAAAGAAATACAATTTTCAATATGTAATCATAGATGAAAAATTCAACTTAAGTAAATACGAAAAATGATGAAGTTTCAATTTAGAAATTATCTGAACATCAAAATTAAAATATGTTTCGTCATCGCCGCTTTGGCTAAGTTGTGTAAGACACATGGGATTTGAACAATGTGTCTGTGATGAATGTAGTTCGAATCCTAACACGAAACACAACAAAATTTTTTCTAAAGGAATTTTAGAGAAAATGAAAAGTTATTTCGAATTGCAAAATTCAAGTGATTTCCAATATGTACTTAGGCTTAATTGTTCACAAAAACCAATCCGAAATTAAAAATTCCCTAATGTTGTCTATATTTCCTAACCAAAAATATAACAACATATTGACTTTACGTCAGATATTAAGTTTCGCATTGATTGGCAACAATCAATAATGACTTTACACTCGTGACTTAGGATGTTGATTAGAATGTTGACTTAGATGTTGACGAAATATTCTCTCATCCTATGAATTCACACATCGTAATATCTAGAAATTTAATACAAAAAATATCAAAGAAATACAATTTTCAATATGTAATCATAGATGAAAAATTCAACTTAAGTAAATACGAAAAATGATGAAGTTTCAATTTAGAAATTATCTGAACATCAAAATTAAAATATGTTTCGTCATCGCCGCTTTGGCTAAGTTGTGTAAGACACATGGGATTTGAACAATGTGTCTCTGATGAATGTAGTTCGAATCCTAACACGAAACATAACAAAATTTTTTCTAAAGGAATTTTAGAGAAAATGAAAAGTTATTTCGAATTGCAAAATTCAAGTGATTTCCAATATGTACTTAGGCTTAATTGTTCACAAAAACCAATCCGAAATTAAAAATTCCCTAATGTTGTCTATATTTCCTAACCAAAAATATAACAACATATTGACTTTACGTCAGATATTAAGTTTCGCATTGATTGGCAACAATCAATAATGACTTTATGATGTTGATTAGAATGTTGACTTAGATGTTGACGAAATATTCTCTCATCCTATGAATTCACACATCGTAATATCTAGAAATTTAATACAAAAAATATCAAAGAAATACAATTTTCAATATGTAATCATAGATGAAAAATTCAACTTAAGTAAATACGAAAAATGATGAAGTTTCAATTTAGAAATTATCTGAACATCAAAATTAAAATATGCTTCGTCATCGCCGCTTTGGCTAAGTTGTGTAAGACACATGGGATTTTAACAATGTGTCTCTGATGAATGTAGTTCGAATCCTAACACGAAACACAACAAAATTTTTTCTAAAGGAATTTTAGAGAAAATGAAAAGTTATTTCGAATTGCAAAATTCAAGTGATTTCCAATATGTACTTAGGCTTAATTGTTCACAAAAACCAATCCTAAATTTAAAATATATATTTGCGACTGGTTTTAAAATTTAATAAAGTTCCTCAGCCTATTTTATCAAGTCTATGTTAAGTATCTTTTAAAAAAAATGTTAATATATCAATGATATGAAATAATCGTAACCGAATTTTACAAATCTCGCACCGAATCTTTAATTTCCTTTTCAAAATTAGAATGTTCGTTTTGATCCACAGGAATAGCACATATTTACCACTTTTTTATTTAGCAATTAAGCAAATTTCACTTGCTCCTCCGTCGAATAAATGCTCCTCCTTCTGTTGGAAATCGAATAACAGATCCTCCAGCAGTTTTCTACTAATAGTTTGGCTAGTAGAGATATCCCTACCTAGTCAACCCTAAATTTTATGTATGATGTATTCCTTGATGATGGCACGTTATTGATTGCTCGAAGAATCGAGCTTTCATATAGCTCTATGTGTGGTGTTTAATAATTGAGGAAGACAGTGCGTCACATGATCAAGGATTATACCACTAGCTAGATTATTGGCAACATCCTTTTAATTTTGTTACTGCAAATTTTTAAAAAAAATCCTATCATGCACTATTGGGCTATGTCATATTTTATATGTGATAGAATTTATTGTTTAGTTATTTCTTCTTTAAAAAATATATAAAAAAACAAAAAACAAAGATTTGCGTTCATCAACACCCTAGAACGCATTTTATTAACAAAAAAAATTAGGAAAGCTTTAAAAAAATTTTAAAATTTTAGTGACGTTTAAGATGCTAAAAGTTGCCTTAAGGTGGTCAATTGTATTAAAAACGGTAAAACACGACAGTTTACAACAGTTCTATTGAATAGCAAATAAGAAGCATTGCAATATTTAAAAAAAACAAATTTTGTTTAAAACATTGTTTTTTTTAAAAAAAACAATTTGTTTTAAACACTGTTTTAAACAGTGTTTAAAACAAAAGTGTTTAAAACAAACCAACTCTGATTCATTCACAGAAAGGCAGTAAGATTGTCCATAATTACTAAAGAAAGACTATATATGCAATTTAGGCCAGTAATAATAGGAGAAAAAATTAGAAAAAAAAAAAAATAATTCGTTACAGCAAACTGATAGTGGGATATTGTAGAACACGATATTGTAAAAGAGGGAAACATAAATCGAACCAGCAGCTGCTATCCGGGGGAGAATGGGGAGGGTTTTTAGGGGTTGAAAGGGGTTTTTCGTGATTTCTGGCTAAACCGTGCATCCTATCAAAAAGAGTTATATGTAAAAGTTGTAGGAAATAAAAAGATCTACACTTTTTGTACGGACCATTTTTACCCTCACCTCAACATTTTTCGAAAAAAATGCGAAAAACCGATTTTTTTCCTTTTTCTTGTTTTCTTTTACAAAAAAAATTTTATGAAGTTCAAATTTTGGAAAAAGATACCTCTATTTATTGGAAAAAGGCAGCAATTTTTTCGGAGGGAAATATTTAGACGTTGTTGTTAAAATTAATTTTTTTGAAAAAAAAAAAAACAAATTTTTAACTGCGATTCCTCTTAAAACTACGCCTCCTAAAGAGTTCAGTTTTGACTCATTTACTCGTTCTTACGTCTATTTTTGATAAGTGGTAAAAAAATGGTACACTGTTATGGAAAAAAAGATGGGAAAATTGAAAAAACCGAGAAAATCGCTTTTTTTCGTGGTAATTTGCATATTTATCGTTGAATAATCGTTATTAATTAATAAAATCATTTAAATTTTTTATGATAAACGTAAACGACGATCATTTGGAAATAAATTAATGAATAATTATATGCTTTCGTTACTTTTAGTTTATTTAGGTAACAAAAAAGCAAATTTTATTCTTCAAACATGGCGATCTCAAAAAGTACCTTTTAGTTTTCTTTCATGTTTTTTATATTTTACAGATTTGTTATTTACGGTATGTTTTAAATACTAAACCTATAAGGACAATTGTTATTTTTTGTTTTTGAGAAAAACACATTTGAATATAGGTTGATTTTTTTTGTACTTTGTGCCATACACTAAACCCAAGTTTACTGATTCTATTAAACTTATTTTGGGTTTAGAAGGTACTAAATGAGGTTTAAAGAAGGTACTAAATAAGCTTTTTTTGGGTTTTCTGAAGGTTTAATATTTTACCCAAAACATACTCAAATTACAGACAGACGTTTTGTTCGACGATAAAAACCAATTCGAATATTTGTTAGCAAAAATATGCCAGTTGCAGATTTTGCTGAAATTTATCAAATAGATAGTGAATTTTCCTTTCAATTACAATAAAAAATTCATATTAAATTAAAATATATCATATATTAATTATCATATATTATAAACTAAAATAAACATTAAATATTTTAGAAAAATGAAAATTCTGCCAATCCCATGTACCTTCGAAATCAAATTGCTCAAGAACGGCTTTACCAATTTTATCAAACTTTTTTTTTTTTTGTAGGTGATTAGTTAATCGTTTGAAAAAAAAAATAATTAATTGTTTTTGTAATTAATTTTTAGATTAAAATATTAAAAAACTTTTTTAAAGTTGGCGCTTGGGTTGAAGATCAATTGAAATTTAATTTATTTTTTTTTGTAAGAACAGTTCTATCTTTACTCTAAAATATTACAAATTTACAAAGAGGCTAATATTCGTGTTCTTGAGATATTTAATTTTTAAGATTTTTAGTACGACTGAAATTCTAATTGTTGATTATTTCTTCGAACAATTTTTATCAAGTTCGAAAACGAAAGCATCTAATTATTCATTAATGTATTTCCGAATGATCGTTGTTTACGTAATAATAAAAAAAATAATATGATTTTATTAATTAGTAACAATTATTCAACGATAAATATGCAAATTACCACGAAAAAAGCGATTTTCTCGGTTTTTTCAATTTTCCCGCCTTTTTGTCCATAGATTTATACTTTTTTTTACCATTTATCAAAAATAGACGTAAGAACGAGTAAATGAGTCAAAACTGATCTCTTTAGGAGGCGTAGTTTTAAGAGGAATCGCAGTTAAAAATTTGTTTTTTTTTTTCAAAAAAATTAATTTTAACAACAACGTCTAAATATTTCCCTCCGAAAAAATTGCTGCCTTTTTCCAATAAATAGAGGTATCTTTTTCCAAAATTTGAACTTCATAAAATTTTTTTTGTAAAAGAAAACAAGAAAAAGGAAAAAAATCGGTTTTTCACATTTTTTTCGAAAAATGTTGAGGTGAGGGTAAAAATGGTCCGTACAAAAAGTGTAGATCTTTTTATTTCCTACAACTTTTACATATAACTCTTTTTGATAGGATGCACGGTTTAGCCAGAAATTACGAAAAACCCTTTTCAACCCCTAAAAACCCTCCCCATTCTCCCCCGGATAGCAGCTGCTGGTTCGATTTATGTTTCCCTCTTTTACAATATCGTATTCTACAATATCCCACTATCAGTTTGCTGTAACGAATTTTTTTGTTGTTAAAATACTATTTTGCCTGACCTAATTCTTTAGAATGTTGCTTAGAATGAAATATTTGGAGATGTCCGGCATTATCAACAATACCCAATATGATTTTCGTAGAAGTCATGCAACTTTGTTATCTCTTATACCCACGAACCGTAGAATAAAATGGAGGAAATGTAAATGTGTTGAGATCAATCCAACAAAAATCATAGTGTGTCGCCTTTACACATAAAGCGACATAATAAAAATTAAAACGTCATGCAACAAATATAAAACATCAAGTGCGTTCTATTGAATATCAAACTTGCTCAAACGCATTTTTATCTATACTACCTCAAACAAATTGTGTTTATATTTATATGTACTCCATTTCAAGTTTTTGTGCTTCGATTGGTGATTTACTCAAAGGCTGGTTTAAGCAGCTACTTTGTTTCAATTGGAAACGCATGCTTTCTTCTTCCTAAAATTGCAATACAAAACTTGAAACTCTTGAGCTGATGTAAGAAGTTTGTCAATTCCGGACGAATTATAATGTATGTATTATAATATGTGTCACAACAACATACACCACATAGATACCATTATAGATACCTTTTAACCCCCAGGTCCCCAACAACATGCGTTCTGAAGTGTGGATGGAGTTGAAATTTTGTTTTCTGCCACAGTGGCCAAGCTATTCAATGCCTTCTTAAGATTTCTCCAAAATGTTTTCCCCTCAGACGTTAAAAGAAAAATATAACTCTATTTTTTAACATTTACCTCCTTCTTCCTTCAGCTGTACCTAAATCCTTTCTTTTGAATAGTGCTTGTCTGAATAGTGCGTTAAGCATGTCTAGCTAATTATTAATTAATAAAAAAACGATGCTTTGATGTCAACTTACAACTGTAACATCATTTTCAGGATATCGTTTTAGACGATTTCAGTCAAATCAACTGAAAGTTAAACTGTCAGGCTAACTACATCAGGGATTCTTAACAAGAAGGCCACGGTCCTCTAGGGGGCCACGAAAAGTATTTGTAGGACCACGAAAAGTATTTGTAGGACCGCAAAAATATTACCGGATTTTTTTAAATTTAAAAGTTAAACCATTTTTAAATCCAAATCGTTTTTTATGTCTATGTGTATAATAATGTGTAAATAAACGCATACACATTTATTTTTCAATAATTACTAACAGTAATGCGCATCATTTTTGGATCACTATATTTTGAATCTATGCAACACATACGAAGTGATATAACGGCAGTTAAGATGCAGAAAAACCATTGTTTTCAAAAACGAGAAATGCTCTTCCTTCGTCCAAACACATAGAATTTTTTTATAAATGTTTTTTGTGATATCAAAATTGAACACGGCACTAAAATTTATCAAATTTATTAGTGCCAAACAGAAATTAAATTTTAAACGATGTGGAAATTTCGTCTTCGTACCAAGTAAACTTATATTCATTTTTCATATAAATATGGATATGTCAACCCATGGCATGAATTCATACCCTTAGACACAGCTAAACAGAACTATAATAAAGTTAACTCTACTCTACTGATCATTTCAATATTTTCGACATGAACTTTAAAAACTGGCTTGTCAAGTTTTCTGCGAACCATTCAAAGCAAAGTGCAAACAAAATAGCTGAAATGAAACTGATAATGGGATAAAATAGAGAATTTATGGTTAAAGTTAGTATACTGTATACCGTTGCCAAAATGATTCTTATTTCACTCGAGTATGAACTTCACAACAAAAGCGTAGTAAGGGCTCTAATAATACGAGTAGAAAAATATCATTTTGGCAAGTAATCGGAACTATACTTTTTTTAAGACATTTAATATACATACATACGTATTTTATTTTTTTAAAAATGCAACAACACTTTGCAAATGTATAAAATTTCTTTGAATTATAATTTACTAGACTGTAGAAAATTGAATAGATTTTGGAATCAATTTTTATTGAATTTTTCAATTCGAAAGCATGAGCTTCTCCCAACAAATTTTTCAATTCATATTTGGTATAACATGCGTTTCCTTGGAAAAATTAGTTGCTCAAACGAGTTTTTGAGTTGATCACCAATGGAACGCTTGCGTCAACAGTTATTAAAAGTTCATTTTTCGTGTTTGATTAAGGACCGTATGCTGTCGAACACTCAAAATAAAAGGAACGAAAAAAAAATTATGATTTCCATTTCGTTAGTTCCATTTCGTTGCATCTGAAAATAAGAAAACGTAACCGTGCGAATATATGGCGTTGGCATGGAGACTCTTATTTTCAAGTTACCAAGCGAAATAAATGTAGTTCCATTTAAAACGCGTATGCACTTGAAAATTAATATTCAGTTCGAAAATTTGTATATAGTTCGGAATGTAATTTAAAAATATGAAGGGGCTGAAATTTCATAGCTCTGAGATATCAAGACTTCGGTTATCAAAAGGGTTATCAAAAATATGTCGATCAAAAATAAAAAACGATTACAAAAATGCTCTTTCCTTTCGAACTCTCCAGAATAAAACAAATCGTATATTCTACTTAATACGATAAAAATGCCCGGTGTTTTGCTTAGCGTTATTCACTGGTTTATAATTTATAAACTTACATTTTCCATTCGATGAAACAAAAGCAATGAAAACCTAATGCCATGTATGGATTCACAGTACCAAATCGTTTTGTTTTCAGCGTTTCCAAATTATCTCAAATAGTTACAGATAATTGTGAACTTCACAAAGAACATACATATTATTTGACATCCCAAAAACTGATTAAAAATTTGATTTTTATATTTCAAATAATGAATTTGATAACAGAAGACTTTGAATACAATCCTTATGATAATATAATTTCAAATTATTGCCCATGATGACACTTTGTTTAAATTGAGGAAGGAAGTTTTGAATACAATTTTCAATTTTGCAAACATGCCTTTCAAATATAGATTTGTAAGGAATATCTGCAACTTTCAACCACTGTATAATATAATATTTATTACTTATGCTTGCATATATCTGCACGAGAAAGGATATTTCACAACGGTCAATACCATAATCTGAAGAAACTTTTTTATTCAAATAGTAACAGAACAACCACAGAAATTTTATTAATAGATATTGATAAAAGCATTAACTTCTTTACAATTATTTAGAATAAATATGTTGATTTTAGGCATTTAAATCCAGGGTTTAGCGCTTCAGGAATCTCAGGATCTTGGCATTCTTGAAGCGCTTATCCCGTGATTGCGTTGAGTTGATTTAGGCAAATTAATAGTGGACTACATTGATTTTTTATTATGAATCAAATCAACATGTTTAGCATTGAATCCCACCACCTAGCTTAATAGATTTGAATATCCCCAGATCCCATGTTAAGCGTGTTTCATTTTCCATACATTCCTAATGATTATTTTATGACCAGTTCTGAAAAATGTAGGTTAAGCAGGTTAAATACCACGTAGCAGCACTCGGATCACTGTTTCAGAAGTGAAATGAAACCAATCTTTTTAAATAAGTATCATCCGAACTATCGAAATAGCTCACTGCCAGTTTTAGAAGTAGATATTTCTTAACTGTATCTCAACTGTTTCGTATAGGTTTATGGAAAAGTTTTTTCTTAAACGGCATTGTTGTTTTTGTGCACCTGCACTGATGTCAAAGTAATGGTGTTGATACTGTAGTGAATATAGCAGGAATAGTGGATCAAGACACCTTTGCAAATCTTTTTTTACATGAGGGTTCAATTTCAAAGGCTTTTTGTTATAGTGTTGAATACAGTAAAATGGATTTGCGAATACGTTTTATTAAGATTCTGCTTTAGATATATATACACACTATCAATTAATTATTGCTATCATAATATGTCAATAAATTCATTGTTTTAAAATGAATATTAACGATTATTTTATTATTTTACAGTGAGAATATTTTATTATAAGGGTCCGCGACTGACAAAACTTATTTTAAGGGGCCGCGACTGTGAAGAAGTTAAGAACCACTGAACTACATAACATATCAACTAACAAGTCACCTGACAGGTCAATTGTGACGAGGCAGTTTACATGTTAGGTCAACTGCTAAGAAAACTTTGAGGTAAACTAACAAGTCTCTGTCAGGTCAGCTGACTGTCACTGTATACATAAACAGATAACTGTCAAGTCAACTGACAAGTCAGCTGATATTTTAACTAACAGGTCAGCTGGAGGTCAACTGTCAGGTCAATTGAAGAGTCAGCTTATTTATCGGGTCAACACACAACTGTCAGCCAACCTGTTGGAGAATGAAAAGTAAGAGTTTGGAATTGTGATAGTCAATATAACAAGAGGAAAATTTGAAGAATTTGAAATAACGGATGAAATTTGCTATAAGTTAGAATCAAGGTACGTTGATAACATTGTGCCGGTATTTGCTATTTTATTACAGACTTTCATGTATTTACCTTTTCCGAACTACCGAATACTAGTTTTGGACTAAAATTTATGTTATCGTTTGTGCAGTTATATCTTCTCCATTTATCCGATCATTTATTAATAACTATAGTATTCTGGCAAACACTATTTTAATTTAGAAACGTTCATGCACGTTTTTTGATGCGATTAAACTTTTGATGTGGAATAAAATTCGAATTTTTCAATCTGAATTCGAACATTTACTTCACTTCCAAAGTTATGCGAGTCAGTTTGGAAAACAATTAACCCATGAAGAAGGTCTCTTAGAGACAGAAAATGTTTGGTGCTAAAAATGAATAAAGTTTTTAAAGTGAAAAAATACGTTGTGTTCTTCATTATTATTATGGGAGTTAGTTGAAACGGAATTGTGTCTATCTATCTATTATTTGTACAAATTTGGCGCGATTGGTGAGTAGTGGAAACGACACGAATTAGCTGAAACTCTGTCAAGAAGAATTGCTACAATTTTTGGGATTTTCTCCACCAAAAAAAAACTCTCTGACGAAGTACAAATCACAAAAATAAATCAGTTTGCGTTTAATCAAAACCGTTTGAACCGTCTAAGCTTGTGCAAAATTTGGCGAAAGCTGTTTGATGTGGAACGCGAGTCAGTTCGGTCTACCTGATTTTCTTTACATTAAAAAATATGATTTCGGAGTTCTGTGAAGAAAAGAGTCCAATTTTTTCTGGTTCCTTGATTTTGTTAAATATACCACTTTTCTTTGGATGGAGTAAATAATCTGAATTGACCAACTTTCTTTAATTCAAAAAACTACAATGGATGGATGGAATAATAGGATATGTAGAATTATTAGAACTATGTAGTGTGAAAGCATAAAATACAAAATCCGTTATTTGAGGAACACGAATCGGATGGACAGGAGCTTTGTAAAGAGTAATTCTTAAAATTGTTCTGATTGTACATTCAGATTGTGTTTAGTTTAGTCTAAGTCCTAAGAGACCATAGAATATTGAGAATTTCACAAAAGTATTTTTAAGTGATCATAGATTCGTTAGGTTTCTAGTTAAAGCGATCCCAGGCTGCTTCTACAAAAATCGCCAGCAGAATGATTAGGTGCACTAAAGGAGTTTAGTAACGGAAAGAACAAAGTTCCGCGGCATATCGTAATTCTTGCTTATATATGAGGCCGTGACTCGACAACTTGTTAGTTCAGGCTTTTGCGAATTCGTTTTAGCTCATTCCATAATTTTAAAATGATATTCAGTTATAAACAAAGACAAGTGGTAAAGCTTTGATAATTGTTTTCGTTGTGTATTTATTTAAAACTACTCCAGGAAAGTATCCGAAATTTATTTTATGTAAATGTTTATGTATATATTTACTTTTATTTTGATGAAAAAAGAATAAAACAAAACAATTAAAAATGATTTGCCCAATGATTTTTAATCAGCGACACACACTAACATTTTTTTTTGTCTGTATCTCGAGGCCTCCACTGTGATATTTTTCATCACGATATTGTATGTTTCTAGTTGTTTTTTAAAATGTATTGGAAAATATTTGCCGATGCAATATCATATATCTGGCCAAAATATTATCATGATAAAAACAAATTGTTAGAGTTCTATATTCGATCTCTCCGATATAGAAAAAAACACACTCAATATATTAGACAATATTTTAAAATAAAAACAAAGGTCAACTAATTAAAAAACGTGAAACATTTTATCGATATCGAAAAATTAATATGCCCATTCAAAAATTTCACTACACCAGTAAGCCCCCACAATTCAATCAAATATTTTATATAAATGACGGACAGAGAACAAATGCGATTATAGTAATATAAATTAATTATTTATTGTACAATCGTCATAATTTAAATATCAACTTCAATTGTTTTTAAAATGTTCCATTGATAAAATGAACACCTACATTACTACGAACAAAAATTGATTCCCACTTAAAGTTTTATTATTTTGATCGTTTATTGAGGTTTTTTTATAATTGTCAAGGATTTATAAAATCGTCTATAGATACATTTCAAGGAAAATAAAAGAACACGATTAAAATTCCTTAATAATGTGAATCTTTCACGTTCAAAACACTTTCTGCCTTCAAATATTTTTCTACACCCGTACTATAATAATACACTTAGATGCCCATAATCCGTTTCATAATGATATCCATTATGATACAGATTTTTCATAACGACACAGATTTTTAATCAATAGAAACCCATAATTTTTAAATCAAGCATGCTGTGCATTTAACGTTTGTCCTAGATTCCTATCAAATTGTTCTATTTGTTAAAATCAGTATGTATTAAATTTTCGGAGAATATAGCTAAACTTCAATAATTATATTCTCAAAATGTCGAATATCAGCAATATAGAAAAATAACCATCGACTCCTACATATATAGAAGAAAGCAGATAATGCAGTACAAAATATTTTACCCCAAAAATCTAAGAAAGTGTACGAAAAACTATATCAACTATCCATTAATTACAATTTTGTAGAATTTTTTTTTAGAAATACTAGTAATTACTGTTACTGTGTTCAATACAAATATAAATATAATATTTATAGTTCTTCATTATTAATCGGGTGTAGTAAAAAAGCGTATGCAACTCTCATGTAATGGTTATTAATACATGATCGTTGCATAATATACTATTATATCATTGTATTGTATTATTTAATTTATATCACTGTAAACTTAGATTACTTATAAGGATCACAACAGTTTAAATCCGTGTATAAAATTAAATTGTGGTATAGTTTTAGGATTATCTGAATATCTTTTTTGTATCACTATAACCACCTTTAGTGCCACTTTAGAGCAAAGGGGAGCGTATGTGGTCAAAACAATGGTCCTTTCACTTGTATATGTAGTGTAACACACCACTTCTTCGTTTTTACCTCTTTGCCTATAAATTGCCTATATAGTCCAGTCATTATAGGTTTTAACTGCGGAAAAAATTCCTATTGAGCTGAATTTTTGTATACACCTTTATTACGGAATTTTATTAATATGTGAAAAATCGACATTTATATCGTGCCGGCTAAAAAAGTTATCAAGGTCAAAAGGACACAAAAATCAGCTTTCCGCGAATATCTCGCGACCTATTACTCCGAGGTCAATTAAGGTTAAACAAAAATTGTTTATCGTCCAATTATCTACAAAACATACATCAATCATTTTTCTGTAAGATCAACCATTTTTTTAGCAGAGCGCTGAGAAAGCGACTATACATTATGATTATGCACTCGTTTCCGCACCACGCATTTTTTACATGGTTTTCACAGTGAAAATGATCCATGATATGTAATAAAAGCTTTTTTTTATTTAAAAATGAAGAGTTTTTTATTTAAAATCTGAAAAATACAAAAAAATAAACTTAATACTGACTACTAATTTTTATTTATTCACTCATAGTCGATATCCTCAGTTTCTTTATCATTAAAATTTGCTGATAAAACATTGAGTAGAATTATTCCTTTACTTAAGTAGTCGACATCTTCATTCCCTGTTTAAGCATGATTGCCCACGGAAATGTTCACGAACTTTTAAGCATCTCAAACCCATTTTTTTGCATCCACACTTGCCGCTACAACTTTTTGCAGAATTACAATAGATTGTGTTTAGTAGATCATCGGGTGCTGGTGTAATAAAGTTGTTACTGGCTGAAGTATGTTATTTTTTTACTCGTAACCCCACTATTTTGCATCAATTTCTCTTCCTAGTTTGTATTTTATAATACACTCGAAAAATATGATGTTGCTGCTGAAGAAGGAGGTGCCAGTAACGAAAATTTCACACCTGTGTTTTGTTTTGTTAGCTTACCAAAGCTAAAATATCGGTAATTATTTATCGAATGTTCTGATTTTGGAGCACCGTACATTGCTAGTAGCACTGTATTGCAGCATCGACAACTACTTCTCAAGCGCAATTTTCTTGGAGATATTTCTGCGGAATTTTTTAAATCATATATTTTTTCAAACATCTTCATGACTTTAATTTTTGCTTTGCCAAAAGTGTTGAAGTTGTATCACATCCGGTCATGGCATGGAATACCGAAAAATTAAGCGGCTGTGATATATTTGTGATATACATGGTTCTTGCTGACATAGTTTAAAGGTTGCGATACTCAAATTGTTCGTATAATTTTTACGACAATTACGATGAACATTTACAGTAACAGTATTTAAATATTCAATATTACCATCACCTGCTTCCATACTAGCATTTTTTAATATTTGCAAGCCACGTGTAGCTTCTACTAAATCACAATCCGACAACAATTCACTGCATATAAAACAATTATCACTCATTATGCAAAATTGTTCAATAGCATGAAACTACTAAAATAACGTCTTTAACACTCAAGAAATATTTCTCAACTCAGCTAAACACAGTCGGACAGACACTCTCGACAGCGGGTCCGACAGCGGGTCTCGGAACAATAAAATACGAAACATCTGCCAGTGGAGGTCGTTTGTTTCCGAATCCTCTATAATATAAGTATATTTATTACAAAACACCCGCGCATCAGATGAATGTTTTTAATACACTTGACAACATGAATAAAAAGTAACTTTTTATTTAGCGTATGGTTTTTTTTTGTGACACATTAAAAAATTAAACTTAAAAATAGGTAGACTCTTCTATGAAATCTACCTAAAACAAAACTTGGATACACACTAAATGAACTTACAATCGATTTGATTGCGCGTATTTTAAGTAAAAATTAAAAAGTAAAATATTTGAACATTGGGCAGTACATTTGAACATTAGATGTTTACATCGAGCGAGTCTATCCATGCTACTACATCTGGAGTTGCCAAATGGATGTCTGAGATGTTTCCATTGTAACGTCGAATTGGACACACAGTTGCAATGTGTTTTATAGTTTGTTGTGGAGCGCCGCAGTCACACTCAGGGACTCTGAAATGCCCCACTTGTAGAAAGAATCAGCACAACGTCCATGGTTTGTTCTTATTCGGTTTAGTGTAGTCCAGGTATGACGTGGCAAATCGAAACCAGGTTGGGTAGAAGTCGGGTTAGTAATAGAAAGGCCAGTTGTGTTGTAATGTTGCCAGGAGGTGTCCCAGGCATCCAAGATATTAAAATCAGTTGCCAGGCAATTAGGTTGCTGGCAGTTTTATATGGAGGCTTTCTTGACTTCAATCGACAACGAGTGTGGTCACCGTAATATTCGTGCAAGGGTAACGTGATGTTGTTGGTTACCTTTTTATGTTCACGCATGAGAGCATGCGAGCGTCTGAGTGCAGGTGGAGCGATATTGCTTAACACAGGGAGCCAAGGTAAAGGGGTGGATCTGATAGTACCACTTATAGTACGCATCGTGGCATGCAGCCGACAGTCAACTTTTTGAGTATGTGTGCTATTCAACCAGACTGGTGCGCCATACTCAGCCACTGAGTAAACCAGACTTAGAGCAGTTGTTCGGAGGGTAGCTGGAGTAGCACCCCATGTAGAGTCTGCCAGTTTGTGCAATATATTGTTTCTCGTTTTAAGTTTTTGTGACGTATTTTCTAGGTGGAGTTTAAAAGAAAGAGTTCTATCGAGAGTAATGCCCAGGTACTTTGGCTGTTGATTGTATTTAATGACAGTGCCGTTAAATAACACTGATAGTTCGTGTTTTGCCAGTTTGTTGTTTAAGTGGAAACAGGAGCTCTCGGTTTTACTTAGATTGGGAAATAAGCTCCATGTTCGAAAATAGTCATTCATTATCGCCCGGTCAGTTGAGAGTAAATCCTCCAAAACACCCATGTCTTTGTTTTGAGTGGCCAGGGTCCAATCATCAGCGTAACCAAATTTCTTTGATGTTGTGTCAGGAAAGTCATGAATGTACAGATTAAAAAGTAATGGCGCCAGGACGGAACCCTGTGGTAAACCGTTGTTAAGCATTTTAGACCTACTACAAGAATTATTTAGATGAACTTTGAATACACGATTGCTCAGCATGTTGTTAATTAAACGCGTGATGGTGCTACAAGGTATTGCATTGAACAGCTTATATATAATCCCAATTCGCCAGACCGTGTCATATGCTGCAGTAAGATCGATGAATACTGCGCCTGTTTTTAGTTGTTTTTGATACCCAGCTTCGATATAGGATGTTAGAGCGAGCAGTTGGTCAGTGCAACTGCGATTGGGACGAAAACCAGCTTGTTCGACTGGGATCTGGTCATTCAATATCGGTGCGATACGATTGTATATGAGCCGTTCTAGCAATTTATAGCAGGTGCTCAAAAGGGCAATCGGGCGATAGCTTCCTGGTTCATTGGATGGTTTACCTGGCTTAAGTATCGCTATCACTTTCGTAGTCTTAAAATGTTTTGGTAGATTGCCGGTTGTCCTAGACATTCATGAAAAATTTAGTTAGCCACTGTTTTACATTTTTTCCAGCATTTTTAAGAAATTCTGGAAAAATGCCATCGTAGCCAGCTGCTTTTCCGTTTTTTGTTTGGGACAGAGCTGATTCTAGTTCTTCGCTACTAAAAGAGTTCGAATACTTCGATGGAGACGAGCAATTGCGCTTCATTTCTCTTAATTTGCGTTTAATTGTTCTCTTATGAAGGCGATTAATAGAAGAACGAGACATATTTACTATGTGATTTGCGATGTCCTCTGGATTTATTTCATTGTTAGCACGAGTAATTGAGTTTGATCCACCCAGTTTCCGAAGGAGACTCCATGCTTCCCTGCTTGAATGGGAAAAATCAATGTTTTCAACAGCGTTAATCCACTTTTGTTTTCTCGCGGCGTCCAGTGAGTATATTAAGTCATCAGCCACGTCTGCCTCACCACTACTAAGGTACTCCTCATATAATATATCGCTCTCTTTACTCCAGCCAGGAATATATTCTTCACGAAAGCCTCTTGGGATGCATTTCTTTGCAGTTGAGATGATGGCTCCAACAAATCTATCGTAGTTTTTAGGAATGGGTTGGATCCAGCGAATCACTGCATCCAACTTCAATCTATATTTATCCCAGTCAGCTTTGTTAAAATTCCATCTAGGTTGAGGAGTAGAGTTAACGAGTGAAATTTGGATTCCTACCTCAAGAATTACTGGACGATGTTGAGAGCGTGGAAAACCTTGTAAAACAGCCCTAGATATTGGAATAGGGTTACGTTGTTCGTTTTTTTGTGGAAAAACAGAGGTCGGGATTGTAATCGCTTCGCCATCTTGCAGATCTAAAGGTTTTCAAGTCTTTCGCATCATATACCAGGAACAAGTTGTTATCATCCGCCCAGTCGGTCAGTTGCACGCCATTGGTATTATTATTTGAGTAGGACCACTGAGTGTGATGGCTATTGAGGTCACCAGCATATATTGCTGGGTGATGAAATAATGGTAGAGTAGCAGCTGGCCATCCTGTATTTGGAGGCTTGTATACGTTTACAATTCTCGTTTACAATTCTCCGATATATCAACAACAATAAGATGTATATCGTTGTCCGTCTGTGTAAGTACGTGCGTGCAGTTCAGGATTTCTGACTTAACATACGTCGCAGATCCATATGATTGATGGTAAATAGCACTAATTAATTTGTAACCAACAATGTTTCCTCTAGAGGTAAGTTGCGCTTCATCTGCTGCATGCGTTTCTTGCAGAATTATAACGTCGATGTCGTAATCTTTTAATAATCTTTGCAAATGTTCAGTTTTTGACTTGCTTATGCCTTCAATGTTCAATTGCAAAATACGGACTGAAGGTCCAATATTTTTTGTCTTATGGTGCTGAAAAGTGCCGTTGTTTTTGTGATTTTGATTTTGGTTCATATTTAATTTTTTTTTTTTTTTTTTTTTTTGTATCACAGCCAAGAGTTCAAAATGAAATGTTTGGCTACCAAGTTGAAATAGACTATTTGCGTAACCCAGGGTGCAGCACGAGGAGCTTATCTATTTCACACACACCCCAAAGTAACTGAATTTGCGCCTTGGTGTACGGTATATAATATCGTATGTGGATGTATTATAGTCGCTTTCTCAGCGCTCTACCCTAAAAACGGTTGATCCTACAATAAAGTGAGTAAGGCATGTTTTGTTGATAATTGGACGATACACAGTTTTTGTTTGACCTCAATTGACCTCCGAGCAATAGGTCGCGAGATATTTGCGGAAAACGGATTTTCGTGACCTTTTGACCTTGATAAATTTTTTAGCCGGCATGATATCAATGTCGATTTTTCACATATTAATTAAAATGCCATGATAAAGGTGTATACAAAAATTCAGCTCAATAGGAATTTTTCCGCAGATTGGGTTTTAAAACTTCTAAAATGACTGGACTAATAAACTAAATTCAAATATGGCAACTGCAATTTAAATTATAAGCAATTTATAGACAGAGAGGTAAAAAACGAAGAAGTAATGCATTGCACTCTGTACAAGTGTGTAGGGTTCTGTACATTGAAAAAGCAAAAACGGTATTGTATTGGTGAGACTTCGGTGTCCATTCGTGTAACTATAAATGCTATCAACTTGAAACTTCTTTCTATACAGTTACAAATGTATTATTTCGGCAAACGGCTGTAAATTTCAACTTTACTGCTGCTAAAGTCTTACTTTTTTGACGTATAATCAAAGCCGCCAACCAAAGCGGTAAATTGAAATTATTTTTATTTTATTTTTACGGCGGCAGTGAAGTAATTTCACATTTTTACGGCGGCAGAAACAGTCGGTATTTCTTTCCATATTTTGACGATATTTGTTATTTTTTCAAACAAATTACGTAACTATAACAACAAAAAAATAATAGACATTTTGATATGACGCAATTTTGAAATATTGTATAACTATGACAACAAAAATAACAACTTTTTCGATAGGATTATGAAATTTTGGATTGAAAGACTGCTTTGATAAAAAATTTTATTTATACAAATTTGAATGTTTTTTTTCTTTTTTGGAAGTAACTATGACGATAAAAAATCATATTTATAAAAATTTTGATGTATTACTTTCATATTTATAAAAAATTTAAACGTTTGCCCAAAAAATAGTGTATTTAATTCGGAGCTAAAATGACTTTTTGTGTATCGTCTATACTTATCCGCCTGCCTACGTTTGGCCGTCAAACTATAGACTCAACACAAAAAGTAGCACTTTAGCTCCTAATTAAATAATATACTATTTCCATGCCTAATGAAAACGAAAAGTACAAATATTTGTTTATATCTGGGTTTTACATATAAGGAGACATAGATAAGGAGATATTAAAACAAAAGTTTTTTTTGGCAAACGGCTGTAAAGTTTAACTTTACTGCAGCTAGGGTTAAAGTTTTTTTGACGTATAATCAAAGCAGCTGCAAAGTAATGCCATTTTTATTTTTTTTACGGTGGCAATAAAGTAATTTTTATATTTTTACAGCGGCAGTAAAGTAAATTTCATATTTTTACGGCGGCAGTAACATAACATGAGATTATGAATTTGTTCAAAACAGCATTCATTTCAGATCATTTGATTGGTTTAACGGTTTATGAACTATGTAGCACATCTTTGGAATACTTAATAAAGGTGGTGAAACGTAAGTTATCGCATTAGACATCTCAAAATCATTTCATCGAATCTGGTATGCCAACTTGATTAACAAGCTCCTTGGGTACGGTTTTCATCCCGCAGTCGTGAATTTGATTCATTTGATTCTGTACATCTATAGATGGCTTTTCTTCTGAGTCTAAATTAATTAATGCTGGTACCACAAGGCTCAGTTTTATCTTTTACTTTAATTTTAATTTATATTAAAGAACTGTTGAAAATCACCAGTAACCCAATAAATAGTTTTGCAGATGATAGTACACTGCACATTGTTTTTAGTTTTGGGCAGCGATGCATATCATACATAATACTCTTTGTTCAAGTACAAGTACTTTTTTCGGCAAACGGCTGTAAAGTTTAACTTTACTGCCGCTGGGGAATAGCTAAAGTCTTACTTTTTAGCAGGCGGCTGCAAAAGTAACGCCATTTTTATTTTATCTGCCGGCGGCTGTAATGTAACTCATATTTTTACGGCGGCTGTAAAGTAATTTTCATATTTTTACTGCGGCAGTAAAGCAATTTTCATATTTTCACGGCGGCAGTAAAGTAAAATAACATGATATTAATTTTTTCAAAACAGTATGCATATCAGTTCATTTTAATGAATTAAATTAATAAAAATTAATTTCAGAAAATTTATTAACTAAAACATATTTATAAAAAATTTGATGCATTAATTTCATATTTTAAAACAAATTTAAACGTTTGCCGAAAAAATAGTGTATTGAATTCGGAGCTAAAGTGACTTTTTGTGTTTCGTCTATAATTGTCGGCCGCCAAACTATAGAATCAAAACAAAAAGTACAACTTTAGCTCCTAATTCAATAATATACTATTTTATCTCTGTTTAGAAATTTATTACAAAACAAACACGAAATATTAATACGTCGCCGGAAAATTTTAACAGATCATAATAGTTATTTATTTATCTAGAACGAAAAGTGAAACTTTAAAGTACGAGCTAGTCGTTACTAGTGAGTAACTAATTACTAGTGAGTACCTTTAAAAACACTTTTCGTTTGAGGTAAATATAAAATTTTATTTCACACTGGAATTTTATTCAAATAAGAAGAAATGAGTTTTAAATTATGCTCAAAAAGTTGAACTTTAACGTCCTAGGACTTTATAAAATTTGATAAAGTCCTAGGACATTAAAGTTCAACTTTTTCTACCATAAATAATTCGAAAAATGTCGTTTTAGATATCAGTATGAAATAAATTAATATAATTTAGTGAAAAGATGATACACCCAGCACCTCCTCCTCAAAAACCTCTCCATTTAGTGTTGCAAGAAAATATTACAAAATCAAAAATTTGTATATTTCTTTCAAAATTCCAAAAATATTCTAAAAATCAAAATGAAATCAAAAATTTAAACTTTTTTTTAAAGTTCTAAGAACATTCCAAAAATAATTACAAAATCAAAGGTTGAAACTTTATTCAAAATTGTAAAAATATTACAAAAATAATAACAAAATCAAAAATTGAAACTTTTTCCAATATTTTTAAAATATTGCAAAAATTATAACAAAATCAAAAATGCAATTTTTTTCAAAATTCCAAAACTTATAATAAAATCAAAAATTTATTTTTATTCAAAATTTTAAAAATATTGCAAAAATTCATATTTCAAAAATTCAAACTTTTTTTCTTTCTTAAAATATTCTTAAAATATTCCAAATTCTATTCTTACTATTCTTAAAATATTCCAAAAATTATAACAAAATCAAAAGTACAAGCTTTTTTCAAAATTCCAAAAATTATGATAAAATCAAACATGTAAACTTTTTCAAAATTCTAAAAATAATTCCGAAAATTCTTACGAAATCAAAAATTGAAATTTTTCAAAATTCTAAAATTATTGCCAAATTTTTTAATTCACAAATTCAAAAATTCAAACTTTTTCCAAAATTCTAAAAATATTGCAAAAATTATAATAAAATCAAAAATTGAAACTTTTTCAAAATTCTAAAAATATAACAAAATCAAAAATACAAACTTTTTTTAAAATTCCAAAAATATTTCAAAACTTATGACAAAATCAAAAAAACAAATTTCTTTCAAAAGTCAAAAAATATTACAAAATCAAAATTTGAAACATTTTCCAAATCAAAAATTCAAAATTCAAAAACTTTTTCCAAAATTCTAAAATTATAACAAAATCAAAAATACAAACTTTCTTCAAAATTTCAAAAATATTCCAAAAATAATAATAAAATCAAAAATTTAAACTTTTTCAAAACTCTAAAAATATTCCGAAAATTCTTACAAAATCAAAAATACAAATTCTTTTCAAAATTCCAAAAATATTTCAAAAATTATAACAAAATCAAAAATTTCCATGTCCTATTTCATGTACGATAACAATTCATGTTAAATAAATAATTAATTTCATTTTTTTCCCAAAAAATGCAGATCATTCTTTTGACACACTTGACAACATTTTTTTGACAAACTTATAATGCAATAATATAGTTTTTGGTCTCACATATACACATCCCGACCATCAAGATTTCTCCAAACTCAATGTTCCTATTCGTAATCACTTATAATGAACGTTTTTTAAGCAAAAAATATGCAAATTTCCTTGTTTTGGCACACTTGACGATTATTTTGACACACTTCCGGGACAGCTATCTAACACATTGTCCTTTCGGCTCTTACCATTGAGTATTTTGGAAATAAAAATTTTTGAATTCCCTCCAGAGGTTTTCTAGATTTCGTCGGTTGTGACAGACATTCATTTTTTTTTTTTGCTTTTTTAGAATCAGTAGATCCTAAAACGTCGAGAAATGTCAAAAAAGTGGAGGTAAGAATTTCACTTTCGGCTCGAGAATGTAATACTTATGTTTTTCAGACCGAAGCAAACAATTTAATCGTTGCCGAAAAAATAGTGTATTTAATTCGGAGCTAAAGTGACTTTTTGTGTTTCGTCTATATAATTGTTTATAATTGTACGCCAAATTATAGACTCAATACAAAATGCTTCTATATTAAATAATATACTATTATTTAGAAAAATCGAAAAAAATTGAAATATTTAAATAAAATAAAATAAATTAATTTATCGAGCGCGGGACGACAAAACATTTCATAAATGTTTGTTGTTCCGCGCTGGAAAAATTAATTCATTTCTAACAGTAAAAATCGTTTCTCAATTAATTAAATATACGTTTTCTATAGAAAATTGAATGTAGAATACGATTTTCATACTAAACACTCTTTAATTTTTTTTTATTTTCGGCATAGACTTGAATGAAGATAAACCGTGGCTACCGATTTAACGTTGTGTTACGACCAGTGGTAGTATGATTGAATAAAAATCCGACTCGGAAATATTATAACTATTCGGAAATTTATAATGGCATATGATTGAAAGTATTTTTCGAACATTTTTGTCGGAAAAATTTTCGAATCCATTTTGCTTGTTGGAAATTTATATTCGACGTTTTGTTGTAAATTATATTAAGTTATATGTTATGTTTTTTTTATATATCATTTTTACATTTGTTTAATAAACATTTTACAACGGAAAAGCTATCCATAATCATAAAAAAACTAAACTCGCCATTTAAACTATATATTCTATCAATATCAACACAAAACAAATGATAAATACGAATATTAAAAGGTTTTGACATTTTTAAATTCTGTACTAAATGGGTGCGTGCAAATTCAATCATACCATACCAGGTTTTGACAGTGAGAGCGCAATCGTAAATGATCGGTCATTAACGTTTTAACTGCGTCATGACATTTTTTCTAAATATACATACAAACGAAACAAATTTACATTTGCCTGTGTATTTTGAATTATGTGGTGGGAGGAAATATTTTGCCGTATGTTGAGATAAAAATTTTTTTTTTAAATTTTTTGTCAAATATATCATGAATATTTTAACATTTAATTTGGTATTTTAGTTATAAGATAGAGCTAACGAAAATCCGGAAGTAACGAAAATCCGAAATTCTACGTCCACGCCGTGCTACCTGGGTAACGCTAACAGAATTAGGTTGGTGTAGTTGAGAGGGGCAGAGTAAATACTGCTTATACTCAATGATTCTGCACCATGGCGAGTCATTGGCGCCATAAAACCAATGCAACTCAAGCGTCTGTTCTCCATGTTAGGGGCGGCTTGGAGCGGGCGTCTGTCTCGGATCAAGCGGCTCGCTATATAAATGTGTAGAAAGCGTCTGTTCTCCATGTTAGGGGCGGCTTTCAGCGGGCGTCTGTCTTGGATCAAGCGGCTCGCTATATAAACGTGTAAAAAGGTTGTTTCTGGTGACCTTAAGATGCAGAACGAACCCATTCACGAAAATTTGGGTTGGGCGAAGGGCTAACACCCCATTTCCGTAAAAAAATTACTGTCATGAATTCTGTACACAGGCCTCGGAATATCTCGGATTCATTATTGGAACGACCTCGGAAACTGTACCCGGACTACGATTTAAAAATAGGAACCTGAAACGTGCTAAGCCTTAGAAGACCAGGAGATCTCCTAAAACTCACCCAACAAGTCGAGAGCTACACACTGGATATAGTGGCATTACAAGAACTAAGATGGCCAGGCAGTGGAATCCATGAAACAGCGAAAAGATACACTCTGTATTATTGCGGTCATCAAAACGGAGGAGAATTTGGAGTTGGCTTTCTTATACACCGTCGCGTGAATCAGCATGTTATCGACTTCTGCCCAATTAATATGCGGTTATGCACACTGAGAATCCTTACGAAAAAATTCAATGTAACGATCGTCAATGTTCATGCACCTACTGAAGATAAAGCAGATGATATTAAAGACCTGTTCTTCCTAGAACTCGAGGAAGTCATCAATAACATCCCGCGGCACGATATAAAAATCGTGGTAGGTGACTTTAATGCTCAAATCGGTAGGATTGCAGAACTTAAAACACATATTGGTCCTAACAGCTTACATCGTACCAGCAACAATAACGGTTTTCGCGCAGCCGAGCTGGCTATGATGTATGATCTAGTAATTTCCAGCACTTTCTTCCCTCACAAGAGAATTCACAAAGCAACGTGGAAATCAAATGACGGAAGAACAGAAAATCAAATCGATCACGTCATGATCTCTAAGAGACACTCTACAAGTGTAACTGACGTTCGATCATACAGAGGTGCTGATATGGACACCGATCATATGCTTGTCATCTTTAAGTACAAGTGCAAGTTGTCATCTACATTTAACACACAAGCAAAAAAGACCGTGCGCTGGAATGTCGAAGCATTTAAACATCCGGGAACGCTGAATAGATATCAGGAAATAATAACACAAAACATAGAAGAGCATGACATCTCTTCTGAGATGCCATTAAACATACAAGAAGAACGTTGATTACGTTGATTTCAGGCAAGCATATGATAGTATCATCCGCGACAACCTCTGGTCCGCACTCATATGCCTTGGTATCCCAGAGAAACTTGTTTCTCTGTGCAAGCTCACAACATCGGGATCAAATTGTAGAATAGTAATCGAAGGGTCTGTTTCTGATCCTTTCGATATAACATCAGGTGTTCGACAAGGTGATGCACTCGCGCCCATACTATTTAATTTGGCGCTGGAGTACGCGACAAGAAAAAGCCGAATTGAGACACAAAACTGCATATATAACAAATCTAGTCAAGTTCTTGGTTATGCAGATGATATTGTGCTTCTCGGACGTAGAACAAGCGATATCAAGGATAGTCTCTCTCAGCTTGAAAGAAATGCTAAACGACTTGGATTATGCATTAACACCGGCAAGACTAAACTTTTAACAACATCCAGGAATATACCTCCCGGCAATCTGAATACTGGCGACTATGAAGTGGAACGTGTAGAAAACTTCAAATACCTCGGATCTGTAATAACATCGTCAAATGACATGCAGGCAGATATTAAAGCTCGTGTCTCAGCCGCATACAGAGTTTTCTACGCATACTCAAAACTTTTGCGATCCAAACATCTTTCGCAGTCGTGCAAACTCACACTTTACAAAGCATTAATCCGACCTGTGCTCACATTTGGAAGTGAAAGCTGGACACTGACTTCCTCCGATTGTAGAATTCTATCAACATTCGAGAGGAAAGTCATACGAACAATTTATGGTCCATGTAAAGTTGCTGAAAATCAGTATAGAATCCGAATGAATCATGAAATCAGACAGCTTCTTGGAGGCTGCGATGTAATCGGATTCATTAAATCCAACCGGATTAGATGGTTTGGTCATGTAGAAAGGGCTCCATTGGAAAGAATGATAAAAAAAGCGTCCCAACAACAACCAGCTGGTGTTCGTCGAAGAGGAAGACCTAGACAACGCTGGCGTGACGACATCATCCAAGACCTTCGTGATATAGGATGTCGAAACTGGGGTCAACTGGTCATGGAACGAGATGATTGGAAGCTGGTGGCACAGACGGCAAAATCCCTTCATGGGATGTAAACGCCAGAGAGAGAGATAGAGCTAACAAATGCTTTCTGTTGTTCCAAATTTCGATTTCAGGACCATAATGACAACTACCTATAACTAATAGAAATATTTTATTTCGAAAATCTATGTCACAACTCATATATAAATCAATTATGTTGCAGAATCTTATATATTAATACGCTAACTTTGTACTTTGTACAGCCTAAGGCTTTTTTATTCGAATTTTCGCTTATTCCAAATTTTCACAGCTAACTGATATTAGTGTAACCTATATCTGAGAGATTTTTGGTATCATAAATAAAAAAGTTATAGACGAATTATAATGTATTTTTGAATTCAACTGCCTCCCCTCAAATCAAATCAAATGGAATCGTCCAAATCTTTTCTTTGTTTATAGTATTTTATATTTTTTTTTCAGTTTACGCATTGATTGAGGAGAGTATCAGTGTAGACGTTATTTTTCTTTGTTTTTTTATCTTATACTATATATTAATACGTTGAATGTTGTGAATGAATAATAATGGTATGAATGAGTTTATGCATTGATTTAGTTAGTATTTTATATTTTCTTTTCAAATATTTAATTTGTGAATGAATGATAATGGTATGAGTGAGTTTATACATTGATTTAGTTAGTATTTTATATTTTCTTTTCAGATTTCAATTTAGTGCTAAAATTTTGTGGATGTTTACAGATATTTTAATTTTTTTATTTATATTTTTGATTTAAGCTTTGAAACCTTATATTCGTATGCGTAGTATTAGTAAAAATATTCTAATCAAATTTCAGTGTATTTACAAACGTAGATGGAATTTTATACATTTTCTTTTATACATTTTAGTCTTCTTATGTCTTCGTATATTGAAGGATGAACATTTGATATTAAATATTTTGATATTCGTTTTCGATATTATTTCGATTATTTTGTTATTTGATATTATTTCGATATTAATTCGATATTATTTTGATATTATTTCGATGATATTTATTTCGATGCCAAGACCACGTCGTAAACGTTTGGAAGTGAGTGGTAAATCGAGTCGTCGGAATAAAAGAGATTATATGCGTAATAACGTTGACTAGGATGGCCCGGCGTGCTTCACTACGCTTATAAATAAAGTTTTTGCGTAGACATTTTGTTGACGTAGGAGCAATGATTTCAAAAAGTGGTAATGAGAAATGCTAGCATATAATTTTTAATTTTTCTTTTTAAATATACTAGGAGGGCCCGGCGTGCTTCGCTACGCTAATAAATAAAGTTTTTGCGTAGACATTTTGTTGACGTAGAAGCAATGATTTCAAAAAGTGGTAATGAGAAATGTTAGCATATAATTTTTAATTTTTCTTTTTAAATATATGAATGAAAAATAATCAGAACTCTAGCTGATTAGTTCGGATATATGAAAAATTAGCGATCAAATAAATTTTCAAGTAAGCTTATTTGATCTCTAACTTATTTGATCGCTAATTTTTCATATATCCGAACTGATCAGATAGAGTTCTGATTATTTTTCATTCATATATTTAAAAAGAAAAATTAAAAATTCTATGCTAGCATTTCTCATTACCACTTTTTGAAATCATTGCTCCTACGTCAACAAAATGTCTACGCAAAAACTTTATTTATAAGCGTAGCGAAGTACGCCGGGCCGTCCTAGTTTAAATTATTCTTTGTAAATTTTTTTTTTCCAAATTTTGGGTTTTGATTTTTTTTTTGGAAAAACCTGAATAACTTGGTGCAACCTGCATCAAGTTTCGTGTTTTTTAACTTAAAAGATAGAGAAATGAATTTATTAGAGGTTCCAAGCAATTAAAAAATTTTACAATTATTGTTTGCTTAAAATTTATGGCGTTGAATATGGAAAAATTTGAAAAACTGTAAATTTTTAATTTTTTTTCAACTTTTTTCGAGTGTAACTTCCAGAATACTAAATAGATTTTTACGAAAAATAGCTCAAAATGTTTGTTAGCATTTTTACTATGCACTTGTTTTATTAATATATTGAATTTGTTTGTTTTGTAAAATATGAAATCCAAAAACTGGAATAACCCTTTTTTCACCGAAAAAAAATGGTTTTTCACGAAAATCTCAAAAACAATAGGTAACCTAAACTAGGTAACCAATGCAAAATGCAATTGATAAAAAGGAGCGAAGCAAGCAATTTTCCTAATTTTCCCATTGAAAGTCTATGAGAACCGTTTTTCGGTGATTATTCCTCCGTGGTATGTTTAATTTTCAATATTTTTTTTTTGTAAACCATCTATGGTTAGATGTCGTCTTACATTCAAAATTTCATTTTGATGTCTTTAATAGTTTGGGAGGAGTATGCGGACAATCGAATATCCGAATCGGGGAAAAATGGAGCTCCAAAAAAAGAATATGACATTCGTACTCAACAGGTCAAAATCCATAAGAAAAGTTGGGTTTTATTTAGGGAGATTTTTCTTGTAAACTAGTGATCGGCTGATAAGTTTTTGAGTTATTACCAAAAACGTTGATTTGTTTCTCTGCTTACCCCCACCCATCCCTGCCCACTTAACTACGAACATTACAAAAGACAAAATTTGAAAAAATTCACGGTTATAAGAAATGTTGTAAAGATTGCGAATTATATTCTCAATTTCAATAAAAAAACCAACAACAAAAATCGAAATAGTTGCCGGGCAATGTTTAATATTTTCGCTCGATGACCGATATCAACAACAACATGCCAGCCATTAGTTGCAATACCGGCCATATTGCCGAAATATACGGATATATTGCCGGGCAATACGAAAATATTGCCGATAATGTTTTCGAATTTGGGCAATGATTGCCAGCCACACATTACCGTAAAAAGTTGCTCGTTTACATGCTAGTTTACAAGAGTTTTGTTAAAACATTGCCGGGCAATATTGCCGAAAATATTGCCCGGCAATACGTATTTTTAGTTGATCGTTTACAGGCTCCTTTAGGAAAAAGAACTTAGATCTACGAGTTAGGTACCTTCAAGAATCAGCTTCTAAGAACTTAATGTAAATAAAACTTTATTTCAAAAACATTACTGTTTGTTCCAGTTTATATTATTTATTTTCTAAAGTTAATTAAACTTAGATAATTAAACTTAATTAAACAAAAGCTAAATTGTTGTATCGTTTTCAAACACGCCTCCCACCTTAACAAATAAAACATTGCTATATGTAATCCCTAATTTATAAATAACATATATAGTCACGTCAGCCCTATCTTATCTGGAACAAAAAATTGTTCTCAAAGTCTGACTTTATATTTATTTTTATATTACCATTTCCAGCTGAAGTAATAGAATTAAAGAAAAAAAACAAAATACTGATAGCGAAATTATTTCCAGACATTCTTTTTCTTTTTATTATTTTATAACATAATAATAATTTTTTACTTAATTTAATTGAATTTTTTTTTCTTTTTTCGTTAAAAATTATTTCAAATTTTATTCAGTTTCAATTCAAACGTTCATTCGGTCATGATCGTTCGACTTAAAAAATAAAATTAAATAATAGTATTTTTTAAGATTTGTGCATTGAATATGTATATCGTCGTCATCTTTTGTTTATTCTTAAAGTTTGAATGACTAATACTTTCCGCGGAATAAACTTAAACCAAATATTTTTTTAATAATAACACGGGTCAGATTAAAAAGTTATTGTATTAAATTATAATTATTTGTGATAACACTACGATAATAAATTGATTTATATTTAGTTAATGTTGATATTTTTGTTAAAAATAAAATTTGTTTACTAATTTACTCGTTGATTCAGTAGAAACTGAAAAAAAATATTTAAGATTAAAACAAGTTCTGTAAAGTGTTTTTGTTTTGTGTAATTTAACAGTTGCAAGTTATTGGAGTTTTTTAAGTGAGCTTATAGACAAAATTTCTAATACTATACAAATAGTAGAAAAGGTATAATTAATGTTTTCTTAAAAACTAAAAAACAGAACAAAAATTATCGTTATCACTTTCACGCAATGTAAATTATTAGATAACAAATAAATAAGATAACACAATTTTATGTTTTTATGAAACTCAAAACTAAACATTAACTGTTTAATCATCATCATGTAAACTACTTACGGTTTAGCAAAATTACAGAATAATTTATAATTATTCTATTGTAAAATGAAACAAAGAATTATGTACTGGTACATGCTCCAATTTTTTCCAATACTTTGTTTATTTAGTTGTTTTGTTTGTTTATAACTAAAAAGTGAATGTCTTGTTATTAACTTGATCGCAGGTGCTTCATACGATTGATATATACAAACATTTTACTAAAATATAAGAAATAATCAAAGAATTAGAAAACATTAGATTGTAATGTTGAAAAGTTATGGTTTTATTAATTTCATTTTAAAAGAAATTAAGAAATGTTAATATGATAAAGTGGTATTGGAATGTTGTTCCATATATTAATGATATGTGTGGGTTATTTTTGTTATGAAATCTTAAGATATGACCTTCAAACAAATAAAACTCTAGCTTCATATATAGTAAAAATAAGCTATTAAAAACCATTAAACTAATGAATAATGAATACACTGAGCACATATATACTAGGAGAATAAAAAGTGAAGTAAACGCAAAAATACGAGTAATGCACAATGCAAATATATCCACAACTAATTTTTGTGTGTTTTGGTTTATTGCTTTTCTGCCTTGCCATTATTATTCTCGAGCAAATAATACAATTTAATATTAGATTTAAAAAAAAGTCCGAGCGGCAGGATGTCCGTTAGAAATAGGTAGATTTCGAGATCAGACAGTTTTGTGTACAAGTAGAATCTGATGTTTCAGATTAGTTTAAACAAAACAAACTAATTACAAACAGGTATCGAACAAATTTTAAAAAGTCCGAGCGGCAGGATATCCGCTAGAAATAGGTGGATTTCGAGATCAGACAATTTTGTGTACAAGTACAATCTGATGTATCTGATTAGTTTAAACAAAACAAACTAATTACAAACAGATATCGAACAAATTTTAAAAAGAAAATTAGCTACACATAAGCAAAACTATATCTATGCAATTTTGCAACAAACAAAAATCAAATCTACCACAGAACATATGTGTGACAATGTATGACACTATATATGAAAAACACACGATAAAGCTTCTCTATTTCATATGTCGTGCAATTACTGCAAAATATCAAAATAGTCTATTTCTAAGAAAAAAAATTAATTTCTTCTATTCATATCGTTTTATTTTTTGTTCATTGATAGTTATAAGGTTTTTGCAAATTGTTGTTGTTGGGGATTGTTGCAAACTTTTTTGTTGAAGCCGACAAGTCTAAAACCTCTAACTGCAGAGGTTTATATATAAAAGAAGCGGATTAAAATGTTTCCACAGATTCTAAATTTATGAGGTTTTTAAAAATATTAGTATCCAAACGGCCGAAAACAACTATTTTTCCTAGTAGAATCCTCTAGTTTCTTAACCATGAGCTGATTTAATAAAACACACATTTTTAGAAACATGTTTTTATCTGGCTTTACAAATACGACCGTGAGAGTTTTGCAAACTTTTTTGTTGGAGACTCTCACTCAGGAACCTCTAATTTGAGAGGTCTATTTTTAAAAGAAATTAATAAAAAAGATTCCAAAGATTCTAAATTTATGAAGTTTTAAAAAATATTAGTATATCCAAACGGCCGTTATAAAGGATTTAAAAAACCAACTTTTTTTCTAGTATAAAGTCTGTAGTTTCTTAACCATGTGTCGGATTTTGCTGAATTAAGAAACTTGTCCAAGATATTCATAAAACACACATTTTAAAAAAAGACACATTTTAACATTAATAAAACACACATAATAAAACACACATTTTTGATCTGGCTATACAAATACGACCGTGAGAGTGCCGGTTGTTTCAAACGCATTTTGTGTTTTACAATCTTTTTTGTTGGAGCCGCTCAGGAACCTCTAACTGCAGAGGTCTATTTTTTAGAAGAAATTGATAAAAAAGATTCCAAAGATTCTAAAATTATGATGTTTTTAAAAATATTAGTATCTAAACAGCCGTTATAACTGATCTAAAAAACAAACTTTTTTTCTAATATAAAGCCTCTAGTTTCTTAACCATGAGTCAGATTTTGCTGATTTGCGAACTTGTCCAAGATATTAATAAGACACACATATTTTTAGAAAAGGTTTTTTGATCTGGCTCTACAAATGCGACCGTGAGAGTGCCGGTTGTTTCAAAAAAAATTTTGTTTTTGCAAACTTTTTTGTTGGAGCCGCTCACTCAGGAACCTCTAACTGCAGAGGTCTATCTTTAGAATAAATTGATAAAAATGATTCCAGAGATTCTATATTTGTTAATTTTCTTAAACATTAGCATCCAAACGGCCGTTATAACGGTTTTAAAAATTCAATTTTTCTTAGTGAAAAGCCTCAACTTTCTTTACTACGTGTTGGATTTTGCTGATTCACGAACTTGTTCAAGATATTAATAAGACACATATGTACAGAAAAGTTTTTTCATCTTGCTCAACAAATGCGACCGTGAGAGTGCTGGTTGTTTTCGTTATATCTCACATCGTTTATATATATATATATATATATATATATATATATATATATATATATATATATATATATATATATATATATATATATATATATATATATACATATATATATATATATATATATATATATATATATATATATATATATATATATATATATATATATATTAGGGTGTCCCAAGACATAGAGAACAAAAATTTTTTTGCAAAATTTTATACGCATACCCGCTAAATTTTTTCCAATTAACCTTAAAAACTTAAATTAAAAGTTTTACTGCGATTGGATGACGATAACCCGTGCCGACTTGAAGTTGAACTTTAACATACGAGCTTTTGCTACGATTACTGTGCAATTATTTGAGAAATTATTTTACTCTCATTAAATAAAACGCCAATTAGAAAAAGATATTACTTCGGTCTGAAAGTCCTAAGTATTACATTCTCGAGCCAAAAATGAAATTCTTACCCCATTTATCGACGTTTTAGGACTTACTGCTTCCAAAAAACACTGTATGTCTGTCTGCCGTCACAACCGACGAAATCTAGAAAACCGCTGGAAGGGATCTCAAAAATTTTTGTTTCTTAAAATAGGATTACTCAATTGTAACAGCCAAAATGACGATGTGTTCAATAGCTGTACGGGAAGTGAGTCAAAAAAAATCGTCAAGTATGTCAAAACAAGGAAATATGCCTATTTTTTGCTTAAAAACGTTCATTTTAAGTGATTGCGTATAGGAACATTGAATTTGGAGAAATTTTGATGGTCGGTATTGGTATGTGAAACCAAAATCTAGATTATTGCATTATAAGTTTGTCAAAAAAATGTTGTCAAGTGTGTCAAAAGAATGATTTTCATTTTACTTAATTTTTTGGAACAATATGAAATTAATTATTTGTTTGACATGAAATGTTATCGAACACGAAATTGGACATGGAAATTTTCGATTTTGTAATAATTTTTGGAATATTTTAAAAATTTTTGATTTTTGAAAAAAGTTTCAATCTTTGATTTTGTAATAATTTTTGGAATGTTTTTAGAACATTAAAAAAATTAATTTATGATCTTTTATAATTTTCCGGCACTTATTAATATTTCGTGTTAGTTTTGTAATAAATTTCTAAACAGAAATAAAAAAATATTTATACTTTAACAAAGAGTATTATGTTTGATATACATCGCTGCCCAAAACTAAAAGCAATGTCCTCATAAAAGTTTTTTGCCGAAAACTATATCAAAATCTTTAATCCAGACCGAAGTCTTGATATCTCAGAGCTTGAGATTTCAGTCCCTCCATATTTTAATATTATTTTTAATTACAACAACTATTACTAAGTATATTTTCTTTTCAATGTTTGCTGTTCACAGTCCGGATATAACATCTTGTGCTTTTGTACGCAACATAACAAATATTGCCTCAATTGTAATTAAACAATGAAAGTCCTGCATTAATTAGACCGCTCTTTCAGCTGTATCTGAACGATACACCTGAAATGCTTTAAGCATTGATATCTCCTCTTTAATTATTATTTCTATTATCATTTAATCTACTTTTAATTTATCAATTTTGGAAACAGGCACCATTCCACCTTTTCTCTATAGCATTCTATTTTATGATGATCAACTTTTTGCCAATGATCTCTAATTTTTTGAAAAAGTGGAATGTCCGGGCTTATTATAGGCACTTGTTTTATTTTCACTTCAAAAAGACTTTTTAACACCAGCTCGTACATGTGATGGTTGCAAGCGAAAATAAGTTTTTCTATGTTGATTTTTTTCAACGCGCACACATACGATGTGTATTCGAAGCAGTTATAGTATCACAGCAAAGAATTTGCACTTTGTCTTGAGTTTTCAGTCTAAAATAACATTCCAAGCGTGTCTATAGAATTATTCAGTTTTGGCACAAAAATTGTTCTTTGTTTTCGTATGAAATGTATTATATTAAAAAACAATATATTATACAACAATACTATACGAGAGCTTGTCCATTTGAAGGAAGTTTTGGGTTACCTTTTATGTATATTTTTTGTTTAGAACTACCTAGTTCGACGGACATATTTATTTTTCAAGAAAAATTCGTATAACCGACAAGACATTTAGAAATTATAAGCACATCAAAACAGGTATGCGCGCTAAAGTACACAATTAAGTATTGAGATGTTTAGGTCCAAGTCGGCACGGGTTACTGTTATTTAAATTGCATGAAATTTTTTTTACAGTTGTTTTGACATAAAAGAAAAAAAATTAAAGGGTATGCGTTAAAAAAAAACAATTTTAATTTTTCTGGGACACCCTAATATATATATATATATATATATATATATATATATATATATATATATATATATATATATATATATATATATATATATATATATATATATATATATATATATATATATATATATAAATATATATATACTTTTTTCCGATTTTCCGTATCCGCTTATCATAAATAGTCGTTTGGCACCAAAAATTTTCCGAAATTTCGAGATGAGGCACATTGCAATAGGTAGATTTTTATATGAAATCTACCTTAAATTACGGGCGTCAATGATATTGTGGCGCTGAATAGTATATTATGCATTGCATTAAGTGAGTGGAATGGTAAATTATTGCTCGAACAAACAAATTGCCACACGAGTAAGATAACCCAGTGAGAACAGTAATCGATATTTACGCATGAAATGCATGCGATATTTTTCCCGCGTAATTATTTTCTAGTTATTTTGGTAAAGATTTTAGTAGCTTTGTGATTCGTTATTCAAAATTATTAGATCTAGCCTTTCTTACAAAATCGGAAATTGTGAAAGAAATTGTTTTTCGTTTGTTTATAAATATCCGGCTAGAATGCCCTTTGATAGTGACCGTCATTTGTTTTATTTTACTTAATTATTTAAATACATAATAAAAAAAGCAAAAAAATGTTAAATTATTTTAAAATATTATCAGGAATAGAATGTAGCTATAGAGAATGTATCTATCAGGAATATAATGTAAAATTCCTATGTAGCTCCTTTTATTTTACCTTGAGTTAGTTTTAAAACGTATTTACTAGGGTATCCAATGTCGATTATCGAGTACCCGGGTACCCGGGTATTTTTGGCTTTTTTTAACATACTCGACTGGCATACTCGACGGGTATCTCAATTAACTACCCGGGTAATTCTATAGACTATAAAATTTTGATTTTCAACAAAGAATTAATGTTAAGAAAGCTTGAATTAATATTAATTGGGACGTAGAACCTAAGACTTTTTAAAACTTAATGGAACCTAGGTCTTAAGATGATTCTATGTGTTGTTGTGACTCATATTGTAAGTCCTATTACACAACACATTTTATTAAAAAATTTATTAGTCAGAAGTATGTAAATTCACTCAAATCACTCGCCTAGTAAACAGCATTTGGGAAATAAGCTAAATTTTATTCTTTTCAAGCAAAATCTTGTACCTGTGCGTCTGAAATTGTAAGGAAATACATACATAATTTGTTGTTAAGGATATTGAACAGAATGACAAAAATGATCGCAGAAGATGGCTGATAATGTTGATGGTGTCTCATCACACACCTTTTCAACAAATGCTGGTGTTCCACAAAGTTCCGCTTTATCACCTACTCTTTTTCTTCTCTACATCAATGACTTGCTAGATTCAACAGTTAATCCCATCAATAGTTTTGCTGATGATAGCACGCTTCTTGCGTCTCATGAAATGCTAAATCCTTATGCACCAGCAACATTTAATATCGCTAGATCAAATTTGATAGAGTCATTAAATATTGATTTAAAACCAATCTTGGATTGAGGTGTTGCTAACAGTGTTGAATTCAACACGAGTAAAACTCAAGTTTGCCATTCCTCTAGGTTATCAGCACCTAATCCGTTTTCATTAAAGTTTGATTCAAATGATCTTAAAGAGAAAGAATCTATTAGACTTCTAGGAGTTGAGATTGAAAATAATATGAAATGAAATTCTCATATTTTCAGCCTAGCTAAGAACGCTGTTCAAAAATTGGGGTTTTTGGGTCGTTGTCGTAAGGTTTTTAATAGCCAGCAGCTTCTTTTAATATATAAGTCATTTGTTCGTCCTTGCATGGAGTATTGTGCTCACATATGGGGTGGCGCCTACGTAAGTTGTTTGAAATGTCTTGATTCTATACAGCGGAGAGCTATTAAATTGATCGGCAATTTAAATCTTACTAACGAGCTTGATTCCTTGCAACATAGAAGAGATGTTGCTGATTTGACGGTATTTTATAAATACATTATGCATGAACGGGCGTCTGCGGGGATCAAATCGATTTTGCCTGAACCAGTTAACTTTACGCGTCACACTAAAGCAACAATAGCAGCCCATCCTTTTACAGTTCGAGAAACAAGGTGTAGAACGGTAGCTTTTCAACGTGATTTTTTTAACAGAGTCTCACGTCTTTGGAATACCTTACCGGCGTGGGTTTTTCCTGATAATTTTAACTCTCAAAAGTTTAAAATCAACGTTAATAAATTCCTCAAAGAAAATTAATAAATACTCTTGAGCCCTAGCTCTCCAGTTAGCATGGTATCTTCGGATATGGAAAGCAGTTAATCTATAATTTATTATGGTTAACACTAAACATGCCTACCTTTGAATAAAAAAAAAATATGGCAATGATCATTGTTTATTGCAAATGGCATGAATCAGTAGGGCTATGATTAAGGAGAATTTGTATCAACTCATATTGAAAGAGGAAATACTGAAATAGCATCTTTTGTTTTTCCTTATTTTGTTTCACACAAATGAAATTATGCATCAATAATGATGCGAAAACCAATATTATATGATTTTTAACACTGCCTGTTAAATAATAGTAATTTAATCAATAAGTGTTTAGTGACATAGTTTATTCTCAAACAAAAGTTTAAAATTTGAGCGAGGTACGAGCGAAACAAACAAATTTCATAAAGAATACTGTCAAAATTCTGTTTGGCATACGCATTTCTATACAATTGAATCACTGGATTGCATGTCAAGGAACTAAGACAGATTTATTTCAAATGCGTGCCAGCCCAGCCATTGAAAATTGTTATGTCAATGGCAAAATCAATGTTTAGTGTTTTTATTTTTTTTCATCAAATAGTAAAAATTTAAAACATTTTGTAATTTAGTTCAATCTTTTCCGCATCATTAGAGTAGTTTTCGCCATACGATTAGTTTTTCGACATGTCAGTTAACTTAAAGAGACAAATGCTCCAATAGTAAAGGTAGTACAATGGTATTGTGACAAAAGAAGCTTATATCTATAAGAGAAGTGTTTTAACATTTTTTAAACAAAACAAAATGTTTTCTCAATATTAATACAGTTACAAAACTAAAGAACTCCAATGTCTTCATCTTGGCCTGCAGGTGTTCTCATAAAAGAATTTAAACCTAAGCCAAGTAATCGTCCTTTTTTAAGGATTCCGGGTTCAATCACAACAGCAAAATAATTAAAACTGCTAAGAATACTCCATCAATGCTGTCTTCATCACCTGTGAAACTTTCTACTGAATTGATTATCTATTTTCAAAATGTACGTGGCATGGCTTCAAAATCATCATCTTTTTCCAGATTTCTTAATTCAACAAATTTTCCAATCTATGTATTAATTGAAACTTGGTTTCATAAGGGGATTTATTCTCAAGAATTTTTTACGCATAACTACAATGTTTATCGCTGTGATAGATCATCGTTGAATAGTCATAAAAATACTGGAGGGGGAGTATTAATTGCAGTTCAATCGTCTCTTCAAAATGAAATTATCGATATTGAAACCGAATATAATACAACTGAGCTGCTTTGTGTATCAGTAACTATTTCACAAGTAACATTTTTGATAATTGTTTTATATATACCACCAGGGATGTCAGTCGATGTCTACATTAAATATTATGAATGTATCCATAGTATTGTTGATAAAAGAAGCATATGTGATAAAATTATCTTATTAGGTGATTTTAACCTGCCGAATATTAAATGGGAATCTACAGCTGATGGTGATTTTTTACTACCTGTAAATGTAAAATCAGTCATCGATTACACATGTATTGATTCATTATTAGCATGTGATTTGAATCAAATTAACAGTATTTGTAATATTAATGGAAAATTTTTAGATTTAATTTTTACGAATGACTGTAATTTGCTATCATTGGAAGAATCCATTACTCCATTTGTAGTTAATGACAGTCACCATAAACCGTATGAAATTGCAATTAAAGATGATGCTTTTTTACCTGTTAATCAATTTGTCAATGAGCTACCTTCTTATAATTTTAATAGAATTGATGGTGAAGGCTTAAATTTGTATCTCAACACTTTTGATTGGGATTTTATTCTTTCTAACAATTCAATCGATTCAGATGTTGAAATTTTTGACAAAATAGTTATGAATGGTTGTACCCAATACATTCCTCTCATTAAAAAGGAAAAGAACAACTTTCCTCCTTGGTTTGACAAAAATCTAATTAATTTGAGGAATCGCAAAAATAAGGCACGTAAAAAATTTAAGGAAACCAAATCACCTAACGATAAAGATATTGTACGGAATCTGCAGGCTGAGTTTGATAAAAAATATTCTATTAACTATGATAGATACATATCTAATGTAGAGGAGGTTATTAGGGACAAACCCAAAAAATTCTGGGAATTTGTCAATTTAAAACGTAAGACCTCTGGCCTACCAACAACCATGTGTCTAGAGTCCGAAAAATCTTCTGATATCCAAGGCATCTGTAACTTATTTCAGAAATTCTTCCAAAGCGTATTCGTAAGTGAAAGTACGACTTTTGATGGCGATTATGATGACTCATGTAATGTACCATCTTTTTGCTCTCCGATAATTAGTATGGAGGACATTATGTTTGCCTTGAACTCGTTTAAAGAAGGTTCAGGTCCAGATGGCATACCGACTAAAATGTTGAAATTATGTGCTAGTTCATTTGCACGTCCGCTCTCTTTCTTATATAATAAATCGCTGAATCTTGGTGTATTTTTCTCGAAATGGAAAATATCACATATAGTTCCTGTTTACAAAAATGGTAGTAGATGTCAAATATCTAATTATAGAGGAATTTCAATACTCTCTGCATTACCCAAGCTGTTTGAATCTATTGTTTGTGATTATCTGTTTTTTAAATGCAAAGAATATATAACCGTTGATCAACATGGTTTTTTTAAGGGCAGGACTACTTCAACGAATTTAGTAGAGTTTGTTAACTCTACAGTAAATGTTCTTGAAAATGAAGGTCAAGTTGATGTTGTATTCACTGACTTTAAGAAGGCTTTTGATACGATTCAACATAAAATCATCTTATCAAAACTACCTCATTTCGGATTCAATTCCGTGTTAATTAAATGGATATGTTCCTATTTGACTGGCCGAGTTCAATATGTGTTGATTGATGGCAAGAAATCGGATTATATATATGTTCATTCTGGAGTTCCTCAGGGTTCCCATTTAGGACCCCTCTTATTCATATTATTTATTAATGATTTATCTAACATCATTGAGTTTTGTCATTTTCTTTTGTATGCTGATGATTTAAAAATTTATCGTGTCATTGAGACGGCAGCTGACTTTTTTCACTTACAATTAGATATTCATAATATAAGCAAATGGTGCAATGAAAATAAACTATATTTGAATGGTAAAAAATGTAAAATTCTATCACTCTATAAGAAGCTGAATCCTCAAATCTTTGAATATCAAATACTAGGTGATTCGCTAACTAGAGTTTCTGAAGTAATTGATTTAGGAGTTACATTTACAAAAAATCTAACATTCAATTTACACATTGATCGTATTACTGCCAAAGCATCATCAATGCTTGGATTTATCAAAAGAGCGGCTAAAGATTTTCATGATACGAAAACAATTGTACTACTTTATAATTCTTTCGTTCGTTCTAACTTAGAATATGCCTCAATGATCTGGTCACCCTATGCTGATATCCATATAAATAGAATCGAAGCAATACAAAAGAAATTTTTAATCTAGGAAATTTAAACTTTGTGCTTTCGATCCCAAACTCCAATTTTACGAAAACGTTCGTAACCTCCCCTGCTATGATACTCTATGTAAATTGGCTAATTTGGAACCACTTAGTTTACGAAGAGATTTTGCAGGTGCAACCTTTATAGCTGGTCTTTTAAGCAATAAGATCATGTCTCCTAGCTTATTGTCCGAGATAAATTTCTATGTCCCATCGAAAACTATTAGATCCCGTGATATTTTATATATTGAGTTTCATCGAACCAAGTATGGTTCAAATTCACCAATAACGGTTATGTCAAATGCGTTCAACATGTATTACCATTTGTTTGATTTTGATATGAAATCGGATAAATTTAAGCGCTCACTAAAACTCAGTTTTAACGAATAAAAAACAGGTATTGAATTTCTTAATTAAATTATATACTCATGATACTCATTTATTTTATATAATTATATGTGTTTGTATTTTTGCTTTAGTATTGATTTTACTTAGGTTTACATATATGTATGAAGATTTATATTTTTAATTTTTTAGCTGTTTTTTAGTGTAGTAAAATTTAAAATTTTCTTTTTGTTATTTTTCTTTAATTAATGTATTAGTTATTTACAATAATTAGGGATATAGTATCCTGTAGATTTGTTTCCAAATAAATAAATAAATAAATAAATAAATAAATAAATGTGAATTTCGAAGCCGTATATTTTTCAACCGGTTGCAGGAATTTGTATCTTGAGCGTTGCAAAAACGATAAACTATCACGCGCTTTTTAACGATTGAAAATTAAAATAAGCTATACATGAGCAATCTCAGTATCGTGGATTTAAAATTCACGCTGGCTACCGAACGTGGAGTCATGACCCGATTTGAAGTTGAGAAGCACTAAAGAGGGAGTTCAGGAGCAACGTTTCAGAACATTTTCAAATTCAAACTTTGTTTGTTTAGTTAGCATAGTTAACATTATCTGAATCAAATTCTTACAATCAGAGGTGGAACTTGTTCTAAATTTAATACGGCTTAACATGACCTATGTCTTCGCTTACCTCCAGTCATTGATAGTATATTTGTTTTTTTTCGTGTTTTTTTACAAGGTGCTTCCATGGGATGTGCTCCTCAATCCTCCTTTTTCTTGTTTTACTTAGTCTTAGGAGCGAATTTTTGTTAGATTGTTGACTATCATGTATCTTAGGTGTATGGAATAATCACATAAATCTAACCTCTTCCATGCTTCCATATAGTATTTGTAGAGCTTTAGCAGGGAGGAACCACTATTTTGTCACAGGAGCTGGGGATGAAGAAGGATATTGATTTGTATTGTTGATGATTGTCGGTATATCCAGCAGTACCACCCGTTCAGGTCCTGAGTCCTCTAGCAGGATGAAGAAGTGTTCTGGCAAATAAGAGTAACCCGACATACATATTTGTACAACTTCTTATTTTGTGTATTATCTCTATCATTCGGTACCACCCTGTGGCTATGGAAATGCCAAATCGAAAAAACTACGTCTGGGGCTCATTTTTTAAGTTTTGAAGCTATATGAAAACTTTAAAAAAGTTTATTATTTCATATCAGAACTAGCTGACTAGACAAACCATCTAGTTGCTGGCTGGCTGTAAAAAATACGTTTGCAACTGTTGGCTTTTTTGTTTTAATGAACAAGTCTTTAAAGAACATTTCAAAAGAATAAATAAAAAATTCAGCCAAAAAAAAAAAATACGCGTCTCTGGGACTGAATAAAAAAGGTACTCCGAAATCGGTACTTTTAATAGATTAAATATTTGAAGGTTAGTTTTAAATGATCCCAGTTTACACTTCTATTACTTATTTGTGGATTTTAATTTTAAGTAATATACTTGGAGCAGTTTATCCTGAGTATAAAGCGGTGTACTAATATTGGGAACATACTTTTGGTTTCAAAAATATCCATTCTGTTATTGTTTTCTACTGTTAATATGTTTCATAAACTTCTGTAAGCTTGCATATTGTTATTCTTCTATCTTAACGTTTTTGTTCGGGTGTAGAATGTAGTCGAAATATTAGTTTTGTTGTATGGAGAGAAATTAACTTTTGATTTATTTTTGATGTGTTTATGTTTGTCCATCGTTTTTGCATTAAACTTTAGCAAACAATATGATTTTGCAAAATTATGCATAGACAAACACCTTTTATCAATAGCAACATTTTATCAATCGTGTACGAAAAATTGGAATTTTTATTTTATGATTTTGATTTCAAAAAGGTGAATTTAAGGTGAAATTCAGTTGAACTTTCGAACAAAATCAAAACGTTCAGCCGTGCGAGCAATATTTTTAAACATGCCAAGCTTGGCACGCGTGCCACATATTTCCGACTGCTTTATCCTCCGACAGAACAGGATGTATTATATAAAATAGGAAGTTTTTTTTCTCAATTAAAACAATAAATCTGCGTTGTTTAAGTTGAGAAAAAAAATTCTATTTTATATAAAAAAAAGTCCAAGCGGAACGTATATCCGCTAGGAATAGGTAGATTTCGAGATCAGACAGTTTTGTGTGCCAGTAGAATCTGATGTATCAGATCAGTTTAAACAACACAAACTAATTACAAACAGATATCGAGCAAATTTTAAAAAGAAAATTAGCTACATATAAGCAAAACTATATCTATCCAATTTTGCAACAAACAAATATGAAATCTACCACAGAACATGTGTGTGACAATTTATGACACAAACCTACGCTATATCATATGTCGTCCAATTACTGCAAAATATCAAAATAGTTTATATTTAAATAGTTTAGTTAACAAGTCAAAAACCTCTAACTGCAGGGATTTATATTTATAAGAAACGGATTAAAATGTTTCCACAGATTCTAAATTTATGAAGTTTTTAAAAATATTAGTACCCAAACGGCCGTTATAACGGATTAAAAAAAACGAATTTTTTTTCTAATATAAAGCCTCTAGTTATTTAACCATGTGTCAGATTTTTCTGATTTACAAACATGTTCAAGATATTAATAAAACACACATGTTTACGGAAGGTTTTTTGATATGGCTCCACAAATGCGACCGTGAGAGTGCCGGTTGATTCAAACGCATTTTGTGTTTTACAAGCTTTTTTGTTGGAGCCGCTCACTCAGAAACCTCCCACTGCAGAGGTCTTTTTTTTGAAAGAAACTAATTAAAAAGGTTTCAAAAATTCTAAATTTATGAAGTTTTTAAAAATATTAGAATTTAAACGGCCGTTATAACGGATCTAAAAAACAGAGTTTTTTTCTAGTATAAAGCCTCTAGTTTCTTAACCATGTGTCGAATTTGGCTGATTAACGAACTTGTTCAAGATATTAATAAAACGCACATTTTTAGACAAGGTTTTTAGATCTGGCTTTACAAATCCGACCATGAGAGTGCCGGATGTTTCAAAAAAAAATTTTTTTTTGCAAACTTTTTTGTTGGAGCCGCTCACTCAAGAGCCTCTAACTGCAGATGTCTATTTTTAAAACAAATTGATAAAAAAGATTCCAAAAATTCTAAATTTGTTAACTTTTTTAAAATATTAGTATCCAAACGGCCGTTATAACGGTTTTAAAAAATCAATTATTTTTAGAAAAACGGCTCTAGTTCCTTAACCACGTGTCGGATTTCGCTGATTCACGAATTTGTCCGAGATATTAATACAACACACATGTACAGAAAATTTTTTTGATCTACCTCAACAAATGCGACCGTGAGAGTGCCGGTCGTTTTCGTTATATATCATATCGTTTATATATATATATATATATATATATATATATATATATATATATATATATATATATATATATATATATATATATATATATATATATATATATATATCAGTGGCGGATTATCATACAAGTTTTAAGGCAACCGCACCAGGGCCCCGCGATTCAGGGGCCCCAAGCATAAGCAAAAAAGAAACTAAAACCAGACAAGTTTGAAATATATTTATTTTCAGACATTAAAATTACATTTTTTCTGTATTTAAGTGTCTATAATTTCATTGAATTTAATTTCGTCCAAAATTTCATTGTCAATAGAAAGAATGGATAAATCGTTCAAACGATCATTACTCATGGTATTACGCAAATAACTTTTGATTAACTTCAGTTTTGAAAATGATCGTTCGCCTATAACATTATCGACAAACATGCATAAAAACATTCGTAATAAAATATCGATATTCGGAAAAGTGGTGGAAAGATTATTATTGAACATTGTTTTATACATCGATTCATAATTTAAATTATCAAATTATCAAGAACATCACAATCTTTAGCACGCTCCCTCATATTGAAAAGAAAAGCCTTTATAATTGGCTTGAACAACGATTTTTCAAGGTGGTGTTTGTGACGTTGAGCAAGTTTGAATATTATTTGCGGTTTGAATATTAGATGAAACAGAATTTAAAAGCTGACAGGCATCATCAAAAATTTTGTTGTAATCTTTATTTTCCAAATCTGTAACTATTAAATCAAACAGTTTTTTGTCACCAAGACAGTTAAATTAGATTTTTGTAATTCTCGATTCACAAAAATAAACTTGGTTAGTACACTTTTCCAGAGGACAAGCATCAAAATATTTTCGAATTGACATAGTTTTTTATCAAACCTGTTACCACCGCTTTGTTATCATCACTGAAGCTTTCCTCATGGAGGAAAGATTTTAAAACACGCAACACTTTTAAATAACAAGAATGTAAAACGTGAACTGATTCGTATCTAGCTGACCATCTCGTTCCAGTTGCTTTCTTTAACATGTATTCGCTATTTTCGGTTAATTGTTCTTGTAATCGATTCCAACCGACTAAATTTAATGAATGAGCAGAGCAAGGGACAAAAATTGCTGTTTCATTTGTTTGACGAATCAATCTTTGTAGGCCACCATAAATACCTACCATATTGTAAGCGTTGTCATATGACTGGCTTCTACAATTATCAATGTTTATTTCGTTTTCAATGTGGAATTTCATAATGATGTGGAATTGCATAATGATTCGATGAATGACCTTCGATTTCAATAAATGAAATAAATCATTCACAAATGGTATTACTTTTAACATATCGAACACAAAAAGACAACTGGTCTGTATGGCTCACATCCTGAGTGGAATCGACACTAAACGAATAATATCGAGACTCTATAATTTCCGAAACAATGTGATTTTTAACATGTTTTATGATTGAGATGAATTCTTGATAGAGATGAATTCTTCACAAATTGTGCTTGAAAGATACGATACTTTTCTTAAAAATATTCCGAATAATAAAAAAAATCATTGGTCAATGTTACATGAAAAGAGTGAACCTTTTCCTTTATTGCCAAAACGAGAAATATGTTCTTGTAAAAAGGGATCAAATTTAGCCAATATTTCAAGAGATCCAAGAAAGTTTCCATTGTGTTTTGATCCTAAAATTTCATCGTGACCACGAAAAGCAAGTCCTCGTGATGCAATTTTAGTTGTATTATTGAAAGATTTCTCGAAAGTAAGTTCATTTTTGATACGCATTTTATATGTAAAATTATTGTTCATGTGATACTTAGACTCTTCATGCTTCGAAATGTGATGAATTATTCCAATTATTGAATCTTTTTAATGAAAATGCTTGCGATTTTCCATTCAAATCACCAAATAAACGCCATACAAAACAAAAAACTGCTTCGACTGACGTGAATAGATTAGCCAATCTCGTTTAATTTTTGTTGCATTTGTGAGTTTTCTATAAAAATGAAACTCAGTGAATTTTCGACCATATTTTCCAGTATTTTTCATTGCATCTATGTTTTGACACGCAAAGGCACCTAAGAAACTAACTGTATAATAGTACTTTATTGTTGAGATGTTTAATGAACTAGCTTATTTTCGATCAAAAGTTTACAATGCGAGCGAGCAATGAGCATTGCAAATTTGTAAGAAAATAAAATTCATTAAACACGAAAGCAATACGACGTTTTACTCTTCCGACAGAGAACATGTTTTAATTTAGAAATAAAATTCATTGATAAAATAAATAAAACGAATGAAGAGGACATCTTTATAGTAAATGAGGACGAGGACCTTCTTGCTCCAAAGGAAGACAGTCCTACCGAAAAGAGGACACAAAATAATCTATGGGCTGATCACTATACAAAACTAGTCGATCAAATTAAGCATGAAGTGAAACTCGACCATAACATTGAGTTAATTGAGAATACAACAGGTGAAAAACTTGTACTTGTTGACAGCCAATGTTATGAAACATATACAGCTAAAAAAAATCATGTAAAAAACCCCGCCTTTATTGAAATGCAACTAATTGTCCAAATTTCAAAGGAATCGATCCAGTACTTAAGAAGATTACCTATTTTGAACAAACGAACATTTACATTTTTATTTATATAGAAGAAGATAGGTAGAAGAATATTTATTGAAATTCTATTAAAAGTTTATTGCAACATATATTATAAAGACATATTTATAAAGATTAGATAAAATTGTTTGTGTGTTTTTTTACTGAAAATAATAATTAAAAGTATTCTTTTTACTAATTGAAATAAAATAAATCTGACTAAAGTCTAATTTAAATATTTTGTTTATATTTATTTCAATAACTTTTCTAAAAAAAGTGTTACAGTTATTCTATTTTCTAGAGTGTCGGTATTACACCGATAACGTGAAAAAGTTTGCCAGTATTGGCAAAACGGAAATTTTGGAAGCGCTACTCTCGATGTAAATATGTTATTGATTACTTTCATTTTGAAAAGTTATCGTTCAGCTGGGAACGGTAACGGTAACAGTATTGACTCGAGCCTAATTTCATAGAAAAAAAAATAATCAAAAATCTTTACAAACAATCTTTACAACAATCCTTACAACAATCGAATCAACGCTTGAAAACCGCCACTAATTCCGGCCATATTGTTTGCGTTGTCATATGACTGTCTCTGCAATTTTGTATGTCAATTTTGTTTTCTTCGTGGAATTTTTAAACGATGCCAAAAAGATACTCTTATGTTTGACCCTCAATTGGAATAAAAGCAACTAATCGTTCATTGATTTTACCATCTTTTACATATCGAATGCAAAAAGCCAATTAATCCGAATGACTTACATCCAGAGTGGAGTCAACACTAATCGAATAATAAACTGCGTCAATGACGTCGGCTGCAATACGATTTTTGATTTCTTGCCCCATGGTGGTAATAAATTCGTCACATATTGTGCTTGAGAGGTACGACGTTCTTCATAAAAATATCCCAATAACAATCACTTTTATCATTTCATTAAGTTTGCTTCAGATGTCGCATACCTTTTCCTTTGTTGCCAAATTTATCACTATGCTCTTTTAAGAAAGGATCAAATTTAGCCAAAAGATCAAGAGCTCCAAGAAAGTTGCCATTGTGATTCGAGCCCAGAGTTTCATCACTCTCGGAAGTTCGGAATTAAAACTTTTGTTTTTTATTTATTTTCTTTATAAATTATATATCTTTATTTAAAATATTCGAATAGATTATTGCTTTTAGATTCCAAAATAGAGAAATCGAAAATTTTATTTGGAATTATTTATTTGAGAATCTGAGAAAACAATGGAACCCATAGTTAAAAACTGCTGCAAGCGAGTATCGTTTGAACTAGAGAATCAATTCATGATACACATTGTATATACTCTATTTCAGAGATTTTTTAAGGGTGTAATTGTTATCGTTTTTCGCAGTTCTGATTTCAGACATGCAGTTTTGAATCATCAAAAAATCAGTTCGGTTTTTTAGCCATCAAAATGAATTGTTGAAAATACTTTAATTTACTAGGGTTTTTTTCGAAGTTGATGACCGTTTTATTTAGTAATCAATTTTGGAAAATGAGGATAAAGGGCCCCCAAAAATTTACCCGCACCAGGGCCCCCTGAACTCTTAATCCGCCACTGATATATATATATATATATATATATATATATATATATATATATATATATATATATATATATATATATATATATATATATATTTATATATATATATATATATATTATATATATATATATATATATATATATATATATATATATATATATATATATATATATATATATATATATATATATATATATGTATATATATATATATATATATATATATATATATATATATATATATATATATATATATATATATATATATATATATATATATATATATATATATATATACTAGGTCATTCAATAAGTCCGTAGGATGACACATAGATGGCGTTACTAGAATTTTTTCCATATGATTTTTATTTAGTACTAACCTTCAAACGATACGTGTATAAATTTGACAGCAATCTGGCTATTTATTCGTGAGTTATAGCATTTTGTGTGAAGCAACTTTTGTTTTTGAAAAAAATGGAAAAAAGTGAATTTCGAATTTTAATAAAGCATTGCTTTTTGATGAAAAAAAATACAGTGGAAACCAAACAATGGCTTGATAAACATTATCCAAACTCTGCTTCATCGAGACAAATGGTAGAGAAGTGGATGGCTGAATTTAAATGTGGTCGTACCAGCACAAAAGATGCAGAGCGCAGTGGACGCCCAAATGAGGCTGTTATTCCAGAAAACATAAAAAAAATCCACAAATTGGTTATGAACGATCGCAAATTGAAGGTGCACGAAATAGCTGACATTGTAAAGGTAGCAGATGGTAGTGTTTTTACCATTTTACATGAACATTTGGGTATGCGAAAGCTCTGTGCAAATTGGGTGCCGCG
>OY856187.1:317505569-317558108 GCA_963693315.1 Diogma glabrata | reverse complement strand
CAGATTTTTGAGTTAAAATTGCGAGTTATGGTCAAAACCTGGTCGTAACTCGTAATACATCGTTAAAACGTTAAATGAACATTTTCTCTGTTGTACCATCTTGAATGTGTTAAGTTGCAGTGAACATAACTATTCGGCATCCATGGTTTATCTTCATTCAGTTTTATGCCAAAGTACTGAAGGTATGCAGTTCGTATATATGGAGTGATTTTTTTAGCAGGATGTATTATGCAAATTCCACAAATAAAACAAAATGAATTTGGACTATTTTTACACTTGAAACTTCTTGATAAACCATTTAAACAGATTTAACTTTACACTTTACTATTTTAAAAGAATTCGTAACTGATGTTTGAGAACGACTGAACTTGAAAAATATTATTTACGATGCGGCAAAAAAAAAGAAAAAATACATAAACGCGGTTGAAATAAGGAAAACTCAAAATAGCTCGCAGCTTTTATTCGAAAATCTATATAACAACTTATATATAAATCAATTATGTTGAAGAATTTAAATTATTCTTAGTGAAAAATTTTTTTTTCCAAATTTTTAGTTTTGCCTTTTTTGGAAAAACCTAAATAACTTGATGCAACCTGCACCGAAATTCGTGTTTTTTAACTTAAAAGAAAGGGAACTGAATTTACCACTGGCTCCAAGAAATTAAAAAATTTACAATCATTGTTTGTTCAAAATTTATGGCGTTGAATATGGAACAATTTTTAAAAAACTTAAATTTTTGATTTTTTATCAACTTTTTTCGAGTGTAATTTTCAGAATCCTTGATGGATTTTTACAAAAAAAGCTCAAAATGTTTGTTAGCATCTTTACTATGCACATTGAATTTGTTTGTTTTGTAAAATATGCAATCCAAAAACCGGGAAAACCATTTTTTCACCGAAAAAATTGGTTTATTGCGAATATCTCAAAAACAAGAGCTAACCTAAAAAAATTAATATGATATTCGTGTTCAGCAGGTCAAAATCCACAAGAAAAGTTGGGTTTTAGTCAGGGAGCATAGATATGCTCGTAACTTTTTTCCTTATTTTCTCTTTCTTCGCGTGACGTCACTAGGTGCCAAATATAACCAATTTTATATTTTGTTGTTGTTAGTTCTACTTGTAAAATATCACGCAGTGACGTCATACAAATGAAAGAGTGAGAAAAAAACGAGCTGTCAAGCATATCTAATTAGGGAGACAAAAAAAGATCAAAATTTGTAAGCTAGTGTAATTTATTTTAATAAATTATTGTAATATAATCCAAAAAACATTATTATATTTTGTTTATATTTTATTACGTGTGTAAAAAAGATGAGTGTAAACAGTCATCTTCGAATAAAATATATACAAAAAATAAGATTGTTTTGTGAATTATATTAACAATAGTTTATTAATATAAATTATATTGATTTTATTTAAATTACAACAACTTGGAAACTAAAACTCAAATATGTTACATTTATTTTTTAATAAATAAAAGTCTATTTTAAAAACATAAATAGAATTTTAAAAAACTTGCATTCTTGTCCTTCTGTTATTAAGAAACACCGCCCTTAGAGCAATCTTAATTTAAATTGATAACTGATAAGAATTAAGACTTGATTCTGTTTTTTTTGTACTCTACATAAAACCACTGACAATTAAGCCGTTCACTAACAATACCAGTTTAAGTACATACGTGCTAAAAATCAAAGTAACAATAAACGGAACCAATTCTAATTTTGAATGACTTTCCTCTTTGAAATTAACTGACCTGAACCTTAATCAATCATTAAGTTTAAAGATTTAGATTTTAATTCAATTTGAAAGTAAAAGCTCAAAATAATAAATTTAACATAATAATTGTTATAACTTTCACTATTTTGATATACTGTTTGTTACACAATGGATATCAATTTTGTTGTAAAGATAAAAAAATTAAATAATAGTTTAAGTGCCCTTGTACGAGTTGAGTTTTTAAATGTAACAATTATCAAGTTCATGATTGTGATTATTTTGCATAAAATAAATGTTTGTAGATTGTGTTTTCCACTTTTTTTTGTTGCAAAAAAATGGATGGATCGTTCCTAAGACGTCATTAATCAAATTATCTATAATTGGAAATGTTTATCGATTATTTATTTCCGTAGCACTTGAAACTGAAAAAGAATGGAAAATATCATTATTCATTAACTGTTGTTTTTGTCGGTTTTAAACCGAAATCTACAATGCATCACTCGATATTTTTTCATTGTGCTAAAGCTTTAGAGTTAAATGTTTTGACAACGAAGAAAGTTTTAGTGACAACCCTAAAGGGGCCCATCCACTTTGAAACATGTTTCAAAACTTGGTTTACAAACTTGGTTGCATGTTTACCATACATTATCAAACGTGTTTGTAAACTTGGTTGACAAACTTAAAATTATATATGTCAATTTCTATTGTTATTTTGTTAAACTCTTCCATACACAGTGAAACATGTTTACAAACCATTAGCTCCGCCTACTTAAAATCAAAGCATTTTGATTTTACTAAAACCAATTCGAAAACCGTCAAATTGGTTTGCAAACATCACCATACACGATAAAACATTCTATAAACACAAACCAAGTTTTGAAACATGTTTCAAAGTGGATGGGCTGCATAAGAAGTGAAGTGCAGTACAATCATTTGGGTGAGAGTAAAAAGCTGAGAGGCTGAAATTTTAATGATTCTAGAAACGATTCAAAAGAGCTCAAAAAGAAAAAATTAAAAAACAATACAATATTTATTTTACCTTAACCTCAAGCGTATTTTATAAATAATTAGGAAACTAGCTCCACTTAAAAAAATAAAAAATGTTCGTAGGCATTTTTGTATCTCACATTCCACAATCCACATTAAAAAACAACATTAATAAAAGAATACAATAATATGCATTTGGATGTGTGTAAAAATACAAAACAGTAAAGATAAGCATAACAACAAAATATACCTGTTGCTTTTAAAAGTTTTATTTGAAAATTTCAATAATGTTAAGAGTACATAAAAAACTGTCGTTTTTCACAAAAACAAAAATTACGCATTTACGTTAAAATTTATAATGTTGAAATGTCGTTGGTTTTCGTTTAATTATTTGAAAATGGTTTTTATTCTCGAATACTTTCTAGGCCAACATTTTTGATTCACAATCCCAACAAGCACTTTGTTCAGGTATGCCTTATTATGAACCGGCCAGAAACAGGGTGTAATAAGGTAAGGGACTGGACTGTAAGGACCTATCTCACTAAGTAGTAAATACCAGATCTGGTTCGGATCAGAATTAACTAAGGCAGATCCGAAAACAGCATTCCCATCCGGCCCCTATCAGAAATCATATTTGATTTTTCAATTAAGGTATGCCCTAATTGTCCTATTCCATTTGGTTTAAAAATTCACTAAAGCTATATAGATTTTTTAAAGTTTGTGCAAATTCCAATTTACTTTAGTTATCGCTTTTCGGCTTAAAGGCTACGATAATGGCGGCTGCGTCATGACTACACCTGACAAACATTATGTGCTCGATTCTATGCAAATTTCGTGCACTTTGTTATTTTAGTAATTTTTAAGTTTTTTTTTTAAATTTAGTTGTATATTTCTTTTAAATTTAGTTGAAGTTTAAAAGTATTTGAGTGCTAATGTCATACTTATTTGTTTTAATTTAACATTTTTAGAACATGTAAATGTGTATACAAAATGTACATAGAACTTTCATTCGTAAATGCAGAAATACATGATGTATGACTTTTGTGACTAGGATCTTGTGATACGTTATGAATCTTTCCCAGCCTAATATTTTTGGTAACGTCAGTAGTCAGTACGACAAATGAATATTGCGGTCGTATTTTTAAGTTGTAAAATGAAAATGTATGTGTGTGATTGCATTTGTAAATAAGGCGTGCATTTTTTCGCCAATTTTATAACGATACAATTTAAATGAAAAAAAAATCAGAATTCAAAAAATTGTGTTTTTATTACCTTCATAAAAAATTTCTTTTGCACATAATTTTAGATGAAAATAGGATAAAATTCATAAAAAGTTAAATGCAACCAGCCAATTTAGAAAATGTTATTAGTATATTATTTAATTTCGAGCTGAAGTGGTAGAAAAAGTCACTTTGCCTCCGAATTAAATACACTATTTTTTTCGGCAAACGTTTAAATTTTTTTATAAATTTGAAATTAATACATCAAATTTTTTATGAATATGATTTAAAAAGGTAATACTTATGAGGTAATAAATTTTCTGAAATTAATTTTTATTGATTTTAGTTCATTAAAATGAATGCTGTTTTGAACAAATTCATAATTACATGTTATGTTACTTTACTGCCGCCGTAAAAATATGAAATTTGCTTTATTGCCGCCGTAAAGTTACTTTACTACCACCTTAAAAAAAATTAAAATGGCGTTACTTTACAGCCGTTTTGATTATGCGTCAAAAAAGTAAGACTTTAACCTTCTCCCTGGTGGCAGTAAAGATAAACTTTACAGCCGTTTGCCGAAAAACTCTTTTTTTACTCTCTATTTTGTCCATTTTTTGTTGATTATTCTTATCATTAAATAAATTTCGTTTCGCTTCGTTTTTTTATTATTCGTGAAACATGGAGCTAACATTTGTGTGCAAATATGTGCTAAGGCGTTTTATGACATGTGCTCGGTATGATACACATCATGTCCATGGACAATTTTGTGCACGGGGATTTTGTAAAATGCACAGTTAATGCACATTTAGCACACATTTTTCAAAATTGTTTTATATGCCCTATTTGAACTGATCTGGTCCCGAACCGGTTCTAGTAGAGTTACCTGTTCGGCCTGGATAGTTTGAGGAGTTACATTCGCGTTTCTTATAATGCTATTTGGGATATAAAATATTTTGCGATTTGGTGCATCTCCTTTGCCTTTGATGCTCCATAGGTTATATGAAAGAAATTTTTTATAGAGTAGGGTAAAATAATAGATGTGGTTCGAATCCTCTATAGCTTTTTTAAAAATTATTTATTATTTTTTCAAAATGAATACAATTATATTGTTGAAATTTTTCGATTAATTATAAAAAATTATATTTCGTAGAATGGTGTTATTTTTCTATTTCTCACATTCATTCTCTTTCCTGAACATATTTTGAATAACCTTTAGCAAAATTTAAGCGGCTATGATCTCTCATCCAACGGGAGAAAGTGTTTACTTGCTGACCACTTTGAAAGTAAAAACGACATAGTGGTTATTTTTTAGTGTAATTTCTATTTTGTCAACTTTGAAAATAACTATACTTCTAGAAGTAGATTTCCAATTTATTTTGAGTTAAAATTCGAGTACAAATATAAATGATAGATGCGTTCTATTGAAAATAATAGACACAAAAGTTTTTCATACGAATCGAAACATTAAACTTTCAAGCATTAAAATAAAAATAATACTTTTTTGCACGAGTATATAAAGTTCAATTCCGCTCCCTCATTTGCGGAAGTATATAAAGGGAGTAAATATACTTAAACACCGCCCCTTCAATGAAAATTAAAATTTATAATTTTCGTTTTCTTTAAATGATTAGATTTTAGTTTTTAGTATCATAAGTGTATTGTGATCTTGCAAAAAATAGAATATACACCTCAGAAAAGTAGGTGTCGTCTTCCTCAGTGATGAACTTCGAGAGAAAAACATGCACTTCTTCCCCTTGGACTGTTTTTTTGGGCGAGGCGACCATGTAGTCATATCCTGATATGTAAACTGCTAAGTCCTATATGGCATCGTCAATCCTCATATATTCATATATTCACTCATATCCTCATATATATAGTTGAATACTTTTTTTGACAAAAGTCAATGGCCTTGAATGGTCTGCTTTGCAGAAATTTTCTATCCTTAGATTGTGGTGGGTGTACACCATATGATCGTTCTCTATATCGTGAGTAAACGACATTTGTACACTACCTTGATCTGACTGCGTATTTATTTCTTTTTATACTTTAAACTTTTGTTGGTGGTAAAATATACCACAAGAGATATTTTAACACTGCCGTCTATATGTCCGTATGTCCAAATCTGTCCGGCTTTTCAATGATACAGTTTGCCGAAACAACTTTGCACCAAGGAAAGAACCGTTAGACCCGTTTGACGTGCGTCAACTGAGGTCGTCGGGAGGATCAGAGAAAGTAAAACACTATTTAAATTCAAACTGATTCTGCTTTTTATTTGTTCGAAAACTTTCTTTTATACAATTTTTGGATTTGCATTTTCATTTTCTTAATCCCCACTTAAATCAATCAATATATTTATTTCAAATTAATTATGCTAGAAAATGCAATTCTAGCAAAATGTACATATAATATATATGTCAATTTAATTACTTATTATTTTCCCTTAATAAAATCTGTGTCATCATAATTATTTACCTTTTGTTTTATTTAAAATTATTTAAAATTAGTTTCAATGTTTTGAAACATGATATATGATGACACACTTTGAGTAATGTATAATTCATAAAGTTCATAAAATTTCGCTTACTTATAATTGTAAACATATGAAATGTTGTTTACTAAATTATTATTATTTTGTTTTGATAAAAAGAAATTACGTCACGGGAATTCCTTTATAACTTATTATATGTGTTTTGATTTGGATAGGTAGATGTAGTAGTATCTCTACAAGATAGTTTGATCCTAACATGCCGCTTTGGAGCCTTGAGAGAACCAAACATTCTCCCACAATGTGAGGGACTGTTTTATCCTCTTCACGACAAAAACAGCATGTTGGATCATTTTCTACTCGAAGCCGAACCATATGTTTATTCACATAATGGTGGCCTGTTAGTGGGTCTCGAAGCTCAACTAATTAGTTAGCTAGTTCGAGTAGCACTGCGATCTAGAGATCTATTGTGCTACCTGTTAGTAGTCCCACCATTAGCCTGCAGTCTAACCGGGTCAGATTTGACAGACATTCAGTGATTTGCCGGCACAACTCTGGAGTGAACATCTTGAAGACCTTGCAGCCTTCTGAGTCCCTCCTGTCTTATCCTACCTTTCGATACACCAATTGCTGATTCAGGACCTACGAGCTACCCTGCAGAACTCTTTGCTAAATAATTAGCTTTTTCGTTCCCGAGAGACTATAGCCTGGTATCCATATCAGTAATATGCTGTTTTTAAGCTCGAGATAATTCAATGATCTAGAGCATTTTTGCACTACTTTTGGCTTAATAGTGTACTTTTCCAGAGCTTTTAGAGCAACCTGTCTATCAGCAAAACTATTGATGACCTTACCAGACCACTTAGGCTCTGTCGCTCGCCTCGATGCTGCATCTATGTCGACTACCTCAGTCTGAAAGAATGTATAGTATATTCTTCATGTATATTCGCCAAGTAGAAAATGCAGTCCAAGATCTTCAATACTGAAGACCGCAGCTCCTGTACCATTTTCAGTGAGAGATTCATTTGTGTAGATGCGCAACGTGTTAGCCGCACTGCCTAACTGCAAATCAGCTACAGAGTAGCCCTCTATTGTTAGAATTATAATTTTATGCTGCTTTCGAAAGACAGTTACTGTGTCATCAGTCGTCATGGACAAAACTGTCAGGCGTTCTTCCAGATTCCTCCATGGCCCTTGATGATTTTCGCTACAGCCCCTGGTGATACAGGAGTTCGAAAGTTTTTGTAGCTTTGAGAGCCTCAATTTTTACAAATATATGCAAGGGAGGAAGCCCTAATAAAACCTGCAGACTCGCTATAGGCGCTATAGGCTTCCTAAATGCACTTGTGATACATAAGCAAGTAAGCCTTTGTACCGTCTCCAGTTTTTTGCTCGAATTCCCAAAAAAAAAATTCTTGAGAGCCTTGCAAAAAACCCATAGGTGACAATGGGTCTGACAACTACTTTATACAGCCAGTAAACCATTTTCGGAATCATCCTCCATTTGCCTCCATAAGCCCTCCTGCACTGCTATAGTAGAACTCGAGTTGCGTTTGCGCATTTAGTCTCAACATGAACAGCCCAATTGAGTAATTGAGTCGCTTTTCGAGAGTAATACCAAGATACTTCAAACTATATTGGAGTGTTAATGTGTTATTACCGATTGAAGAAAGAGCAAAATCATTTATTTTCCTTCTGTTGGTAAACGCAACGATCTGTGTTTTAGAAGCATTTATCGAGCGAGAAGCATTTATCATTCTTCAGATACCAACTGTCGGCAATATCCAGGGAATTCTGCATTATCCTGCATAGATACCACGTATTGTCTCCATTCAAAAGAATATACTAACATCATGTTTAACCCTTTATCATTTAATTCAATTTGGAGCTGGTCCACCATAATGTTCCACAGCAGGTATGATAAAACGCCCTCTTGGGGAAATCCACGCTTCACACCTCCTGGATTGTGGTGTTGTCCTACATGTGAATAAACAGACATCGATCTTCCAGCCCCATTGTATCCAGTTTAGGAGTGTTTTGTTCACACCGTACCGTCCCGCTCCGTCAAGGAGTGATTCAAAAGTTCCTTATGTCAAGAAAAATGCCAAGAGTGACAGTCTTTTTAGAGATAGTCTCTTCAATGTCAGAGACCACCTCTGAGAGCAAATTGTTGCTGCTTTTTTCCTGCAAATTGTTAATACAAATTTGCTGTTTACCTTTTATTTTATTTTTATTTTTTCTATCCTATTATGAAATATTGTCCTATGTCATATTTTATATGTAATAGGATTTATTGTTTAGATCCCTTCTATAAAAAAGATATAAAAAACACCAAAAAAAAAATGTGCGTCCATCAACACCCTAGAGCGCATCTTGTTTTGGGACCTTGGTCTTAAAATGTTTTTGTGTGTTGTTGTGACACATATTGTAATTCCTACTACACAACACAACACATTTTTTTAAAAAAAAATATATTTCTGAATGAAATATAGCTAAAAGTTCTAACTAAACAAGCTTGTAAATAGAATGAATTAACAAAATGTAGTGTCAATAGTAATTTCTTCCGTAGTCGGTTTATATACAATTTCGCAAACAGTTTTTTGGGTAAATATACTGGATAGGCTTTAAGAGTCGTTTTTGAAAATGTTTGGATAGTCAAATTATATTTCTTCTACATATTATAGTTGCAGCATTATATGTCCGCAATATATGCCATCTTAACCAGGATTGCGCTCCTGGCATCCAAAACATACGGAGATTGAGATTAGCCTCTCTTTTTGTATCAAACAAAAGTATCGTTGTTTTAGCTTCAGGTTCTGACTGCCGCTTAAAGGTCGGTGTAGGAAACAAATTACATAGAACATTAGTACTGGCATATTATCTTCCTACAAAATTTGGAAGTTTGGCTGTTTACTCTTTCTGTCAAACGTGTGTTGAAATGTATACATATACTTGTTATACCATTCAGATAATCTTAAAAATGTCAAAAAATATTTGTGAAACAAGTCCTAAGAAAACACTAAACATGTGTTAAAAAAAATTAAATTAATTAAATCAATTGAAAAAAAATTACTGTAGGTTGTGTCGTACTTCTAAATATAGTAGCTTTGTACATATTTTATAAATTCAAATACCAAAATAGACATTACGTAAATTATTTAGCATAAAACAATATATCTAATCAAAGTTATTTTAACTTAACATTTATAAAACGAAAGTCAAATTTTCATATATTCAAATCATAACTTACTGTTTATGCTATACAACCGGCATCTTTAGGTTTCCAGAAATAAATTTTTTAAAGCATTTTACTTACATGCAAAACGGATGCTAATGAGATAACCTATAAAATAATATTAGAAAGAAAGCGCTACAAGCAAGTATTACTTCCTATTCCTGCACTTTTTAATTAAAATGAAATCAGGAAAAGATTGTAGATAAATTCTAAATAATCTAGCCAACCTACATCATAATGAAATTTCAATGTATTAAGTTATTGACAAATAGAGAAATTTATTTAATTTATAACTTAAGGCAAAAATGTTTGTATGTAGGTTGTGATAACATAACATTTTCCATGGTCTCTGAATGTTTTAGGTATTGAATTTTTTATGGTATTATTGATAAAAACGTTACATGAGATGATAAAAAAACTAAAACATGTTGGGCCAAATTAGTTTACAGATTAAATAAAGCCCAACTTTTTGTGATTTGGAGCATCTGGTATAAGTCGTTTAATGTAGACCAAGAGTCAGATTAACTGCAGCTTTGGGTTAACATTTTTTGTGCAAATTTTGATGCAATCAGTTAATAAGAGAATAAGAACTAATTAAAACAAAATACAATTTTGACGTAGGTTATGACGTGCGATTTTGTTTAGAAATGAACCAACTAACGTATTTTCGGTTAAACTTTAACTAAAATTTTTGCTTCCGGTGACAAAAATTAAAACATAGTATGAATTAATCATTTCCATTTTTTTATTTTAAATTTACACGGCAATAAAAATATGGTCAAAAGCAAATTTAAAAAAAATTGCATGAACAAAACTACCAATAATCCTCCTAGTCCTCCTATAATCCTCCTAATGGCATATTCATCGATCATGTGACGCACAGTCTTCCTCAATAATTAAAACCCAACAAAGATTAAGAGGGCTACCATTGACAGAAGAGAGTTCATCTGTCAGCACACATTTAAAATACATGCATAATACTGGGATACCGTTTCCTCTTTTCTTCCAAAAATATATTAAAATCCTTTAAAATTACATCTATCTATACACATTTACATTTAATTATTTGGACAAAACGTTAATGATGATGCAATTAACATCATGTGGAAAGATGATGTTCAATTCATCCAGATTTAACCATTAGACATTAATTAGCTTTAGAAAATTTACTTTCAAAAAGCAGACAAAGGTGATTCAGCCTTAACGCGTCCCAGCGAACATTTTTACTGCACATGTGTATTGTAACTATTATGTAATAGTTATAAACGTACCGTATACCGTGCTGTAAGCGTTTAGTATAAACTTTAAGTGATCTTTGTCATGCATCCTAAACATTAATTATTGTAAACGATTATAAATGATAGACATAGTAATAATGTGAATGTCTATTACTGTTACATAGTCGTTACACGCACGCTTTTTCGGTCAAAAATTAATTTTTATAACATTTTATTACCAAAACCAATGAAATTATACTATTTATAAATGGCCCATGTTTATGTAATTGTTTATATAATTATTTTCCAGACATTTCCGGACATTTTATTATTGTCATTGTTGAATGTTGGATTCTGTTGAAACATTTTCTTGTGTTGATGAAATGATGGAGAATTTGTTTTACAAACAAGACTTTGTGTCGTCGAACTAAAACTGCTTTCAACGAATATTTGAAAAATGTGGCTTTGTGCATATGAAATTATTACTTTGTTGGCGTATATTATGTTTAAATGTAAATTTTTGCAGTCTCTTAGAACGTTTTATAATTTTTGAGAGAAAACTAACACTTCAAAAACTAACACTTAGAATAAACTAATTAAAGATATTTGCATATAATGCTCATGACGATATCTTTTGAGGAACTGGAAAATATCGGAGTGAACCCAAATTTTATTAGATAAATCGAAAACGGCGTTTCATAAACTGGTATATCGACTGTTATTAAATAATGTAAAGTTCCTTTGGTGTTTATATTGACTAATTAAAACTCAGAATGGTTAAGTAATATTCATATAGTATAGCTATAAGATAAAGCAAGTGTATCATAAATGTTGTTGTGTAGCAGGAATTACAATTTGACACAATTTTGACACAAATTTGACACAATTTTGACATAAGGTGAAAATCATTTTATAATAAATAAATCGTAATAATTCCTATTTTATTTTTAGCTAAATCCCATAATTGGGCTTATAATAACTGTTTGATGGCGTTTTTTGTTTAAGTTCGTCTTAATATTTTTTTGTAATTTTTCTTTTTTATTTTGAATTACCTTTAGAAAACATATTCTTGGATTATGCAGTTAAATTATATTGTTTAACTTTACAGCATCAAAATAGGCAGTAAAGTAAGTTTGGTGGGTCATTATAACTTATCCAGCAGTCTTGGCAACAGGTTAGTTTTTAACTTTTCCGGAAGTTTTTGGCATGACCCATAAGGTCACACTGCAAACACCCATCCCACTAGTTTCTTTATTTATTAGGCCCCACGCCTTTTTTTCAAACGTAATCAATGCAAAAACCAAACCAGTCCTCGTTGATATCATTTACAAAAACTAAATTGAATTTTACTACAAATAAATTAAAATATGCGAGGGTTATGGATAACGAGAATGAATTCTATTTGTGGAATAAATACGTCAATATCATTCAAATCAGCTTTCAAATTTTTTAATTTTTATAAAGTTTAACAAACAAATATTGTTACAAAATAAATATCATATCAGGTTAGGCTAGGATGTAGTATGCCACAATTAAAACTGCTGATACGTTCTTTTACCTCACACTAACTTATCATTTAAACTTAAAACCGCCAACTTATAGATTTGACCAACGTAAATCGGTTTCATTTACCATCATAAATCTGCTCTGTGGCCTTAGCTTGGTCTTGATACGTCGACCCTTGAGCATAAACAGTCGAGTGCGTTAACACATCTGGCTATATACATCACCTAACAACATATGAAACATACAAAAGAGTTTTATCTATTCAAAATTATACCAAATCTCCGCGCATTTGAATAAGATTTTGACGTTTTGGAATCCAAACATTTAAATTCCTTTTTCTACTACCCAACTTAAAAAATCTACTTTCGATGTTTGTTCATTGCATCGAAAATTTCTTTTTCGTCACCAGTGATAAAAAAACCTATTCAAATTACTTTCGTACCTAGTGACGAAAGTAATTTTTTAAAAGCCATCTATTTTCTAATTTCTTAACGAGAATAAATCATCCTAGAACACCCGTTAAGAGAATCAATTAATTGAATGAAATAACTTTGTTAGTGTTAATTTGTCTTTCTTGGGAAGATGACGTTAATTAATTTTAGAATTATTTACGGACAGTTTACATTAAAAATGTAAAAATAATATAATAGTTAACTATATAAGATTCACATATTCTTTTTAAATAGTATGGTAACAAACAGTTGGTGTTAAGATATTTAAAAAAAAATTATTTCACCTCATTGAATAAATATATAAGGAAGAATAATTACGTGTGGCTACACGAATATTTTTTGAAGTATGTAATTTGTATATCTGTGCGTTCTTCATCCATGACATTTGACATATTTCGTTTTGTATTTTAAAATAAAATAATAGCTTTTATCCGAAATTCTACTTTAAGATATTCAAATTAAACAAAATTTATTAAAATTAAACTTTAAATTAATATTTTACAAAACAATTATAAGTATTTGTGCAGTAGTTTATTCATAAAAATGAAGTGTTGCATTTAGTGATTGTAAATTACCCGATTTCAAACTACCCGGTTACTCGATTAGTATTTTCCAAATTACCCGGATAACCCGGGTAGTTATAAAAAAATTAAAAGATGAAAAACAATAAAAAAAAACCTCACAGTAGTAAACTAAAAATTGATCATTTTTTAATTGTAAAACAATATTTCAAAAATACTAAAGCATTTAGGGTAGCTGTACTCATCCGATTTCGTATTTTTTTTTTAAATTCCTGCAATAGAAAAAACCCGCTCCGATAAAGTGGATGTTGGCTTCACGGTCAATAACGATTGATTTAAATTTTCTATCATTTTTTTCGGTTTCCTTTATTTACATACAACATTTTCATCTCTATATCAACTGTGGTACCACTGTTATCTATAGTAGATCTTGTATAGATAGCAATACATTTTTGTAGTTGTAAATTTTCAATATTATAATTAGCCGCATCATTATCCGATTTGATTTTTCATTGCTGACGTATTTCCCCATTTAGTTGAAATTATTCGTGCGCATCCAACTACGTGGCACCGAGATTTATCTGATGACATTTTCTTGAACTGGTCCCAAACTTTCGATGACACTTATTTTAATTATTAGCTTAAATCTTAAATAAAAACTTATCATAATATATTTACCGTTTCTATTTTAAACTAAATATAAACAAATAATAACCAATGAAGATCCTTAATCTTTTATGACTTAATTTTAATTTTAATAAGAACTAAAATTCCATAAATTTTGTTATGTGTTCTTCGTCGTTTTTCTGTTGTTTTCCTAATCCAAACAATAATAATTAACTAGAGGGCAGTTTAATGTTTACGAATGTGGTTGGTTTACTGTTTATGGTTTAATGTTTATGGACATATTGCAATTTGTATGGTTAGAATCGAATCATTTGTCAACAACTAGCATAAAGAATAATTCAAATTTGCAAAAAGAGAATGAGCTGAATTTTATTTTGTAAATTTTATTGAGAAAAAACTGGACCTTTTGTTGTTCGGGTATTCGACCAAAATATCCGGATATTAAATACAGTAAAACTCGTTTTTTGCGTACACCCTATATAAAGTACACTTGGTCTATAGAGTACAGCAAATTTTTTTTTTACATCTATAAAAATTTTACGAACAAATTATCCTTCTTATAAGGTACCTCGGCTTATAAGGTTATAACGTACGCATGTTTAGTCCCGTGAACTATTTTTCTATGTAATTTGCCAAGTTTATAAAGTACGAATAGAAAATAAGAATACAAAATAAACATAAAAATTTAAAAGTCGTAAGTATTCGGTGCTTTACGATATTTATTATTTTTCTACGAAATGTCTCGGCTTCCGTTCATTAATTTGTTGTGATTCATGGGTTAATTCGCAAGTAAGTGTTGAGAAAATATTTGCTAATTTATCAGTTCGATTTCTATAATTTATGTTTTAAAAAAAAGCTAAAGGTACGACACGGTCCCAAATCAAATTAAAATGCTAGTGATCACTTCGGCCAATAAATTAAAATATTTGGTGGAAGTCGATCAAAAGAAATCTTTCTCAAGTTAGGGTCTAGTCCTCTTAAAAATATTGCTCTAAGCTATAAAGTTCAAATTTAGGATTTTGTAAACTCTAGTGAATCGAACGTTAAAGATAGAGCGAAAACACTCTTAAGGCTTGAAGCCACTTACAACAGAAACAGAATTTCATATACAAATTTTACAGAAACAGAATTGTTTTCTGTTAAATTTGTATGAAATTCTGTTTCTGTTGTATGTGAATGCCCGGCTTTAGATGTCTTTCATTTTATTTCGAAGTCGTGATAAAAAGTTAAAGCAACTACAATAAGCTATTGTTTCAAAAAACCTGGGATAAGTACGATCGTATACTTCGACAGTAACTGATAATAGGGCGTTTATTAGACGCCTTAAACTAAATAGAATCTGAGTTCGATGATTTATAAAAATTCGAACAAATTTTTATTTTTTGTCTACGGGAGTGACGATAATGCCTACTCCAGTCCCAATATATATATATATATATATATATATATATATATATATATATATATATATATATATATATATATATATATATATATATATATATATATATATATATATATATATATATATATATATATATATATATATATATATATATATATATATATATATATATATATATATATATATATATATATATATATATATATATATATATATATATATATATATATATATATATATATATATATATATATATATATATATATATATATATATATATATATATATATATATATATATATATATATATATATATATGAGCTAACGTGAGATATCACATACCGCTGACAATAGCAGTGAGATACTACTAGCCAAGGTGTTATTTTAAGGGTGCTGCCAGATGAACTTTATTGTTATGGAATATATCTCGATGGTGGCACTCTATTTTGTTTTTGAAATAAAAAGTGTTATGTTATAAGAGTTACAATATGTGTCACAAAAGCACATAGATAGATACCTGGTAAGATCTAATTATCACAACAATATACGTTCTGAGGTGTCGATGAATGTTTTTTTTTCAAACCTTAGTGGATCGAAGGCACTCGTGAGGATCGAAGGCACTCGTGACTATTGATTCAGGCAAAGCTTTCCATTTGTACGATGTATGGACAAAGAAATCTATCTTCATTTTAACACTATGACAGTGAGTGACCAGTAAAACACCATTGACCATTGACAAGTAAAACAGGGTAAAAAATATGGTTGACGTATGATGGATCCGATTCCATCCAAGCACTGCTGGTGACGATATTTATAAAAAACAACGAGATCAGAGAATTAAGATTTGAAGTTAAGTTTCAATCACAACTCGTGTAGCACGTTTTTGAACAGAGTTCAAAAGAGTCAGGATGAAAACAGATGCAGCACCCCAAACTTGACAACAATACTCCATACAAGGACGAATGTAGGACTTACAAATGAGGAATTATTAATATGGAGTGAAATATTTTTTACATCTATTGAGGACTGATTTTTCTTGACGCGCTCTTTGCCATCGCCATTATACGATCATTCTAGAGTAAGTCGATAGAAATTTTGATGACCAATAAAATTTTTCACATTCGTCTATTTGGTTGTCATACACACTGATTGAAATATCTTTGGCAAACTCGGTCGTTGATCTGGCAACAATCAATAGCCATGTTTTGGTGAGTTAAAATTGAACATATTTCAGTCACCAAAATTGGCAAATTTTGCCAGGCTATCATTAACATTTATGGTATCTCTCCGGACGGGCTTTATTCGTTCATGCATTTTCCTTTTAAAGATAGGAAAACGAGCGATGTGTGCAGTGTACTATCATCTGCAAAATTATTTATTGGGTTACTGGTGATTTTCATTCGATGTAAAAGTAAAGTGGTAACAAAACTAAGCCTTGGGTACATCAGTGTTAATTAATTTAGACGCGGAAGAAAAGCCATCGTTGGATATCGAAATGTATCGGTCGGTGAGAAAGTTTTGAATAAACTACACAACTGCGGGGTTAAATCTGTACGCTACGCGCTTGCTGATCAGGTTTGCAACCCGGATTTGATCAAATGCAATTTGACGACCAAATTGTAATTAAAGTGGAAAATATTATTCAACGTTGCCTTAAACAACAAAAAATTACTGATTATTTTTCAGTAAAAAAACTGTTCTTTGCAGCTTAATCTGAGTAGACATATTCAGACATTCTCATTCGAAAATATTTACATATACATATGTTTATGTACCGTCGGTTTTATTAGCTTTAACATAATTATTTTATTAATGAATTTTTTTTTAAACTATTCCTATTTTTTTGTGATCGCTTTTATATCAATTAACATGTAGTAAATAATTTAATATGCAATACAATGATATAATGAGAATAACAGGCAAATTTGCTTATGCTTTTTTAATTTTTATGGATATAACGTACCATGGTGTATAACGTACGCTTACGTCGGTCCCTTGACCGTACTTTATAAACGAGTTTTACTGTATCCGAAAAATCTTACTAAATACCCGGGTATCCGGGTACCCGGATACCAAGATTGCAAACACTAGTTGCATTGAAATATGTACAAATAATCTTAAATACACTGAATTTTGACCATCGAATTTCATATCAATGATTAAAATATTTTGACTAATACTACGCATAAAAAGGGTTTAGAATGATGTTTTAACAAAAACATAAAGTATTTGCATTACAAAAACTGTTATTTTCTAGTTTAATTTTATATTTTATTACCCTACATAAATGTAATTTATCTTAATCCATCGTTGTCAAACCATATTTCAAACGCTATCACAACCGAATATAAGGTGTTCTTAAAGTAATTCAATATGATTAAAATTTCTGTTGTATGGACAATTAAAAATATTGGTATTTGGAAATATAAGGAAATATTTTATTCAAACATATTAAGCTTTTAAATTTATATGTAACATTTATTATTTCTTTTATTTATTTGAAAATTGTAAACAGTACCACCCAGCTAGAATACAAAAACTATCAAAGTTCACCAATACTAAAAATTAGATGCTTCACTCAAAATGTCTAGTTACTCTTGCTTAGATATTTATTCAATGTTTCACCCATTTATTTAAGAAAAACGAAAAAAAATGTTTATTTACATAAAATATTTTACGTTGTTTTAAAATATATCAGGAATTTACGTAACGTCATTCCCATCCTAAAACTAAATCAAAACTGTTGTTTTTATTTTAGACTTGACTTTGTATATTAGACAACCGTCTTTAGTTATAAGCTTACTATGTAGACGCGAAATGCAAAAAACAATAAACCTTTAAAGATGTGTTATTTAATGATTTTAGGGACTTTATAGACCAAATAGAATAAAATTATAGAATTTTGTAGTGTAAATAGAATAAATATATGTATATGTATACAGTTGACGAGTTTTTTGTTGTACAGTTTTTTGTACTAAAGGACAATCAGGCTTGTAACTAAAGACGGTTTTATTTATAATTATAACATAAAAATTGGATAATTTATTCATATTGAGTCATCTATATTTTAATAGCAGAAATATAAATTTAAAGGTTTGTTTGGATGTTTATATTTTAAAATTTGAATTGTATGTAATTTTAAATGAAAATGCTTAATAATTAATAATAATTTTTAAAAAAGTAGTAGAAAAAGTACAGTTTTCTACTCGCCGAAAATCATATTTTGAATCTCGCGACCATTACCAACCTCGGCTATCGCCTCGGCTGATAAACTGTCCTCTCGCTTCAAAATATGTTGTTTTCGGCATCGTTGAAAAATATACTATTATAAAGATTTCAAATTTTTTAAACGAAATAATTAAACATATTCTCTTCAGAAAAAACAACCTCTACAATTGCTATAACTTGCGTTCGATTGCTGTGAATGGGTTTAGTTTTTTAATTCATTAAATAATGTTTGACATGAATCTCATGATGCTTTGAGATCGTTGGTTTGATTTCTGATATCAAAGTTTCGATCCAAATACTCTGGTTTTAATTGCCATTCAAACAATCTATATATAAATACGTCAGCACTTTTTTGTAGTACTATTTAAAGTTATTTGCCCGAACAAAAGTGGGGCAATAAATATCGTTGCAAAGGTATTGACTAGTAGATGTACCGAAACACATTTTTTTTTAAATTTGGAAGATTTTTTAGAAATAGCGGGAAAAATGTGAAGGTGTGTTTTTGGTCGAATATGTTGTTTTTTTTCGATTAAATAAAATAAATCTCTGAAATAATGTGTTGTAGTTATTTTGTTGGGAGGTCTATTTACAATGGCCGAATTTTGGTCACTGTGCGATTCCTAGTTTAAATTAAAACAACACATTCAGATTTTTTTTTGCAAATGTGCAATTTAAATTTGCAATATTTGCAATAATCTACTATAACTATTTGCAATATTTTGCATATAATCTACTATATCCACTTTGTTTTGATAATGATCGTTGTCTAAGTTAGACAGTTCATATAAGTAAACCGTGCCATAAAAATTACGGCATTGTCAGTAGAAAAGCTTTAGAATGATAAAGCTTTTAGTGTTAAATTGAAATAAACAATAATCTAACTTGAAGTTCAATCAATTAGATTTTTGGAGACAGACAAATTTTTTCACAAAAAAATTGTTTCTTAAACGGGACAAACCGCGTCCCGTACATAGTAACGTCGGGACACAGGACATTTTACTATAAAACTGGTCTGTCCCGTTCAAAACTGGACGGTTTGGGAGTCTAATTCCTATATTGTGTCACAACATCACATGAAAAGCTTTTAAGAACAAGCTCACACAACAACATGCGTTCTAAAGTGTTGATGAGCGCAAATCTTTGTTTTTTTTGTTTTTATATATTTTTTTAAAGAGGGGATGGGAACATAAAACAAAAAGTCAAAAACAAATTTGTTTTCAAAATTTGCAGGAACAAAACTAAAATTTATTTAGAATGCTTCTCTAAGTTTTCTTTTAAATTGTTTAAGACAACTTAGATGTCTCAAATAGTTTCTAATTAGCTCTTCCTTCTACTTCCCCGTATATTTTTTCAAAAAAATTTTAATTCCGAGCTTACTTCATTTAAATTATTCTCAGTGAATTTAATAGCGTTGTAATGTAATTTAAACATTAGTGTTATTTTAGAGCTTTTGTTTGATGTTGACGAATTGCTAATTTATTTTAGGGTTAGTTTAGTAAAATGCAGACGGTTACATTATCTGCCTACCTTCGTTTTCGAATACAAAATTAGATTAACAGCATTTGTTTTTTTCTTTTTGCTAATTTTTAATTTACAGATTTTAAGTGTATGCTCCTTTAGACTAAACAGCGTTACTAACTTTTATTTGCTATTGCGGTCAAAAATATATAAAGTTTATTGATTAATAATATTCAATAGTTTAATTGATTTTTTTTAAAGACTGACTATCACCTATCAAACAAAAATAAGTTTGTTGAAATCGGTATAGCCATTCTTGAACAATTTAATTCCAAAGATACTTCGGATTGACAAAATTTTCATTTTTTATATATATTGGGGCGCTTTAAAAAGATTCTAAAATAAGTTGTTATTTTTAATTTTGTCCATACTACTTATATGCCAAGTTTCAGGAAAATCAAAAATAGATAAATTTTCACAATTCGGTCTATATAACACGTTTTTCATCTAATACAAATTTGCAATACAATTTTTGCGATACATATAATCAATTTTTAAAAACTTAAGGTCATATAAATATAGGACAAGTATAGAAGAAAAACCAAAATACAGAACACTTTTACGTCCGTATGTTTTCAATAAATAGCAGGAACAGATCGCTGACCTACTGATGAACTGTTCCTGAAAATACGGATCGGATGACCACCGTAACCGGTATGCCTTTCCAGTTTTTTCCAATAACAATATAAAAACACAAACCAAAGTCTAGATACCTCAACGTCTGAGATTTCAGCGCCTACTTAGCTATTTCTAGACTCTTCGGTTAAAAAAAAAAATATGAAACAAAATTTGACATACCCTGATCAGTAAATAAACAATACTTCGTCTTTTATTTGCCTGGCTGACTTAAACGGTTTGATAAATTGACTATAAACCAAAGTTTAAAATTTTATTTTATTTGAGAACTCTTTTTCCTTAAAATTTTATACACAAGTTAAAATATTTTTATTTCGTTCTTACTCCTTAACAGTAAAATTTTATTATTTTATGTTTTGCTGATTTATTATAAGTCGTTTCGACCTTAGTTACCGAAATCATAATGACATTATTAATTCCCAAGGGAATTATAAGAGGGAGTTATGGATTCATAAAAGACCTAGTTTTCATTATAAATTTTTGTTTTGTTTATTTATAAACAACATTATTTACATAAAGCCATAGTAACGAATAACAAAACCCCAGCAATACAATTTGAAGTGAAAAATAACTAACTTGATCAATTAAAACGAAAAATCATTCTATCAAATACTTGATAAAAATAAATGTTTTAGTTTAATAAATGTTTTAAAAAATAAAATTATTTATGTGTCACGTGAATTATTAGATGTCAATTACCTTGTGAAACTTACTAACCCTCGGGCCAGAGGCCCTCGGGTAGTAAACGTTTCCCTCGGTAATTAACATCCTTATAATATCTTGATACATAAATAACTATTATTTCACTTCTTTGAGGAATATTTTATTATTTTTTTACAGAAGAAGAAAATTTGTACTTTTTCTTAAACTATACTCATCCGAAGAATTAATTTTTATTTTTAAAACAAAGAAAACCATCAACTTTAAAACAAAAATTAAGTTTTTCTATGATAACAAATGAAAAGTCTATTTCACTAGTGTAAAAAGAATAACAAATTGAAGTTGCTTGGTTCTTCATATAATGGTTCTTCATATAATTTTACAAAGTATTTTAAACAACGTAACCATAAAAAAATAGAATATGAATTTTGAATGTTTTGTTGTCGATTTCTAACTTTATAATTTATAGCAAATATCAATTATATATACCATCATTAGAGATGTGACGATATTTAGGTAGCAGCTACTTTTTCACTGTTACTCAAAAGTAGCAATCACTGCCTGTTACTAAATATTTAAAGTAGCAGCTCCTATTATTTTGTTCGCTGTGAATTTTTGAAACTAAAAGTAAAGTATTTTAAAGTAAAAATACAACAAGAACAGGAAAATAAAATCACTTTGATTTCTAAAAGTAACAGTTCCTATTATTTGGTCGCTGTGATTCAGACTGCTACTTTAGTATTTTTTTCTTTTAAAATAAAAATACGAACAAGAAAAGAACAGGAAAATAAAATCACTGTGATTTCTAAAAGTAACAGTTCCTATTATTTGGTCGCTGTGATTTAGACTGCTACCTGCTACTTTAGTATTTTTTTCTTTTAAAATAAAAATACGAACAAGGAACAGGAAAATAAAAAAATCGCTGTGATTTCTTTGATATCACTAAAAACATTGATATTTAAGTAGCAGTGATTTTTTGTTTTTGTTCGTATTTTTTTATTTGAAAGGAAAAAATTGCATTTGAATTAGTTTATATTTGAATTAATAGAATAATCAAATTAAAAATACATTGAATGAACTTTATTTTCTTTAAAGATATTTAATACATACAAAAACGTTATTTGATAATATTACATACTTGACTTTGGACTTTTTTCTTTATTTTTTAAAAATCACACCTGTTACTAAAGTCGCTGTTATTTTTCACAGTGATTTGAAAGTAGCAGTAACAGTTTGTAACAGTGACTGAAAAGTAGCAGTTTTGCCCATCTCTAACCATCATAGAAAAAATTGCATTCCCTACGCGAGATAAAAACGTTTTTCGTTCGTAAACATGTCTCACTCGACGCTAGCGCGTCTCGTGAACAAAAGTTTTCTCACGAAAAAAACAATGTTTTCATCTCTTGTAGAAAAATATACTATTGTAAGCATTTGAAAGAAAATACATTTCGATTTAGGAGGAATGATGAGTGTCACAAATCGTAAAAAAGTACGGTTTAGTTAGAAGTGACTAGGTTATGTCAAGACTATGTTATGTAGCGCATTTGATAATTATTTTTTGCATGGTCAGCGAAAACAACAAACTGATAATTATTTCGGAAAATTGAAAAATATTATGGAGATTTCAATACGATATGCCGATATGTTCAGTAGGTTTCATTCTTAACCGCCAAATTTTAATCCAAAAATTTTTATATCATATTTTAATAAGGTTTCCTGCAATTCCTATAAAAAGTAAAGTTATTTGCTGTGATCTTTTTACTTCTTGCTTGCTTTTTGGGACAATATGCTTTTGTAAAACTGTATGAAGAAAACATTACAATAGCATCTATAGCTCACGATGACTATTGCAGAGTAATGTAACTAATTTCAACCCAATTTCAGACGCATACATAAATTACATCTTAATTGATCTTTAAATGAATCATCGTTCTAATTTTTTTAAATAAAAAACTGATGAAAATCCATAATATAATTACTCACTTTTTAACCAGATGTTAAATTTTTGCGTGCATACGTTAATTTTAGTTTATATTCATACACTTTCAGACATGGACTCGAATAAAAAAAGTGGTATACCCAAGTTTAACTCCTACATATTCAATAATGTAACAAGAAACGGGGAACCAAAATCTCCAAATAAATCTCCTTTGGATATTGATGACCAGCTTCATCGTTTGATCGAAAAATCAGCAGATAGTATGTATTTCTGCCATAAATAATTTAAACTTTAGTAATTAATCATATCTTTTTATTTTACTTTAAGCGGTTGAGAAAAACTATGAACTGGAAAAAGAAAATTTTGAGTTAAAGGAAAAAACAGTGAAGCTAGAAATGAACATAAAATTATTAGAACAACAACTGGAGAAATTAGTAAAAAATAATATAGAGCGAAGTCAAAATAACAAAATTAATTCAATTTACAATTATGATAAGGAAATGGAAATTAAAAGGTAATATTTTGTGGTAGAAACTAATTTTTTCTTTGTACACTAACTAATGTGTTTATAAACATTTATGGGTAGTTCTACACACGAAGGAAGAAAATGGAGCTAATTACGGCGCGACATGTTTTTTACGTATAAATTCTGGCAACTAGTTTTAGTTAAAGTTGATGACGTTCTTTCAACTTTTCTGAATGTGGCCAGTCAAAAAAAAAAAAAAAACAAAAAAAAACAAAAAAAAAAAAACAAAAAAAATACAAGAGTCAAAATTAAAAAATATCCTTCTTAATCTTAAATTAACTCAAAATTATCTTAATATTATCTCAAAATACGAAATAAACATTTATCTAAGTTTGCCCGCTTTTAAATCTTCCACGGGACTGAGAACAGGGGACTGATAATTTGTCAGTATTTCGCTTAAAAATGACAAAATTACGTCTAAAAAAACAAAATAAACGGATTCTATACCAAGGCAATACATATTCACGACGTATAAAATTACAAAATTACCTGTAATTAAAATACTTTTTACGAAAATACTTGCCAGGGGACTGTTAATTTGACTGGACAACACACGATCTACTAATGATGACTGTTTTGAATGATAAAACCTCGGACTAAGTAAAACCCTTGCAATAATATATTTATTGAACTTTAATTAACTCCTGTGATGAGCGATAACTTGATAGAAATATCAATTTCCAATATTTTCAATGTGTTTTGAGTGGGCAGGAGAATAATAACAAATTGGTGGGACAAACTATAATAAGATATATCTAATATTAAATATAGAGTAATGTTATGATTATTTACACATTATTAAAGCATCATTATTCAAAATTATTACTACAGAGTAAATTTGTCTCTACACACTTAGAATCATTGATTATTTAGTTTACCAGCTTTGAATTTCAAGGTGGGACACGCCAGGGGACTGATAATTTGAAGTTTTGAATAATTTTTTTTCTAAGACATATATTTCGAAATGGGTTTAACTTGGGTGACCAGCTAGACATAGTTAAGGTTTACAAATTTCATGTGAAAAAAAAATTTTTTTTGTCATATAAATATACGAAATAAGCAGTACTGTCCAAAATTCCTATGTTTGTAGAACTACCCTTATATCAACAAGCACAACTAGAAGGAAAAGTAATACAACTACTTGCCCATTTGTCTAGAATTTAACGTAAGCCTACAATCAATAAAAAGTTGATAATTTTAATCAAATATCATTCTTATCCAGGATCCGTGACTTTGGTCTCCGATAAGCAGCATTGATATCTTGCATACAATTTTTCATCAAAATAATTTTTTTGAATAGCAGAATGTATGGAAGACCTTAAATTTACTTTGCACATAGGAATATATCATCTTTTTTATAGATTGACATCAGAACAGCTGTGCGTCAATCCTGAGACATGCAAACCATAAGCGATGGTTGAGTTTATAGATATCAAACTCTGCACTTTTATGTTTTCAGTTAATAACGAAATATGCTAATAAATCTTGAAATTAGTTTGGAATAAATCGATTATTTGGCATATTTTTCCATAACTATATAAGTTTTATTGTCTACACTAGTCTCATTTATCGTTATACAAAAAATATAAATAGAAACAAAAATCGAACGTTCTGCTTAAAATGCTGATGCTAGTTGTTGCAACATAAAAGATCAAGCAGGTGTTGGAATACAAAAAAATTAAATCTTAAAGGTATCTAAATACCGATAAAAGGGAAACAGTGCTTCCCTAACATTAACAAACGCCTGGTTTATACTACGAAATTTATTGCAAGTTTGAGAGCGGTATTTGATTATTGAATAAAAGACAATACTGATTGACAGACTTCACAACTAATTCTGAAAAATATTTTTATAACATTAGATATAAAAAGTTAATTAGACATAAAGTTATTATAGCTTAAAATAAGCAACTGCTCGAAAGACGTCTTACACACGTCTTAGTCCAATTTCACTGAAAATGCATTTCTTCCATTTTCATATAAACTTTAGCCAGGTTTAAAAACTTAATTAAATTCACTTAATAGCTGGGATAGATCATGACTTACTCTTAAGTATACACAAATTTGGCTTCTGGAGTAAAAATATAAAGTCAAATTCGGGCTACTTCAACATTTTCATACTGATGGTATTGCTACACCGATTTTCAAATCTGATGAAATGCAAAACAATAAATAAGCTGTAATTACTGTTATCAAGCTGATAAATAATGTTAAGACATTATATACATGAGTTTTTTTTAGTTTGCATCGATTTTATATGCAGCGAAGTAATCGATTACAACTGTGCTAGTGCAACTCGTGATACAAACCAGCTGTTAAGAAAAATATCCAGATCTTTCTTCTTATTTATAAATGGGAACAGTTTTATATGTCGTACAACGTACAGAGACGATACATCAAAGTAACGCCGTTTATCTCTTTAGTTTAAGAAAAGCACTTTCCGTTCCGATTAGGTTACCAACAATTACTTGATAAAAACTATAACTAGAACTTTTTTGATTTACAAAGATTATTAGGTTTAATCCTTTTTATACAAAAAATTTAATTTTCAATTTTTATCCTATATTTCAGGTTAAATAAAGAGATACAAAAACAAAAAGAATATTATGAAAAAACTTTATATTCAAACAGTAAAATAATGAAACGACTCGCTGATGTTATACCAATTATGGAAGCACAATTAGAAGGTCGTTGTTAAAAAGTAAAATTAGGATTGGTTCGCTTATCCATTAATTTCTTATTTGTTATTTAGATAATAATAATTCGTTGAATAAAACTGAATTAACCTCTGATGACATTGAAAATAAAATAAATCAATATTTTATCAGCGCTGATTTACAACTTTATGAAGCCAATGAAAAAATTATGGAACTTTTAGAAGCGGTAGGTTAAAGATTGATGAATATTTTAAATTTTATTTTGTTGGGTTGATATTTCGTTTAACCCGATACAATATCCTAAATCGATATAATTATATTATATTTCACTCGATTTATTGTAGTTCACTTTTCGTAAATTGTAAACAGATCTGAATTTAAAAACATACCGATTTGTAAAATCTTAGTTAAAAAGTCACACAAGTGCGAATATAACTCGCTCGTCGAGGGTTCCGTGTTTTTGACTGGAAAAATTCCCCTTTCATATGGGGTATCATCCTTGCAGGAAAAATTTTCACATTTTGAAAAATAAGTCGAAAACTGTGCTTTCCAAAATTACAAAAAAAAGGTTTTGGACTAGAAAAAAATTCACCTTTCATATGACCTTTCATATTCACCTTTCATATGACACCCCACTCATCCAGGTCAAAAACAATTTTTTTTCTCAAAATGTAAATTCTTTAATTCATTTAAACATCTAAGAAGATTTAGTAGGTTCCAGAATTTAAATTTGTTCAAGGCAACGAGTGAGTCAAGATGATACGTTCCAAAACATTTTATAAGTATGGCCCAGAGCAGGGGAAGCATATAACATATGGTTCACCGTTTTCTCGTCCTTCTCATCCTTATAGCTCGCTTGGTACACCAAATCTTTTGGTGTGTTGTTCATTGTCTAAGCATACAACAACCAGTGATGATCAGCACCAGCATTTTGGTGTGCAGTCCAAGCATCCAACAGCTAGTTATGATCCCCCTCCACTTGTACAATATCCCTCCTTCACAGAGAATTTGTTTCTAAAAGTTTTAGATTTCTCCACTTTCTATTGTTGTCAACATTTCAACATCTTGCACTAGGTTGGTGCTATGAATTGCTCTATATTCTCACAGAAGTGTCCAGAATATTTCTTTTTGGTTAACATATTCTTTTATTAAAGTCCCTTGGATCATTTTTATTATTGTTCCATTGTCGGTGCTCTCTGGAGTATTTGGCAGCGCTAAGGAACTTTCATATGTTGTTTTGAATTTATTTTTGAGATTCACCGTCGTGGTGTTGCTTTTCTCTATGATTGTTTATTGGACAAGCAATATTTGCGTTTTCAGTGCAGTGGTTTGAAAATGAACGCTTGTCAAACAATTTCCACTTTTATCATGTGACAAAGGTTGGTTTTCACTCAATATAGTATAAAATAAAATCAGCAACTGTGAGCTTTGTTGGTCTCGTAGCTGTTACAGATGACGTGATGAGTTTTGACACTATGCAACACCTGCCTATTTGTCATCTTTTAAGGGTTCCGTACTTTGAAATGGTAAAAACGGTACCCTATTGGTGAGACTTCGGTGTCCGTCTGAATTTCTATATTTTCTCACAAACAATAAGTGCTATCAACTTGAAATTTTCTACAGTTATAAAATTACAGTCCACGCCTACTGCAAATATTTGTTTTTATCCGTATTTTATAGACATAGATAAGGAGATAGTAAAACAAACAATTTTTTTGCGGAGTTGTGTTTGATTTAGAAAAATCGAAAAAATTGAAATTTTTCAAAAAAAAATTCAATAAATTATCGACTGCTTAGTTTTTTAGTTATTTCCAAAAATGTGTGTTTTCCCCTGTGCGAACATTACAAAAGAAAAAATTTGGAAAAATCCACGGTTATAGGAAAGTTTGTAAAGATTGAAAGCAAACTATAGAGGTCGGCTCATCATTTCAAATGTTATTTGAAAGGGGTTGACAGTGAAAGTTTAGTCCAAAATGGTTTTTTTATAAATTTTTAAAAGCACAGTTTCCGACTTATTTTTAAAACTGTGAAAAGTTTTTCCTGTCGCCCTTCCGCGTTAACTTCGAACATTACAAAAGAATAAATTTTTAAAAAATCATGGTGAGAAGAAGTGTTGTAAGGATTGTATGAAATCTATATCGGTTGGCTCATCATTTAAAATGTTTTTTGGAGGACCTTGACGAGCTTGACGGGTGTCATATGAAAGGTAAATTTTTCTCCATAATTTTTTTTTAATATGCGAAGGCAAAGTTTTTGTTTTATTTATAAAATTGTGTTTCTCATATAATAGAAAACTATTCTCGTAGAATATTATATACACGGAACTCTGAGTGAGCGAGTTATAGTCGCACTTGTCCGGCTTTTTTAACTAGAAAAACTAGTAGTTTTAAGGACATTGATTGCAGTAGGAGTCGATGATATATCTAGAGTAAGACTCTAACCAACGAGGTGTGGCTTCTTCCCAACCTAGCTATCGAGCATAAAAAAGGAGAGATTTGTTTATTCCAAACTTCATTGACTTTAAGTCCTACCATTCGATTTAGTACATAGACTTTTATAGTGGATGAAAAGTTTATAGATAGTTCTGAAAAATTTTGCAAGGGTGTGCGAGATTCTCCGAGCAATTGTTTATTTGGAATTTCAATAGCTTTAAGTTTTGCAATTGTTTTGATGAAACTCGGTAAATTAGCCTAAAAAGCGCGATTTTGCATAGTTCTGAAAACCTTATGGCAAAATGTGGAATGGTTGTAAGGTTTTGTTCTTTAACTTTTACGAATTTTGTTTTAATTCTTTGTATTTTGTTGTTTTCATTTATTTTTATATTTATTTTTTAATTATTTTTTTGACACATTAGAGCCTAAGGTTTCATTACCTTTCATGTTTATTAATATTTGCACTTAATTAAATTTCCGCATTCTTTTTTAAAATAGAAGTTTTATCATTTTGTTATTTTATTCAATTAAAATATTTTCATTTTCCAAACTTTATTTGATTTCTGTTTTTCTTTTTTATATTTAAACAAACGGAGAGTTAGATTTTGAGGTCGAATAAAGCGTTTGGCTTTATCCGACCTCAAAATCTAACTCTCCGTTTGTTTTTTTTTTAAATCTGTGATGTTTCACACAAAAACAAAATTCAGAAAAATCATCGTTTCATGAGAAATTAAATAATATTGGATCATCTTCTGTGCTGTGCTTTGGAATATTATTAGAGCTAAAGCCTTTTTTAACCTTTTCAACTCCATTTTAAAAAGTTAGTGAATTATTGATTCTTTACTAATGACAAAGATTATCTGACTGTATGGCACCAACTGGCAACTTTCCACTCCGAAACTGGTTGGTAAGACAAATTTTCAAGTATCCTCTTTCTGGGGTCATACCTTGATAGCAAACGGATTGCTCATGGTTGCCTATTTTAATTACCTGTCTTGGTTGAGCTTTTTAAATCTTTATATACATAGTAACGCAGTATTCATCTCAAACATCTCAAATTGATTTTTCGTTTTTTGAACATTTTAAAACCAAACAAACCAATCAATATTAATATGACAGCTATATAGAATTAAGTTTTCATTCCATTTTTCTTTATAAAAACAAACAACTGTCACATCAAAATATAGACATTTATTTTTTTTTTAATATTTTTTCTTGTTATTGTTGATTTAATTTTTTATATATTTATGTATGCTAATAGAAAAGTTTTTTGGAAGATGAAATAAAAAACTTAAAGCAAGAAATTGAAAAAATAACAACCGTCGGAAAACTTGTATCGACGAACATGAAAGAAACGTTAAATAATAATTTATTGTGAGTATCAAAATTAAATTTAATGATTTTCATCATATAAAAATAAAATGAAATTTGTTTTTGTTACAGAATGGAAGAACGGATTATTGGTTTACAAAAAGATTTGGTGAAAAAGTCACGAGACTCATTGGATAGTCCACAGTTTTTCAATAAAAACGATGAAATAATACGTTTGAAAGATATAATTATGAAAAATGAGGAAAATTATGAAAATAAAATTGCAGAAATGGTAAGTTGTAAACAATTTTAATAGGGTGATTGGTGATATCAATAAACGTAGTCGTTTTGTAACGGTGCTGGTAAATTTGGGGTGTTAACCTTGATTAATCATTTAGATAAAACTGATTTAAATTTCAATTTCTATAAAATTATTTTGACCCTATTTTATTTATCAGCCATTTTAAATTTGGGCGGGAGTTCTAATAGGATCATCTCTAATTAGACATAATCTCAGAGCAACATTTCAATAGACGAACTACTCGCGTCACAACCATTTTAATCGCTTCCTAACTTCATAACGGCCCAACTCTTTTCTTAAAATATATACTTTAGGATGAATCGAACCGCATTATTTATAATTGCTTATATCCGGCCATTCAAACCACGCATAATGCCATTGAATCATCTTATTCGAAATTCATTCATCGCTATAATAAACAATTATCCATATACTAGAACTATAACCAAGCACAAATATTATTTTCTTTTAAACTTTAGAAAATGCAAATGGAAGAGGCTATCGAAAGGGATACCAATGAAAAATTTAAAATCCTTGAAATAAAATTAGAAATCCTAGAAAAAGATTTAGAGTTAGCAATAATTCGTGCTGAAGCAGCTGAAAGTGAATTAAAAGAAATCAAACAATTACCTTCATCTAGTTCATCATTAACAGTTAATATTCATAATTCAAATAATAGTTTAAATTGTAGTGAAGTTGATTTTAATGAAAGCAATAATAGTGATTCAAATCAAAGTTTAACAAATTCTATGTTAAATATTACAATACCACCCCCACCTCCTCCACCTCCAATGCCTAGTTTTACTAATATGGATTCTCAGAGTATAAAATCAAAGAATAAATGTGTGGGGATACCAATACAACAACAAACCAAACAGGCAACAGGTATGTTTTCATATTTTATTGGTCAATTATTATTAAGTATGAATAGCTGTTGTTGTTTGTTAATTTACTCATTTGTTTTATGTTCATAATTTTAAGGGAAAGATCCTTTTTTAATTAATTTTTTTTGAACAGTAAGTTTACTAAAATACGTTAAGGGAGCGTCATTGCTAAAGCTTGTGTAATAGATATTAGACGAGTAGCATATACGCCACATGGTCGATTGAAGCAATTTTAATCTGTAAAACAAGGCAGGCTTTCTCTACAAATATTTTGATGTAGCATATACATGCAATGAAAGCTTAGTTTATGATTTTGAATATTAATTTGGTAGAACAATTGAAATTTTCAAACTTACATGCTAGCGACACCATTCGTGCATTGTTTAAATCTAAAATTTCCGACACTTCATTTTCAATTGAGAGGATTGCAAGACCCTTTAAATAATCTCGGCTCGTTGTTGATTTTAAAAAGTTTTCTAAAATTATTCTAAGAGAAACAATCTCCACCATAACAAGAATTGTTTACTATAATCGAAGCGCTACTTGGATAAAAATTACGCATTTGTGAATCAAACCTATTTCCATTAAAATAAAAAAAGTCAGACAAGTGGAAATAAAATTCGCTCGCCAAGGGTTCCGTGAATGTAAAAGAACACAATATCAACAATAAATGACAAAAAATTGTGTTTAACTTGTAATGTTTTTATATTGCCAGATCATAGACGCATAACAAAATAAATGTTTAATCGTAAATGTCAATAGTAAATTACAATCGTTGATCAAAAATTACACAAAAAATGTTTCTTCAGGTTAAATCTTATCCATAGCTGTTTATGCGGTAACTCAAGAAAGATTCAATTACACCAGCTTGTAAATGGTTTAAAGTTGATTATTTTTTCGGTCAATGAAGTGTCGAAATTTAGGGGGTGGGGGTTTACATACAAAAAATACTTATTTTTACAATAACACACACAAAAACTGTGCATTGCAAAATTCTACAAAAACAGTTATGTGTTCTAAATTAGGTGCTCTTTCAAATGACACCCCATTCGTTTGGGTCAAAAATTGTTTTTCTTACCCTCCCCACTCTCGTCACCTAAACACACAGAAATGTAATTTTTTAGACTTCGCTATAATTTTCATTCAAAATTTACCAAACTTCCTAACTCTGTGAATTTTTTGGATTTTTACTGTCAATCAACGTCGAAACGTAGGGGGGCGGTGTGAAAGTCGCCCTCCTACCCACCCCACCCCTACTCACCCCACTTGACCACGTTTTAAATAGTGTTTTTACCACTTCTCATTCCCCCCCCCCCTTAATAAATATAATTATGAGTATGTGACACTTTTATATATTTTTTATAAAGAACTTACTAATTTTTCTATCATTCCAAATACATTTGAAGATTTTCGATCGGTTAGGTTCGGAGCTAATCGAGGTAAGAAAACACGAAGAAAACGTCATTATTCAAAAAATGGTGAGGTGTAAAATTCTAAAATAAATTTTTAAGGAATACTGATATGAAGCCGTTTCATATGATTGCTTGAATCTAAAAAAAAATGTATTTTCTCAAAGGTCTCACATCGTACCCCTGTAAGCCAAACGAAAACCACTTTGGTTTTATTTGTATCCGTCATTTCATGCAAACAGATTAGTTTTATCCGCACCTCAAATTTCAAGTCCATAGCATTGATAGTTTACGAGATAATCGATATAATGTGAAAAACTCGTTTTACTCTCACCAATAGGGTTCGTTATAAAAAACGGAACCCTAAAAATAAGAACAAACCCACTCCATTGACATTGAAAAGAAATTGGAACGTTCTTGAAAACAGCGTTTATTTCAGAACACTTTGCTGCTTGCAAAGTCTGCAGCATCGATTCGTTGAAGCATCCGCAAATTAAAGTCGGCATCGTTAATTTTGTGCTGGTCAAATTAAGTTTAGGAATTTGTTTAACTCGGTCGTCTCCATTTTCTACTATCGATAAAAATTCGAATCAATAAAATTATTAGAAATTATTAAATTATAAATCGACCAAATGGCATTCAAAGTTCATATTCTATTTGTTCATAGTTGCTTTGTTTTAAAAACTGTGTAAAATTAAATGAAAATACCAGCAACAACCATTTGTTATTCTTTTTACACTAGAAGAAAACCCCGTTTTCACAAGAGATTAAGCTTCTATCATAGAAAAAAAGTTTATCATTACTACAAAAAACTACAAACGATTTCGAACATTCTTGTACACTTGGATTATCAAAATTATACTGCGTATAGGGGATTCACTCCCTTTTAATGATTTGAGTGATAATTATTAGGGATTCACATGTTTTAATGACTTGAGTGATATTTATTACTACTACAAACGTTTGTAGTTTCTTGTAGTAATAATAAATATTTTTGAAATTTTTTTCTTTGCCTAAAATAATGTACAGTTGAGCAAACATTTGAAATATTCTTTTGATCTCAGAAACTACAAACGATGTAGATGATTGTAGTAAAACTTTTGTCTGATTTTTAATCAAACTGATGATGGTAAGACACTTACCGAAACATGTTTTTTAATGAAAAATAAACAAACGCCACATGACGGGATTTTTAATGAAGTGTAATAGAAAAATTTTTTTTAACTTTGTAATTAATTTATTCAATTGTATATGTGAATTGTGTTTTTTAAATAGTTTTAAATCATTAGAAAAATTTTTAATTTTTAATATGTTAATTTATTCCATCACATTGAACTAGTCAATAGAAACCAAAATAATACAAAATATAAAAAAAAAATTGCTGTTATCACTGTTTACTTTATAAAACTTTTGTGCTTGTAGTTTCTCAATATTTTTCTAAAATTTACATTTTTGATTTTTTTGGCTACAAAAAAAAACATCCAAAAACATTTATCAGTACATACTACATACTACAAACGATTTCGAGCAAGCTTGTACAGTTGGATTATCAAAATCATCACTGTGTGTAGGGGAGAGGATTCGCCTGCTTTAATGATTTGAGTGATATTTATTACAACTACAAACAAACATTTTTTACTACATTCATCTACTTCGTTTGTAGTTTTTGAGATTAGAAGAATATATCAAGTATCATTATTGCAAAAACCTACAAACAATTTCGAACAATCTTGTATACTTGTACACTACCGTTCATTCCATTCATAGTTTCGCTGATGATAGTACACTACACGGTTCCCAAAAATTTGTTTTTAACGATCTGTAAGAAAAAGAAACTCAAACTTTTGGGAGTCGAGTTTGAAAATGATATGAAGTGAAATACTCACATTTTCAATCTTGCTAAGAGTGCGGTTCAAAAGTTAGGATATCTAGGGCTTGTTATAAGTTTTTCAATAGTGAACAGCTTATTTTGATATTTAAAACATTTATTATCCCTTGCATGGAGTACTGTTCTCACATCTGTGGTGGAGCACTCCCAGTCTCTTTAAAATGTCTAGATACTGTCCAACGGAAAGCAATTAAAATGACCAGCAATTCAAATCTGACCAACGAGCATTATTCGTGACAGCATAGAAGGAATATCGCTGATTTGACGATATTCTACAAATACATTATGAATGAGTACTTCTCAGAGAAGATCAATCAATACTACCAAAACCCGTTATTTTTCTCGTTCCACCAGAGCTTCAGCAATGTCCCACCCATTCACCGTTCAAATAACAAAATGTAGAACTGTGGCATTTCAACGTGATTTTTTCTACAGAGTTTCTTATGGAATTCTTTTCGAATTCTTTACCCTTGTGGTTTTCCCTGATAATTTTAATTCGCAACTTTTAAAGTCCAAGTCCACCAATTTCTTAGATAAACATAATCCATTTTCCCAATCCACAGTTGGCATGTTCTGATATTCAGATACGTTAATTTATAATCATTTAAATTAACACTAAACATGTATAACTTAGAATAAAAGAAAAACTTAGCTTATTAAAATTATGACTGTGTGTAGGGGAATCACCTATTTTAATGATTTTAGTGATATTTATTACAACTCCAAACGAGTTTGTAGTTTTTTGAAGTACATAATCATAAATAATTTATAAATTTGTTTTTGTAGCCAACAATATTAAAAATGTACAATGTGCAGAGGAAAAATTTGAAATATTCTTCTGATCTCAGAAACTACAAACAAAGTGCACGATTGTAGTAACATTTTTTTGTTTGTAGTTGTAATAAATATCACTCAAATCTTTAAAACAAGTGAATCCTCTACAAACAATCATAATTTCGATAAGCCAAGTATACAAGATTGTTCGAAATCGTTTGTAGTTTTTTGTAGTATGTACTGATTGTAGGGAAAAATATATGGAGGAGCTGAAATCTCACAGCTCTGAGATATCAAGACTTCGGTCTGGGTTAAGGATTTTGATATAGCTTTCGGCAAACAACTTTTATGAGGACATGGTTTTTAGTTTTGGGCAGCGATGTATATCAAACATAACTCTTTGTTAAAGTACAAGTATTTTTTTATCTCTGTTTAGAAATTAATTACAAAACTAACACGAAACATCAATACGTTGTCGGAAAATTATAACAGATCACAAATTAACATAATTTAGTGAAGAGATGATACACTCAGCAAACTACTCAAAAACCTCTTCATTTAGCATTTCGAGAAAATATTAAGAAATCACAAATTCATATTTCTTTCAAAATTCCAAAAAAATTGTAAAAATTAAATAAAATCAAACTTTTTTCAAAATTCCAAAAACTAGAATAAAATCAAATATTTAAACTTTTTCTGAATTCCAATAATACTCCAAAAATTCTTAAAAATTCAAAATTTTCCAAAATTCTAAAAATATTCCAAAAATTCTTACAAAATCAAAAATTCAAACTTTTTTCAAAATTCCAAAAATTATATAAAGTCAAAAATTTAAAATTTTTCAAAATTCTAAAAATATTCCAAAAATTCTTACAAAATCAAAAATTGAAACTTTTTTCAAAATTTTAAATATACAGGGTGAGTTTTTTAAAAAATGCCAGGCTTTTATCTCTAGAACCATGCTCTAGATCACGCAGTAGACCACGATGCAATAATATTTAAATTAATGAATGATTTTCATTGTTTTTTTTTAATTTATCGAAATTTTATTTTTTTTCTGAAGAACTTAGCGAAGACACGTTTGCTTTAGTGCAAATCAATTTTCATCATATCTACAAAATCGTACACTTTACAAAAAAAAAATTGTAAGCAAAAAGTGTGTAGTTTGATTTACTTAATTAAAAAAAAACATTAAATGTATAGGTTCTAATTTTAAAAAAACCTATTTTGGCATATATCTCCAATACTTATGAGTTTCAAGGTCATTCAATATTACCATTGGACGTCCCCCTCGACGCTTAACAAATATCACCTAGGGTTATTTTGTCCCATCTAGCATGGTTCTCGAAATAAAAGCCTGGCATTTTTTAAAAAACTCACCCTGTATATATATCTGTAGGTGGGAGGTAAACTACACCAAGTCACGTTTTTAAAATTTGACAGGAAAGCCAAAAAACTTTGAAAATGGACTATGGACTATGGACTTGGTGTCATTTAAAATTGTTCTATCTCGAAAACTACACTAGTTAGGACTCAGTGCTATTAACCTCTCGGTAGAGAACAAAATCCTGATTCTAACAGTATAAAAAAACGTATTTTGAAAAAATTGGACTTGGTGTAGTTTACCTCCCACCTACAGATATATAATTCAAAAACTCTATTTTTCTCAAAATTCTAAACATATTGCAAAAATTGTAACAAAATCAAAAATTGAAACTTTTTTCAAAATTCTAAAAATTAGAATAAAATCAAATATTTAAACATTTTCTAAATTCCAATAATATTCCAAAAATTCTTTAAAATTCAAACTTTTTCCAAAATTCTAAAAACATTCCAAAAATTATTACAAAATCAAAAATAGAAATTGTTTTCAAAATTTCAAAAATTATAATAAAATCAAAAATTATAAATTTTTCAAAATTCTAAAAATATTCCAAAAATTCCTTCAAAATCAAAAATTAAAACTTTTTCCAAAAATCTAAAAATACATATTGCAAAAATTATTACAAAATCAAAAATACAAACTTTTTTCAAAATTCCAAAAATATTTCAAAAACTATAACAAATTCAAAAATTTCCATGTCCAATTTCATTTTCAATTACATTTACGTCATAAAAACAGCTACATTTTTTTTGACACACTTGACAACTTTTGACACACTTGACAACTTTTTTTTGACAAACTTATAATGCCATAATTCTAAATAATAATAATAAAATTTCATTTCAAAGAAAATTTTAATTTAATTTTTTTCCAACAAATTGGGTAAAAAAATAAATAAAAATCTGTCTTTGACACACTTGACAACTTTTTTTTGACAAACTTATAATGCAATAATCTAGATTTTGGTCTCACATACCAATCCCGACCATCAAAATTTCTCCAAAATCAATGTTCCTACTCGTAATCACTTAAAGTGAACGTTTTTTAAACAAAAAATATGCAAATTTTTCCTTGTTTTGACACACTTGACGATTTTTTTGACACACTTCCGGTACAGTTATCGAACACATCGTTCTTTCGGCTCTTCCCATTGAGTAAACCCATTTTTAGAAAAAAAATTTTTAAATCCGTCCAGCCGTTTTCTAGATTTCGTCGGTTGTGACGGCCGGCCGGACGGACGGACTGCCTACAGACAGACATACATTTTTTTTGCTTTTTTAGAATCAGGAGGTCCTAAAACGTCGAGAAATGTCAAAAAAGTGGGGGCAAGAATTTGACTTTGAGCTCATGAATGTAATACTTAGGTCTTTCAGACCGAAGTAATATAAAATCATATCAATCGAAAAGAGTTTCAACAAAACATTATAATACTCATATTAATTTAAAATTAAAACTAAATTTTGAGTGATTTTGATGTTGCACATTTTTTACAATCGGATGAAATTCTGTTTTACATATTACGTATTGACGGTTACAATTTTTTTGAATATACTATTATACTATCGATCAAAAGCAAAATATCAAATAACTATCTGTCATATTAAAAAAGTATTATTCTATCCGTTTACACTGTAATAATTTAATAGCTATTTGATTCTATTATACTACCATGGTGTAAACTTAGTGATATGATATTAAACAAAAAACTTTTACTAAAATCATCTATGTCGTTTCTAGTTTCTGAGATCAAAAGAATATTTCAAATGTTTGCGCAACTGTACAATTCTTATTTTTTATGTAAAATAATTCCAAAAATATTTATCATTACTACAAAAAACTACAAACGATGCCGAACAAGCTCCTATATTTGACTTATCACGATTATTACTGTGTGTAGGGGAGGGGAATCACCTATTTTAATGGTTTTAGTTATATTTATTACAGCTCTAAACGGGTTTGTAGTTTTTTGCAGTAATAATAAATATTTTTGGAAGTTTTTTTCTGTAGCCAAAAAATATTAGTATACAGTTGAGCAAAAAGCTAAATTATTCTTCTGATCTGAGAAACTTCAGACGACATACATGATTGTAGTAATTTTTTTTGTTTGTGTTGTAATAAATATCACTCAAATCTTTAAAGCAGGCGAATCTGCAATAATTTTGATACAATGATAAGCCAAATATACAAAATTGTTCGACATCATTTCTAGTTGTTTGTAGTAATGATAAATATTTCTGGAAATTTGTTTTGTAGCCAACAAAATTAACAAAATTTAAAGTTTACTGGTGAGCCAGAGGTAGAGTGACCATTCCTACTGAATTTATCATCACAGTAATGATTTTTTAGGTTCTGTACTGATAGACATATGCGCAGGGTTACCAAATTTTTAAATGACAAAGTCGGGACAAAAAAGTTAGAATTTAAATAAAAAGGAATTTGATTAGCAAATAAAATTAATTTCAAGCTAAAACCCAAAAATTTGCAAAACATATTCCGTTTAGTTGTTAAAAACCTATCAAACTTGTGTTTTCCTTTTAAATTAAAATGGTTTGTTGAGCCTAAAAAGCGTTTGCGAGTTTTCGTATTTAAGACAAAAAGCTCGCTTTTCGGTTGTCCAAACCGATAAACCGCTCTTAAGGCTAAAAAATTTGTTTTCAGTTAATTTTTTAATACTCTATGTATGTAAATAATACACAAAATAAAATAGCATGTGGATATTTTACCAGAAGACTTTTTAAGACTTTTTAAATCTTTGGTAACCTATCCCGATTTTTTTTCACAATAAACACGGCACGGACTTTTATATTTTCTAATATACGTACGATTTTCACCGTTCATTGGGCATTATACCTAACATTCTTTCACACAAACGCGTTAACATTCGGTATCGAGCAAATGCAACAAACAATTTTTTAGAAATTAAATGGAAGTTTTATAAAAATTCTACCAATTTCTTAAGAATTCTAGGTTGTTTTTTTTTTCATGTCAGAAATGAAACTTTTAATTTGATGTTTAGTAAATCCATGTCTGTTACTCGAATTGTAAAACTTTTTACAATAGCACCTAGGGGATCTATACATGTATGTTAATTTTAATAGCGTTAAAAGCCCAATATTTATTATTGAAGACATATCACTTCTTATAAAGCCTAAGCTGTCCCTCTGCTTACACTCAAACATTTTCGAAATGTTTTTCTGACCATAAAATGTTGAGTTATTATTTGAACCTGTGATCTCACTGTCTTATCTTATTTATTATTTCGTAGAATTAAAATTAATAATTGTAAAGCTATGTAGGTTGCAGACTCGAAGGTTCGGTCCTTCTTCACTAACTTACATCTCATCAAAATAATTTATTTTATTATTAAAACATTCTTATTAAATTGTTTACGTTAAAATAAAACAATTAAATATTTAGACAAAAAAAGTTTGAATAATAATAAATCGAATCACAAAAATGTTTACCAAAGCAATAATAGTATATTATGCTACGATCATGTAATAAATTCCCATCAAGCTTTCAATTAAAAAAATATACATACATATAAATCATACAAACATACATATAAACAATATATGGAAAAAACTTCAAAAACCACCACTATAACAATATTTGTTTCGATTCTTCATACACCTTGTGGAATAAGATAGTATTTCTATGAAATAGAGCATTAAATCTATCAAAATTGCGAAAGACGTTTTTTAAAAGAAGTAAATATGCCTTGATTTCGAGGTTTGCAAAAAATTTTAAAATTGCAGTACCTCTTTTTCGATACGTATAATCGAAATGATGATACCAAACATTCCAATTTTTAATATGTTTAAAATGCATCGATGCATAGAGAGGAGCCATCTTGTACCATAGTTGCAGGTGATTTTATTTTTCGTGTCGTAGTGTGAAAATATTCCTGAAACTCAGAAATATGTTATTTCTTTTGGGATTTTCGAAACGTTTGTTTCTATAACCCTAAGAAATATCGGAACATCTGAAAGCTGAAATTTCATCGATTTTACTGTATACTATAAACTATAAAGGCAATGCATGGCAGATTCATCAATATCTTTCTGGAAGCATAGTAAAAAAATAGTTGTGGCGATCATTTTGAATAAGTTTAAAATTTAAAACGCTTCTACAATTAATTGCGAAAAAGCCCTCACTTGCCAAGTTTTTGCCCGCTTTCCTGTTTTAAATGAAATATCCCATAAACGAAAAAAAATCACCCCGATCTGGCATTACTGATGTGTATTAATATAATGCTCATATGTTTTAGATAGAACTAAGAGCAAGGGTATTGCGGTCTTTAATTTGAAATATCACATTTTGTTTTGTTTTGGGGATGGGCTGGACATTGGCTAACTTCCAGCACGAAAGAGAAATATCAGATATATAGGATTTGTAGAAAATTTTGGTAAGAGAAGGTGCAAGTTCTTTTGAAAATGTTGTTAGAATAATAGATGATGAGGAATGATGTTCAGACCGGAGACTTTGCTGGTAGTTAACCCCCTTAAGATTTTGTTTGATAATTTTGGGTTTGAAATAAAGATCTTTCATATTAACTTCTGAAGACTGGATTTTTGGTTTTTCTTTAGGAGTTTCTAAAACAGTCGAGATCACAGCAAAGCGTTCCGCGAACAATGTGGTTTTTCTCGCTAGATCAGTGACGATTAAATCGCCATCAATAATATGAATAAAAAGAGTTGGTACCAGACTTTGAAGAATTCAACACTGTAAAAACTTTTGTCAGAAATGGACATGGTAGAAAGTTTTGCCGCTCTTGCTCTGTCAATTTCTGTTTTTTTCGTTTATCTGGTTTAATATAATTGGGCTGTATAGATATTAGGACTTAAATCGTTAAGGTATTTTTGTTATGGAACCAAATATTAAATAATCTTTGTTTGTTTCTAAGGGTCAATTTGGCTGGAAAACAAATATTTTTGTTGGGGTTTCATTATTGAGAAGGGAACGAATTTATTGATACTAAAACAGTTTATTCAAACATAATTTATACTATTGTGACGATTATGGAAGACGATAGAACACAACAACAATAGAACATCTTTCAAGAAAATTCTCGTTAGTTCTACAAATATAAAAATCAATAAAAGATAACAATGCAACCAAAGTAAACATTTAATAGGAAGTTTTTGTTTTATCGAATAAGAAATAGTTAACGATTCTAACGGTTAACAATTGAAAAGAATAGATTTCACACCTAGGTGTCAATATTGGAAGATCGTCTTATTGTTGAAATAAAGGAAGGAAAAAAGGGTGTGTTCATCTAGAATATTACAGTACCATCGAGGCTATTTCATGTAGTATATATAAGAGGTGATTTTCGAGGATAGAAATAGTATAAAATTGTTAGCGATACAAAAAGTATAAAAATATTAGCAGTGATATAGGCGAGTTAAAATTAACAGTGTTATAAGTAGAAAGTTATTGTAAGTGATATTGTGAAAAATTATAAAAGAATTATAAGTGGTGAAATATTGTTAGGACAAGAAGAACTAAAAGGGGAATAGTAATAGGAGAAATATTTTTATTGTAAAATCTTGAACGAATAAAATTATAACGTTTAGAAAATCCATTGTGTTTTAAATTTCCTGATTTAGTGATCGAACTAAATAATTGTAACTTGGCTAAGAAACGTTACACTATATTATTATTTTATTTTTATATTTATTTCACTCGGATATAATGGCCAAACAACCTACCAGAGCTCCTGACATACCTGGTCAAATTAGTAAATTGCTTTATTTGTTTTTGATAAATGATCTTTCGTTGGCACAATTTTAAGTATTAGAACCTTTAGGTGGTTCAGGCCATAATTTGATTTCCACTCATTTAAATTTACAAGTACCTAAACAGTTTCAACCTAGTCCTAGTCTTATTTGGGTTGCAGATTGGCAGGAGCTTAGAGATATATGTTAGTATATATGTTAGTATGTATAATAGACGTGGGTATGCGCAGGTTTATTCCGATAGATAGATTGTTGCTAAAATATTTGAGAAGTTCATTAATTTTAATATTATGAGCTTCTTAAGTCATCAAAAATACTTAATGAAAGACAATGCGGGTTCCGTAAAGGAAGAGTGACGGGAAATTTACTTTCTTTATCACACATATCTGGAACAGTCGATTGAAAACCTTGACTTTCATTGCTGCTCAGCAATTCAAATCTTACTAATGAGCTTGATTCGTTGTTGCTGATTTGAAGGTACACAAATACTCTATGGATGAACGCGTGTGTCTGCCTAGATCAAATCAATTTTACCTGAACAGAGTATCAATAGCAGCCCATATTTTTATGGTTCGAGTGACAAGAAGCTTTTCAAATAATTTTTTTTTTACAGAATCTAGCATCTCTGGAATACCTTACTGACGTGGGTCTTCTTTGATAATTGTACTCCACAAAACTCTAAAAATAGCGTTCAAAAAATCCTCAAAGAGAATTGATCAATGGTGAGTAACCTTAGATCCCTAGTTAGCATCGTATTTTACGATATTCAGAGATGTTAATCTATAATTTCTTATGGTTAACACTAAATAATGTCTAACTTTAAAAAACAATGCTGAAAAATTATCGGTTAGGGGGAGTCCGGACCCGAACCCTCCCCCCCCCCCCACCCTGTGTGCGCCCCTGGAAAGCAGTGATTTTTAAGAAAACTGTTAAATTGTAATTTAAGGTCTAATTTAAATACGGAAATAAAACTGTATGAGTCATCGTTTGGTATGAACTTGCAATAAAAATTACTTGAAAAAAATACTTTTATTTTTAAATTGTGGCAGTTACCCACGGAAAATATATATAAAAATTCTAACCCTAAGTTTTCACAAGCAATTGTGGAGGAAATTTGTATTTTACAAACTACTGGTCTAAATAAAATTTCCTTAAACAGCTAAAAAAATGAAAACCAGATTTCTCTACTTCGCTTTACACATTTACCTTTCGACTTAGAAGAGACATAGGTGGGGTGAGACTAAAGATAGTACATACATTAACTCTTAAAATTTTGTACTGATTTCACTTAGGAAAAAAAATAGTCACGCTAGCAGAAGGCAGAAATATTTTTCTGATCTCAGAAACTACAAACGAAGTAGATGACTGCAGTAAAAGTTTTTTGTGGTAATGATAAATATTTCTTGAAAATATTTTTTTTGCCCAAAAAATAAAAATTATACAGTTGAGCAAACATTTGAAATATTCATTTGATCTCAGAAACTACAATAGACGTGGATGATTGTAGTAAAACTGTTTTGTTTGTAGTTGTTCAATATTTGCTAAAATTTACATTTTAAGTTTTTTGGCTAATAAAACAAACTTTCAAAATTATTTATCAATACTACAAAACACTACAAACGGTTTCGAACGTTCTTGTAGATGTACTTGGCTTATCAAAATTATCACTGTGTGTAGTGGAGTCACCTAGTTTAATGATTTGAGTGACATTTATTACAACTACAAACAAAAAATATAACAATCATCTACATCGTTTGTAGTTTCCAAAAATATTTTTCTTTCCAGGTTCGAAGTTCACACAGCTCTCTTTTTCTTTTCTTTTTTAATTTTTATATTTTAAAGATTTATTATTTACCCAAGACGTACTAAAATTACAGGCAAGCGTTATTTTTTGTTTTCGAGAGAAAAACATCTGAAACTATTATGAAAGTATGAAAATTTTTGTACTTTGTGTCTTTTACTAAAAACAAGTTTAGCAATTCTATTGAACTAATTTTTGTTTAAAAGGTATTAAATACGACTATAAAAAACTTTCAAATTTCTCATATCACAACACTGCTGAAATTAATGTAGTTCTCTGGCGCGTTATTCGATTTGGGCTTGATTTTTCTCTAGCAAAGTTCTGCAGGGTTTCGTATTGCTGTCTAATGACAAGACGAGTCGCTAAAACAGTATGAATATGATATTCACGAGACGTATCACTTTAAGTTTTGCACCAAAATTTGAAGAGGTTTGCTTCGAGAGCATCAACCATAGTTCAACACTAAGAATATATACAAAGTTGAGGGATTGGTACCATAGAATAATATTTATAATCATAAAAAGCCATTTTCACCATTATTTGTAAATAAACCACATTTTTCTATTCACTCGAAAATGAAATCGTTTATAAATAGTATAATACATAATAACGTTATATGTATAGATTATAGAATAATTCTCTAATTTGAGTTTTTTAATTCACTAATTTGAGATCATCGCCCATTACTTATAAAATCGCACTTATAAAATTTGTTAATAGAATGCTCTGGAGAGAGATCTGTCTGTTTGTTTGATTCACAGTATGAAGTTATAATCTTGGGAATTCGCGCTGAACTGTTAAGCCCATTTCCATATCAGGTCATGGTCTCAAAAAAATTGTTGTCGATTGACAATGGCAGTTCCGTCTGATGAAATATTTTATGTTAAAGATGGTGTCGCTTCGAGTTCTGCCTCATCGTTTTGCTCGTCAAGTACATGTTAATTTTTATCAATTAAATTAAGAAGACCATTTTTATTTTGATCATAATCATAATTTATACATAACTCCTAAAGAAATACTCTAAATTCTGGCTTCAGTAGTTAATATGAAAGAACTTCTTTCAAACCCAAAACTATTAAAAACTTCTAAGGCTACCAGCCTCCCACATATTATTCTAAAATCATTTTCAAAAGAATTAGTACCAACTTTTACCAAAACCTTCCAGAAATCTTAAAAATCTGGTATATTTCCTTGATGCTGTTGATTAAGTGGAAGTTTGTCAAGGTCCAGCTCGTCCTAAAAAAAGGAATGGAATGTAATATTTCAAATTATAGACCAATAGTGCAAGGCTCAATTTTTTCGATCACTCTATAAGGGTTCCTTTTTTTGTATAACGAATCCTATTGATGAAAGTAAAACGTGTTTTTCCAATTATTTCGATTATCTCGTAAACCATAAATCCTATGGACCTAAAATATGCGTATAAAAGTAACCTATCCTCAAAAGATGACGGGTTAAAAAATAAATATAGTTGTTTTTGTTGGTTTTTCAGAGTTACGATGTGAAGCCTTTGAGAAAATACATTTTTTCATCGAGACAAGTAGAGTATCTAATATGAAAGGGCACCACTTCAGTATTCCTTAAAAATATATTTTGGAATTTTACATTTTGAATAATGACTTTCTCTATATGTTTTCCTTCCTCGATTAGCTCCGATAGCTCCGATACTAATTGATCGAAAATCTCAAAATGTTTTTGGAATGATAAAAAAATGGGTAAACTTTTAATGAAAAATATATAAAAGTGTCATATACTCAAAATTATATTTATTAAGAAGGTTGGAATGAAAAGGGATAAAAACACTATTTAAAACCCGGCCAAGTAGGGTGGCATTTGAAAGAGTACTTGATTTTAGAAACAACGAAATTTTTTTTAGAATCTTGGGTGCACAGTTTTTGAGTTATTGTCAAAAAAGAAAAAATATTAAATATTTGAAATTATAACAAATTTTTTTTTTTAATAATTAGATATGTTTAGCACACTATAAATATGAAATATTCATTATTTAGACTCTTTGAATATCCGACGATACCATGTCAACTAGAAAGGAAGAAGGTTGGGAAAATGGAAAGAATGAGGATATGGGCATACGCATAACTATATTAATTGTTTTAGATGACGATTGACATTTTCTTTAAATGTTTGAGCGACAAATTCATCGGGAAAGACGGAAGCGGGCATAGAGTTCCATAATTTGGCCGCTCTATTAAAATAATCGTTTTGGAAGGACATAGTTCTACAACGAGGTATTTGGACAGCAAATGGTTGGGATAGCTCTGAAGTTCTTGTTCATCGATTGATCTGATGGAAGGATATTTTGAATTTCCTTAGAAGAGAATTCGCTAAAGTTATATTTATAGTAGATTGACAATTCAGTCACATTTCTTCGGTACTGGAGTGAATCAAGCTGATTATTTAGTTCGGTATTATCAATCTACTGTATTGCTTTTCTCTGTACAGAGTCTAGATATTTTATTGTTGATTGACAAGCACGTCCCCAAACATGACAGCAGTATTCCATTCATGGACGAATAAAGGACGTATAGATCAGCAAAATTTGATCGGGATTGAAAAATTTTTTACATCGGCTCAATAATCCTAATTTTTGCATTGCAGATTTGGCGAGTTTGAACACATGTTTTTTCCATTTCAGGTTATTTTCTATATCCACTCCAAGAAGTCTACCTTATTCACCCTTTTTCAATTCCTCATGGTTTATCTTTTTATGTTTTTATGTCGTTCTATTCGTGAAAGACGACAAAGTTTAGTTTTAGTTGGGTTAAATGCAACAAGATTGCGACCCCCATTCCATTATACGGGCCAAGTCCTCGTTGATAGAAACATTAACAGCTCTCTATCAGTGGTGACTGCAGTTTGAGATCAAAATTTAGAAGATAAATGTAATGCATGCAATGTGCGGTCATCAGCAAAACTATGGATTGGGTGCACTGTAGAATTAAGTAAATCATTTATATATAGAAGAAACAAGGTTGGTGAGATTGCAGAGCCTTGAGGAACACCAGCATTGGTTGTGAAAATATTGGACGTAACACCATCTGAATTTACATGGAGTTGGCGGCTGGCTAAAAAACTTTCAATCCATGAGACTGTAAGATGATCTATTCCATAAGATTTTAATTTAGCTATAAGATGCCACACTTTATTAAATATCAAGTAAAATACTGAATGTTTCTCCATGGTTCTCCAGTCATTTGTTCCACAGATGGGTTACGTAGACTAACAGATCACCTGTTGCATGACTTCTACGAAAACCATACTGCTTATCATCAATAATTCTTTATATCTCCAAATATTCTATCAAATTGTGATTAACACATTTTTCAAATATTTTAGCCAATACCGATAAAATTGCAATCGGTTTATAATTGTTAGGATCTATCTTACTGCCTTTCTTTGAAATGGGTTGAATACTAGCCAGCTTCCGAGAATCGGGAAATAATCCGGTTTTGTAAGATAAATCGAAGATTTTTGTTAGAATTGGAGCTAGTTGCCTAGCAAAATTTTTTAGAATGAGGGGTGAAATACCGTCGGGGCCAGCGGATTTAGTGGTATTGATAGAAACTAGCATTTTTCGTACAGTATTACACCGAAAGATAATTGGCTTCATATTCGTTTCAACTTGGGAAATGAGTGTAGGGGAATAAGGAGGTTCAACTATGTTTGAGTTTTCTGCGAAATATATATAGTTTTCTGAAATTATAACTAATTCGAAAAAAATTCACAGCGACAGGACAGGAAGTTCGGTAAATTTTGAACGAAAATTATAGGGAAGTCTCAAATAATTATATTTCCGTGTTTTTAGGGGATAAAAGTGGGGATGGGTGAGAAAAAGTTTTTTGGACCCAAATAAGTAGGTCATTTGAAAGGACACCTAATTTAAGAAACATTGCAATTTTTTTTTAATTTTGCGGTGCACAGTTTTTGAGTTATTGTCAAAAAAGTTCTATTTTAATATATGCACCCCTCCTAAATTTTGACATTGATTGACAGAAATTTTTTTCCAATTTAAACCATTACAAGCTGGTGTAATAGACTCTTTCTTTAGTTACCATAAACAGCTATCGATAAAATTTAACCTCAAGTAACATTTTTTGTACCATTTCGGTCAATTTAGAAGAGATTGACATTTACTACATATTTACATGTACAATGAATCATTTATTTTTTGTGGCTATGGTCTGACAATATAAAGATTTTACAAGACAACTTTATGTCAATTATCAAATACGTTGTTCGTTTTTTGTGAAAAAACAGAGGTCGGGATTGTAATCACTTTGCCATCTAGTAGATCTAAAGGTTTTCATGTGTTTCGCATCATATACAAGGAACATGTTGTTACCATCCGCCCAGTCAGTCAGTTGTATGCCATTGGGATTTTTATTTGAGTAGGACCACTGAGCGTGATGGCTATTGAAGTCACCAGCATATATTGCTGGGTGATGAAATAATGGAAGAGTGGCGGCTGGCCATGGTGTATTTGGAGACTTGTATACGTTTACAATGTTCGTGTCCGATATATCAACAACAAAAATATGTATATCGTTATCCGTCTGTGTAAGTACATGGGTGCAGTTCATGATTTGTGACTTAACATACGTGGCAGATCCATATGCGTAAAAAGTACCGTTTTTATTGTGATTTTGGTTCATGTTCATTTGTTTGTATCATAGCCAGGAGTTCCAGATGAAATATTTGGCTACCAAATTTGCATAGACTTTTAGCGTAAATCAGGGTGTAGCGCGAGGAGCTTGAGCACTGACTAGATCACTCATCGTTATAGGGAAAGGATCTCAGAGAGATCGCAGTGGTTTTCGTTTAAAATTTAATTTATTTATATTTTATCAAATTGATTGGTGTATTACATTCTGAGCTAAGTCTGATACAGAATAAAAACAACATTATATAAAAGAATTGCAATCCTACTTAGAAAATTCAACCATCCCTATAACATCTCACTCAACCGGTTTCAACAGAAATTCGTTTTACATTTTTCCACTAGTTGCCTCTCAAAACACAGAGTTGCAATTCCAAATTCTAATAGTTTTTTTATAGATGAGATTGCTAGTATATTGATTAACTACATTCTAAGTTAAGGGGATGGGACACACACAAACAAACACAAACGCGTTTTTCGATAATATGCCAACACCCAAGGACTCAAAAATTAAGAAAAGAATAACATCTTCTTAAAAAAACTGAACCTCTCATATGACACCTATCTGAATGCCATTGCCATAAAAAGCCGTAAGATTTTCTCATCCGATTTTTAAGCTGCTTAAAAAAGGACAAAACAGGTCGATAGTATTATACATGCCCAGAAAATCGATTGTGAAGGTCTGGCGAACACCAAAGTCTCAGCTCTAGTGTTCAATTTTGAAATTCGAAACCTTTAATATTACCGTCGCTATAATAAAAAAGACCCAAGTTTTATTCTGTGCTCGTTAAACAATAAACTATTGTATTTTAATGTGTTTGCTGCAATGCAAATCCTGTGTTCATATTTTAAGGCAGCATCGAAAACCCAAAAAGGAAAATCAAGACGATTATACGCCTTTTCAAAGTTTGTTTTAAAAACAGCTGTTATTAAAAAACCATTATACTGATGTGCACTTCATAACGAATTGCCGTCGATTTTTCATCGTTCTAGTTTTCTTTTTCTTTTCATAACCACAAAGAATATAAATAAATTCGCAAAAAATGACGAATGTATGTCACAATGTGAAAAAAATCAACTGACAAACCACCTTTTAAAGTAAATGTATCTAAAGCAAAAATTAACTAACAAACCTTTCATATTTAAAAAAGGCATAACTTCAAATCTAGTTTGAACCTCGAAACGCTGTTTAATAGCAGTGAAACAAGGCAGCGTTAAAAAAAATCAAACAATATTTGTTATGATTTTCGTCTTTTTGTAAGATGAGAAAATTAATCTTGAAACTAATTGGATGGAATTATGTTAGATTTTCGTTTTCTTTCTTTCCTTTCAAAAACTTACTTCTTTTGTGTGTACAAAATTATAAAAAATTCAAACAAAAAAAACGGTATTTACTTTTGATATTATTGACTTGATTGTGAATTGTTAAAAACAAATAAAATAACTTACCAGTTCTTGTTTTAATTAAAATCCTTATCCATAGAGTTTTATTTTTGCATTTTTCTTTAACACAAAATAAAATTAATAATTAATTTTTAAGTCAGAACACATTTTCACAACACTAAGATTTTACCACAATGAAATAACAAATAAATATCTTACTGTTCATCTTGTTAAAAAAATCTTAAAAATATAAAGAAAGCCAACCACTACACTTTTTTATGTTTTTGTTTTTTTTTTATTTCTTAATTAATTTTTTATGTTTTTTTTTATCAAACTTTTAATTTATTTTTTATAATTAGATTTTTCCTTATTTTATTTGTGTTAGTTTAATTTATTTTAAAAAAATGTTTAATCATTAATTCAAACAAATTAATACATAATTAAAATAACAATGAAATAATTAAATTTAATTTAACTATGATAGAAAAGGGTAATAATAATATTGAAATAATAAAAAATCAATCAATCGTGAAAATAAAAACATAAAACCAAACATGTCAAAAAAAGTTTGTTATGTCGAAGTTTTTTTCTTTTTACGTTTCCTTTGCCAATTTGTCTTTTAGTATTATTCTTTTTATTTACTTCTCATTTTTTTATGTTGTATTTATTTATGTATATTCATAGATTTTACTTTTTATTTTTTTGTGCTTCTTTTTCTTTATTTATGCGCAGAACATGGAATGATAAATGACAATCTTTTTCTGAATTGGAATGAGATTTTCACTAAATAAATAGAAATAAATAAAAAAAATTATTTTATGAAGAAAAATAGTTGCTGTTTTGTAACTGTTGAATTTCAGGTGCGAAAGAAATGGTTGAAGGCGAAAGCTTTGATTTTTAACGTAATATTAGGATTTAGAAGTGAATCAATCTGAATTGTGCAGTTAATAGCTTCAAGGGGGAGAAATGTCTATAAAAATAAGCTATATCAACTTATTGTGGTTGAATATATCTTCTCTAGTCTATCCCATATAAAAAGTAATACATTTTGAATATAATTAAGTCTATTTTAAATTCAATGGTCTACTTAGTCAGATTAACATAAGCTACCATGTCATTATTTTAAGAAACAAGGTTAACACGAAGCCGATAAAGGTTCTTAAAATAAACATTTAATGCATAAAAGTTTGTTATGTCCATTTTACTTTAGTAAGCAAATGTGCACTGGCGACCAACAATCGATGTAAATAGAAGAATAAAATAGATAAAGACATTAAAAAACACACTTATTGCAAACAAACAAGTGACAAATTAATTTTGCATTGGCAAGAAAGGTTCTTATCCGTATATCCTATGTCCATACACCCGTACATCTTATGACATCTGAGTTAACTATTACTTTTTTTATAATGTTTATAATATTGTACGGAAACCTCTTGTCAAAGCAAAATTTATTTTACTTCGGTCTGAAAGACCTAAGTATTACATTCATGAGCTCAAAGTGAAATTCTTCCCCCACTTTTTTTGACATTTCTCGACGTTTTAGGACCTACTGATTCTAAAAAAGCAAAAAAAAATGTATGTCTGTCTGCCGGCCGTCATTACCTACGCTGCAGGGAAAACCGCTGGAGGAATTTCAAAAATTTTTAGCGCCCAACGTGGGGCTGCTCTAAGGCTTACTACAGCGATGTAGGACTCTGGAGGAGTCCCTTCATAATATAAAAAACTTTGGAAAATTTTTTTTTTGAAAATTTTCCTTCAATAATTAATATTCATGTCCATCAACCAATATTATTAAGACTCTGGCGACGTGGAAGCGACGTATAGCTTCAAACGCGCAGGAGCGGAGTTAGTCTGAGATCCCTCAGATTGACTTCGATGGGGTTTTGCGTCCCCACGCCTCCAGCTATAACTCCTTTTGTTTTTTTTGATAACGCAAGGGTGGGAATAGTTCTTAGGAAGTAATCCCAATGGGCATTTTCTAAAAATAGGTATACTCCGTCCGAAAGGACGCTGTGTTC
>OY856187.1:317076799-317502869 GCA_963693315.1 Diogma glabrata | reverse complement strand
GTTTTTGTTTTATTTTTATTTCTTAATTAATTTTTTATGTTTTTTTTTATCAAACTTTTAATTTATTTTTTATAATTAGATTTTTCCTTATTTTATTTGTGTTAGTTTAATTTATTTTAAAAAAATGTGTAATCATTAATTCAAACAAATTAATACATAATTAAAATAACAATGAAATAATTAAATTTAATTTAACTATGATAGAAAAGGGTAATAATAATATTGAAATAATAAAAAATCAATCAATCGTGAAAATAAAAACATAAAACCAAACATGTCAAAAAAAGTTTGTTATGTCGAAGTTTTTTTCTTTTTACGTTTCCTTTGCCAATTTGTCTTTTAGTATTATTCTTTTTATTTACTTCTCATTTTTTTATGTTGTATTTATTTATGTATATTCATAGATTTTACTTTTTACTTTTTTGTGCTTTTTTTTCTTATTTATGCGCAGAACATGGAATGATAAATGACAATCTTTTTTCTGAATTGGAATGAGATTTTCACTAAATAAATAGAAATAAATAAAAAAAATTATTTTATGAAGAAAAATAGTTGCTGTTTTGTAACTGTTGAATTTCAGGTGCGAAAGAAATGGTTGAAGGCGAAAGCTTTGATTTTAAACGTAATATTAGGATTTAGAAGTGAATCAATCTGAATTGTGCAGTTAATAGCTTCAAGGGGGAGGAATGTCTATAAAAATAAGCTATATCAACTTATTGTGGTTGAATATATCTTCTCTAGTCTATCCCATATAAAAAGTAATACATTTTGAATATAATTAAGTCTATTTTAAATTCAATGGTCTACTTAGTCAGATTAACATAAGCTACCATGTCATTATTTTAAGAAACAAGGTTAACACGAAGCCGATAAAGGTTCTTAAAATAAACATTTAATGCATAAAAGTTTGTTATGTCCATTTTACTTTAGTAAGCAAATGTGCACTGGCGACCAACAATCGATGTAAATAGAAGAATAAAATAGATAAAGACATTAAAAAAACACACTTATTGCAAACAAACAAGTGACAAATTAATTTTGCATTGCAAGAAAGGTTCTTATCCGTATATCCTATGTCCATACACCCGTACATCTTATGACATCTGAGTTAACTATTACTTTTTTTATAATGTTTATAATATTGTACGGAAAACTCTTGTCAAAGCAAAATTTTATTTTACTTCGGTCTGAAAGACCTAAGTATTACATTCATGAGCTCAAAGTGAAATTCTTCCCCCACTTTTTTTGACATTTCTCGACGTTTTAGGACCTACTGATTCTAAAAACGCAAAAAAAAATATATGTATGTCTGTCTGCCGGCCGTCATTACCTACGCTGCAGGGAAAACCGCTGGAGGGATTTCAAAAATTTTTAGCGCCAGCGTGGGGCTGCTCTAAGGGTTACTACAGCGATGTAGGACTCTGGAGGAGTCCCTTCATAATATAAAAAACTTTGGAAAATATTTTTTTTTAAAAATTTCCTTCAATAATTAATATTCATGTCCATCAACCAATATTATTAAGACTCTGGCGACGTGGAAGCGACGTATAGCTTCAAACGCGCAGGAGCGGAGTTAGTCTGAGATCCCCTCAGATTGACTTCGATTGGGTTTTGCATCCCCACGCCTCCAGCTATAACTCCTTTTGTTTTTTTTTTGATAACGCAAGGGTGGGAATAGTTCTTAGGAAGTATTCCCAATGGGCATTTTCTAAAAATAGGTATAGTTCGTCCGAAAGGACGCTGTGTTCGATAACTGTACCGAAAGTGTGTCAAAAAAATCATTGTGTGTGTCAAAAATAGCAAATTTTCATATTTTTGGTTTAAAAACGTTCATTTTAAGTGATTACAAGTAGGAACATTAAATTTGGAGAAATCTTGATGGTAGGGATTGATATGTGAGATCAAAAACTAGATTATTGCATTATAAGTTTGTCAAAAAAATGTTGTCAAGTTTGCCAAAAGACAGATTTTTATTTATTTTTTTACCTAATTTTTTGGAAAAAAAATAAAATTAATTGTTTGTTTGAAATGAGATTTTATTATTATTATTGAGAATTATGGCATTATAAGTTTGTCAAAAAAATGTTGTCAAGTGTGTCAAAAGAGAGATTTTTTTTATTTTTACCCAATTTTTTGGAAAAAATAAAATTGTTTGTTTGAAATGAAATTTTATTATTATTATTGAGGATTATGGGCATTATAAAGTTTTAAATTAAAAGCAATATTTAAAAATATACTTTTTACTGTTTATTTTAAATTTATTTATAATAATAAAACTTCCTTATAGTAACAATTTGATTTTTATTTTTTATTTTAAAGAATATCGATTTCGACTTACGTCATCCTCAGTTCTTAAATTAGTTCTTAAATTATTATTATATGGGTAGTTCTACAAACATAGGAATTTTGGACGGCTCTGCTTATTTCGTATATTAATATGAAAAAAAAAAATTTGTTTTCACATGAAATTTGTAAACCTTAACTATGTCTAGCTGGTCACCCAAAATAACCCGTTTCAAAATATACGTCTTAGAAAAAAATTATTCAAAACGTCAAATTATCAGTCCCCTGGCGTGTCCCCACCTTGAAATTCAAAGCTGGTAAACTAAATAATCAATAATTCTAAGTGTGTAGAGACAAATTTACTCTGTAGTAATAATTTTGAATAATGGTGCTTTAATAATGTGTAAATAATCATAACATAACTCTATATTTCATATTAGATATATCCTATTAAAGTTTGTCCCACCAATTTGTTATTATTCTCCTGCCCAATCAAAACACATTCAAAATATTGGAAATTTATATTTCTATCAAGTTATCGCTCGTCACAGGAATTGATTAAAGTTCAATAAATATAATATTGCAAGTGTTTTACTTAGTCCGAGGTTTTATCATTCAAAACAGTCATCATTAGTAGCAAGATAGTGTGTTGTCCAGTCAAATTATCAGTCCCCTGGCAAGCATTTTCGTAAAAAGTATTTTGATTACAGGTAATTTTGTAATTTTATACGTCGTGAATATGAATTGCTTTGGTATAGAATCCGTTCATTTTTTTGTTTTAGACGTAATTTTGTCATTTTTTAAGCGAAATACTGATAAATTATCAGTCCCCTGTTCTCAGTCCCCTGGAAGATTTAAAAGCGGGCAGACTTAGTTAAATGTTTATTTCGTATTTTGAGATAATATTGAGACAATTTCTTGTATTGTATTTTTTGTGTTGTATTTTTGTTGTTTTTTTTTTTTTTTTATTTTTTTTTTTTTTTTTTTTTTTTTGACTGGCCACATTCAGAAACGTTGAAAGAACGTCATCAACTTTAACTAAAACTAGTTGCCAGAACTTATACGCAAAAAAACATGTCGTGCCGTAATTAGCTCCATTTTCTTCCTTCGTGTGTAGAACTACCCATATATATTTTTAAATATTGCATTTTAATTCAAAAGTGACAAAAGCACACAAACAGTGAATAATATGGAAAACCATAATAACACATATATTATAAGTTTGTCAAAAAAATGTTGTCAAGTGTGTCAAAAAATAATTTCATTTATTTTTTAGCCAATTTTTGGAAAAAAATGTAGCTGTTTTTATGACGTTTGGGGTGCTGCCTCTGTTTCCATCTTGGCCCTCTTGGACTCTGTTCAAAAGCGAGCTATACGAATTGTAGGTGATCGAACTTTGACATCACAACTTGATTCCCTACAACATCGTCGCACTGTTGCTGACCTCGTTGTTTTTTACAAATATCGTCATCAGCAGTGCTCAGATGAATCAGCGGCATCATGCCTCAAACTTATTCTTACCCCCGTTCCACTCGGCAATCGGGCTGCCGCAACCAGTGAAACGGTAAAGATCCCGCGCTGTCATACTGGCAGATCGCAGAGAGACTTCTTTGTCCGAACTGCGTACAAATGGAATAGTTTGCCGGAACACTTAGTCTCAGGTGGCTTCAACCCACAGATGTTTAAAAAAAGCGTTAATCTACACCTCAGAACGCCAGTTGTTGTGGGACCCAGGTCTAGACCTAGGTCTTAAAAGGTATTTATGTGTTGTTGTGACACATATTCTAAACCCTATTACACAACACATTTTATTAAAAAAAAAAAAAAAAAAAAAAAATGTAATTGAAAATGAAATTGAACTTGGAAATTTTTAAATTTGTTTATAGTTTTTGAAATATTTTTGGAATTTCGAAAAAGTTTGTATTTTTGATTTTGTAATAATTTTTGCAATACTTTTAGAATTTCGGAAAAAGTTTTAATTTTTGATTTCGGTAAGAATTTTTGAAATATTTTTAGAATTTTGAAAAATTTTTTAATTTTTGATTTTATTATAATTTTTGGAATTTTGAAAAAAATTTTCAATTTTTGATTTTTGTAATAATTTTTGCAATATTTTTGGAATTTTGAAAAAGTTTGATTTTATTTAATTTAACAATATTTTTGGAATTTTGATTATAATTTTCAGATATAAAAACACTTGTATTTTAACAAAGAGTTATGTTTGATATACATCGCTGCCCAAAACTAAAAAAACCATGTCCTCGTGAAAATTTTTTGTCGAAAACTATATCAAAATCCTTTACCCAGACCGAAGTCTTGATATCTCAGAGCTGTGAGATTTCAGCCCCTCCATATTTTTACTTTTTAGTTCGTTAGCCAAAACCACTCATTCTCTTTGAAATAATTGCAAAGAGTGATTTACTTAAAAGAAATATGCAATTTAAGTTTCTCTTCCAGGCATATGCTTCATGTTCTAGGGTGGGGCAAAATCCGTCTAGGTGGTCCGAGCTCTCTGGGCCCCTACCTAGTTACGCCAATGAATAACTCTCGAACAATGCTGTTAACAGAAATATACATTTTATAATTTTATGTCATACACTCACAAGAACGTAATTCAATGCAAATACATATAACACAATTTAAATAAGAAAAAGTTGGTAATACATAGTTTGAAGTGCATCTTAATTTTTTAAAAATGTTGATGCAGATAATGAGAGAGAGAGAGAGAGAGAGAAGAGAGAGAGAGAGAGAGAGAGAGAGAGAGAGAGAGAGAGAGAGAGAGAGAGAGAGAGAGAGAGAGAGAGAGAGAGAGAGAGAGACGAGAGAGAGAGAGAGAGAGAGAGAGAGAGAGAAGAGAGAGAGAGAGAGAGAGAGAGAGAGAGAGAGAGAAGTTTGCCGCAGTCAAAGAAACGATTGTGTTTGTTACTAAAACAAACGTGTCATCTACAGTAGTTTGAATAAAAATAAAAATATTTTACAAACTAGCGAATAATATTCCCTATACATAAATTATTTAATAATGATGTTGAAACGTTGAGCAAATGTTAGTTGTGGAGAGAAAATGATAAAATAAAATAACACGAACAAAAAAAATATATTTTTATACATTATCGAGAGGGTGTTAAAGCGCAACAGTTTCTTTCAAAGAAAATTTTTTTATGGTTGATTTTCTTTTTTATCCTAAGAAAAGTGTGAGTTTTGTTCGTGTATGGGGTTTGGTTAGAAGAACAAACGTTTTTTTAGAATAACTTATAGACAAGAAAGTAGAAGAAAACTGAGTAGGATGGAAATGGAACGAAAAAGTGTGCTATTTGGCTTTGTGGTTTTCTTCTTTTTCCACCCAAACCATCTAAAAAATTATGACAAATGTTTATTTTTTGTCAAACTTTATTTTGTATAAATATAATTATGGGAAATAGGAAGAGGGTGGCAAATGAAAATATTTTACGACTTTCATGATACGGTTAACATTACATGACAAATTAATTCACTCAAATAAAATTTGTTTTTTTTTATTTTGTTGAGTTTTATAGACTGCCAACATTACTTTTATTATTATTACTACTATTATGTTATATTTAATGTATTGTTTTGGGTTGTTTGGGTTTAGTTTTTGTGTATGTTTTTAAATGTTATGCTGATTTATAATTGAACATTATAAATTATGCTAATTTACAGGAACAAAATGCTTTGGAAAAAAATAAATGTTTTGCTGTTTGCATTTGTTATGTATGAACAATTAAATTTACATTAAAAACTTATTCACTGAATTACAAAAAATGCAATTAAAATAACGTGATAAGTCAATTAGAATATATTGTAATTGGGGTTCCTTTCTAAATGAAATTATTGTAGAAAATTCATATACAGATATGAATGATTGATGATTATCATTTATCAATTGGTTAATTTTCACGCTTTACATTTTATAAGATAATTAATTCGTTTAGTTAGTGCATGGTAGTTAGAAGAATCAGCGTTTAGTGCATGGTAGTTAGATTTAGCGAGAATTAAGTACGCAAACTTTACGTGTGGCAAAATTTATCGTCAGCCCTTCCTTCGTCTATCTTGGCTGGTCAGGATAAACAATAACCAAAATTTAAAACAAATTATTTAAAACTTTTCTAAACTAAGAATGATAAAAACGAGTGACGGATCGGATTACTTTTAACGATTTTAAATATAAGACCATGTTTCTTGTCATTATATTCTATAAAATCAACTAGAGTTTTTATTTAGATAATTTACCATACACAAAAGCATTTCAATAAGTTTGTTAAATCTATTTTATTCTGTTTTTGCTTTTAATTTTTCTACAGACGAACAAAATTTTATTCAAATCATGGTTTCATTAAATTTTTGTTTATGGATTAATCGAGCATGTGTGTTGAAAATGTAAAAAATTGAACATATTGCAGTGAGAAAATTCTCTTTTAAACCTTCTTATAAAATATTAAGTTATTCGGTGAACTCAAACAAGATAGAGTCCCTGGAATACGATCCACACAGCTTTTCACACATTTTAACCAAGTATTTTATAACGAAAGACAGTCGCATCAGCAGGAGATCGTGTTTATGAATTCGAATCATGAATCGATTCTATGATCCAAAGGAACAGGAATCAAGCAATCCACAACCAAAAAACCTTCAAGATTTAATTATTTGCAGTTAAAATAATAGCCGATGATGAATGGTAATGCTGATGGAATTTTAATGATTGGTTGCTTACCTAGCAAAAGATATTGCTTTTACATAACAACACAACAGTACATAAGACGAATGTTCAATAACAATTAAAATATCACATCTTCCATCCCAGATCTGGGCCCAAATTTTTTTACAAATTTGAAACAAAAATTGAATTATCACAAAAATAAAACCAGTAAACCGACACAAATAATGATAGTACAGAAGAATTGCTAAATTATTAGTGACGATAACATTTTAATAGAAAATAACCAATTAAAACGAAATTCCTCAAACCTATTTCACGAAAAACCAACAAAAACTGCTTCTCATCCTGTAGTCACTACTGATAGAGAGTTGTTATCTTCGGATATTCAAAGAGTCAAATAATGAATTTTCATCTAATTAAGAAAAACAACAAACTATTCTATTAAGTATCGAGCACTGGATATATCTAGTGACAGGACTACAACTAACACACAATTTGTGGAAGAAAAGCCTAACGATGGATGGCGAACATCTATTGACTACTGCTGATTTAAGAAAAGGAATGATAGCTTACAATAGAAAGCTACAATTGGAAGCGAATTTACATCTTTATTTAAAAACACGACATGAACTGCGTGTGATTTACCAAGTGACCGAAAAGCCGTTACAAATAAAAAGGAGAGGAAAAGATTTAAAATGTTTAAATCATTCAGTACTTATGTAAATATAGAACCAAACTTATGTGGTGCAACTAGACATTGTAATCAATTTTAAATTGGCTTGAACTAACAAAATTAGAATTATGCGGAGCATATTTTGCGATATGTTCGTGAAACATTCGGTGTGTAAAGAAAAGACAAAAAGAAAAAGCAGCAACAATTGTTGGCTATTGCAATTTAAACTTATAAAAATTATAATAAATGACAAAAAATTATAATAAATATGTGGTATAAACTATCTAGAAATTTAGCCCCACATTGGGCGCCAATTTAATGGAATAATGGAATCACTCCCAGAAACATTTGAGAAATCACGTGCCTTGAGATTAAATTTCCGACTAGCTGCAGTCAGTGAGTTCGATTATGCCTTTCTTCAGCCCATCACAAATGCTGAATTGCACGCAAAGTTTCACAAGAAAACGAATTCAAATGAGGAAAGAATAGGGACTCTGACGACCCCAAAAGTCGCAGGAACCAAAACCATCACCCAGACCACATCAAATATAATTATTAAATTTAAACATTAAAATGTTTCACTCACCCCAAAATTTGCAATTGCTCCAACTCTCCATCATAGTGGGCTTTAAAAGTTAGTTTGACAAACAGAGGCCAAATTTGTGACAGAGGACAAATTTGTGACAGGCCAAATTTCTGACTGAAGCATTTTGGGAAATTAAATACTAGTAACCGAATTGAATATACATATATGCATTTACTTTTATTTTTACTTCAATTGCATTTACTTCAATTTTAGTGTTCGATTTCGCATATCAGAATACAGACAAACTTCTCTGTTAAAATCAGGCGTTTTGGATTGCTTTAATCAACAAAACTTTACAATTAGCGTTGAACCATTTATTTATTATTTACTTTTATGTGTTGTGGCACATTTCACTTCAGCCGATCACGACATCATCAAAGTACACATCATTTGTATTTAGTTTATTGACCAGATGTAGTACTCGTAGACGTATTCTACCATTGAGAGTTTATTGCTGCCATTTTCTATAGGGGTATCTGCTTACTAAGAATTCATATTTACCGTTAACCGACCTTTAATCTTTCTTGTTTGAAATTTTTTTAACTGTATGGAGTTATTGAAAAATAGGCTGACGACTTACTTGGTCCTTTGTTATTTGTCATCCAGTTTTATAAAGAAAAATCAGTGGTATTTCGAGAGAGGAACGAAAGTAATATTAAGTTTTGCATTCTTCGGCAAATATTCATTATTTTATTTAAATAATAATCAATTCCTTATACGGGTAGTTCTACAAACATAGGAATTTTGGACGGTTTTGCTTATTTCGTATATTAATATGGAAAAAAAAATTTCAAATGAAATTTGTAAACCTTAACTATGTCTAGCTGGTCACCCAAAATAAACCCGTTTCGAAATATATTTCTTACAAAAAAATTATTCAAAACGTCAAATTCTCAGTCCCCTGGCGTGTCCCACCTTGAAATTCAAAGCTGGTAAACTAAATAATCAATGATTCTAAGTGTAGAGACAAATTTACACTGTAGTAATAATTTTGAATAATGATGCTTTAATAATGTGTAAATAATCATAACATTACTCTATATTTCATATAAGATATATTCTATTAAAGTTTGTCCCACGAATTTGTTATTATTCTCCTGCCCACTCAAAACACGTTGAAAATATTGAAAATTCATATTTCTATCAAGTTATCGCTCGTCACAGGAATTAATTAAAGTTCAATAAATATAATATTGCAAGTGTTTTACTTAGTCCGAGGTTTTATCAATCAAAACAGTCATCATTACTAGCAAGATAGTGTGTTGCCCAGTCAAATTATCAGTCCCCTTGCAAGTGTTTTCGTAAAAAGTATTTTAATTACAGTTAATTTTGTAGTTTTATACGTCGTGAATATGTATTGCCTTGGTATAGAATCCGTTTATTTTTTTTTTAGACGTAATTTTGTCATTTTTAAGCGAAATGCTGATATATTATCAGTCCCCTCGTCTCAATTATTAGTCCCCTGGCAAGTATTTTTGTAAAATGTCTTTTAATTACTTGTAATTTTGTAGTTTTATACGTCGTGAATATGTATTGCCTTGGTATAGAATCCGTTTATTGGTTTTAGACGTAATTTTGTCATTATTAAGCGAAATACTGATAAAATGATAAATTATCAGTCCCCTGATCTCAGTGACTTAAATATTTGGAATTTTGACTTAAATAAATGTTTATTTCGTATTTTGAGATAATACTAAGATAATTTTGAGTTAATTTAGCAGTAAGAAGGATTTTTTTTATTTTGACTCTTGTATTAGGTAGATTTCATATAAAAATCTACCTATTGCAATGGGCTTCATCTCGGAATTTCGGAAAAATTTTGATGCCAAACGACTATATGTGATAAGCGGAGATGGAAAAACAAAAAAAAAAAAATTATATATATATATATATATATATATATATATATATATATATATATATATATATATATATATATATATATATATATATATATATATATATATATATATATATATATATATATATATATATATATATATATATATATATATATATATATATATATATAACGATATGAGGTATAACGGAATTTAGCGGCACTCTCACGGTCGCATTTTTTGACCTACACCAAAATAATTTTCTGTGTATGTTTCGGCAAATAATGTCTTGGAGAAGTTCGCGAACTGGCCATATCCGGGTACCGGTTAAGCGGCTAGAGCCTAAAAAGTCGAATAATCTAGGGCGCTATAACTTCCGTTTGAATAATAATATTTTAATAAAATTTAAATTTTAATCCAGATGACAACCCTGGCGTTTCAAAAATCAGCTGTTTTAAAAATTTACTAAACTTTGCTGCCCTTGATCTAGCTGAAATGGCCAAGCTCATATTTGAAAACTTTTTTTCACGTACTTAAAATATAAATCTTTCCAAAATTTTCAAAAATAATAGTTTAAGTCTAACGGTTGAGACCCTAAGGCTGTTGAAATGAAAACAAACGCAAAAAGCAATGCTTTCATCATGTTTCAGTTTATGTTATTTTAATTTATCTTAGCTTTTAAACATACTTTTCAACTATAGCCTCAAAAAATTTCAGTTTTCTAACCCAAAAGGTTCCATTTTTATAAGCATTATAATGCAACCCTTACAAGAAAAATATCAACCCATTTAATACCATAGAAAAATTATCAGAATCTCTTTCGTTTTTATTTTTTTACTAAGTAACCGTTTGAAAAAAGATTAAATAAGAACAAAAAAACACAACAACAAAAGATGATTTTGAAATAAAATTGTTTGATAATGTTTGATTAAAAATTATGTGTGATGGTATAATTGTAGTTGTGACGTAGTTCATTTGATCTTTGGTGGATTTAATATGTTATTAAAAGTAGTTTAAAGCAACTTAAATAAAACTGTTCCGAAATTGTATTGATGGAGTTAGTTCGGATAATGTATTTAATTTGGTTCGATAATTTTTTTGAATTATTCTGTTTCTACTTATATTTTTTATTTAAACTAATCTGACTTATCTAATTTTATTTGGACACAAAACCGTCTGATCCCGAAATCTACCTATTTCTAGCGGATATACCTGCCGCTGGGATTTTTTTTTTTTTTTTTTTTGTTTTTTTTTGACTGGCCACATTCAGAAAAGTTGAAAGAACGTCATCAACTTTACCTAAAACTACTTGCCAGAACTTATACGCAAAAAACATGTCGTGCCGTAATTAGCTCAATTTTCTTCCTTCGTGTGTAGAACTACCCATACAAACTTCAATTGTTTGTTTAGTATAGATGCATAGATTAATTTCATTTTTGTCCTAGGTATGACAATAGTTATTTGTGTAACCCGTGCAGAAAGCATATTTGTTGCACTCAGCATGGTTGCAACTCTCGACTTCGTCTCGAACTGCAAACTGCGAACTGCTGCAAACTTCATGCATCGTGCAACAAATATGTTGCAAACCTTTTTTCTACGATCTTAAGGTACTTTTTGCACTAGTTCAAAAACTTTTTGCGCTAATAAGTTACTTTTTGCACTAGTGCGAAAAATTAAACTTTTGGCACAGTATATAGTGCAAAAAATAGTCACTTTTTGCACGATCGTAGAAAAAAAATTATTTTTGGAACTACTAACATGAAACTAGATTCATTACAAAATTAATATATTTTTTGTAAAATAAACCACAGCAAAAACTGTCATTGTTGATTCGGTTGGAGAAAAAGTAGCTTTTATACACTAATTGACAACGTCAATAATTAAAATAATTTAATATATTTTTTGTTCTTTCATTACAGCTATAGACGCCATCGTATCCGAAATCAAAAATGGTAAAGTAACATTGCGTAAAAGACGTCCAACAAAACAACAAGAAAATAATAATCCATTACTAAATGAAATGTTCGATCTTTTGGAAAAAAGTCGTCGACAAAATCGTAACTCTAAAATTATTATTGATAATCAAATTAATTCATTTTTAATGAGTGAACAACAATTTTAATTTTTATATTAATCGTAGCATATATTAAATTTAGGTAATCTTAACTCCCATTTGTCTTCGTATTTTATGTGTTAGATGTATTATATTCGTGATAATATAGAATTGTGCAAATCTTACCATATGTTAATTTTAATTATAGAAAACTACGATATTAAATTTTATTATTCAAAAAATTAAATTATATTTTTGTAAAATTATTGATGTAATTATATGCCTCAAATAAACTATATTTTAAACAAATATAACAAATTGGTTAGGTTTGCTTTTACTGCGACATTCTAAATAGAGTTATGTTTGCGCCCTTTAATTAAATTGGTCTATCTCCTTGTTTTGAATAAAACGTGTTGTGTATAAGAATTACAATATTTGTCACAACAACACATAAAAGCTTTTTTAAACCAAGGTCTTAAGCCTCGTTGACACTAAGATAGTTTACAATCTACTATCCAGCGAGTTTACAATCTGATTTTAAACTCGCACAGTGTCAACATGATCACTATCCAACTAGCAGATTGTAAACAATTTCATGAAAAAGTTGAAAGCCGGACTACTTCACTCGCTGGCGTGTGCGATTGTTGGCTTGTAAACTAGCCGTATGAAATCGTAGTTGCTAGTAGTATGATTGTAAAATTTTACTTTTTAATGTGGATCACCAAACTTTGTAAGATAATTTTCTAAGTAAGCTAGATGACTTTTGAGCAAGCAAACCATTTTGTGTGTCATCGACACTATCTAACTAGCGAGCCGCCCGCTTTTAAAGTCGCTAACTAGCAGATTGTAAACTATCTTAGTATCAACGAGCCTTTACAACAACATGCGTTCTAAGGAGTTGAAGGACGCAAATTTTTTGTTTTGTTTTATATTTTAAATTTTTTTAAAGACTTAACAATAAAGCCTATCATATTTTATTATATGACATAGGCCATCATTTCATGATAGTGTAACGTTTCTTAACCGAGTTACTAATATTTGGTTCGATCACTGAATCAGGAAATTAAAACAATGTACGTAAACGGATTGTTCTGTACGTTATAATTTTTAATAGTTCAATATTTTATTTCTTATAAAAATATTTCACCTACTAGTATTCGCCTTAATTATTCTTGTATTCACAATAATTCTTCTCTTACTATTGTTCACAATATTACTATTAATTTTTTACTTACAATAATCTAGTTTTGACAACTTGTGTCACCGCTAATTTTAACTCGCCTATATCAGTGCTACATTTATAATGCCAATTATAATGACAATTTTTATACTGATCTCTATCCCTAACACGACCTGTTAAATGTATACTAGCTAGAAGAAATAAAACCGGATATTTATACTAAATCCTAGAAAACAACCTTTTTCCTTTCTTTATCAATAAAAACCAGAGTTTAAAACGCTCCTTATATCACTCCTTTACTCCGTTCTTTCAGAGCGAGTAACATAAAATAAATATAACACTCCTAAATCCAGGAGTGAAAATAATAAAATATCGTTCTTGCTCCTATATTGAAATAAATATTTTCTTTCAAATACTCGCACATTTAATTTTTGCTTCGTAATTGATGCTTTCCAATGTAAAAAATGAATAATTTTTGCGACTGTTTTATTCAATTTTTAATGTATTTTTATAAAAAGGATGAAGAAAAGGTAAAAATTTTCTTGTTTTGCAAATGAATGAAAGAAAATATATAAAATATATAAAATAAATAAAATAAAAAATCTTTTGGAACGAAATCGAAAAACTAAAAATATCACTCCTATGAGGGAGAGAGATGTTGAAATTATAAACATTTAAATTTATGAATAATATTTTGATGAGTGAAATGAGTGCTCGAATAAAATAAAACTGTAAACTCTGACAAAACATAATAACACGATCTTCAAATATTGACACAGAGGTCAGATCTATTCTTTTTAATTTGTTAATTTACCTATTCTCTAATAGATTGCGTTTACTTTCTTATATGTTAAACAAAAACTTCCTATTCCGTATTTCCTTGGTCTACGTTATATTTTCTTTTGTTGATTTAGGTATTTTTATATTCCTTTAGTGGAACTATTTTCTCTAAAGAGCATTTTTTTGAAAGATGTTCTATTGTGTTGTATTCTATCGTACTCCCTAATCGTCACAATAGGATAAACGAAATAAAAATAAAAGAGTATGTATAGCAAATTTTATGAAAATTTTTTATGTTCAAAACTAAAATTAGATTTCCAATGATCCAGCTAATGGCATTTTTCTAGATCATGTGTCTTTTTCAATGATTAAAACTCAGATAAAGTTAAATGAAGGCTTGTTTCTTCAAGCCAGCAACAGTGTGTCATCATCAAAGTATACTCCATAACTAAAATTGAGGGTTATACCGGTGACTGAATGTACTTCATCCGCTATTACCCCTAAGATATCACTTTGGCTTGGCTAGATATCTCACTATTGTTGCCAGTGGTATGTGATATCTCGTATGTCAATAGCATGGTCTGGAACACGCGGTGATGTCACACCAGTAGATCAAAACTAAAATAAAAAAATTCCAAATCATCCAAACCGGATCGCTTCATACAGATAGATCTTGATTTGAATTCTCTCAATTAGACTACGAGGTATAAATGACGAAAATTTATTTTTTGAATACCTAGTTTGGCGATCTATTCAGTAATATTTTATGCACAGTACACGGATCTTAAAGTTTTTGAATGTACGACCAAGTAATTATGTGATAAGTTGAGAAATAGATATGAACCTATTAATTATATATATACATATACGTATCTGAAAAACGCCAATTGAAGCTTTGAAGAAACTTGGGCACAATACCTAAAGTATCACAAAAATAGCAATTGCTTGTAAGCAGCAATTGCTGAATTGAATTGCCTACTGAATTTCTTAGATATGCATGGTAAAGATAATCAAAGTGTCCTCAGTCCAGTATAAACTTTGGAACTTTTAGTATTTACGTTAAGTGTCTCTTGAGTCTTCTTATTGGAAAAAAACAAACATTTTGGATTTAGACCAACTAAGAATATTTGCAAGATCAGGGTTGATTTTAGCAATAATTGTAGAAATAGCGATATGCCCCGGAAAAAATAATCATTAAAACCAGAAAAAGAATATCATACACTCAGCAACAAAAATAAAATTTTAGTTGGACGTCAAAAGCACCGGACTACTGACTCCTGATCTTCCCAAGAGTCTAGAAACAGTAAATGAGTGGTAAAGAATGTGACGATAGTTCAATTTCTTAATTGAACTGTGTTGATCAAATTAGTCAAATAAATGAAAGATTCACAAACTGTTACAATATTTATTTTATATAACAAATAAAATTAATTATAATTAATTTATAATTAATTTTAAAGGACCATTTTAGATTATATAAATTTATTTATTCACAAGCACTGACTTATTACAACCACAATGTAATTTTAGCTTAGGGCATAACCTCTACAAATGTATATCATTGCTCTGCAAGAAATCAGACAACCGGCAAAAAGATCTAGATAGTCACAGTTATAGTCATCTTTCATGAACAGAATTTGGGACTGGTTTCTTTGTCGACTAGCATACAAGAAGTCATGGCAAAATTCATTTCGGTCAATGAGAGAATCTGCTCCCTACGGGTACGCGGCACATACAACAACTCTCTCATTGTCGTTACATGCACACACTGAAGCTAAGACTGTCAACGAGAAGGACACTGTCGTTATGTAGAAAGGAAGAGGTTAGGAAATTTGAGAAAAACACGCGGCTTCATAATGGTTCTTGATGGCATTGATGTGCAAGTTGGTAGAGATATTTCTAATTCAAATGTGGTGGGCTAATTAAATTAAATAATTTGTAAATTGCCAGTACTTTCCGTGCCGATTGTTTCATAAGCAAACTTGGGTCTCACCGAATGAAAACATTCGAAATGAAATAGATCACGCTTTAGTAACAGCACAGTTCTTTTCGAGCTTACTGGATGTGCGATCTTTTAGAGGTGCGTAAATTTCCAGTTGCCACTTCGTTATATGTGGAATACTACTGTTTCTCTTTCCAAACTCAGGCATTCAAACATTTAACCAACGTAAACGTTTTAACATCCCATCACTAAAGAATGTGAAAACTGAGAAGATATCCCGAAACTATATTACCGAAACATTCGAGAAACTAGACAGCAATCCCAAATATGTGGCACGTTTAAAAATATAGCTAACGCGACAGATCGTTCTGATTATGTTCAAAAATTCGTCTCAATTCAACCTTTTTGAAATCAAAACCACGAAATAGAAAATTTAAAAATAACAATTTAAATATGTATTTAAACCAGAGTTTACAATTTTATTTTAACCGAGCAAGCTCATTTCACTCCTCAAAATAGTATTCATAAATTAAAATGTTTTATAATTTCAATATCCTTCTTCCTCAAAGAGCAATATTATAGTTTTTCGATTTCACTCCTTCCGAGTTTTTATTTTATTTATTTAATTTTTCGTTTCTTTCATCCATTTGCAAAAGAAGAAAATTAGTCCGTTTCGTCATCCTTTTTATATATTTTTATGATGTAGGTGCAAACAACTGAAAAAACAACAACAATTGCATTAAATTTTTCAGTTGCTGCAATTGCTTCAGTCAAATCGAACACGGCTAATATATGCAAAATTAAATAAAACATTCAAAAACATATTTACCTTTTACGTTAGAAAGCAATCAATTATGAAGAAAAAATTAAATGTGCGAGTATTTGAAAGAAAATATTTATTTCAAAATAGGAGTAAGAACGATATTTTATTACATATTACTTCGGTCTAATAGACCTAAGTATTACATTCATGAGCTCAAAGTGAAATTCTTACCCCCACTTTTTTTGGCAGTTCTCGACGTTTTAGGACCTACTGATTCTAAAAAAGCAAAAAAAAAAATATGTGTCTGTCTGTAGGCCGGCCATCCGGCCGTCCGTCATTACCTACGCTGCAGGGAAAACCGCTGGAGGGATTTCAAAAATTAAAATTTTTTTCTAAAAATAGGTATACACAAGGGACAGGTCCGAAAGGACGCTGTGTTCGATAACTGTACCGGAAGTGTGTCAAAAAAATCATTATGTGTGTCAAAAATAGCAAATTTTCATATTTTTGGCTTAAAAAACGTTCATTTTCAGTGATTACGAGTAGGAACATTAAATTTGGAGAAATCTTGATGGTAGGGATTGGTATGTGAGATCAAAAACTAGATTATTGCATTATAAGTTTGTCAAAAAAATGTTGTCAAGTGTGTCAAAAGAAAGATTTTTATTTATTTTTTTACCTAATTTTTTGGAAAGAAATAAAATTAATTGTTTGTTTGAAATGAGATTTTATTATTATTATTGAGAATTATTGCATTATAAGTTTGTCAAAAAAATGTTGTCAAGTGTGTCAAAAGAAAGATTTTTATTTATTTTTTTACCTAATTTTTTGGAAAAAAAATAAAATTGATTGTTTGAAATGAAATTTTATTATTATTATTGAGAATTATGGCATTATAAGTTTGTCAAAAAAATGTTGTCAAGTGTGTCAAAAAATGATTTCATTTATTTTTTAGCCAATTTTTTGGAAAAAAATGTAGCGGTTTTTATGACGTAAATGTAATTGAAAATGAAATTGAACATGGAAATTTTTGAATTTGTTATAGTTTTTGAAATATTTTTGGAATTTTGAAAAAGTTTGTATTTTTGATTTTGTAATAATTTTTGCATTATTTTTAGAATTTCGGAAAAAGTTTTAATTTTTGATTTCGTAAGAATTTTTGGAATATTTTTAGAATTTTGAAAAATTTTTAATATTTGCATGTACTGTCTATTATTGTTTTTATTTTGCTTACCGTCGTAAGTTAAATGAAAACAATTATAAGCCTTAGATCAATGAAACTAGTGTTCCTTTTATTGCTTTTCACATATATTTCTGGGATTACTTGTCCCCTTCATCAGTGTTCTTACTACTATTATATCATAATTTTTAAATAACAATTGGTCCTAATACGCTAAACATGTAGTGTTGACATAGATTGATAACATTGAACAAAAACATAAATCTATGATAAAAAATAAATTAACAGAAACAATTTTAAAATAATTCATCTATAACATCTAAACCATCAATTTGCACTAAGACGATCAATTTTGATGTTGATCGTCTTAGTGCAAATTGATGGTTTAGATGTTATAGATGAATTATTTTAAAATTGTTTCTGTTAATTTATTTTTTATCATAGATTTATGTTTTTGTTCAATGTTATCAATTTATGTCAACACTACATGTTTAGCGTATTAGGACCAATTGTTATTTAAAAATTATGATATAATAGTAGTAAGAACACTGATGAAGGGGACAAGTAATCCCAGAAATATATGTGAAAAGCAATAAAAGGAACACTAGTTTCATTGATCTAAGGCTTATAATTGTTTTCATTTAACTTACGACGGTAAGCAAAATAAAAACAATAATAGACAGTACATGCTATTAAACTAGATCAGTTTTATGATATTTATAAATATCATAAACGCCCATCATTAATTTTAATATTTGATTTTATTATAATTTTTGGAATTTTGAAAAAATTTTCAATTTTTGATTTTGTAATAATTTTTGCAATATTTTTAGAATTTTGGAAAAAGTTTGAATTTTTAAGAAGTTTTGGATTATTATTGGAATTTAGAAAAGGTTTCAATATTTGATTTCATTCTAATTTTTGGAATATTTTTGGAATTTTGAAAAAGGTTTCAATTTTTGATTTTGTTATAATTTTTGCAATATTTTTAGAATTTTGAAAAAAATAGAATTTTTGAATTTTATATATATATATATATATATATATATATATATATATATATATATATATATATATATATATATATATATATATATATATATATATATATATATATATATATATATATATATATATATATATATATATATATATATATATAAATATGTATATATATATATATATATATATATATATATATATATGTATATATCAGAGATGGGTAGGTCGCAAACGTTACGTCGCAAATTACGTTTTCGACGCGTCGCAAACGTATTTGTTACTCTGCTTTTGCGACGTCATTTGTTACGTTTGCGACGTTGTTATTTTGTCATGTAAAATCACTATTTGTAGTTTACTTTGTTAGAATTTAAATTTAAAATTAAACAGGTTTTATTCAAATATATTTTTACTATTAAATAATATCACATATTTTTAGCAAGTTAGCATATAGATTATAACATAAAGATAATAGATTAGCATATAGATTATATTTGCCGTATAAGAACTACAACAAGTGTTTCAAATACCGATCAAACCGATCGTTTTTAGTATTAATTGTGGTATTTTTCCATCCATCAATTAGTAGAACAGGATTTTTGCTTATTTTATTCCGCTTTTGAATACAGTCTCTAATATTGTGGTAGATAGAGTTTTTCACGTGTGTGGAACATATGATGAACGAAGTTTTTTTAATGAATTTTAGAGTGGTCAGATTCCACAACACAAAGGGATTATTGGATTTAAAAAAATTTCACAAATATTTATTTATTTCTTAATTCTTTCAGATGAAATTTTGTCCATAAAACCTTCATCTATTTTCTGTTGTTTTTTAAATTTAGTGTGATTGTTCATATATGCCGTGGAAGATTGCAGTCCATATGAATCCAGTCATATTGTACACTACAAGAGACTTCGAAGCTAGTCTAAAATAAAAGAAAACTCTATATTCCAAAAACAACACAAATAGAAAGTGGCATACTGATGCTACGCAACCAGTCAATTAATCGACAATTTGCAACTCAATATTTTGTCGTTCAGATTCACAATCCGTTTCAATTTGTAATTCCATTGGGGTTGCTTTAGGGTTTTTGCAATTGTCATCAATTATTTGAATTATTTTTGTGCATATGTAACCCATTTAAATATACAAAATATTGGTTACTTATATAGAGTTGTAATAAATGAGATAAAAACTCAATAAATCACCTGTGAGCTGCTAATCTTTTTATAGCGGTATTTTAACCATATTTCTGCAAAAATCATACGAAGTTGCTATTTTCGTGTTTGATAGAAATAAATTTCAAATCCTTCCACAATAAATGTAGAGGACGGACGACCGGTCGTTTTGAGTATTAAAATATTTTTATAAAATTATTTTTATAAAAAAGGGTGGTACTTTAACTTATTACTCAACACTGAAAAAAAAATTATTTTGAACTAAAAAATTGGGTTTGAATACAAAAACACGAGAAACTAGCTGTCAAAGTTTGCGACGCATTTGCGACATTTGCGACGCTTTTGCGACACGTCACGTAACAAACTCTTTGCGACACGTCATTACCCATCACTGGTATATATATATATATATATATATATATATATATATATATATATATATATATATATATATATATATATATATATATATATATATATATATATATATATATATATATATATATATATATATATATATATATATTTAGAATTTTGAAAAAAGTTTAATTTTTTGATTTTGTAAGAATTTTTGGAATATTTTTAGAATTTTAAATTTTTGATTTTATTATAATTTTGAAAAAAGTTTGTATTTTTGATTTTGTAAGAATTTTTGCAATGTTTTTAGAATTTTGGAAAAGTTTAAATTTTTAAGAATTTTTGGAATATTATCGGAATTTAGAAAAAGTTTAAATATTTGATTTCATTCTAGTTTTTGGAATATTTTTAGAATTTTGAAAAAGTTTGATTTTATTTAATTTAACAATATTTTTGGAATTTTGATTATAATTTTCCGGCAACGTATTGATGTTTCGTGTTAGTTTTGTAATAAATTTTTAAACAGAGATAAAAAATACTTGTACTTTAACAAAGAGTTATGTTTGATATACATCGCTGCTCAAAACTAAAAACCATGTCCTCATAAAAGTTTTTTGCCGAAAACTATATCAAAATCCTTAACCCAGACCGAAGTCTTGATATCTCAGAGCTGTGAGATTTCAGCCCCTCCATATTTTTCATTCCTGTATTTAGGAGTGATATATTTATTTTAACTACTCGCTCCGAAATACCGGAGTAAAGCAGTGATAAGAGAAGCGTATTATTTTTAATTTAACTAAGGAGCGTATTTAATTTTGAATATTAAAACTCAATTATGCTCGACGAGTATCGTGTCAGTTTTGTTTTTTTGTTGATTTTTTATATTTCATTTGACTCAAGCTAAAAACATGAGCGCCCGATGTAGTATTTTTGACATTGGTTGCTCAACAGCTCAAGAAGTTGCTCAAACATGCCTGCCTGGTTACTTTTCGTGTCCAGTACTCCACCCCATTCCGGTGACTTAAAGAATATATGAACAGAATGTTACCGGTATAAATGCCGACAATCACCAACAATCCCATTCCATATCCTCCCTCTACCGCACGCTTTAAAAAAAACATGCCGGTTCCATTTGGTAAAGGAAAAACTGTAGGAATGAAAGACGCTAGCTGTGTGTGGATAATTCCATGTTCCTCAGATACAAGATAATCGACATTCTAACAAAGCTATGCTGCTATAACTTTAATTGAAATGAGAAAAGAGAGAAGTGCGGAGCAGATCTCATATCAGCTCTTTGTATGGAAAACACGAGAAAAGAACATAGTCTGCCGATTACTAAAGGGAAGCGAAAAAGTCGGTTTTGATAAGCAGTGGTCAATTCAAATCAGCCCCTGTTTATTAGAATTGCATTTAGATTATGTTGACTATGTTAAACTTACTACGATAGAATTTCGTAAATCTCTTAAGCGCTTCCCCTAAAGCCCTTTCCAGCGCACACAGTTTTCTAGTTCCAGTCAGATGTCCAATTTGAGACTTAAACCCACGATCCTGAGATTAAGAGACTCACAAGCTACCAACTGAACTACCCGACCACTGGAAAAGGCTTCGGAGGAAGTGGTTCTATATCCCCTTAGGTATCGGACATTTCTATTACTTCGGTCTGAAAGACCTAAGTATTACATTCATGAGCTCAAAGTGAAATTCTTACCCCCACTTTTTTTGGCAGTTCTCGACGTTTTAGGACCTACTGATTCTAAAAAAGCAAAGAAAAAATGTATGTCTGTCTGTAGGCCGTCCTGCCGTCCGTCACAATCTACGAAATCTAGAAAACCGCTGGACGGATTTCAAAAATTTTTCTAAAAATAGGTTTACTCAATGGGAAGAGCCGAAAGGACGGTGTGTTCGATAACTGTACCGGAAGTGTGTCAAAAAAATCGTCAAGTGTGTCAAAACAAGGAAATTTGCATATTTTTTGCTTAAAAACCGTTCATTTTAAGTGATTACGAGTAGGAACATTGAATTTGGAGAAATCTTGATGGTCGGGATTGGTATGTGAGACCAAAATCTAGATTATTGCATTATAAGTTTGTCCAAAAAATGTTGTCAAGTGTGTCAAGAAAAATATTTCATTTATTTTTTTAGATAAGTTTTTGGAAAAAAAATTTAGCTGTTTGTTTACGTAAATATAATTGAACATGAAAATTTTTGAATTTGTTATAGTTTTTGAAATATTTTTGGAATTTCGGAAAAGTTTCAATTTTTGATTTTGTAAAAATTTTAGGAATATTTTTATAATTTTGAAAAATTTTAAATTTTTGATTTTATTATAATTTTTATAATTTTGGAAAAAGTTAAAAATTTTGATTTTGTTATGATTTATGCAATATTTTTAGAGTTTTTGAAAAAAGTTTCAATCTTTGATTTTGTAATAATTTTTGAAATATTTTTAGAATTTTGTTTGAAAAAAGTTTGAATTTTTGATTTTATTTAATTTTTACAATATTTTTGGAATTTTGAAAGAAATATGAATTTGTGATTTTGAAATATTTTCTCGAAACGCTAAATGGAGAGGTATTGTTTTCTGATTGTATAATCTTTTCACTAAATTATGTTAATTTATGATCTGTTATAATTTTCCGATAACGTATTGATGTTTCGTGCTAGTTTTGTAATAACTTTCTAAACAGAGATAAAAAAATATATGTACTTTAACAAAGAGCTATGTTTGATATACATCGCTGCCCAAAACTAAAAACCATGTCCTCATAAAAGTTTTTCGCCGAAAACTATATCAAAATCCTTAACCCAGACCGAAGTCTTGATATCTCAGAGCTGTGAGATTTCAGCCCCTCCATATTTTACAATTGCAAAAATACGCTTCACAATTTGTCGTTTTTGCAACAATCAAGATACAAGCTTCTGCCACCGGTTGGAATATAAACCCCTTCGGAGTTCAAATTCGAATTCTTTAATTTTTTTTTTTTTTCAAATACATTAAAGTTGTAGAAACTTTTTTTCGCAAAACAAATTGGGGAGGTGCTCTAATTTTAAGAGAATTTAATCAATGATAAAAGCGATTACTTGAGGATGAAAACTTAATCTTATAAGTATTAGATTCTTTTACCACCAAATTAGAATGCTGCTGTTTTTTTAGAGCGAAAGATTCTTGAAAGAATAACAATGTCATCAGCCTTGAAGAAACTGCCGTGTCTTAGCCGAGCTAATAATATTTGGTTCGATCACTAAATCAGGACATTAAAACAATGGATGTTCTAAACGTTATAATTTTTAGTCGTTCAAGATTTTATTTCTAGGGATCGTGCATTGCTATTTTAGTCCGGTAGAAATAGACATTCCAAATTGCAATAATTCCCATAGAGCTGAAAATTTGTACAGACCTTAAGTTCACCATTATAAATAATGTGTCAAAAGTCCCCATCGATCCCATGTGTGCGTAAAAAGTTATTCAAGGTCAAAGGTAAAAAAAATCGGTTTTTTGCGTGTTTCTCGTCAACGGTAAATATTATCGCCAAAATGGTGAAATAAAACTTGTAGATCATTAAATTCTCTACAAAAATTGTTCTAATACTTTTTTTCGTATGAATCACCGTTTAAGAGATATCGCGGTTTCAAAAGATGAAAATACTAAAAAACACGTCTACGTCGTCTATATGCATCATTAGACTTTTAATATCAGTAACAGTAACAATATTAGTATGTGTAACTTACACATACAAATTATACGAATCAAGAATATAAAATATTAAAGAATATACACTTAAAAGAAACTCAGTCCTCAATTTCATTCGTCCGTATAACCTTGAGAAACATCTGTTTGCTTTTCTTTTGTTTTTGAGTATGAATTAGTCCAATCACTCTTTGATGCTGTTGGAATGCGTAAAACACAAAAGTCATTCATTTATGATTGCTTTCAACCCGTGGAAATTGAAATGGACAATATAACTGCTACTTATATTATCGATGGAGGATATCTATTACATCGCGTTGTATGGGATCAAGAAGAAACATTTAACGTTATTTTTGATAAATATGTCCAATATGTACATAAACATTTTGGTCATAGAGTAGTTATAGTATTTGATGGTTATGCTGATTATACGAAAAACATTAAAGCTGCAGAACAACGTCGTCGTAATACAAAAACATCTTCTTCTTCTGATGTCGTTTTCGATAAATTTATGACAGTTCCAACAAACCAACAAAAATTTCTTGCAAATACTCATAACAAGTTTCGCTTTATTTAAATGTTATGTGAAACATTTACAACAGCAAACATTTCAGTGAAATAGGCTGATAATGACTGATTGGTGTTGCTAACTGCACGCACTCCACTTGATAAAATTATTTATTTTTTGAAGCCTGGGAAGGCTCAACAACAAACAAAAATATATTCATCAAAAATATTATCTGCCTATCCCAAAGGGGTAAAATAAAATTATTCGAAAAACGTAATGATTTAACTCAATCTGCCGAAGTGTTCCAAGAGATTAGCTCATCTCCCCAAGACCTCATCATAAACGGGATTCGCTATCTTTTTGCCATGTATGGAGCTCCCAAAAAATTAATTGTATCGACAAGTATAGATATTTGAGCTTTGTTAAAAATACTCGTAAAAATAAAAGAGTCGAACTATCTTGTCTTCCTCCAAAATCTGCATCTGCCTACCAACATTTATATCATGTATTTTAGTTCAAGTGTGGCAAGGAAATCAATTGGATCCAGAAGATTGGGGATGGAAATTAATTGATAATATTTTAGAGCCAATTCAAACTTTACTCCCTCCTGCTCCAGAGAAACTTCTTAACACCATTTTTTGAAATTGCAAAAACGGTTTTACATGCAAGCTGTGGCTGTAAAAAAGTTGGATTGCTTTGCTCAGTAGCATGTCCCAACTTTCAAGGCCAAACTTGCTCAAATGTTGTGTCAAGTACAACAGATGAAGATTTATCCGAGGTGTATGACGAGACAACAGATATATCTTTCTTAGATCAATCCACCGATATCGAGGTAGAAGAAGAAGAAGACAGCGAAGAAGGCATTACTGTTGAAGTTGAGTTTCAAGGTTACCAATCAGACTGAAATTTTTATGAAGTCGACAAAATTTCATTTTTTTTATCATTATCAACAGTATTATTTTTTAATAAACCCTTTTTAGTCATCTCTCTTTTGCAATCATTCGGTAGGACGACTATTGTGAGCCCATTAAACCACCAAATCACACTATCGCCACTTTAACCTGTGATGACTAAAAGGGCTAATTATCTAATTTTATCTAATAAAAATGGCTCACAATAGATCGTAGAATATTCTTACAGGGGAAACCACGTTAAGAAAAAGCGCCAAGTACACTACCGCATGGGTGGTGCGGAAATGTGTGCATATTCTATAGAATACGACTTTTTTATGTTTTTAAACCGCGATATCTCTTAAACGGTGATTCATACGAAAAAAAGTATTAGAAATTTTTTTGCAGAGAATTTATGGTCCAAATACATGTGCAGAATTCTGCATGCAGCGAAATTAGAACATGTGTTGTTATATGAGAGCAATTACATGTAAATTCTGCATGCAGAAAAATTCTGCAAGATATCTCTAATTCTAATTTCGCTGCACAGAGGCAGTGCTACCACAATCAAAAAAACAAAAACTACTTGAAAACTCAGATAAAAATGGATGATTTTGACATTTTGTTTGAAAATGAATTATTTTTTTTATAACTCATAAAAATGAATCATATTTTTTTGAAAATGAAATTATTTTTGTTATGATTATTTGTTTATAAAGATATTCAAATATTCTAAATAATCCAAATTATAAAATAATTAAAACTAATATTGTTAATAAATAAATTTTTGGGAAAGGATTATCGGTAACAGTGGTATGTCTATGTTATTTGAACTTAAATTTTAATTTAGACATAAACGTTTTTACAGGCAACGATTCAATTATTTTCTTCTATCTTTTAACTAAAAAGACAGTTTTCTTTAAATTGCGACAACTTTCACTTATAACTATTTCATAATACGTAAGAACACGAACTGTTATTGTTACGAAAATTCTGCACGTCAAATATATAAAAATTCTGCACATCTATTTTAGATGCAGATATGCATGCAGCACTGCGTGCAGACTTTCTGCACATGTATTTGGACCATTAATGATCTACAAGTTTTATTTCACCTATTTTGGCGATAATATTTACCATTGACGAGAAAAACGCAAAAAAACGATTTTTTTGACTTTTGACCTTGAATAACTTTTTACGCACACATGAGATCGATGGGGACTTTTGACATACTATTTATAATGGTGAACTTAAGATCTGTACCAATTTTCGGCTCTATGGGAATTATTGTAAGCCTAGCCCTTTTCTTATGTCTATTTCTACCGGACTATTTGATTCGACCGTCGCGCTTTAAGTGTTAGGGTCTGTAAATATTGGCTCTTCTGTTCAACCAATTACACGTTAAATAAATTTTTTTAATTACTAACTTGAGAAACCGTCATTATTTACTCGAATGCCCCAATGAGAAGTAATTTTTCTCAACCTAGGTCAATAATAATAACAAAAAATTACCGAGGTTAATAATGACAAATTTTCTTTTATTTTTAATTGAAATGAATAAAAAAACACAAACAAATAATAATGGCATTCCTTTGTTTCGTTTTATTTGTATGAAACTATACTTCCAGGCTACTTGATATTTTAAGATATCTAAAAAATGAAATGGAAAATGACTAATATCAAAATCTAATCAAAGCAAATATGATAATTAGTGTCAGTAGTTAAAAAATTCTATATATACCTCGGTTGAAAAGACTAATATAGACCTCGAACATTATATCCCTCGGCGCTGCGCGCCTCAGTTCTAAAAGTTCTCGGTCAATAATAGCTTACTTCTCAACCTTGTTATATAATGTACTATTATGATCTAGTATTCCATTCAAATTATTCGATTGTTTTTGGTTTGTCAAAATATTAAAAAGAAAACAACGTAAATTAGGTATACTAATTTTGCGATATTTTGTACAATATATATAAATAGATAAATATTTATTTATCGCAGGAACGGAGATTTTTAGTAATATTAAGAAAAAAAGTGCGATTTGATTTAATATATACTAGGAGGGCCCGGCGTGCTTCGCTACGCTTATAAATAAAGTATTTGCGTAGACATTTTGTTGACGTAGAAGCAATGATTTCAAAAAGTGGTAATGAGAAATGCTAGCATATAATTTTTTATTTTTCTTTTTAAATATATGAATGAAAAATAATCAGAACTCTAGCTGATCAGTTCGGATATATGAAAAATTAGCGATCAAATAAGTTAGAGATCAAATAACCTTACTTGAAAACTTATTTGATCGCTAATTTTTCATATATCCGAACTGATCAGCTAGAGTTCTGATTATTTTTCATTCATATATTTAAAAAGAAAAATTAAAAATTATATGCTAGCATTTCTCATTACCACTTTTTGAAATCATTGCTTCTACGTCAACAAAATATCTACGCAAAAACTTTATTTATAAGCGTAGCGAAGCACGCCGGGCCCTCCTAGTTATTATTAATCAACAATCAATCTAAAAAGGATGTCATTGATCGGCATTGAAAAATATTCCACCAAAAAAAACATCTTCTTCAATATTACATCTTATTCTCAATCAGTGAAGATTAAAAATCAAAAGACATCTTCAGGATTCGCCTATAGTTCCCGATAAAAATATAAAAAATAATATAAATCGTTTTTTCGTTGTTTTTTTTTGTACATCTAAATCGCTTACATAAATCTTTTCAAACAAACTTCTCCCATCAAAATGGATTTAAAAATCATTCAATCTTTATTTATACCTTCCACTTTTTGAATGTAATGACCAATTTTTCATTATAAACAAAAAAAAATTCCCAGAATCAACAGACAAACAAAAAAAGCAAATACCAAAAAAAAATCCAGTCCCAAAGAAATGCATAAACTAAAAAATAAAAGAAGAAAATAAAGTTTTAAGTTTTAAGTTTTAAATTTCATTTCGTTTCGTTTGTTATTTCGTGTTTTTTTTTACATACGAATATAAGGTGTTCTTAAAGTAATTCAATATGATTAAAATATGTGTTGTATGGACAATATAAGGAAATATTTTATTCAAACATATTAGGCTTTTAAATTTATATGTAACATTTATTATTTCTTTTATTTGTTGTGAGAAATAAGAATATAAATATGCAAATTGTAAACAGTACCACCCAGTAGAATATTTTTACTTGTATGTAAACTTATAATGTATATATATATATATATTTATATATATATATATATATATATATATATATATATATATATATATATATATATATATATATATATATATATATATATATATATATATATATATATATATATATATATATATATATATATATATATATATATATATATATATATATATAAATATAAAAAGTTTTTCGTTTTTCTGAAAAAAAAAAAGATATACTTCGGCAATTCCATTTGATATTGTACGTGGGAGGCCGTTAAATTAAAAAATACATTTTAATTCGTCTATAACTTTTTTATTTATGAACCAAAACACCCCAAAAATCTTTAAAATCTAAGTTACACTAATATCGGTTAGCAGTGAAAATTTGAAATGAATCAAAATTCGAATAAAAAAGCCTTAGGCTGTACAAAGTTTCTATTGAGCGTATTAATATATAAGAAGATTAAACGACAAATGTTAAACTAATTTCAAATAGAGCCAAAAGTTTGTATACTCAACACTTGGCGCGTAACAATCAGATACGCACGTTCCCTATAACAATATTTCTTCTAACTTATAATAATCTTCCGAGCAGAAATTTGTCAGGGCACAAATAAGTTCCTAATCAGGTTTGTCCTAGTCGGGATCAGGCATTGGTAGGCAGTCTAATTGGGCTCTGATCATGAGTGTAACGCTTTTTCCCTATCAGGTCCTGATTGGGATTACCAGATCAGACCCTGATTGGGATAACCGGATCAGACCCTACCCTGATATATATTTATATATTATAATGGCAAAAATTAAAACCTATACCACCTTAATAACTTTTATTATATTCTTTCAGCCGAGAAACAATAACTAATCCATAGATGAAAGTATTTTAACTATATTTTTCTAAAATGGATTATACTCTAGTCATCTTGTGAATTTTAACAAATTGAAATTTCAGCTAGGGGCCAAATACGAAAAACCAAATCTGGATCTGATATATTCAAATCATGTTAACCCTAAAAGGGCATTGTAAATCAGGCCCGGAACAGGATCACAACAGATTGATTACAACTTACCCTTTCTGGACTGACCTGGACCTGACTATATTCAGGTTTTCCCTAACTAATTTTTGCTTGGGCTTTTTATACTTATAATAATCTCTTACAATTTATTTTGACGAACGCTGCTAAGTTTACACCGAATTCTATCGCTAACAATTTTATACTGATCTCTATCTCTAACACGACCGTTTATATATACTAGCTAGAAGAAATAATCTTGATATTAATACTAAATTCTAGAATACAACCCTTTTCCTTTTTTTTTTATCAACAAAAACATAAGACGATCTTCAAATATTGACCCAAAGGTGTGAAATATTTTATTTTGTTTTTTTACCTATTCTCTAATAGATTTTGTTTACTTTCTTATAGGATGAACAAAAACTTCCTACTACGTGTTTATTTTGGTTACGTTATATTTTCCTTTGCTGATTTAGGTATTTTTATATTCCTTTATCGGTGTCGGTCCTTTGACCGACAATCCAATGTTCCAATCGTATAGAATAAATACGTATGTCTGATAGAAACATTTGAAAATACTGGACAGTTTTTTTAACGAAATTTATTTAAGCACGCAAAAAGGAAAATGTTTACAAAATCAATTTTTTGGCATACCATTCACTTGCGAACAGTGAGCTAGAAGCTATGTGTGGAGAATTCGATACGTCTCGGTATTTACTCAAAGACGCTGTTCTAACCCATTATTTTGGTATTTTCGATTCTTTTAAAAAATATTTCTCTAATTCGTTTTATAAAGTTAATTGTGCTGAACTTAATTGTGGATCAACATATATTTGTAACACTAACCAATATCTTGTTTCTAGACTTAAGTATCATAAGTATCATGTGTCTCGAGGTAACAAGTCTGAAATCACATAGAGCTTTATGTGATCATGCTATTTACAATCACCATAAAATTAACTGGGAAATCCTGAAATTTTAAATGTTGATTCGAATACAATAAAGTGTAAGATATCTAAAGCAATTTATATTAAATACCTTCAAAATAATAAACCATCGAGTACATACCTACTTTGATAATGGTAGGTGCGTAAGAACGTAATAGATCAATTTTTGAAAAAATGATGCAACCATACAGGCATTGAAAATGTTGAATATAGGGAATAGGTTACCGTTATTGCATTAACACAGCGGTAGTCCCCGCAAGGTCTCCAATCATTTAGATCTTTTTTTGGGTACAAGATGGAACTGACGATACATATGAGGAAGAAGGCCTTACTACTCCTAGCTAAACCATCTGACCAAACTCATTATTGGCAATGCTGTGCTCCAGTAGACGTAGTCTAGAAAAAGCAAGGCGTCCTTCAGTGATTATTCGATGAACCACGTTGTGTTTCACTGGCCGTCCTATGTGAGCTCCATTGTAAGAGAGGCGAACTCTTGGCGAATGGCTCCATATGTTCCTTTGGTAAACTATCTCGGTGTTAGCATTTTATCATTCGATAAAATATTTTCCACCTTAAGTGATGTTCTTTCATCAAGCAAGCGCTTACGCTTGAAGTCTACAATAATGCCGAATTTTGAAAGGACAGCCCCTATTATAGGTTTATTGACTGACGCAACGACAAATGAATGTTGTATTCACGACAGAGGCTCAAATCGAGACACAGCAATTTAGTACCAAAAGCCGTAATATTGGATACATTAGCAACAGTAAGGACTAAAATTCTTCGTCTGGTGAAAGATTTTTAAAATAGTGGCTTAGGATAAAAGATAATATATCAGCCTCTGGATCAATTAAAAATTGTATTTTACTTTTAAGGCAATGAACGAACTGTAGAGAGCGAAAGCGACTACAATTTCTTTGGTAAATATATATATCGCCAGACGAGATGTCCAAAGGTTGTATAACAGACGGCGTTTTGTTCCAGCGAGCGGTAGAATCTGGAGAGAGAATCATTTTCCATGTCTACCTTAGAAATCAGTGCCTGGATTCGCTTAGTGTTTAAATTAATTTTTTTAAAAACAATATCACATCGGGTCACCAATTGTAGCGGTTCTGCTTCCAATGTTCCTCCGTACTGCAGCGTTAGTTTTGTATTTAAAGGTGTTGTTAAAACTATATATGCACCCCGATTACTGAAGTCATGTCACATCAGGTGACATGACTATAGTCATATCACGTCGCTTAAAAATTGGTATTATTGAAGGCGATAAAAAGGGTCACGACTACTAGGTCATTCAATAAGTCCGTAGGATGACACATAGATGGCGTTACTAGAATTTTTTCCATATGATTTTTATTTAGTACTAACCTTCAAACGATACGTGTATAAATTTGACAGCAATCTGACTATTTATTCGTGAGTTATAGCATTTTGTGTGAAGCAACTTTTGTTTTTGAAAAAAAATGGAAAAAAGTGAATTTCGAATTTTAATAAAGCATTGCTTTTTGATGAAAAAAAATACAGTGGAAACCAAACAATGGCTTGATAAACATTATCCAAACTCTGCTCCATCGAGACAAATGGTAGAGAAGTGGATGGCTGAATTTAAATGTGGTCGTACCAGCACAAAAGATGCAGAGCGCAGTGGACGCCCAAATGAGGCTGTTATTCCAGAAAACATAAAAAAAATCCACAAATTGGTTATGAACGATCGCAAATTGAAGGTGCACGAAATAGCTGACATTGTAAAGGTAGCAGATGGTAGTGTTTTTACCATTTTACATGAACATTTGGGTATGCGAAAGCTCTGTGCAAATTGGGTGCCGCGTGAGCTCACAGTCGACCAAAAACAACAACGAATCGATGCTTCGGAGGAGTCTTTGGCACTGTTAAACCGCAATAAAAGGGAATTCTATCGTAGATATGTGACAATGGATGAGACATGGCTTCACAATTACACACCAGAATCCAAAAGACAGTCAGCTGAGTGGACAGCAGTCGACGAACCGAATCCAAAGCGAGCAAAGACGCAACAGTCGGCCGGTAAGGTGATGGCGTCTGTATTTTGGGATACGAACGGAATAATATTCATCGACTATCTCCAAAAAGGAACCACCATCAACAGCAAACTAAAAATTCTGAAACGAAAAAACTCCAAAACCAAAAAACCTTACATTTTACGTTAATCAATTTCACAAAAACAATTAAAACCGTTTGATAAAATTATTGTCACATGAAAAATTGAGGCGACTAAAATGTCATTTAAAGTGACATCTGTCGTATAAAATGACTTGAGGCGTAAAAAACGACTTCAACAATACGAAAATTGATGCGATGTGACTTTAGTCATTTAAAGTGACATGACTTGCCTTCGGTAATCGGGGTGATGATATTGATAATATTGATAAATAATAAATATAAATGTTTTATTTATATATAATTTAAGCACAATATTTTATTCTTGGATTGTGAACGCAATAAATTCTTTTTTAATATACCGGAAACATATGTTTTTATTAGATTAATAGTGTAGAAAGCGTAGTTTGTTTGTGGTACATGATTATAAAACCAAAGTCCCATAGCAATACCATTGATGCACGTAACTTGTGTGTTTTTGGAGCTGATGGCGAGTGTTGTATCACACGATTATCCAACATCTAACGATTATCACACATCTTGACGAAAAACATATAAACTGAAAAGGGAAACTAATAAATGTGCGGACTGAAGTTTGAGTTAAATCATATTGCCGGTCTAAGTTTGTCAGCATATTAAATGCTGATAATGCATTTCTTATGGGAAAATAGCAATTGCTTGAGTTTTGTCGATTTATTAACAGTTTTATATGTAGTAATCGAGTTTTTGACTAATTTTGATTACATGGATATCCGCTTTCTTCAGTAAGCAAAAACACCAGTTTTTTTTTCATCTTCTTTATTGTTTGTTTATTTATTTTAATCTTAAATATAATTTTAATGATCTTGTCGATTATTCGAGGTCTATTTCCTTTCAAAGAAAACTCGTGAAAAGAAGAGAATGATCGATGTCATTATTTTGCATGTATTTTAATGTATTTAATGTTTTGTCGTCCGTTTTTCATGAAAATAATATCACATGTTGATTTTGTTGTTGTTTTGTTATTGAAATATTGTATAGGAAGATTTGAGATTGATATAATTTTGTGTTTTATTTCGTGGAGATTATGTAAAATCTTAAAAATATATTTTTTGAAATCCAGAGATATGAGTTGTCAAATATCTTGGCCTGGAATATGTTATACTTACTGTTGAAGAAAACAGCTAATTGTTGTTTCGATTATCAAAAATTTCAGTAACAATAAGATTCAATATTTTTAAGTTTATCCTTTATTTATAATCAATTAATGTTATTTCTTAATTAATGATAATTTTACATAATCTTTGGTTTACTTAAAAAAACGGTACATATAATACTTTCTTTGCATACATTTACCTAATCAAAATAAAATATTATTAATTTAAATTTTATTAGTATTTTCCTATTTATTTTACTAAACTAAATATTTTTAATTGACATTCAAAAATCTTTCGTCAAAATTTTATTATTATAAACATTTCGATTGGAATACAAATAACAGCACCTTTATTTAATAGAAAAAATTCGGATAAGATATGTAAATTTATTTTAGAAGAATTTATTTTTATCAGACTTTTTGTTAGTTTTAACAACAGACAGAACTAAAAGTTGTTAGTAAAATCATGATAAAAATTTGCAAAAATTTATTTTTTTTTAGTTTTGATATTAAAATATTTGTGGATGTTGCTTCGTTCAGTTTAAACTACCATTAAAATCGATACAAGGTTTGAATATGGTGTAACAAAGCAACAATCACACAAATTTTAGTTTAATTTCAAAGAACTATTTTTAACTGAAACATAAAAAAAATAAATAACACATCTAATAAAAATAAAATATTGTCCAGATATTTTGCAAAATATAAAAAAAGGCTTTTATCTAAAATATTAAAAACATACTATGATTACAACAACAATTAAAGTAATAAAATAAATAAGTTCATTTATTTCGTAAAATTAAATAAAATTGTCTTTATTTATTATTTTTTTAAAGCAAATTTTATACTAAATTGAACAATTTATACAACTGTAATGAACGAAAAAGAAAAAAAATATATGTGCCATTTCATATTTTTATGTGACGTACTAAAATATATGGCACAATTTAAAAACATAAGTAGAGTAACAACCTAACTATAAAGTTGATATAACAAGATGAAGAAAAATAGTTTTTACATATTAATTCGAAGTCTTATTAGAACTAAAATAAATTATACGTATTACAATCGTTGTTTCAGCTCAAAATTTTTTTAACACAATTTTATTAGATTATATAAAACGAGACTGTGAACATCAACTAATTGTTTCCGTTATTTCAATTATCCAGTGAGGACGATCAACAAATTTATTGTAAAATATTTTAATAAAAAACATATTACCAATGCGGTGGGTGAGACTGTCAATCGGGAGGATTCCCGCAAAATTTACAGATCGTTTACATATGTCAAGGGCATATCCGAGAAGGTGGAACGAATTGCCAAGTCCTACACTCCGGATATGCAAATGGCATACAAAACGTCTAGTTGCGTACGCAAGGTTTTTACAAAATTAAAAGACAAAGTACCACACAATAAACAATCAAATGTTGTGTATAAAATTCCGTGGCTCGGCAGTGCAGATGGAGGCTCTGACTGCAAATTATCGTATGTGGGCCAGACAAAAACAATACCTTGAAAAGCGACTAAATGACCACAGACGAGATTTCCTTAGGATAGATGATCCATCAGTTCCAAAAACAGCACTGGTTGATCATTTTCTGAAGGAGGGTCATTATCCGAATTTCAAGGCTGCGGAAATCTTAGCCCGTGCGGATCACTATGGCAGACGTTTGACAATGGAAGCTTTACATATTCTTAGTGAAAACAGTATGAACTTATATTGTTCGGTCATCGAAAGTAATTGCAATAATAATAATAAAAAGAGACATAGAACACCAACACACACACACACGAAAACAATAGAAAAAGAAAGAAACGTCGCATCAATTAAACCGTTTATTTGTACTCTTAGTATTTTGATTTATAATATCATTATTTTTACTTTTATTACTCTCATTTCAATAACAAAACGCACGATCATGTCGGTAGAATGTTTTTAAAATTTGTAATTTTTTAATTGTTTAATTTAGTTCAATTTTAATTTAGTTCAATTTTTAATTTTAATTTTCTAATGTTTTTACTTTGTTTAATGTTAATTTTAACTTTCATATTGTGCATGATATTTTTTGAGATATGTGTTAAATTATTTAATTTATTGTAAAATTGTAAGTGTAAATTTGGATATAAGTGAGAAGAATAAGTTTTGTAACGTTGTTGATAATAATAATAAACATTTTTTTAGAATCCCTTGAGAAAGATCATATATTGATCGAAACATGTCGGGAAATTAACAAAAATTGATTAACGTTTTATTGATGACCGAATAGCCCAAAATAATAAAAATATAAAAAAAAAACAACACAAATCTTGAATAAACGGTCAAAGAAAAGTTATTATATATATGTGTATAGTATATATATATGTATAAAAACCAAAATGTGAATATTTTTGCAAAATTATGAGTTTTTTCTCGTTTAATGAAAAAAACATGTAACGAAAATGGTAACTTTCTTATTGTCGCGACAGTAGTTTTTTATGTATATTCTGTAGAATCAAACTCCATCTATTATAACATTTTATTTAATTTTAAAAATTCTTGTTTTATTTCGCAAATATTTTTATTCTATATATTATTATTTATTTAATATATTGATATCTCAATCGATTTCGATATTTTTACCATTTTCAAGAAAACTAATATATAATTGTAAATAAATTAGTCAATATATAAGTTCTCATGAAAATACCGAAATCGATTGAGATATTAATATATTAAATAAATAATAATATATAAAATAAAAATATTTGCGAAATAAAACAAGAATTTTTAAACTAACATAAAATATTATTTAAAATGTTTCGCCAAGCAGTTTCAATTCAATATAGCAGACAAACATTTTGTGCATGGTGCACGAGTCTATGCACATTTCGTGCACTTATTTATTTTACTAATTTTTAAGTTTTTTTTAAATATTCTAGTGTATATTTTAAATTAAGTTGAAGTTTAAAAGCATTTGAGTGCTAACGTCATACCTATTTGTTTTAATTTAACATTATTAAATCATGTTAACATGTATACAAAATGTGCATAGAACTTACAAAAATATTTGATGCATAACTTTTATGACTAGGGTCTTCTAATACGTTATGAATCTTTCCTAGACAAATATTCTTGGTAACGTCATTACGACAAATGAAAATTGCGGTCGTATTTTTAAGTTGTAAAATGAAAATCTATGTGTGTGATTGTTTTTGTAAATGAGGCATCCATATTTTTGCCATTTTTTTAACGATACGATTTAAATGGAAAAAAAATCAGAATTCAAAAAACTTAAATATTTGACATACATATAAAAAAAATATTAATTTTCCACAATGTTTTAAATATTAAAAAAAAATAAATTTAAATATCAGTAAACCGACATGAAAAATGACAAACAAAAATATTAAATAAATATAATAATTTTTTAGAATCACTAAAGTTAATTATTCAAAGTGCCCGTTTGTTTTTTGGGTTTGTTGTATTCATTACCTTCTCATAAAACATTCTTTCGCACATAATTTTAGATGAACATAAAATAAAATTCATCAATTTAATATTACAAAAGTCATATTATTATCTCATAAAAAGTTTAATGAAACTAACCATTTTAGAAAATGTTAAACTACTTTTTTAACCTCCATTTTTTTAATTCTTTGTTTATTATTCTTATCATTAAATACATTTCTTTTCGCTTCGTTTTGAATTATTAGTGAAACATGCGCCTAACATTTATGTTTCCACGTGCTAAAGCGTTTTACGACATGTGCACGGTATGGTGCACATCATGTGCATGACATGTATTATGCACAATTTTGTGCACGGGGATTTTGTAACATGCACAATTAATGCACATTTCAGGCACTTTTTTAAAATTTGTTGATAAGTTCTTCGCTCAGAAGAAATTTTTATCAAATACCGCCAGTGATGGGAGCGTTGTCAAATCGCGGAATTTTTTTCCGTTTGCGGGATATATCATATAAAACGGGAAAGTGAGTAAAAACTTGGAAAGTGCGGGATTTTTCACATTTAATAGTAAAAGCGTTTTAAATTAAAACTTATTTTGAAATGATTCCACCAACCAATTTTTTACCAGGCTTCAGAAAGATGTCGATCACCCGATAATTTTACTTAAATGCATCTGCCATCTATCGACTTTAGTATTGTCAAATCCGCCATGAAATTTCACCCTTCTAATGTTGAAATATTGTTTAGAGGGAAAAGTACGTTTCGAAAACCCCAAAGCACCATCTGAATTTCAGGAATATTTTGACCCTGTGAAACGAAAAATAAAATCACCTGGAACTATAAGTTGGCTTTCTATGCATTCATGCATTTTAACGCATACCTAAAAAATTCGGATATTTGGCATCACTTTTTTATATCTGAGCAGTTGTTTACGTAGTGAAAAAGAACTATTAAAAGTTTAAAGTTTTTTAAAAATTACGAAATCAAGACATATTTACTTTTTTTTAAAAATTGTACTTCTCAATTTTAATAGATTTGATGCTCCATTTCATAACAGTACTTTGTTATTCCACAAGTTGTATGAAGAATCGAAACAATAGTAATTTATTGTGTATTTGCTTAATGCAATATTTTATTTTTCAAGGAAAAGTTTACGATTGAGCGAGGCACGAGCGAGCATTACAAATTTCCGAGAGAATGAAATTCATTAAACACGAACGCAATACAAGGTTTTATCCTTCCGATAGAGTAATATTTATTAATTTAAATTGAATTATTTTAAAATTTGTAAATAAAACAAGTAAAACGAATAAAGAAAAACAATAAATTTTAGTGTATTTTTTTGAATAATTCATTCCAAACAATTAAATAAATTTGATTCAATTTCGAAATCTATTTAATTATTTGGTATTTTGAAAATGAGAAGACCTAGAATGAATGACATCAAATTTTAAAGTGAGAAACCATAAAACAATCTTTTGGACATTTAATTCAAATTAATCACAGTAGCCTTTGCCATTTTTAATATTGTAGAGAGGGACATGCGCTTCAGTTTGAATTTACTTTTTTAATATAATCAGCGCGAAAATCTTTGGTTTTGATTTTTTTATAAAATGTAATCAAACTTTTATAACATTTAATCAAATTTAGTTCAGCATTCAATACAATCAAATAAATTGTTTTATTGTGTTCCGCCACATTCGCGGTACAGAATAAAATTAACAGATGTTTGTTTTATTCTATTAAGACTAATAACGTACGTACGTACGACAAATATAGTCGTAAAAAAACAGAAATAAAATATTCATAGTAGTCGGAAGGATAAATATTGTTATAATTGTGGTATGGTTTTTGAAGTTTTTCCAATAAACAATTGAATTTATATGGATATTTTTATTGAAAGCTTGATGGAAATTTCTGAGGGATTTTTTCCTTAAAGAAACGGATTTTTTCCTTAAAGAAACGAGAATAATCGGGTATTTTCGATACGTCAACGGGAAATTTATTTTTGAAAATCTGACGTCACTGGATGGGACATGGGAAAACGCTCGAGAAAATATAATAAAAACTCTCCTCTAAAGGTTTTCCCCCAAATCTGATTTTCCCACCCAAAAATATTTTCCCTTAAAAACTATTTGTTTTATCTGGCAATACTAATATACTATTCCATTTTTCATTTATATTGTTAATTTATTTAGTGTAATTTAAATACACGCGAAAAAAAGATAATATTTGGAATTTATATTTTTCTTTATTAATTAAATAAAGACAAAAAAACATCTCTTAGATGTCGATTTTGTGAAAAAATTTATGATTTTCGGAATGTTGAGGAAATGAAATCAAACATAGAAAAATGTGTAAATTGTCCTTAGGATATAAAAATGAAAATTAAATAAAAAAACGTCAAGAAATAAAGAATTTCCGAATTCATTTTTTACAACAGCAACCATCAAGTAAGCAACAATTCTAATCCTAATTTATTTAGACATGCCTTTAAAATATATAGTTTCGAACCGGAACCGAACTGAAAACCGTTATTAACCGAAATTTGGCCCTGAACCGTAACTGAAATCGTAATTTTTGATATGTAATGAACCGTAATCGGAACGAAAAATCATAATATTTACTGATCATGTGAAACGGTTTAGAGTGAAAAAACTTTTACTCATGAGAGTTTGGTGGAAAATTATTTTATGAAAATTTTTTTTTTTAAATACAATAATAATACAATTTTGGTAATCTAGTCCAAAATGTATTACATTTTTCAAAATTAAAAGATAAAATCCATATTTGAAATAAAAGTTTTTGTTAGATACAATATGTCAAAATATAAAACAAAAATAACGGTAATCGGTATTAAAAAGGAAAAAATCCTTGTTTTAGAAAAAAATCCTTGTGTTATATTTTTATAATATTAGTTTAGGTTTTGTGTATTTTACCAACGCGGTTAGTTATTTCATAAGTGATATACACTAATAATAACTGTTATATAACTAATAAAGTCATCATAATGAACATTGCATTGAAAATATTTTAGCTACAAAACGTGATGGACAGACACATACAAACCAAGAGTAAGAAAATTTTAAAGAGACTTTCTTAACCAAAAGAGATTGTGTTTGATCCAAAATTGCATGCAATTATCGTCGGAAGCCATGAAGCAAATCGTCGGAAGCCATGAAGCATATTGGTTTCATAAAAAAGAATTTGCAATTCTTAAATGTTTTAAAACATCAGCAAAAGTTTCATGTAAACGACACTTGTCATGAAAGTTAAGCACAAGAAGTGAAATGACGCTTACTTCATCGTTATTAGACATGAAATTTAAACCTCAAAATATTACGGTCACAATGTCTGAAATTTTTTTTACTGAAGTCTGTATCGAACTGGTTAGAAAAAATAGTACAACCACTCCTATCAGCACTGCGATCAAAACTTACAATTAATGCAGAAAATATAAAAAACTGGTAGCTATTCAGGCAGAGATTAAACAAAATATAAAGGCTGGGTGCAAGCCAAAATTTAAAAGTATAAAAATGGATATATAGTAACACGATGTGATAGGTGTGTATAAGATATAAACGCTTAGTTTATTTTGGATAACGAATTGTTCATACACTTGCAATGATCGAATTGATAGAGCGACACACAGCTGCTTATGCTAAACAATTGTTACTTGAAGTTTTAAGTGATTTCAACATAAAGTTGAGTAAAATTTACGCTATAACTACCGACAATGGCTCAACATGCTAAAAACAACAAGGTTACTAAATGAAGAACAACCCGATATGTCAGGAAATGAGAATAACGACAATATCAGTAGTACCTAATCGGCAGATGATTCTATTGTTATGAATGAAACCGAAATGGTAGCCTTCTATCAAAATATCAATATTCGTGATGATGGTATTGCTAAAGAGATATGTGAATACAGTGATGTATGTTCATCTCCTATAAAATCTATCAAAAGCGCGGCACACAGTTTACAATTAGTTGTTTATGATGTAATACAAGAAAAGAGGATCCAAAGAGTTACCTACGCCTACTAAATTATGACGATATTATTAGAAGCTATTGAAATTAATAAACTGAAAATTGACTGTCGCACGCGTTGAAGCTTAACTTTTGATATGCTCGGTTAAAATCATTTTGCATAGAAATGATAAATAGTAATAAATTTATACAAATTAGTACTGAAGATTGGAATTTTATTGAAAATCTTGTAGCGGTTTTTAAACCTGTAAAAATTGCTACGATAAAATGAGCAACTAACTCTCGGTTATTTCTATGGATGGTATTTGGTTTAAAATGAAGTTGGAAATTTCAAAAATTTGACTTTTGAATCGCAAAATCACTAAAAACTGTATCGATAATCGTGAACAACTATTATTGCAAACAGACTACATTGAGATAGAAGTGTAGATTGAGCGATACAGATCCACAAGAATCAATTATTACTGCAAATGATATTAAACTGTCTTGAAAAATATCTCCGAGAAAAGGAAAGGGAATTGAATTTATCTGTCAGTAGTATTTCTAATGTAGTAGAAGTAAAACAAGCGATTTGATATTAAAAATCAATTACATTTTTGATGCCGTGCCATATATGGTGAAAACAGTCCGTGCAACACACGTTTTATCCGAAAATAACACACTTAACGTGCCTTATTCATGATCTTTACAGAGTATATGCGCAATTAATAAGTGAACATGGCAATGTAGATCATCTTATAGGTAACAAAAAGAAAATGTTTTTAAAAGCTTCATCAAGAGTTGAAATATTAAAAATTTAGAACCTGAACTAGCAGTACTTTCACAACCACTAACCAGACTGTGGAGAACTTGGCTAAAACCTTTTAACTACTACGCGCAGATTTATGAAAAGCATTCACGAGTTTTTGATGGGTTAGACGCAGAGGAAGCAGCTTCTATTAAAATATCAAAAGCTTTTTACTTGATAGTACAATAAGAGCAGATTTAACTTTTATTGCATCAAATTATGGTTTATTAGAAGTCTCGATAACCAAACTAGAAGAGCATGGTCTTCAGCCTGCAGAACAAATTAAAATGGTAACATAAGCTTCAAACGCAATAAATTCAATACATGGTGAGGCTACTGGCATCATTAAACAAAAACTTGCTACGGTAATACAAAAAATTCCGAATTTGTTATACTTAAAGATATTACCGATAGTTTGGCTGGAATATCAAGAGAAAACTGAATAGTATGCCATTTCTGAAACCCTAGCTGGTTTCAATTTCTTCAGTGGATGTTGGACAAAGTTTTTTAATGTACAAAAAATGCAATCCCTTCTCTGATCGAAACTGTTTCATAAATGAAAAAAATTATGTAGTCGCTAAGATTATTAATAAGTAAAAAAATTATGTAGTCGCTAAGCATATTCAAAATGCAAAACAAATCAGTCAATGAAGCATTCGCTAGTATCGTATCCATCACCTTAATTAATTGAAGAAATAGAAAAACATGCAATATTTCAAGGCCATAATTGAAAATCTAAATTTTCAGTATAATAATGGGGATAACATTTTGACCAGCAAAAAATTTTATCTCTGAAGCCAATCGATAAAGGAATAAAGAGTATATTTGGAGATAATGTGACAACTTACTCGATTAAGAAGAGCGAGGAGTGTCATAGAAATAAAACACCATTTGCATCCATTGAACCTACAAATTATTCACGAAATTTACTCTCAAACAAAATTCAGAACCGTGTATTATCATTCTACGAAGCCAATGAAATAATCAGTCCAATCCCTGGAATTCAAGATTACGAAACAATTGGAGGAACTTCTGAACATGTTCAAAAAAGATATGTTATCTTCATTATAGGAGGCTTATGGATTCAAAAACAAATATCCAAATGAGAATATGCTATTTGAGAGATTCGTTTAGTTACGCCCCAAACAGTGTATCAAATTTGGCGCCGGGAATACACACAATGTGTGTGTTTGTACATTACACCAAAATTTGAAATTATTGTTCGATCAAAGTTACATAACGTTAATGAGTCATAATCAAATATTACTAAATACATACAGAGATATAATTGATTTAATGATGTGATGTGTGGAAATGAAAAGTGTCTATGTGTGAAACTTGCTCTTCACTAGTTAAAAATTTGGAAAATCTCATAAATAATTTTTCCTGGAATTCAGGCAGTAAAATAAAATGCAACAAAATAAAACACTACTCATAGATGTAATTTAGAATCATTCATTGATGAAACTAGACTATTTGCAAAGATATATATTTATTTATTTATTCTAAGCTTGAATCTAGATATTCCTAGTGACAAAATCATTTTCGTATCGGATGGTGCGGTATAAAAATCAATACTGAATACATTGTAAAGATTATCTAAAAACAAAATAATACATAATAAAATAAAGTGTTTGTGCCTAATTAAATCACTTCAATAAAATCATGAGTTTTGTTAAACCAATAGAACATTTGGTTTTGTCAGGGAAGATTAGTGAAAATTGGAAACAATTTATTACTAATTATGATATAATTGAAGTTGCGGTGAGAATCAGTGAAAATAAAACAAAGTAGGGATAGCAGTATTTTTAAATGCTATTGGAACTGTTATCAACATTTCATCGAAACAGGGGAAGCGGAATAATTCCAGAACATAAAAAAAGCTTATGAAAACTATTTTACGCCAAAAAAAATTAGTTTTTCAACGGTTTCAATTTTATACGCGACGGCAAAAAATTGTTGAAATCTTCGATGCATTTATTTCGACATTAAAAAAGCAACTTCGTCGTGTTAATTCGGCAATCAATTGGATTCCATGATCAGAGATCGCAAAGTTCTTGGAATTGAAGATAATAAACTTCAAGAAAAACTTTTACAATAATCGCACTTAAGACCCAAGGCCACAGTTGATATATGCAAATCGTGGGAATTATTTAAAACTCAAACAAATAAAATACAAGACCTGGTACCATCCATCACCATCAACATCGGTGGATGTAGTTAAAGATATGTATTAAAAAAATAACAACCGTAGTTATAAGAAAAATGAAAACAATTTCAAAAATAATAAATTTACTAACAAACAATTCATTGATTTAAATAAATATCGTAACTGTTTAACGCGTCATAAAATTTTCTTGTCCCTCTTATGGGAAAGATTTTTAAATTGGTCAAATTACAACCACTTTGCAATTGCGTGTCGTTTAAAAAAAATTAAGTGAATATTGATCAATGATCGTGAAAGTGGTAATAGTTCAGATGATGAAAGATTTGACGACCAAAACATTAACGAATTGTTTATAGATAGAATTTTTTCTAGAAATCGTAAATGTTGGACTGAAACTATACAAATAGATGATACTTTGGTGGAGTTTATGTATCTGAAGTTCATGTTTTGCCAGAAAAAAAATTTAATCAATTAGGTAAGACAATTCCTCTGAAATCTACATTAACAATTTTAGAGTACAGTGGTGGGCAACAAATTAAACCAAAAGGTATGTGCTAATGTTGGGCACACTCACGTCAATTAGCTATATCAGATGTATTAAATAAAAATTAGCTGTATTCAACTTTAGTTGCAAAAGCGATGCCCATAGCTCTGAAGTTAAGAACTCTGTCATTAATTTATGTGTTGAAGGAACGCAAACTTAAAAAACCGATCAGAAGTATGCCTACCAGATGGAGATTTACTTATTTGATGATTGAAAGATTATTAGAGCTGTAACGAAACATACTCGACATACTCGAAAAATAACAAAAAAAATAGTAGTAGTTTAGGGTGTAACATATGTATGACTAATCCAATTGACATACATTACATATGTTATTCTCCCAACCAAACTATTCTAAACAATTAAATAAGTCATCAACAACTTAAAAGCCTAGATCTAATTTCTATAAATTCCCACGATATACATGTTATAAGGAAACCCAATTAACTTAAAATAATATTAAAGTTGATGACATCACAAAAATAAACTTGATTAAAATTTAAATAAAATTTGTTGAAATTCCTGCTGAACGAGGCAATTATATTTATTTAATATAATATTGACCGATATTAACTTCACATAATAAATCGATAGATAATTGGTTAATCGATTTAATTATGAAAATAAATGTAAATAAATGTAATCTTAAGAGGGGATTATAGCGGGGAAACCCTCTATCAATTCCACTATAAATTAAATGAAAATTGTAATGAAAAATCAATCAATAAACTTATCCGAAAGTTTAAAGTTAAAGTGTTAGTTTTAATTTAAAACCTCTAACGGAAGAAAGTCTGCCCAATAGGCCTCAGTCTACGGGTTTAACATGGTTTATCCAGTTGTAAAGACTTTCTTCCCATCATAAATATTGAGACGAATAAGTGGACGCCGTAGTATAGCAGCTCAACAGATAAGTCTACCATATGGCGACCTACCATCAACGAACCTGAAAGGCCACACATCATAGAAAATTCAAAGAAAGATCAGCAGTTGGATCTACAGCGAAATTCAAAACAAAAAGAAAAACTTGGAAGCAGTAAATAAGAATACATACAAGGTATGGAAAAACAAACACTACAGGAACTACTGAAGGACCCGAGAGCAGGACCACGCCCTATAACCATAGAGCAATACAAGAAACGCAACTGCATGCAGATTAAAAGAAAAACAACAAAGACTCAAGAAACCAAAATAAACGTAAGAAGGGGAAAAGAGGCAGAGCTCCGACGAAACATTGCAGAATGCTACCGCATGATAAGCATCACGAAGGGTGAAGAAAGGGCAAAGCACCACCGTAAAGCTCAACAATTAAAACAAGAAAAGAAAGAGCTGCTCAAACTGAAGAAACCCAATAAGAAGGACGCTGCAATTCCAAAATAAAAACAATCAAGAAATCTTCATAAAAACAAATATTATGTAATTTCCGTATTCATGTAATCAAAAAATAATAATAAATGTATTTTTTCCCATAAATATAAGTTTACACAAAATTGTTAGTGTAATTAATATTAAAATAAGTATGTACAAAAAAATAAAAATAATAATTCCATAAATATGAGTATAAGCAAAATTGTTAGTATATAGATAAATAAACAAAAATTTTCAATAAATAACATTTACGCCTAATAAATAGAAAATACCGTATGTATATAACTTAAAATTGAATGTTTACGCCTAAATGTATGGTTATTAAGTAATTAAAATAACAAGAATTGTGAAAATTATATAATGTGAAAGTACGAATATGATATTTCAATATCATTTTAGGTTGAAAATAAAAATTTATGTCAATATAAACAAAAATTTTTTCTAGGGTAAATAACTTAATGACAATAAGTAGGTTAAAAACTAAATATTATGTAAATGAATAAAAAATTTTTTTTTGCTAAATCCAAATTTTTCTTAAGAAATAAAATTAATAGAGCACAAAAGATGATGATCTTAAATTTTTCTGACCGAAATGGATTCACTGACGAAAGCTGAAAACCTGATTAGACAGACGCGTAAAATAGAAGAGTTACTGAACGAATCTAACTCTAAAACGTATGAGCATACATTGAATCTCTCAACTAAGCTCGAAGAGATCCGAAAGAAATTCAAGACTCTAGCAGTCACACTAGCACTCGAACTCAATAGCCAAGAATTTGAGAAAGAGAAGAAAAATTTCAAAACTCAGTATACAACAGTCAAAGAACTGATAGAGAAAACTGAAATAGAGAAAAACTCAACTATGGCATCGTTTAATATCAACTCCACCTATAAACTCGTTCCAGAATTCAAGGGTAAATACGAGGAATTGGAAAATTTTTTAAATTTAATTGGTTTCATCCATGACACGCTAAAGGATGATAACGAAAAAGCCAAATTAATCAATTTCATATTGCAAACTAAATTAGCCGAAAGAGCAAAGATTAGTCTAGGTTCTAGAAGGAGACCAACTAACCTAATAGAATTTAGAAATGTTTTTCGCGAAACATTTAAAACTAATTTAACTCCATCCAAAATACATGCTGATTTAGCGAGCGCCAGACAAGCGAACTTGTCAGCCGATCAATTTGGACAAAAAATTGAAACTCTAATCGCAAAACTAAACACGATTCAAATAGCGGAGAAAGGTGAAGATAAAAGAGAGTTGATTTCGGAATTAAACGATCAGATCGGATTGAATACATTCAAATCGGGACTAAATGAACCGATTAAGACAACAATATACGCATCGCGACCGAAAGACTTGAAGGACGCAATAGATCTTGCTCGTGAGATTGACACGCAAGATAGAGCACAGGTATTAAGCTACGGTTTTCGTAAAAAGAATTTCAAGACTAGCGGAATGTCTTACTTAAATAATGTTCAGAAAAATAATTTTAAAAAATATAGATATAATAATAATGGTCATACAAGTAGTACGAATAATAGAGATTATAATAATAATGGTAATAAAGGATTTAGCGATAATAGAAATAATTACCAAAATAGCAATGGCTATAACAAGAATTTTAAAAATATTCCAAATTATGGAAACAATAGATTTAATAAAGTAAATATGATTAGCTCGGGAAACGACGAGCTAGTCCCCGAAGACGTAGATTCGAGGGACTTAGGGAATCAGAAATAGATAACCCAATAAGAATACGTAATATAAATAATAGCACTTCAAATTTCATAATGATTCACAATAATGTAACTAGATTTATAAGTAGCACATTTTTAATAGATACTGGAGCTGATATTTCACTCCTTAAAGAGAACGTATTAAAAGAAAATATAGAGTTAACAGACGATACTCGTAAAATTATTGGTGTAACAAAAGATGAATCGCACACTTTAGGTACGATTATAGCAACGTTAGATTTTGATGGCGAGAAAATTAAGCAAAAATTTCACATAGTAAGTGAAGAATTTCCACTAGGAACTGATGGAATACTAGGACGAGATTTCCTAAGAAACAACTTATGTAAGATAGACTACGAAACGTATACTTTAGCAATTTATATAAACGGCACAGAAATTTTACTACCAATAAGAACCAAACTGAGAGAAGAGAACAACTTTAGAATACCAGCACGTACACAGATGATGAAAGCAATAAATTTAAACGTAGCTGAAGATAGTGTAATCCTAGACGAAGAGATACAAGATGGTGTATTCATAGCCAATTCAATAATACCAGAAAAAGGCATTACACATATAAAAATTCTCAACACACTTGATCATGAGATAACAGTCAAGAATATCTCACCAAGGATAGTACCACTCAGAGATTATGAAATTATGAATGTACGAGACAGCAAAATGAAGAATCTTGAAAAAGAAAGATACACGAAACTGTTAGAAGAATTAAAAATCGAAAACTTGGATGATACAGCAAAACAATCAATTTTGGAAATTTGTGAACAAGATTCCGATATTTTTCATTTAAAAGGAGATAATCTTACAACAAATAATTTCTACAAACAAACCATCACTACAATGGATAAAACACCAGTCTATATCAAGAATTATAGATTACCTCAATCTCAAATTGAAGAAATAAATAATCAAGTAGAAGAACTAATTAAAGGAGACATAGTAGAAGGATCGACAAGTTCATTCAATGCACCTCTATTAATCGTAAAGAAGAAAGGGGAAGAAAATACCAAATATCGACTTGTAGTTGACTTCAGACAACTCAATAAGAAGATAGTAGATGATAAGTTCCCACTCACGAGATTGGACGACATATTAGACAGTCTCGGAAGAGCAAAGTATTTTACAACACTGGATTTGGCGAGTTCTTTCCACCAAATAGAGCTCGAGAAGGATTCACGACCATTAACAGCATTCTCAACAATTTAAAAGGTTACCATTCGGCTTAAAAATATCAACTAATAGCTTTCAAAGAATGTTATCCATAGCACTAGCTGGTCTAGAAGCAGAAGCATTCCTATATGTCGATGATATAATTATATTCGGGTGTAGCTTGAAACACCACAATATGAACCTGATCAAAACCTTAGAAAGATTGAGAAAATACAACTTAAAATTAAACCCAAGAAAATGCAATTTTTTACAAACCGAAGTAACTTATTTGGGACACTTAATAACAAGTCAAGGCATAAAAACAGATCCGAAAAAATATGATATAGTTAAAGATTATCCTATACCGAAAAATGCTGATGAAGCTAAACGATTTACAGCATTTTGTAACTACTATAGAAGATTTATACCAAAATTCGCAGAAATCGCAAAACCATTGAACAATTTAAACAAAAAGAACACAACGTTCGAATGGACTAAAGAATGTGAAGAGGCATTCACAACATTAAAAAACAAGCTGATCAATCCACCAATATTAAAATACCCAAATTTTGAAGAGACATTCATAATAACAACAGATGCATCGAATTACGCATTGGGAGCTGTGTTATCACAGGGAGAAATAGGAAATGATTTGCCGATTTCCTACGCTAGCCGATCATTAAATAAATACGAAATTAACAAGCCAATAATTGAAAAGGAACTGCTAAGTATACACTGGGCCATAAACTTTTTTAGACCGTACGTCTATGGGAGAAAATTCACAGTGGTGACAGACCACAGGCCATTAGTGAGTCTGTTCACGCACAAAAATCCGTCATCAAAACTAACAAGGATCAGATTAGACTTATCTGACTATGATTTCCAAATCATTTATAAACAAGGAAAGATGAATGCAAACGCTGACGCATTATCTAGAATAGAAGTAAACTCAGACACGCTTAAAGCGATGATACCGACATCCACGGTAAATACAGTTAAAACGAGGGCTATGACAAGAAAAGAGAATTACAAAACAGAGGAAAACACCGCAGAGTTGGAAACGGAGTGCACGCTGTATTCATGGAACTGCACCTCTATATCTGAAATAAGAAATATAAGAACCTTGTCATTCGAAGATAAAGAATCACGTGATAAAATAAAGAAAAAATGTATTGACTACAAAGAAAATAATGATAGTTTGCGAATAATTGAATTGAATAAAAAGAATAAAAGAGGAATCCTAGTAATATATAGTAAAAATCCAAGTATCGCCTTAGGGAATACACTGGAGAAGCTGATATTAATTATGAAAAGGGAAAAAATAGAGAATCTAGCGCTAGAGATTAATGATAGTATATTCACACATGTAGATGTGAATGAATTTAAAAATGAATTCAATAAGCTGCAGCAGAAAAATAATAAAGAAAATATGCAAACAAATTTAAAGATAATAATTTATGAAGCACCTCAAAGAATTACAGATAGAAATAAAATGGATGAATTAATAAAAGTTTACCACGATACACCACACACCGGAGGACATGCAGGTGTCAAAAGAACAATTAACAAATTAAAACAAAAATACGTCTGGAAAAATATGAGTAGAATGATAAAGAATTATGTAAAAAAATGTGAATCATGTGCTAAAAATAAACAAATTAGAAATGTTAAGGAAAAATTAACCATAACCGATACACCGACAACAAGCTTTGAAACAATTTCAATGGACACAGTTGGACCATTGCGACTTACGGATAGCAATAGATATATTCTTACGATTCAATGCGATTTAACGAAATACATTGAAGCGATACCGATAGAAAACAAAGAAGCAAAAACAATAGCCAAAGCGCTCGTAGAAAAATTCATTCTAAAATACGGTAATTTTAAAAAATTAAAAACAGACTTAGGGACAGAATTCGTTAATGAATTAATGAGAAATGTATGTGCATTCTTTAAAATATCCCATATAACCTCGACACCATATCACCATGAGACACTTGGTTCTATAGAGAGAAACCATAGAGTGTTGAATGAATACCTTCTTTCATTCACGAGTGATTATAACTGGGAAGAGTGGATTCCATATTTTGTGTTTTGTTACAACACAACACCACATACAGACACCGGGTACACACCGTATGAGTTAATTTTTGGAAAGCTAGCAAGCCTTCCATCGGACGAAAAATTGACTAATAACGCACCAATATACAATTTTGATAACTACGCAGAAGAATTAAGATTTCGCTTACAACAAGCTCAAAGCAAAGCGAAAGAGCTTCTAATAATAGCAAAAATAAACCGAAAAAATATCTATGATAGAAACGCGAATCCGATAGACATAGAAAAAGGTGATTACGTTTGGTTAAAAGTAGGTGAAAGAAAAAAGTTAGACTCACCATTCGATGGACCATATGAGGTCATAGAAATAGTAGAAAATAATGTTAAGATAAAAATGGGCAATAAAGAAAAATTTGTACATAAAAACAGACTAAAGAAAAGTTAGAATTAATTAAATTTGCCAAAATAATAGTTAAGCAATAAGAATTAAATAGTAAAACAGAATAAAATTATATTACTTGCAAACAATAAAAATATGTAACAATTTCTCCAATAATTAAGCATAAATAATATCAAAAGGTCAAAATCATAATAACAATGAAAATTTATCTTCAATAAATTTTCACTTAGGGGTAGGGATGTAACGACTAATGTATTGACTAATCCAATTGACATACATTACATATGTTATTCTCCCAACCAAACTATTCTAAACAATTAAATAAGTCATCAACAACTTAAAAGCCTAGATCTAATTTCTATAAATTCCCACGATATACATGTTATAAGGAAACCCAATTAACTTAAAATAATATTAAAGTTGATGACATCACAAAAATAAACTTGAATAAAATTTAAATAAAATTTGTTGAAATTCCTGCTGAACGAGGCAATTATATTTATTTAATATAATATTGACCGATATTAACTTCACATAATAAATCGATTGATAATTGGTTAATCGATTTAATTATGAAAATAAATGTAAATAAATGTAATCTTAAGAGGGGATTATAGCGGGGAAACCCTCTATCAATTCCACTATAAATTAAATGAAAATTGTAATGAAAAATCAATCAATAAACTTATCCGAAAGTTTAAAGTTAAAGTGTTAGTTTTAATTTAAAACCTCTAACGGAAGAAAGTCTGCCCAATAGGCCTCAGTCTACGGGTTTAACATGGTTTATCCAGTTGTAAAGACTTTCTTCCCATCATAAATATTGAGACGAATAAGTGGACGCCGTAGTATAGCAGCTCAACAGATAAGTCCACCATAAGGGCATCTCCCTTTGTGTTTTTTATTTTATTAGAAAGAAAAACTTCGTAAAAAAAAAGATGGCAAAAACGAAAGAATTGCAGTGGATATTGGATATCGGGAAATTAAAACATGTAAAGGTAGATTGATAGTGAGTATTCATTGGGATAGAACTTATTAGAAAAAAAAAAAACTAAAATAAAAAATTTTATTCAAGCGTCTTATAAGGCCATCCGCCATTTGAGAGTGATGTTTTTTTGTTCAAAACAGATTGTCAACTGAATTTGCTTGAATTTGCTTACTTGTGAGTTGTGACAACATATGAATATTCTGTAGTGCATAGCAAATTTATAAACAAACTTTTGATGATTAATTAAAATTATCTTTAACTCTAATTAATATAACACAATATTTTTTATGGGTATTGTGAATAAGAGAAAAAAACTTATTTTCTAATGAATGTAATGCTATGGATATATAATAAAAATTAGTGATACAGAAGTAATTTTTTTTGGGATGTTAGATGAACAGATTCGTTATTGTTGATTGCAACTAAGTTAATTTCAATATTACATTTTAAATGTTTGGCGAGAAATGGGGTTTGTTTCTTAAAAAATTGTTGCTCTCATTCTAAAGAATGTAAAAAAACAAATTTAAACTAATGCGTATGTTCCTTTTTCGAATATAAAGTCAAATGCTTACTTTGATTTTATTTGAATTGAAGTTCCAATTTCAAAAACATTAGTTTCTTATATGTTTGTTTTTTGGTTTCTCATTAGTTGCAAAATTTTATATCTTTCTTTGTATGTGATTTCATTTTCAAATTATCGAAACAATCAAAATATATGTATTGAAATTGAATAAAATTTATTGAATTGTATAAAATTAATTGTACAAAAAATTTTGAAAAAAAATCAATATTATTTGTTCTATTCATTTTATTTTTTTAATACAGTCCTCGACTGCCGCGAATTCGACTTATGTACTTAAATTCGTACTTACATGATTTAAAATACGATTTTTTTTTATGAAATGAGTAGTTTTTTATTTGTTTTCTGTTGCGCTTTATTTCTACGTTCTCCATTTTCGTTTGTTTGCAATCAAGGTTTTGTATGTTGATGCGATAGTAAGAGTAGAAGGAAGTGAGAAACAGCACTAGCATTCATTACCCGTTATTTGGTAAATTCAGCGATGAGAGGCAACGAAAAATTGAAATAGATACATATTCTCTTTTTTGCTATATGTACATATTCGTGTAAGTTGGTGTTTTAGAGTGTCGCACAACGACCAATTACACAATGAATTTAGTCTTAATTTAGATTTCTTACTTACACGTGATGCTTGGGATATTTTAAATTGTGTTCATAAAAAACATAACCTCTAGTCATGTCAAAGAAACGTAAATGTGATTCCTAAAATGATAAAAGACATGTTATGTTATCATCACTATCAAGACCAAAATTAAAATTATAAAACAATACGAAAAAGGTGAAAAGATATATCGCACGTGCTCATAAAATGTGTCATTCTACGATTAGAACTGCATGAAGTACGAATTATGGATCATGTAAAAAAATCAGCACCATTACAATCTACGATAATTACTAAGAATAAAGGAATAATAAAAGAAGAAATGGAAAAATTATTGGATATATGGGCAGAAGATAAGCAGCAGCAACAAACTCCAATCAGCCTTATATGCTCATACAAAGGAAAGCTTTGAGGCTTTATGAAGACCTAAAGTGCAAAGAGCCCGATAGTGTTGGTACTCATACATTCACTGCAAACCACGGATGGTTTCAGAAATTTAAAGGTCGGAATAAACTACACAACATCAAAGGGACAGATGAGACTGAAGATACAGCTACGAATTTTATCAAGAGTTTGTTTAGCAGAATTCATAAAAAGTGAGACTACCTGCCAAAACAAATGTTTAAAGTGGATGAAACTGATATTGAAAAAAATGCCAGATCGGTCCTATATATGCCAACAATAAAAATCTATGCCAGATTTTAAGGTGTCTAAGGATATGCTTATATTTTTACGTGGTAGAAATTCTGCTGGGGATTGTAAAATCACGCCACTTTTAATTTACCACAGCGAAAACCCAAGGGCTTTAAAGAATATTTCCAAATCATCAGAACCTTTGATTTGGAAATCCAATCCAAAAGGTTGGATGACTTAGGAAATTTTTGAATTCTGGTTTCTTAGCATTTACTGTAAGAGATTGAAGAATATTGCAAAGAAAATAACCTACCATTTAATATTTTGTTATTAGTTGATAATGCACCGAGTTCCGCCTTGTAACAATGAAAATGTAAAAATAATGTTCCTTCCTCCCAATGCAACCTCCATTATACAACCAATGGAGCAAGGTGTAATTCATACATTTGAAAAGTTTTGCTTGCGGAACACATTTAGGCAAGAAGTTAGTGTTTGTGATGGGGAGAATGCCAAACCTTTAACCCAATTCTGAAAGGAGTTTAACATTTACAAAGCCGTTAAAAATATTGCTGATACCTGGAATTAAATTTTAACATCTACGATGAATAATGCATGGAATGAGCTCATCCTCCCTCATCCCTGGTAAAGTCCCAGATAAACTGATAAAGTTGAAAATTTTATTGGCGAACTAGTCCACATGACTACAGAGCTGAACCTAAATCTGGAAGAAGAAAATTTATTAATTTAATCAACAGTTATTCAACTGAAATGAGCAACTCGATGACTTGAGAAAAGAAGGCTTTCCAGAAGATCCGGGTGAAAATGAGCAACCGAAGCAATTTGAAACCAAGATGTAACCACCAACAAAAATCTGTTCAATAAAAATTTTCATTTAAAATATAAAAACAAACAGTCAACACATTTATCATACCTTCATTTCGTAATATAAAACAACTTAAGACCATTACAAAATGGTATCTGACGGTATACAACGTTAAACTCTACGTAACTTCACATTTTGGTGTACTACGTGTACTACATGTTATTTTCCCTGGTAAGACTGTTTGGCATTTTCTTTAATCGATTTGCCTTTGTTAAAAAATTAGGGAAAAACAAAAAAAGATTAATAAACACTTGCCGCTGTGGCGAAGTGTGTAACACATAGGTAGTTTTAAGAAGCTATTAAGAAAACCTACTATTATTTATAAATATGTTGATGATTTATTATTGGCTATTCCAAGATAGACAGTGAAATGGCTGAAAACTTGGAGTTTCGCTCGAAAGAGAAAGAATTAGGAACTTGATACTAAATAAAAGAGCCTAAAATTACAAAGGAAGATCTTCAAAATAGTTTAAATATTCGGCCAATTTTTATTGAACTATTTTGCGATAAATGTTCCATTTATTGATGAACGCAATAACGTGTTGACTCGAACATTGGGAATAACAGATACACAGGCGTACCATACAAGTCAATCTCTTCACGGATTAGTGCAAAATGTTTAAATGACTTTCAAATTAAAAAAAAACAGATTTTATGCATTGTAACAGATAATGCTTTGAAAATGTTAAAATTTACTGAAAAAATGAATATAGAAAATGAGTAAAATACACAGAATGATGGTGTTTTTCAAAGTTACCCAGAAATTGCACCAGTACTTGAAATGGAAAATGATGATTATTTGGATGAAATGGTTGAAGAACCATCTGTCAATTTTAAAATTCAGCATATGCGATGTGCTGTACATACCTTGCAATTGACAATTCGAGATGGTCTTAAACTAATTGAAAAATGAAGAAAAGTGGCCAGAATTCCTAAAATAAATGCCATTTTGAAAAGGCAAGCTAAAAAAGTGGCTTTACTAGACCAAGCAATGCTCTGGGGAAGCACGTATTTAATGATTAAGCGTTTAGTTGATCTAAGAATCTATATAAACGTTTTGCTTACTCAAAATCAGTTGAAACAAGCAGAAAAACAATCCACATTAAAAATTTACAAATACCTGAAAACACTGAAAGCGAAGTTATTTAATTAAGTGAATTAGACGATAGCAACTGTTCAGACTCATTTTCAAATGAAAAAGACTTCAATGCATATTGAAACCAATTAGAACGGTAACGCACAAAGTGAAGACGTTTAGATTTAGAAAAAATATAAGAAACTACATCCTTAGTAGAGAAGAAGAAACCATTGAATAAACTTTAAATTCATTAAACGAAACTGAAAAGTATGATCGTTTATCCAAATTGGATGTAAAAAAAGGTTATCAATATGTATATTGTACACAGAAACTGTTCGAGATGTCACTAGATGTATGATGGCATACATCATTCATTCCTCATTCGTTAATTGTACGGACGCAAATATATTTAACTTCAATTATAATTTATCAATTCAATTAAGTTTTCTTTCTTTTTTTATCAATTTTGTTTTGTGTAAGGTAGTGAATAATCTAAACATAGAAATAAAAATATAATTAAAATATAAACGTGATTGAGCCTTTACAAACTAAAAAAACGAAAGAAAAAAAAACATTACAGTTAGAGTGAATACAGTAAAAAGTTATAAACCTTCATTTAATTTACTAGTGAAATGTAGTTCCTTGCTCACACTAGTAATGTTTTTCTTTATAACATCAATCTTGCACTGTGGTACACTTTCTGATTCAGTTGATTCTGTTAACGATTATTGAATTATTTATTATAGTTTCACGGCGGGATTCACAGTTCCATTGGATTGTCCCGTCATAAAATATCCTCACTAGCACAAAGAAGATTAGTTTCTGATGAAATAACTCTATGTAAAACTATTAACCAAACTATTGAATCCGACCTGCTTGCTAAAATAGAAACTCGTGACTCTTCCAGGTATAATATGCGAAATATACTCTTTTTCAGTTTGGCAACATATAAAAATAATTTGAGAAATCATTCTCTAATTAGATAGCACAATCATCACAACACAATTTATAATGACATAACTATTATTGTGAATTCATTACGTATTTTTAAAAAACTTGTCTTAAGACCGGTTTTGCTAGGCTATTTTTCTATCGACAGAATTTTTCTGTTGACAGTATTGACATAATCCAACAGAATATCTGTCGACAGAATTCTGCCCCCACTTTTGATACGCATAATTTTTCTGACGACAGAAATTTTGTCAATAATGTCAGATTAGAAAACAATCAAAGCAGGCTATTTTTCCAACATGTCAGATTAGAAATTTTTATATTTAAATGTCATTCCAATTTGATCAGAACTTTTCTTCTGTGTTTTAAATTTGAGTATTAAAACGTTTTGTACAATGGATGATAATTTAAAAATATGCTTATTGTTGGATTTTGAAGGAGACGCAAGTATTTTCAAGAAAAGCAATATGTCAAAACGATTATCAACTAACACTTTCAAAATCCCTTCAGCAACGGCTTTACCTTTACCTTTAGTGTTATACGTTAATAAATTTTATGTTTATTACAATAACTAATGCATTGATATTTTACAGGGACCAATGTTACAGTACCTCATGTGTTGTTGGGTGACTCTGCGTTTAGTTTGACAAACTATATGTTAAAATCATATTCAAAATATGATGCATTAAATGAACGTGCTAATGAAATTTTCAATTATCGTTTAAGTAGAGGTCGTAGAGTTGTTGAAAAGGCATTCGGAATATTAACACAGTATTAGTGACATTTAATCTGCAACAACCTGATATTTCCAATTATTCTATCAGTAAAATAAATACATAACAGTTATTTGATGATTTGTTCTAAATTGAATTAATTCTTATTTAAAAATAAATAGTAAAAATATTCAAAAATCATATTGCAAGTTTATCATTTTCATATCAAAATAAAATTAATAAAAAAACAATCAAAGTTTGGCTAAATTTTCAACACATAAGTAAACAAAATTCAATATTTCTGTCAACAGAAATTTGTCGACATATTTTAAAAGAATGAAACCTTTGAAAAATTCTGTCGCAGATTTAAATGAATTGACAGAAAATTTGATTAAAATTCTGTTGAATGACGTCAATTCTGTCAACAGAAAAAAATTTGTCGACAGAAAAATAACCTAGCAAAACCGGGTTTCAGGTTCTTTCACTCAGCTAAAATGAAAACAAGTAAAACCTAATTATTATATTATGTAAAATATTTTCATTATGTATTTAAACAAATATTTAATAAAAGTTAAGAATAACAGACGAAAAGAAATGAAGAAAGGAATGAAAAAAAATACTAAATTGAAGTTAATAACTAAGTGGTATGTTAAAGTTAATAACTAAGTGAGCTAGAATACGTAAATATGTATAATAATTTTCACTTAGTATTTTAGATGTATTTGGCTAACATATTATTGGATGTTTCACATCTGTTTGTTAGTTTAAAATAAAGAATGAATAGATAAATAAATAAATGAATAAAAATGTCATCCACTCAAGTTTTCAGCACTAAAACTTAAAAGTGATTTAAGAGCAGCTATAAGAAGATTTGGCATCGGCCATTCTCTTTTTAAGAATCTAGGGAGCGGGAAACAAAAGTGCTGTAATCCCACATCTGACAATTTCAAAGTTCAGCATGTGCGATGAAATAGTAAATTTGATAGAATAATAAATAATATACAATGGCTGTCATAAATAAGTAAACAAACTCATCAGTTTTACCTTGCTTTGTGTAACGGAAATAATAACGGTGCAATTTTGGTGATTTACACTTTTTTTAATAATGACAATTTCGTATGTTATAATGATTGGAAATTTTAATTGTTTCTTCTTAAGTTTTTTTGCGAAAAGTTACAACAAAACCTCATTTTCGGGCGCACCAAAAATAAGTAAACACGCTTAGTTTTGACTGTTTGATAAAATATATGTGAAATAAATTGCAGTTTAAGGCTTAGACGAGACTTGTGCATAAGCTGATCATATTTAATAACTTGTAAGAAAAAAATTAATTTTTTTTATATTAAATAATGAAATTTCCTTAAAACCACGTGTTTTTTTATTTAATGATATTTTTGACTAAAAAAATGGCAAATTGTGCACGTTTAAGTACTAGAGAACGAAAAGCAATAATGAAACTACACAATAAAGGTGAAACATATAGAAGTATTGCCAAAGTTTTTAATAAAACACCGGCAGCTATATTCAAGGTGGTTATTGGTTAAGACCTTCAAAAGCGATGGACCATTGACCGCAGATATTCTCAAGGGCGACCAAGAATTACAACAAATAGGATAGATACAAGAATAAAAAATATTTCTTCTTCTAATCCAATGATGTCTGCTCCTAAAATTCTAAATTATTATCAGAAGACAAAACAGCACCATCTCTATCTACTATTCGCAGAAAACTTTACGAAGAAAACAAGCATGGCCGAGTTGTTCCAAAAATTCCGTTTATAAACAAAATAAATCTACAAAAGAGGATGAAGTTCTATGCAGAAAACGTTTTAAAACCCGAAAATGTTTGGCAAAAAATACTTTGGACGAATCTATAATCCGAATAAAATATAATAATGGCCAAATGTACGTTTGGCGCAAAGTCGATGAAGCATTATCATTCAAATGTACAAAGCCAACACTTAAGTCTGGTGAAAAGGGGATGTATTTCTGCTTATGGAGTTGGCAAAATAGTGATGCTTGAAGGCAAAATTAATTTACAGGTGTATCTTAAACTGATGAAAGATGTAATAATTCCTGAAGATAAGCGGCTTATTAGTGAAGATTTTATCCTACAGCAGGACAACGCACCTATTCACAAGGTTAAATTGTTTCAAATTATATAACCGATGAGAATATTAATATTTTGGAGTGGCCTCCACAAAGCCCTAACCTATCACCTATTGAAAATGCATGAGCATGGCTGAAAACTCGAATCAGTGAAAAGGGTCTTCGAAATTTGAGTGAATTGAAGGATTTTATCCTTGCTAGTTGGCCTTTGTTTTCTTCAGAAATGTGCAGAAAATATGTTCTTAAATTACCATCCCGGCTGGCAAGAATGTCTCAAAATAATGGCGGTCATTGCGGTCATTAAATGCAGTATTTACTTATTTATGACACATTGAATTTTAAACTTTTCTGTTATAATCATTGAGTTTTTGGTTATGTTTTTTGAATTGAATTTTTGTTGTTTTTTTTTGTTAACTAGGAATCGCCCAGTGGCCGAAATTCAGCCATTGTAAATAGAAATTGTAAAAAGACCTCCCAACAAAATGGCTACAACACATTATTTCAGAGTTTGATTAATTTATATAATTGATTTTGAATTGTCTACTTATCTACTACTCAAGACCTTTCCAACGATATACATATTGCCACACTTTTGATGGGGCAAATATTTTAAAACTGTACCACAAAAATATTGCTTACGTATTTATATATAGATATAGATTGATTTTGAACTGTGAAACAAATAACTTGAAAAAAAAAAACAAAATAACCGAACAAAAAACTCAAACAAATACGCCTATGACATTTTTGCCATTTTTTCTGAAAAAATCGTCAAAATTAAAAAAAAAGTATTTTTCGGCACATCTACTACTCAAGACCGATCCTACGATATACATATTGCCACACTTTTGATGGGGCAAGTATTTTAAAATTGTACCGCAAAAATATTGCTTACGTATTTATATATAGATAGATTAAATATTATATTTTCGAAAATAAATGTTACTTCTTGGTTTCTAAAAATAAAACTTAGGTATATATATACTTGATAAAAAAATACTAGTCTGTTTACTTATTTATGACAGCCACAGTATTTTCAAAAGTTCATTGTTACGAAAGAAATTAAAATATTTTCTATTATATATAAAAGTCGGAGTCGGATTTAAAATTTAAAAAACTTGGAGTCGGCGGCGTCGCTTAATTTTTGGCACCGACTCCACAACCCTGCTCCAAAGTACCTAGATTTTTTGCAAACATTAAATCCGTCGGCAAAGCTACGCTACATAAAACAGGGAGGCTGTACCAATTTCATCGACTGAAATGTTCGTTCGCTTTGGGTGCGCATCCTAGCAGAGATAATTCAAATACCTCTGGCAGCACAAATCGATGCACCATTTATGCACCATTTATATTACAATGGCTAAGATGAATGAAGTGTGGGTCAGCCGCAATAAGGCACAAAATAACGTAGTGGAAAGCACAGAGACGGTAAAGGATCGTCACAAACGTATAGAAAGGGAAATCTAGCAACTAACTCGAGGAATATGTGTCGTTTAACTAGCTCTACCTTTCTAGTTAGATCACCATCTTCATGCCGATCAAGTTCGAAATTTCGATACAACTCAAGAAAGGGGGATAACCGCCAAATATTTATAGAAATAACACAGAAGTACAAAGCTATGTGTACGTTAGTCAGTATGCTTTCAAAACTACCGTAGATGTCGCCTATAAAACCAATACAGAAAACTATTAGATCAAAACAATTTGAAGATTTTCAGAGTGGTCGACTCGTATACTGGCTTTAAATTCAAATGATTTATTTGAAATTATGACTAGGTAGAATTTTCAGTGCTGCTAGAAATTTTGTGGTAAAAATACGTATTGAAAAATATAAAATTGGTTAAAAATTTAATAATAAAACGAAGGGGATTACGGGTGAAGCACAAATGAAGGAAATTAATGGTAATGTGGAAACGATATTGAGTACAATTAAATTCAAAAATAAATATACGAACAAAATAAATATACAAAGAATCACATCAGATAACATACAAAAGTTCAAGCAACACTCAGATGAGCATACTAATAACTGTAATTTTTATCTTAGTTTCCAACAAACAACAAAAGTTTTTTTCTTAATCAATATTTTTGATTAACGACCTTTGACCTAAAAACTATTCTTATTCCTCTCACATTATAAAACAATAAATTATGCAGTAAATTTTTGCAAATATTATTGGCACATAATCTATTAAAACTTTAAAAATTTATCTATAATAATAACATAATATTTAAATTAAAAACAGAAATAACTGTCTGTTGATAAGTAAATTTGTGAATTATAAAACTATTTAATATAAACTATTCATATAAATTCTAAATAACACAACAATAAATTGAAATACTTTCCATCTTTAAACTATTAAAAAATATTTGTGTTTTTTACATGAAATGACAATGTTTGTAAATATAATAATATAAATTGCAGTCTTTTTATTATTTAGTTTACCAATAATAAAATAATAATGTAAAATAACTAAATAAAATAAAACATATTAATTTAAAATAAAAAAAAAATCTAAATATTGCTTAGTTTAAGCACCATGAATTAATTTTAAAATAATTATTAATAATAATTTGGAAGAAATAATTATACATACTTTAATATTATGTAACTATAATTCTACGTTGATATATGTTTTGAATTTCTAGAAGGCTTTGGTGGTGGGGTTGGTGCACGTCTCTTTCCATCATTTTTAATATCCAAATATTCATAATTTGGTATTGCAGCCATTGGTTTGTTGGGATAACTATTAGTTTGTCGTAAACCAGCTCTTGTTATTTCGCTTGCTGGTAGGTTACTGTAGTCACTACTATCGCGAGTTTTTATTGGTAACGGTGGAGGTATTAAATCTTCATCAGATGTTGTTGAATCCGTTGTTACTGAAAAATTATATTAAATTAAAAATGTCGGCCAAGTTCGAATAATGCTCGTTCGCCGAGGCTTTCGTGAACGAAAAAGAACAATATATCAAAAATATTTGACATAAAGTTATGTTGCAAAGTCTTTATATTGCCAGACCATCGATAGATAAAAATTAATTTTTTCTCGTAAATGTCAATGGTGGTCAATTAAAAATTGATCTAACTGATGATACAAAAAATGTTACACGTTATAAATTTTATCCATAGCATTGTAACTAAAGAAAGATTCAACTACACCTGATTGCAAATGGTTTAAGTTGGAAAATACATTTTCAAAACAAATAATAATTGAAAGTAATTCAGAAACTGTACAATGCATAATTATATAAAAAATTGTAATCTTACTAATTTTAAGCGCTCTGTCAAATGACTCCCAACTCATTTTGGTCAGAAAAATCCTAATTTACAGTTACGAGATAATCAATAGAACGAGCAAGGCACGTTTTGCTCTCACCCATAGGTTGCTATTTAAAAACGAAGCCCTAAAATATTTTTTTTTTCAAAAACTACTTACTTATAGAATTCCTATTACTACTTTCTCCTGATAATGAATGACTATCATTACTGTTACTATTAAAATGTTTGTATCCTGATGTCGGTGTTGCGATACTGGCTGGTCTTGATAGTCTTTTTTCTTTTTCTACTTCCGAACGCAATGGTCTTTTTGGTGTTAACTATATTAAACAAATCAATACGTTAAATTGTATTTACTATAAATTAATATAAATAGAAAATAATCACCTCTTCAGTCAATTCAAAAACTGCAGAATTGGTAGTGATCGGCGCTGAATTGCAACTACCATTATATTCAATTAGGGGAGAATCAATAGTTGTTAATGCTGTGTTACTGGTATACCATTGACTATTTGCTGTTGGTAAGCTTAACGCTTCTCGATCAAACTATAAAAAATAATTATTTGTTTAATCAAATACTTAACTTTTTCAATTCAAATGAATCTAACCTTTCGGCTTGAACGTCTTTTATTAAGTGTTTTATCTTTATTCTTTCCTTTTAAGTTAGGTGAATTCATCAACGAAGTTCTGGAGTTTTAATTGGATGGAATTCAACAAAAATAATATAAAAATAAAACAAAAATTACAAAATTAAAAAGCAAATAATAACAACTCAATCGAGGACCAAACAAAAATCAAACAAATATATCTATAATTTAATGTTGCAAAAACGAAAAAATATATTGTGGCATAATTTTATAATTAGAACTTAAAATTGGAGGGGAAATATCAGTTCTGCAAAGTTAATTAGATATGTTTAACAACAACATATTTTAAAATGTAATTTTACTTGCTTACCTTGTTAAATTTGTGTTAAAGGCGAAACTGCTAAACGTTGATTTTAAGGGATTGGTGGTTTGAGGTCGATTTCCAGCCATAAACTTAGAAAAACTACCACTAGGAGTAGACGTACTCCTAATAAAAATTTATAAAAAAAGATTAAAATTTTATTACATAAGAAACATAAAATAAACATACTCAGCAGAACCAATACTGGTTTCAGATAGTCGATTATTCGCATCAAAACTCATTTGTGGTGACATTGGATTTCGACGAATAACAACAAATGATTCGTGGTCGAATTTTAAATCGCAAGACTATAAATAAAAAAATTATTTCAAACGATTTACAGGACTGATATAGTACATTATGATGCAAGGACGTAAAGCTGAAGATTTTGAACGTATGTGGAGTTTGCAAATCAAGGCGCTAGCCGAGATTTGCACCCACATTAAGTCCAAAATAGCTTACGTCCGTGCGTCGTATACTATTTTTTATTCGCCGCTAGCAAAATATTTTAAAAAAATTGTTTAATCTAAATCAAAGTTATAATTTTGCATAAATTTTGAAATGAAAATATGTTGAACAAGTAACCTTTGACAAAATATTTGTTATTTTTTTCAAAATAGTTGTATAACTATGACAACAAATAATAACAATAATTTTAATTGGGTTATCAAATTATGAATTTAAAGGATGCTTTGATAAAAATTTCTGTTTTTTATAGAATTTAAACAAATACAAATGTTTTTTACTTTTTTGGACGTAACTATGACAACAAAATATATGGTTAAAAAGTGACACTTTACGTAATAAAGTACCACTTTAATATGTAGGCGAATAAAAAATAAGATTATATATATATACCCGCTTTCCATATCTTGCTTCAACCTTAGTTTGCATTTCCAAAAAACAGTTCTCGAGTCTTTCTTGAAATGGAGCAAGTGTGGCGGATGCTTTAGCCTTGTGTACACTTATTGCTAGAAAAATATTTGAGATAATTTTATAAATATTTTTCAAATACGGGTTACTTACCAATTTCCAGAAGTGGTACTTGTGATGCAATTAAGTCTTTTAATTTTTCGAGTAAATGATTATCTTGAGGTTTTTCTTCTAAATATTCATCTGTCAGAAAGGCTTCTTCGTATTTACTGAATCCACCCATTACCGCTGGATCAACAATTCCATTTATTTTCATACTTAGAGGATTTATCGGTAATGTTTCGTCGGACTTATGAGCTATTATTAATTCACGGAGGGCTTTGTTTGCTGATTCCATGATTTCGATAGCAAGTTCAAGTGGGGAAATCTATAAATAAATTAATACAGCTTTAGATACAAATAGAGTGGTTAACAAGAAGTGTTGTAATAGAAAAGTAATCGAGTAAAAAAAAATAGAAAGAGAGGTAACGTGTCATATTTGGTGATAATAATTTTTTCAGGTTCGTTAAATTTGCATATATAATCATTAGTATGCATTAGTAAGAAAGTGACAACCTAGGTTTACGGCATGTAAAAACCCGGTTAATTATAAAATAAAAAACCGGGTTTTAACCGGTTTTTTGGTTACTTACAAAGCTTTCTTTAGTAAAACTTTAAATATATTATAAAAAAAATTGGAAATAACATGTTAAAATTCATTATACAGTATGTAAACCAAAAATAGACGCGAAACTTAACTTATAATTAATTTTTTTTAATAAGATAATATTTAAGAAAAATGAATGCGTCCAACAGGTCAAATTTCACAGATGAACGTAATCTAGTTCAGAAATTATCTGCGATCGAAAAGAATTTTCTCTGTCTGTTGAAGTGGGTTGAATTGATGTACATATTGATGTTGACTTGACTAATGTTGTCGACGAAATTAGAGCACAATTTCAAAGTTGTGAGGTTATCGTTACCGGTGACTTCAACGTCCACAACAAATCGTGGTTGGAATTTTCCAAAATGACCGACGACAACAATGGAAGGCAGGCAGAAATATTTGCTGCATCGCACGACCTGACGCAGATTGTAAAAAGCCCAACTTTCACTCCTCGTAATGGCGGTGATAAAAGTTTTCTCTTAGACCTTTATCTCACATCTATGCCAGATATTACGAGTGTCAATGTCGATAAGGGTAGTATTGGAAATTCTGACCATTATCTAATCACATCAGTTATCAAAACTGATTTGCTACAAACTAGAGTTCCCAAATCCCGTAAAATATTTCACTTTTCAAAAATGGACACCAATGGTCTCCGAAGTTTTTTTCAAGGTTTCCCTTTTGATTGTCATTGTTTTTATACTGACGATGTAAATGTTTCTGCTCAAAACTTTACTGAAACCATTCAATTCGGTATTAACAAATTCGTTCCCTTTTCAATAATGAAACCCCAACAAAAATATTTGTTTTCGAAAGCAGCCAAATTGGCTTTTAGAAACAAACGTAGATTATTTAATATTTGTATTCACAAAAAGAACTCTGTTAATCGATCCCAATATTTAAAGGCTAATAAAATATCAAACCAGATAATCGAAAACGAAAAAGCAGAGATTGACAGAGCGAAAGCGGCAAAACTTTCGAGTATGTCAATTTCTGACAAAAGTTTTTACAGTGCCATTAATTCTTTAAATTGTGGTACTAAATCTTCTATCCCTCCTATCATTGATGGTGACTCAATCATTACTGACCCTGCAAGGAAAGCTACATTGTTTGCGGAACGCTTTGCTTCAAATTCAACAGTTTTAGAAACTCCCAAAGAAATACCCCAAACCCAGTCTTCAGGAGTTAATATGAAACAATTACATTTCAAACCCAAAATTGTCGAAAAACTTTTAAGGGGGTTAAACAACAACAAAGCTTCTGGTCTGGACAACATTCCTCCTGTTATTCTAAAAACATTTTCAAAAGAACTTGCACCAACCCTCACCAAAATATTTTATAAATCCTATAAATCTGGTATTTATCCATCCTGCTGGAAGTTGGCCAATGTCCAGCCTGTCCCAAAAAAAGGAACGAAATGTGATATTTCAAATTATAGACCAATAGCCTTACTCCCAGTCATGTCTAAAATATACGAGCACTATATTAATTCACACATATCCAAATTTTTGGAAGACAACCATTTGATATCTGACAGCCAATACGGTTTTAGAAACAAAAGATCAACAACCGATCTATTGAACTATGTGGCACATATTTGGAATAGCATACTTGAGAAAGGTGGTGAAACGTACGTAATCGCATTAGACATCTCAAAAGCATTTGATCGAATTTGGCATGCCAACTTGATCAACAAGCTCGTTGCGTACGGTTTTCATCCCGCAGTCGTGAAGTTGATTCAAAATTTTCTGTCTAACCGATACATCTCGGTATCTATAGATGGCTTTTCTTCTGAGTCCAAATTAATTAACGCTGGTGTACCCCAAGGCTCAGTTTTATCTCCCACTTTATTTTTAATTTATATCAACGAACTGTTGCAAATCACCAGTAACCCAATAAATAGTTTTGCAGATGATAGTACACTGCACAAGTCATTCGTCCCCCTATCTTCAAAGGGTAAAATGCATGAACGAATAAATCCCGTCCGGAGAGACGCTGCCATAAATGTAAACGAGGACCTAAAAAAAGTCGCCGATTGGGGTGACAAAAATTTGGTCAATTTTAATTCCACCAAAACACAGCTATTGATTGTTTCCAGATCAAAGACCGAGTTTCCCAACAATATTTCAATTAATATGTGTGACGACCAAATACGCGAATGTGAAAGCATTCGTTTATTGGGAGTCACAATATCCAATGACTTGCTCTGGAACGATCATATAATGGCCATGGCAAAGAGCGCGTCAAGAAAACTCGGCCTCCTCAATAGATGTAAAAAATATTTTACTCCGCATCAATTACTCCACATTTATAAGTCCTATATTCGTCCCTGTATGGAATATTGTTGTCAAGTTTGGGGCGCTGCATCTGTTACTATCCTGGCTCTTTTGGACTCTGTTCAAAAGCGAGCTATACGAATTGTTGGTGATCGAGATTTAACATTAGGTCTTGATTCCCTGCAACATCGTCGCACTGTTGCTGATCTCGTTGTTTTTTATAAATATCGTCACCAGCAGTGCTCGGATGAAATCAGGTCCATAATGCCTCAGACATATGTTTTTCCACGTTTTACTCGTCAATCGGTGTGTGCGGGCGGTCGAACTGTCGAGATTACTCACTGTCATAGTAATAGAATGCAAAGAGATTTCTTTGTGCGTACATCGTACACATGGAATGCTTTGCCCGAATCAATAGTCTCGAGTGCTTTCAATCCACAAAGATTTAAAAAAATCGTCCACCTATACCTCAAGACGCATGTTGTTGTGGGACCTACGTCTTAAAAGGTATCTATGTGTTGTTGTGACACATTTTGTAATTCCTACTACACAACACTTCTTATTAAAAAAAAAAAAAAAAAATTGATGTACATATCGATTAATCGATATGTACACAATACCGATAATCGATAATATCGATATATCGGTATTATCGATATTTATCGATAATATTGATATTCCGATATTATGGATATATCGATATTATCGATATATCGATATTATCGATATATCGATATTATCGATATATCGATATTATCGATGCATCGATACTATCGATAAATGTGCCGTTCACTGCACAAAGTGACTAACTCCACTTTTAGGAAAAAATTTAGATTTAAGTGTCAAAGTAATTGCTATAGTCATAACTTTCTATGTTAAAAATAACTTTCCTGAATAATTAAGATTAACACTATTAAAAGTCAAAATTTGTCTGACCATTAAAAAATGACTATTAAAAACCTGACATTAAAAACTAAATATCTATTATACTAATTAAATTACTACTATAATAGCTAATTGATATACTTAGTAACCAAAATTAAATAAATTATGTTTATAATAACATTCCTGAATGATAAAGATTAACACTACTAAACATCGAAATTTGTTTGACCTTTGAAAAAATGCCAATTTCCCAACATTTTGTTTTATGGAGTTAATCATTTTGTGCAGTGAACGGCTCAAATATCGATAAATATCGATAAATGTCGATAAATATCGATAAATCTCGATATTTATCGATATTTATCGATATTTATCGACATTTATCGATATTTATCGATATTTTTTTATATCGATATTATCGATCATTTTCTAAATATCGCCCAGCCCTAGACCAGGACCTGATCACGCCCTAACTGTACTCTGGCTTTCCCTAACTAATTTCTGCTCGGGCAGATGCGGATGTCATTGGTTCGACATCACCTTCGTGAATGCTCTCTAAAATGTTTATTTCGATTTTGGAGTAAAAACTATTTTTCTAATAAAAATTAACAATTTTTAAAAATTGTTGCATATTATTCAATAATATTATTATTATTAATTCTGCATGAAAAACAGTAGAAAGTTATTATTGCGTTTAGAAAAGTTCAGATCGTTGATAAAAATGTTTACAGAAAAACCCGGTTTTCACGGAAAAACCCGTTTTATAACGGTTTTGTAAAAACCAACAAAAACCCGGGTAACCGGTTTCGGTTTTATCCGATTTACAAGCCCTACTAGATATTATAAAGATCTTTCTGTGATATAATGGAAATGATGTTTGGTCTTAAGTTCAAATTGTTTTACGATTCAAACATGACATAAGAATTGTTAGGAGATTACGTCTCTATTATAATACTCTATGATGCAACTATTATTTTGGTAACACCTAACTATCAATGTGGAATGTGGTATTATTGTGAAAACCACTAAATCTGTACGAGACAGAACTCATTAGTTTTCTGGAGTTATTGAATAAAAATGTGACGCGATTGCCGATTGGTATGGGTTGTTAAAAACGATTTTTGACTTAGCAATTACTTATATTTGTAACAATTATTTACCATTTTTTTTAGTATTTCGTTGATTTTTGTAAATAGTTTCCGATTAAGTGAATGCAGATGACATTTGTAAAAGTAAATAAAAATTTTTTAAAATTAGAAATAAATTCAAAAAAATTCTAAACCGAAATCTGAAAAAAAGTTTATTTAAAACAATCAAACCAAATATAACTTATAAATCAAAAATTTATAAAATTAATTATTGATAAAATAAAATAAGTATGGTCGAATCTACTACGATCAGTGGTTCGATTTTAAAAAAATGTGGCTCAAATGACATTAAAAGAAAGGAAGTTAATTTCAATCAACTAAAAAGCAATCACTTAGAAAACCGCTATTTTGACATATTTTTGATTAATTTATTTTTGGATTATAAACGTTTCCAAAAATACATTAATCAAAAATATGTTTCAAAATGGATCGTTTCTCAAATTTTTTTATCGTTAAATTTGTAATTGTGGTTTTTTCTAATATGTATAAAAAATAACCACTTTATCGATAATCATAATGTCATGACATTTTGCAATTACTCATACTAGTTAGAAGTGGTTGAAGTTGAACTCATTTATCCTTTTGCTCATTTATCCTCATCGCGGTTTCTATAAAGCCGTTAAGACTGTGCAATTTTTGTAATTCCACTCTACCTCGTCAAATTGAAAAAATGTACCAGTTGTAGACCCAAAAGAAAAAGCTAACCCATGTAATTATTTTTAAAAAAATTACAAAATTACATTAAAAAAAACCAATTTTGTACACTCAAAAAATAAATTCATAAAAATTCTATTAACGCTGTTTATTAAATTTTATAACCAAATTATTCGTGAAATCTATAAATTTTTTCACAAATTATACGAAATATTTATAACATCCGTTTATCGTTTGGTAACCCATTAATGTATACTATAAACCAGCGTTTATAAAAGAATAATCGTATATTATTTGTAAGTTAATGTATTTAATTAAAGTATTTTTGAAAGTATAAACAGGATTATAAAATATTTACATTTTGTTCTAAGTGTGTGTTAATACTTTACATAAGAAAAACTAATTACTTTACATAAGGAAAAACCGAAAAAATAGTAAAGGAAATAAATTTTGTGTATTTGTGCATTTTGTGCGTTACCTTTAGAAAAGACAAACAGTTAAAGAAAACAATATTTAAAATTTTAGATGACTGAAATAACTAAATTTTCTGAAAAACAATTTTATACAATTTTTCAAATAATTCAGTAACTTCAGTCAATCGACATTTTTAGACATAATAATCTGTTAAATTATTAATAGTGTATTATTTTTGACTACCGAAAAATTCTTACACCGAATTATCAAAATCTTTTGTGTGGAATTATTATTTGGATTGTAATTATTACCGTGGAAACAGAATTGTTATTTTGTCCATAACTAGTACTAAAACATAACATCGTAGAAGAAATTTTGTTGATTTTTGTTTGTTTACCGTTTTAGGATATTGTTTTCTTTGTATACAGGATGGTCATTGTTTTGTGTTTTCTCACGACGATTTAATAATTCTGATATTTTGTCTATCCTCGGTACATTTCAAAAGAATACACTTATATAAATTAACAAATAAAATATATTGACATATTGTTAAAGCGATTCAGTGTAAATAGATTATTTTGATTGGAAGTTAAACCCCAACTATGTCGGAAAAAAACTTAAATAGTTCGGAAACAATTCTTAAATATTTTGAGAGTGTTCCATTATTTATTTTTGGGTAAGTAAATTTTTAATTATTTTATTGGCTAGTTAGTTTAAGCTTGTGGAACACTAATAATACTATTACGCTAATTTTTTTTCTAAATTTTGATTACCGAATGTTGAATACTGTTCAATTAGTTATTGTCTTTAAATTGATGTATGAACAATTTAGGTAGATATTAATAATTTAAAAAACAAGAATTTTAAAACCAATTGCGTCGGCATTTATTTAACGTATAGTTTGTTTACAGGAACAACGACTGAATTAGCCCAGTCATTTTAGCGATCAACCTCGGAATGAGAGATAATAAGCTGATTTTTCGTATATGCCTCATTTTGGCGTTCTAAAAGTTTCCTCAAAAGTCTCATAAAATCTCGTGTCTTTTCGACACACAACATGCACATTGACAGAAGTTAAAATATTTAAAAAGTCTATGTCACCATCATTTCAATCGATACTTGCAGTTTTTTTAAGTTTTCAAGCCACGCATCACATTATCAAAATCACCTTCTGCAAGTGGTTTCTCACAGATAAAACACTAATTTAACCGTAATTTTCAAAATTTTACGTCCGTCGTTGCCGAGATCGGAAACGAGAATTATCGGCAATTATTAGAGAATTATCGGTTGTAATACCACGAGTCATTGAAATTTTTTCGAAAATTTTTTGATTTTACGAATTAAATTATTTAGCAACACTGCGAATCAAAGCGCACAATAAACCACGAGTCCGAAGGACGAGTGGTTTAAGTAGTGGTTTGATTGAGCAGTGTTGCTTAAAAATAATTTAATGAGTAAAATTGAAAAATTTTAGACAAAAATTTCAATGAAGAGTGGTATTTAATGAGATAATTTTTTTTAATTATAATTTTGTTTAAAAGATAATTATTAGTTTCTAAATAAAATTTTTCTACAAATTATTTAATAATACAAAATTATGTAAAAATGCAAATAATAAAAATGTCCGTTTTCATTCATAAATATTTGCATGTTTGTTTATTTGTCAAAAATTAATTACAAATTTATGCGCCTACTAAGATGAAATTATATTTCATTTTGTTAGAAGAAAAAATGACAACAAAGAATTTTCATAACGACAAAGCAAAATTATCGACGACAAGAAGAATTGCCGACAGTTAAAGCAAAGCCTACTGTTTAAATATCATAGTTTGTATGAATGAAAAATAAAATTTCTGACAGTAAAAAAAAATTATCGGCAAAATTACAAGGTAATATTCACAGATATTCACGATTGACCTTACATTACAGTATGTATGACTGAGCGCTGTTGGCTTACCGCCTTCTATCGCAAGAACGGTTGAGCGCATGAAAAAATGTTTCTAATAAAATTGGTCACAAATTTTATGCTCTACAATTTCTGTAATAGCTGTTCTGTAATAGCTGTAACCGAGATAATCGTGAAAAACTGTTTTTTGTTACCTTTGACCTTGAATAACTTACGACGCAGACACGAGATTTTGTGAGACTTTTGAGGCAACTTTTAGAACGCCAAAATGAAGGTATATACGAAAATTCAGCGTATCATCTCTCATTCCGAGGTTGACCCATTTTTATGCTAAAATGACTGGACTAAATTGCCTATAACTGTATATAGACGAAAAACTTAATTTAAATATTTAATAGCTTCCGACTGTAACAAAACCTACACTAAATTTTTGGTAAGTTATTTTATTGTTATTATTTTTTTTAATTACTTATTTTACTAATTTGTACTATATGTGGCACTACACAATAGTTCTGGTAGTATTTACCGTAGATATTGTAATTTATATCTCATTTGTCTGATTTTATTGATATGATTACTCTATATTTTTATTGTTTCGGCAGTACAATGATTTGCTTTTTATGCAATGACGGTAGTGTTTACGGTGACATCGACACATTGATTTCACATTTCTTCATCGAGCATTCTTTAAACAATAAAAGCACTTATAGATGTGCTGAAACTACTTGCCACGGTAGTTTTAACCTTAGCAGTTTTAAACGCCATGTTATTAAGAATCATTTTGCTGTTAATAATTGTGGAAATAGATCTACACGGGAATCATTTATTGAATGCTTACCAAATCAAGTTAATGATAAAATCCGTAATAAAACTACGTCCGTGCCTGTTCCACAAGTAAATAATTGTGAAATTTCGCACGATATGCAGTCAGAAGCATTGAATTTTCAGCATTGTGTGGATGGCATTTTGGATTCGGCAGCTAAATTTGCTTTGAACTTGCATAACAACAACAATTTCTCGCGAAAAGATGTTTATGAAATAATAAAAAGTGCGGAAAATTTTATTATATCACCTTTGATTGCAACACTTAAGTCATTTGCCGAAAGCCAAAAACAGCAACAACCTATAATATATCAAGACATCATATCAATAACAAAGAAATATGAGAAACTTTTTCAATATTGCTCCACAGGCCACAAACGTAATTCAAAACGTTACGGTATTTAAAATAAATTCTCAAATTGATAAGGTTTTCAAAAACGGATGCTTGTTTTATGATGAATCTAACACTACCGGGATTCTAATGCCTCTTCGTTTTCAGTTCAAGCAACTTTTTGAGAGTAACACATTGCTGAATAAGACTATCGAGCATATGAAAGAATTAGAAAATAGCTCTAGTTTTAAAAACTTTGTTCAAGGTGATTTATGAAAGTAAAAAATCGCGTTATATCCTGGCAAAATAATAATACCCTACTTTTTATATTTAGATGATATAGAATTAAATAATCCATTAGGAGCTCATGCAACAACACATTCCGTTTGTGATATTTATTACTCGTTTCCATCACTTCCATTGCATGAGTCTAAATTACAGTATGTTTTTTTAGCAGGATTAATTAAAACTAAAGTCATACAAGAGTTTCGGAACCATGTTTGTTTTGAAACATTAGTCAATGAGCTAATTTTTCTTGAGAAAATCGGTATTGACATCAAAAACGAAAATAATAAAAATACTCGAATACACTTTATTTTAGGGCTCATTTTAGGTGACAACTTGAGCTTAAACTCAATTTTAGATTTCAAAAAATCGTTTTCTAGTAACTCATATTGCCGATTTTGTAAATCAAACAAGAGAAGTTGTAATGAATATCATGATGAGAATCAAGTTGAAATGCGCAATACTGATAATTACAGTAATGATGTGGAACTTCAAGACTCACAAAAAACTGGAATTCTGCAATATTGCATATTCAACAATATCCCTTCATTTCATGTAGTAAACAATTTCGCTGTTGATGTAATGCATGACCTATTTGAAGGAGTCTGCCATTACGATTTAAGTAAAATAATTTTATATTTTATAAATAAAATGCATTACTTTAGTTTCGAAACATTAAATTTAAGAAAAAGCAGTTTTTAGTACGGGCCAATCGAAATTGGTAACATATCTGGAGAAATAACAAAGTCCCATGTTTTAAGAAATCATCTGAAAATGTCAGTTCGTGAAATGATGTGCTTTATATTACATTTCCCTATTATGATCTGCGATCTTGTACCATCTGATGATGAAGTATGGAAATTTTTAATAAATTTAGTAGAAGTTATTGATCTACTTTTGTGCTATGAAGTATCAGAACATTTTATTTTGCATTTGTCTAAAAAAATTCATCTCATAATCTAAATTTTGTTTTGCTTTTTAACGACACATTGAAACCTAAATTCCACAATTTGATTCATTATCCAACAATCATAAGCCAATCAGGTCCATTGCGAAATATTTGGTGCTTCAAATTTGAAGCAAAACACAAAGAGTTTAAAATTTATGCACATGCAATCACATCACGTAGGAATATATGTTTAACTTTGGCGAGAAAGTATCAATTGAAATTGGCAAATCACATAATGTGCGCTCAAAAAAATAAGTTATTGGAATCTGATGAGGTCGTATATTATACAGAAAATGAAAAACCTTCAATTTATAGTGACATAATTTCTCAAAAATTAAAAACTGATTTGGAAAAGTTAAAGTTTTTTTAAAAAAATTATATTAAAAAACGGAGTAGAATATAGAATTAATTACTATGTTGCTACTTTACGCAAGATATTGAAATTCTTGAAATATTGCATATAGTATTACTGGATGAAAGAAAAAATTTATCTCTTTTGCCAAAAATTAAATCAAATCGAGTATAAACCAAATATATTATCATTGGAAATAAATAAAAATAATGTCGGAGAATTCTCATGTTTGGCAATTAGTGATATTATAGGTCCTCCGTCAACTTTAATTCGCACAGCTAAAGGCAAACAAATGTTAAGACTTAAAGAATATTACGTTCTTTTTATACAAATGTTGAAGCAGGAATAAAATAATATAAAAAATATAATTTCAAGTTTTATAATTCAGACAATGGAAGATCAACTTGGTTATACATTCAGCAAAACTGTAAGTGAATTCAATATCCTTACCTCAGAAGGGTTAGGATCATCAAGTTATACCAATGAAATTCTAGAAACACCAACACAAAACCGTTTTACTAACGCATCCGAAACAGCATCGGAATATGATGTAATGTTGCGTTTGGATGATTCAGCAGTAATAAACGACACGGAAATTTTTAAAAACAGTGATGCTCAACTTAAAGAGTTGTTGATATCATAGGATATGTTGTTTTTACATAGCCATTTTAAAGGTACTTCTTTTATAAAAACATTTTTGACTTCATGAAAATAAAAATCAACTATACAAAATATTTGTTTATGAGGAAATGAAATAACACTTTTTCGAAGTATGTAGCAACAAAAACAACGCAAAATCGAAAACTTTATTCAAGCAAATGTTCCTTCAAATATTTTTGTGCAATGCTGTCATATACTTGTTTTAGTTGGTCTTGTCATTATTGTGAAATTGTGATATATAACTAATGCAGCTTTTCTAATTATATTTGTCCAGCTCAAGACATAACTATCGAAGTCTTACAACTAATAGACAAGACATACATACAAAAGTTAATGGGTAATTTTACAATCGGAGTTCAGGTCTTATTTGAAAGTAAATTATTCAAATAGCGCAGCAACGAGGATTTACATTCACAACCACAAACATCAGAGTCATCCCTGAAAATAAGATCACCCACAATTGCCAGGCATTCACCATATTTGAACTCAAAACCCGAAACACAAGGAACTTCTGATACTGTAACCATCTTAGAAATTTTCAAAGATTCGGTAAAAGGAGCCATGCTCCAAAACTACTATGAAAAATTTAATAAGTTCCAAGATGAGCAACGAAACATTTTAGTTAACATTATTTGCAAATATTTTAATGACAAAAATATGCATATGTCACTGGTAGTTAGCTACGAGCTGGAAAATGAAATTCTGCATTTATTTCCAACTAAAAAACTTGTAAGACTTTGGGTTTGATCGTTTAAATAGAAATCTATTAACTTTTATATATTTACAGAATTTTATAGGACAGGAAGACGGGGCAAGCTTTACAATCGATGTGCAAACCTAAAATCGAACATCAAACCGATTTGCCTTGATTTGAAACAAATGCCATCAGAAAATGTCTATATCGAATTAGGTAGGTACTTAAGCAAAGCAATAAAAGTTTAGTTAACCTTTATAAATTAAGTCTTACAAAACTGATGCACAAATAAAAATTTTTGTTTAGTTCCTGAAGAAGATGGAAAATTACTGGAAAATTCCCTAAAGTTTGATAACCTATCAACAGAGGAGTTCGATCGAATCTGGCAGGTTTGCAGCAATTATAGATTGAAAGATATTTCTAAATTAAATTCAACGAGAGAAATTTTTCAAAAGTGGTCCTATTACAAGACACCTTCAGGTTTTAGATTGGTAATTATTTGATTTATAGAAAATATTGAAATATTCGTAGTTTTATTTTATATATACTAATAATTATTGATCTCTTTCCAGATTGATATGGATTTTTGCTTCTTATTCAAACCAAAAAGCAGCATCCTGGACAAATGGGAGGTTTACGCACAAAAGCTTGGCGATTTCCTTTGCACTGATAATAATATCAAAGATAAAATAATTTTATCAATTTTGATGCAGTTAAAGATTCATCCAAGCGTAACGGATGGTAAGACAGTGTAGTTATATTTCTATTAGGTTAATTGAATTAATGCCTTTTTTTGAGACAATAAAATAACAGTTTTGCTGTGGGCGCTACATGAGTACCTAGTACCATCGCAAAAAAGGATAAGGAAAGAATTGGGAAAAATAAAATACTATTAGTACACCATAACAGATAGCCAGGATTCATTCTTGGAAAATCAATTAACGACATAGAAAACCATATAGAATTTATTTTATCTGCTGGTAGAAATGTTCAGCCGTTTATTCTCACAGTTGGTGAAAGTTTATTTAAGATAGAGGAAATTTATGTGTATTTCGACGGCATAAAATTTCCGTTCAACAACATTTTAAGAGCTGTCGATATCTGCTATAGAATTTTTCATCTCTTTGATTTGCAATACCCAACTGCTGCAACTAATTTTTATATATTTCTTCAAGAGATGTTTTATGAAATGCCTGCAAAAAAGCCTGGCAAAAATACAAAAATTCATATTTTGTTGAACGAAATGAATAATAGTATTCAATAAACGTATAGTTTAAAAATAAATTTATATGTTATTTTCCATTAAATGAAATTTAAATAATTGAAATATATCTAATCAAAAAAACTGAAATGAATATTTAAGTCAAATGAATTAAAAATTCAATTATATTTTCAAAATAAAACCTAAAGAAATTTAAAAACAATTTATTGAATTATAGTTTAAAAACATAATCAATTTTCAATAAAATGAAATTAAAATAAATGAATTATATTTATTTAAAAAATATGAAATGAATATTTAAGTTAATTAAAATGTAAATAAAAATTAAAGTTTATATTTAAAATAAATAAAACCTAAATAAATTAATATAAATATCTATTTATATTTTACATCTATTTATATTTTATTAAAATACAAGTACATACTTGTATTTTAATTTTTATTTGGATTGATATATTTTGGAATAATTTATAATTAAATATTTATTAAATATATATTTATTATTGTTTAAAAATAATTTATTAAATTATTAAAAGTAAATTTGTTCTTTTTTATAAAAAGGAAATATATTTATTTTAAAAATTCTAAAATTTTGAAAGTAATATTTAAGTTAAATGAAATGCTCATAATAATTAAATTTTATTTTAAAAATAGTCAAACCTAAAGAAATTAATATCCTAAATGTTCGTTATTTTACTATTCTTTTTTGAAATATTGTAGTTTAAAAATAAAACTGTTATTTTCTAATAAAACGCAACTAAAAAATTATGTGAAATAAATATTTAAATTGAAATGCTGTTGTTGTTAAATTGAATTGAAATGTAACGAAATGTTGATAAAATTAAATTTTATTAACATAAATAAACCTAAATAAATTTGTTATAATATACTAAAATAATTATGTTATTATATAAAATAATTATATAAATGTATTATGTTTGTAAATGTATTAAATATATAAATAAAATCATAATTCATTCATATATATCATAATCTTTTACATAAGCATCATTCGTACGTGTATGAATCGTTACATAGATTGCATAATTGAGATCATTCTCTTTATAAATGCATTTATATAATCTATTATCATGAACATAGGATTAATAAAGAAATGTTTTTTTGGTATGGTACGTTTATAATTTATATAATAATATTCTTTAATTTCATTAATGCATTCATATTATTCATAATTTAAAGTTTATTTTTATTAAACATAATTCGTACGAATATGAATAGTTTTATAGATGGCATTTTATATAATTAACAATTTCAATACATTTTATATAATTAACAATTTTAATAATGAATTGTAAAATCAACTACTTAGATATTATAAACGCAATCATAGAATTTGTATAAACGAATTTATAACATATATAAATATTTTCTTAAATGATAATTTAGTTTACTCCTATTCGTAAAAATAAGAAATGCGTTTATTAGCTCCAACTCATTAATAAAATTCGTAGATTTAATTATTTTTTATGGATATTATTACTTTTTTTTTCAGTGTACCTAAACCATTTCCTAGAGCTTCTTATAAAATGAAGCTGACTATTTTCCGTAAAAATGTTATTCGGAAAACGCTCTTACAAATAAATACTAATAAAGCACCTGGACCAAATGATTTCCCTACAAATATTCATAAAACATTTACTAAGGAATTAGCACCAGTTCTCACTAAAATCTTCTATTTGTCATACAAGAAAAGGATTTTTCCTAAAATATGGAAAATGGCCAGTGCAAGATCAGTTTCAAAGAAGGGTAGTAAAACTGATCCAACACACTATTGAGCCATTTCGATCTTATCGGTTGTTGCTAAAATATTTAAGAAATAATTCAATTTTAATATTATGAGCTTCTAGGAGTCCTCAAAAATTCTAAATGAAAGACATATAATATGGGTTCCGAGAAGGTAGAGCAACGGGAGATCTGCCTGCCTTTGTCACGCATGTCTGGAACAAGTCGCTAGAGAATCATGGAGAGATTTTCGGTGTTGCACTTGATATTTCCAAAGCATTTGATAAGGTTTGGCACAACAATCTTATATTCAAATTGAGATGCTATGGAATAGATGAGCAATTTCTTTCTTGGTTACAAAGTTTTATAGCTGATCGCAAACTTCGGGGTAATGTTGATGGTGTATCATCATTAATCGGACGTTTCATCAACCAATGCAGGAGCTCGTCGGGGTTCCGCTTTGTGTCCAACGCTTTTTTTATCTATATTAATGACTTCTTATCTGAATTAATGGATTCAAAAGTCCATCCTATCTATAGTTTTCAAGATAATACGCTTCATGCGTCTCACGAATCAACAAATCAATATTCATCGTCGAGGGTGACACGAGATCAAACTTAATTATTTCTTAAAACGTTGATCTTAAAATAATTATGGATTGTGGTTTAGCAAACAGTGTTGAATTTAATGCTAGCAAAACACAGGTTTGCCATTTTACTAGATTATGCTTACCTAATCCATTTCCTTTAAAGTTTGATGCGAAAGATCTTGTGGAAAAAGAGTCTGTCAGACTTCTGGGAGTTGAGACTGAAAGTAATATGAAGTGGAATTTTCATATTTTTAGCTGAGCTAAGAACGCTATTCAAAAATTAGGGTTTTACGAACGTTGAAAAAAGTTTTTAGTAGTAAGGAAAATGGTTTAAAATGCCTTGATGTTGTCCAGAGAAGAGCTATTAAATGGATTGTTAGCTCTTATCTTACTAATGAAATTGATTAATTGCAGCACGGGAAAATGTTGCTGATTTAATGACTTTTTGTAAATACATTATGGATGAAAGGGTTTCTGAAGAGATCAAATCGATTTAACCGAAGCCTGCATTATTCTTGCGTAATACTCGAGCCGTAACAACCCATTCTTTTGCGATTCAAATAACAAAGTGTAGAACTGTAGCCTTTCAGTGTGATTTCCTTGGAATTCCTTGCCGGCGAGGGTTTTTCCTGATAATTTTAATTCCCAAAATTTTAAGATCAACGTTCATAAATTCCTAAAGGAAACGTAATTTAGAATCCCAATCCATGTTGGCGTGGTATCTTCGGATATTCAGAGACGTTTATTTATAACTCGTTATTATTAACACTAAACATGCCTAACTTTCAATAAAAAAAAGAAAAAAAGATTTCCAGTTTCTAGATATGAAAAACATGATTTCAACATGTTTGTATTGCAGCAATTGTTTTTTTATTTTTTCCAAATGATGGATCTCAAAACCATTTTGTATTTTTGTAATATAGTTTAGTTTTTCCGCGTCAAGGCACCAAACTTCATTAAAAGATAGCGAGTTGTTTTCGAAATATCATCAAACAACCAAATTTATGGAATATAGTTAGAACACCCATTGCTTATAATAGGGTCTACAATCAACATTTTGCTGTTTAATATTTATAAACTCCATTAAAAAAAATTCTAATGTACATACATAATCAATCATTTGTGTTAAATAAACCTATGGACTTAACCCATAGATTCCAACTTGTATGTTATTCGAATAAATTTTTCTATTACAATACACAGCTTGATAATCATTTTTATTATGTAGATTAAATCAACGACAAAAACTACTTTACCTTCATCGACCTGTCTAGCTTGACCTGTGCCTTAGTAAAATTTTGATTTAAACAGAAAATTAAGGCAAATTAAGGCAACATATAAGTAAACTTACAACAAAGGTTAGGTAAAATATATTCTACTTCTCATCTTTACATTATATAAATATGACGCGCAAAATCAAACTATTACTACAACAATTAATTGAAATACGTTTTCTACTTTTTTGTATTCACCACACAAAATTGTATTTAAATATTACAAAAATATTACAGTTCTACAATATTTAAAATACAAAATTATTCTGTATGCATTTCAAAAGAAACTATCTCCCATCTTCAGCAATGCAAAACAAAGTAAAGTCAAAAGAAGATTGAAAAAAAAAAACAAAAAGTTTCTCTTGAAATGCATACAGAATAATTTTTTATTTTAAATATTGTAAAACTGTAATATTTTTGTAATATTTAAATACAATTTTCTGTGATGAAAATAAAAAAGGAGAAAACGTTTTTTAATTAATTGTTGTAGTAATTAAAATTTTCACGAAAAGTTCAAAAATTATTTTTTTATTATTTATTGATCAAACTATTAACTATTAAGCTTTTGAAAAGTATAAACTTACCCTTTTCGTTTCTGCACTAATGACTGGAAACCATCTTAAAATTCCTGGCAATGGATATGCTGTTTTCATTGTTGTTCGTTCCAACCATAAATTACCAACATTATCATTTTTATCTTTACCATCACGCAATGGTCGTGAAAATCGAAAATGTTGTACATTATTGTTTTGATAATATTTTATGATTTGTCCAGCTACAATTTTATCACTAAACGAATTAATTGATTCATCCATAATTGGTTCAACGCTATTTATTTGAATATACTGTCCATCACTTTGAGTTATCTCTGGTCCTGGCGTGGTTAGTGTTTGCATTGATTCTGCAGCGGGATGTTGACTAGATATTCTACCACAAAAATCACTTAAACGTTCATATTCTTTTCCACGATATATAAAAACTTTGTTTCGTAAAAATTCAGGAAATTTCAAACCATAAAAGGCAACACGAAAATATCCGGATTCATTTCGCATTTTATTTTCCAAAATGCTTTCATAAAACTTTCCCATTTTAAAATAAATTTGACTTAAATTATGATAATCATAAATTTCATTTTCATATTGCTGTGCAAGTTCTTTGCATATATCTATGGCACATTCCCACATTTTCGCTTTGTTAAAATATTCAATGATGTCATAATAAACAGATTCTTTTAACTGACGATGAGTTTGACAATGTGGATGACGATTTGATTTTAATAAAGGTGATAATATATTATCATTCCAAAGTAAAAGATTACTATGAAGTTTCAATGTAAATGCAGCTTCTGTAAAATTATCTAGCTCCATATGTAAATCACAAAGTTTATTTACATAACGTATATACATTTCTTTTCGGTTAACTTCTGAATAAAATTGTAAAAGGCTTACAGTACATGACATGCGATTTTCTTTACTTTCATCTTGTATTATACAACGATACTCAAGAAGCCTTTCTAATAATTTTGTAACCATATTAACAAAAATCACTCCATCATGCTTTAATATATTATGGGATACGCACGCATCCATCATTATTTGATTAAATAATTCCTTGTACTCTTCATCACCACGACCACTTTCAACCAGGATATCTAATTTTTCGATCATCTCTTTTTCAAAATCATTGAAGTTACATTTATAATGTGTATTATTCCTTTTTGTATCTCCATAGCTTTCTGATATAAATTTAGAAGTATAGTATTCACATTGCATCATATCGAAAAATATTGGAATTGTTGCTTTTCTGATATCAGTTTCAGGAATTAAGCTCATTTCTAATATTGGTCCAACTAAATGTGGAACGAAAATTGTTTTATATTCACCTAAATTAAACCACATTTTACGAATTTCAAATACAGTTTCTTGTCGTATGTCTTTGTATCTGACTAAAATTGTTGATTTTTTATTACGGCTAAATTGATGTAATTGCAATGCTGGTTGAATTATAAATGCAATAGAACAGTGAAAATAATTGGACCAAACTTGTTTTTCAAATGGATTTAGAAAATTATCCATTATGATACCAGAAAAATGTCTTAAACTTTCTAGAATAACTGTATTCTGGTGCATTATCATATCCATCCAATCACCAGAAAATACAGATTTTGACACCAAATCTTTATAAACCAATAAAATTTCTGTAAGAAAATCTTGAAGGTCAAAACGTGTTGCAAAATGTTTAACATATATGTTATAGTGAATTGCTTTCATGCTTCTGAATATTCCAAGCATTATAGCAACTAGATTTCCAACCAATGGATTATCTCGATCCATTGCTATTGATGTTTGAATTACTGTTCGTAGTAAAATTAACATTATATCTCTGACATCATTCTCAACTGGTCCAATATCATCGCGGAATAACATCTCCAATATATTATTCAAAATGTTAACACATTCGACAATCTAAATAAAAATAAAAAACATAATTAAAAAACTAATTGGAGCTTGTTTGGGATTATGATAAACGCTGATCTTGTTTAGTGAACTTAATTTTTACTATCACCTTTGGCATTTAGCGTTTCCTAAACAATGAACAATAAATAAGATCTAAATTCAACTATTTCCTCTCTTTCGATAACGGATTACACTTATTGAATTTAAAAAACGACATAAAATATCATCAGACGAGGATTTTTATTTATAAGTTCACATCCTGATTTTACTTTTAATTTTATTCAAAATGCCGTTTCTTATATGCAAATTACTTCGTAGCCAAATGTTTCTGGACGTTTATCCATCGATCAACTGTATACAAGACTTTGAAAATGTTGCGTATCGGATTCAAAAGTGTATGGTCAAGGTTTTTGAAGAAGCTTGTCCATTTAGAGGGTTTTATGATGAAGGAAACTCACCCTGGTGGAACAGAAAACTGAAAAAGCTGAGATCTACGGTCAGGAAACTTTTAAAGATAGCCAAACAAACAAATAATACCGATGACTGGATCGTTTATCGTAATAGTCGGAGGGAATATAAATACGGCATCCGAAAAATGCTAGAGAAAGTACTTGGAAGAAGTTTTGTGAGTCAATTGAGAGTTATCCTGTAGCAGCAAGGCTTCATAGAGCACTTTTAAAGGAAACCAGATACCAACCAGGCTTACTGCTTATACCAAATGGGAGGTATACGGAATCTGTGGAAGAAATAGTGCAACATCTGCTTTGTATATATATCCCAGGCAGCAGCTTCACTGATGAAATGAAGGAACAACTAACTGCAACTCAAAAGAACTAACTGTAAGTAGGAAAAGATTGAGAGCACACTGAAATACAAAAAAGGTACTTGCATGCATACTAATGGAAATACAAAGGACCTTTGATAATGTCCATTCAAGCTATTGCTGAAATGGCTAGTAACAAAAATCTGAACTTCGGCTTTCTTCGCATGCAGAAACTTGTTTAGAAAAAGCAGGGGATTCAGCCCCAAAACGATGCTTTGGTTACATAATAAAACCTATGCTGTCATACGCAGCTTTTGGTCTGGCGGCCAAAAACAAACCAAATATCTGCTCAGACAACCCTCACAAAAATACAGAGACTTGTGTGCCTTTGTGACACAAGTGCTTTTAGAACCACACCAATTTAGAACCACACCACACCTTTTAGAACCACAACACATCTACCGCATGAAGGGATCAACTTTTTTTATTTGTACATTTTTTTAAGTTTTCAACTACGGGTGTGACCCCGCGTACTCCAGTACCTGCTATTGACATACGAGTTAACGTGAGATATCACATACCACTGGCAATAGCAGTGAGATATCACTAGCCAAGCTGATATCTTAAGGGTGCTGGCGGATGAACTCTATCCAGTCAACGGTAGCACTCTCAATCTTAGCTATGGAGTATTCCTAGATGGTCGTTATTGCTTATTTGAAGAATTGAGCCTTCATATGTATGGGCTTTAATTATTAAGGAAGGAAGTGCGTCACATGATCAAGGAATATATCACTAGCTGGATTATTGGCAACCAAATTTTAGTTTTGTTCCTGCACATTGTTAGTACAAATTTTCTGTTTGCCTTTTATTTTAATTTTTTCTATTCTTTCATGAAATATTGGCCTATGTCATATTTTATATGTGTTTTATTGTTTAGTTATTCCTTCTATAAAATAATATATAAAAAAACACAAAAAAAAAACAGATTTGCGTCCATCAACACCTTAGAACGCATGTTGCTATGGGACATTGGTCTTAAAAGGTTTTTATGTGTTGTTGTGACACATTATAATTCCTACTACATAACACATTTTTATTAAAAAGAAAAAATTTATCTGCAATGAAGATACTACTCTACTGCCTTCATTGCGCTTATACATCAGCTCTGCACCAGCATCTAGTACTCTCAGACTGCAGCTAGTCGAAACACTCAAACCTAACCGGTCATCTAATGATCCTCCCGGAACGGCAGAACGAAGTGAGCCACCACGTAGTCCACCACATTTCGGACTGTATGCCAAATATCCCTGATCTAGATAGATGGTTTATTTTCAAAATAGGGGCCAGAGAAGGGATAGATCCCGAACCAATAAAAGCGCTGGTGCAGGGGTGTTTATCCCCAGGGCTAAACGGGCGTTAGCACTGGGTGTCTCTGCAACAGCACTTCAAGCCGAAAAAAACTTTGCACAACTACTGTGAAATGTTGTGTGCCGAATGAGAATACCGCAACACAGATATATACATTATACAGATATATACAAATCTGGAAACGAACCGTGTTACACTTGTGTGGGTACCTGGTCACTCAGGAGTACACGGCAATGTGGTAGCAGACTTGCTAGCCAAGAAGAGCGCCACTAGATTGGTCATTTGTCCAGAACAATGCTTTGGATTAACCAAGAGTTTGCTCAAATGCGTTATCCAAAGCTCGAAACAGGAACAAAATAAACAACTATGGGGTATACGGGAAGGTCTACTGCATTCAAAAAAGTTTCTAAGCAACTTCCCCGTCACCCCTCTTAAAACAATCGATCTTAAGAGACATTCGCTGAAGATCTAAATATGGTGCGTGACAGGACACGGTCCGATAAATCACCACCTTAACAAATTAGCCCTTGCTACCGACGATAGATGCAGATTCTACAACTCGGAGGCAGACCATCACACAAAATATCTGCAACTGCTCTGAAATTGCATGGCGCAGATGCATTAAGATCGGTCAAGATTTACTTCCTATACCACAAAACATTAGTCCAATCCAGCTAACTAGCTATATTAAGGGGCTCGGATTCAACCAAATTGCACATTCTACGGTGACATAGACGTAATTTGTGGTATAACAACATCAGGGTCAAGCACAATACATCTCTAGGTCACAGTGCTACTCGAACTAGGTAACTAATTAGTTCAGTTTCGAAGTCCAAAAATAAAAAAAACTGTACCCACAAATAAAGATAGTTGGATTTTAGATGGGAATGTGGCGAACATTAGATCTCTGAGATGGGCCATAGATTCCTTCAATCCGTTCAAATTGCCGGGACCTGATGAAATAAGACATGTCTTGCATATAGCTATGTCCCAGAAACCAGAGATACCGGCTTACTACAGTTTCCAATAAGTATCAATCAGCATGCATACCAGATTGGGAAATCGGTAGAAACCGCTGCGCATCATTTGGTGACTAAAATTATAAGAGCACTTTCTGCCAAAGAATTCGTTTTTTTAGATTTAGCAAGCGCTTTTGACAATGTACCTTCGAATCAATCAGGACTGCGGCATCGCTACATGGAATTAGTAACACGATCTCAAATTCAATTGTGTCTATGTTGAGCTGCCGCATTGGTTTTGTTGAAATGGGCAATACAACTGTTTCAGTCTTAGTCAAACGAGGTTGTCCACAGGGGAGTGTTCTCTCACCTCCTGTGGACAACGGTGTTTCCGTCCTGTGGACTTTGGTAGTTGATAGTCTTCTTAAAAGAGTGAATAAATCGGGACCCTATTCCCAGGGGTACGCTGATGATATTGTCATACAAGCGATTGGTAAAGACCTTCGCAACCTGGTGGATCGGATGCAAAATTCACTGAAGTTGGTTGAAGAGTGATGTGGGAGCAAGGACTGTCGATCCATCCATCCAAATCACTGGTGATTTTATTTACCAATAAGAGAAAAGTGCCTGCAACACTAAGTCTGTATCTTTTCAGTATGCAGTTATAGTGGAGTCATATTAGCATTTTATATTGATGTAAGAGCAAAGTTGAATTTTTTTTTGTTTTATGTTAAGGACATAAAAGTTAGTGGGCATGTAATTATTTAGCAAATTTGGAGGTCCGGAAGTGCCTCAAAAATGGCAAAAACTGGTTTTTTGGTGTTTTTCGAGTAGGTCGCTTCACTATTTTTGAAATATTTCGGACTCTAATGATCATAAAAAAAAAAAAAATGGAAAATGTTTGTGATTAAATTTCAAATCTATCTAGGGGGGTTCGATGCTTTAAAAGTGTAACCTAACCTCAAAAAACCGAATCGCGTTTTTTTTTTACTAAATTTATGATAAGGGGCGGAAAAATCGTCGAAAATTTCAGGAAACATGTATTTTAATAGTCTTAATATGGGATTTAATTTTTATGAAAAAATTTTAATTTTTTCGGCCACAATTGGCATTTTTCGTTAAATTTGGCAAATGGTGCCATTATATGAGAAGTCATCCAAAATAAAATTTTTTTTTTTAATCTGTACTTTTTTTATCTACTTCACCGAAAAAAAAACGTTGGTAGAATCAAATACAAAGCTTGTTTGATTTTGCGTCTAATACGAACGTGATTATTTTAACCAATGTAGCATTGTCGATTTATTTTAAAAAACGTAACAATTTTCATTATTTAAATCAACCACGGCGTGATCAATTTTTCTTGTTCATATTTTTCAGTTCAGTTTGTTCATGTTTTTGTTTGAAAATTATTGTGTTTGTTAAAATAAAAAACCAGGATAAAAGAAACTAATAAACAAAATAAAGAAAAATAATAAACAATAAAGAATAGAAAAATAAAAAGTTTTTATATATTTTAACATGGCTGGTTTTATTCAACATTTTACTTTAGGAAATAATTTAGATGTGTTTAATTGATTTAAATAATTTTCATATTATTTGCATATAAAATTATGTGCGAAAGAAATTTTTCAGTTAATGTTATAACAAAAATATCGTTAATGAAACAGGCCCTTTCTATAATTAGTTTTGGTGATTTAAAAAAATTATTATATTGTTTTAATATTTTTTATTTGTCTTGTTTCATGTCCATTTATCGATATTTTAATTTAATTTTTCATAATAATGAGAAAATTATGGAAAATTAGTATAATTTTCTACACATAGTTCAAATATTTAAATTTTTTGATTTCCGAATTTTGGTCTTTTAAATTGTATCATTAAAAAAATGGCGAAAAAATGGACGCATCCTTTACAAACAAAATCACACTCATACATTTCCTATTTAGAACGTAAATATACGAACGCTAGCTTTATGAATAAAAATGTTTGTCGGGATTGATGCGAAATACATACTTATAATATAAATAATTTCAAATATTATATTTACGAACAAAACGAACCCATACAAACATCGATAGCAGCAAAAACAAAACAAAGATGTACCAAACCAAAAGATTAAATACGGCGTATTGCTTGATTCTATCACAAACGTATTCAATATCACTATTTTGAGTCCAATTTTTAATTTACAACGTTTGTAGTCAATTGAAAATTAAATCATAGTTGACTCAACTACAAACATGGTTAAATCAAATATGTTTGTGATACTTATAAAAAAATATATCAACAACGGTTAAATTGTTAATTTAAATACGGAGCGTTGGTTGATTCAATCACAAACGTATTTAGTTCCCCAATTTTCACTTAATTTTCGATTAACAATGCAACATGTTTGAATCAACCAAGATTTTTTCTTTCGGTGTTTAACCTTAGTATAAATAAAATTATGTTGCCTTAATTTAAATGCCCATTTTTGGGCATGAAAAAAAAAACACATTAATTTTTGCATTTTTTTGACATTTTACCATACATACGGCATTATTTATGCTATTATCATGTATTTTGCATAAAAGTGAAATATGCAATTCAAATTAATAAAAATATTTTTTAAAATTATACATAACCTACAAAACTTTTTTTTCTTGCAATGCCCTAAATTGCTTTTGGTAAATAATTAAAATTAAACTAACAAAATATATAACATAATAATAAAAAATAGCAGTTGAAGTAGTATATAAGTAATAGTTTAAACAAAAATTGTAATAATATTTTAAACTGAGGATGACGTAAGTCGAAATCGATATTCAATAAAATAAAAAATTAAATTCAAATTGTTACTATAAGGAAGTTTATATTATTATTAATAAAATAAAAATTTTAAAAATAAACAGCAAAAAGTATATTTTTAAATATTGCATTTTAATTCAAAAATGACAAAAGCACACAAACAGTGAATAATATGGAAAACCATAATAACGCATATAGAATTTTCAATTGAAAACATAATTGGCGTAAAATTATTTATGCTGTGTATTTTATATGTTTGAAAAAAATATTTGAACAAAATTGAACATTACATTTTTTCAAAATCTTATATCAAATATTTACAATAATTGTAATAACATTTTAATTATTTACCAAAAGCAATTTAGGGCATTGCAAGAAAAAAAAGTTTTGTAGGTTATGTATAATTTTAAAAAATATTTTTTATTAATTTGAATTGCATATTTCACTTTTATGCAAAATACATGATAATAGCATAAATAATACCGTATGTATGGTAAAATGTCAAAAAAATGCAAAAATTAATGTGTTTTTTTTTCATGCCCAAAAATGGGAATTTAAATTAAGGCCAACATAATTTTGATTATACTTAGGATAAAGTAGATAAAAAAAAGTACAGATTAAAAAAAAAAATTTTATTTTGGATGACTTCTCATATAATGGCACCATTTGCCAAATTTAACGAAAAATTTCAATTGCGGCCGAAAAAATTAAAAATTTTTCCTAAAAATTAAATCCCATATTAAGACTATTATGTTTCCTGAAATTTTCATGAAAATTCGACGATTTTTCCGCCCCTTATCATAAATTTAGTAAACAAAAAAAAAATCACGCGATTCGGTTTTTTGAGGTTAGGTTACACTTTTAAAGTATCAAACCCCCATAGATGAATTTGAAATTTAATCACAAACATTTTTCATCTTTTTTTTTTGATCATTAGAGCCCGAAATATTTCAAAAATAGTGAAGCGACCTACTCGAAAAACACAAAAAAACCAGTTTTTGCCATTTTTGAGGCACTTCCAGACCTCCAAATTTGCTAAATAATTACATGCCCACTAACTTTTATGTCCTTAACAGAAAACAAAAAATAATCAACTTTGCTCTTACATCAAATATATCACTTTTTTTTACTAATTTGACTCCACTATTAATCTATACTCAGATGAGGTTAAGTTTTTAGGCATTATTCTCGACAATAGGTTAAATTGAAATACTCATTTCACAAAAAAATTGATAAGGCTGTCCTTTCTTTTCGGCAATGCCGCCGATCCTTTGGACGTTATTGGGTCTTAGCCAAAATCATCCCATGGATCTACACAGCAATAATCAGACCAACGCTTGTTTTTGCATGTGTTGTCTGGTGGCCAAAGACGGAAAAAAATACATCTGTGCTAAGTTAAATAAAATTTAGAGGGTGACATGTATAGGTATCAGTGGCTCAATTCACACTACACCAACACTGTCGTTGGGTTTCATGTTGGGTCTGGCTCCTTTACATCTACATTGTATGTGCATGGCTTAAATAGCTATCTACAAACTATATGTGGCAGGAAGGTTGATAAATAGAGGGAAAACATGCGGTCATGGTCACATACTTAACAGATTACGGACAGATGATTGTCCGGAAATAGATATGCATATCTATCCGGAAATAGATATGACCTCGTGACCAACGTATATATAACTTTGAGAAGACCGCTAAACTGATCATCACTTCTGGAGAGGAATGTAAGGGATCTTGGTCCTAGTCCTCTAACGAGATCTCCGTTTTTTATACGGATGGCTCACTGTTGAATGGAAATGCAGGATCTAGTGTGTACTTGGAATCAGAAGTACCAATAAATGGACATCTAAATAAACACCTTTTTACCATTAAACTGTCACCAATACAGTCGGTTTTGGATTTTATTAACCAGACAGAAAGGTTTGTGGAATAGTTGTTATGATGCCAAACTCTAACACGGCACTATGGACCATAGAGTTTACGTGCCAGAACAAGTTCGCCTCGTGCAAATTGTCCATCGCTCTCTAATATAATCGAATCTTTCTTGCCGGTCTGCAATTGCAAAGAAGAGACTAAGTTTTCTTGTCGCTCTCTTTGCCAATTCGTTCACTGTTCTATCATTTGCAAAGAATCTATTGGACTACATAATTGTTAATTTAAAAGTTTGTTGATATATGTTGTGGTGTGGAGTTATTTGAGGATGATTTAGATTAAGATAAAAAACGCATGTGGAAACGCAAATATGTCGGTAAAATTTGGCTAGTGTAGAGTATGTCATGTATTTTTACGAGGGATAATGCGATTCTTTGTTTAATTTTGGTGATGGAAAGGTGAAATCATAGATGGAAACTTATCCTCACAGACTGAAGTTTAACAAACAAAAAATAACTATCTGTTGGGCTTTATTATACTTTTGTAAGTCAGCTTAACGTCATTTTTCTTGGATGGTCCAGGACAAAAGATAAAATAAAATTTGAGGTAAGCAAGATTTTTTTTTGATGGCTTGGGTTTCAATTGTGGTGAAATAAAATGCAGCGGAGTTCACCCATGGATAAAAAAGAGTCTCAAGTTGTTTTTAGTGATAGAATAAAAATATCTGTGTTACAAAAACTTAAACTTATGCATTTACTGTGAGAAAGTGACCAAGAATAAAATTGTTAAGTTACTGACATATTTTATTATGCATAAGTTTTTTCAATAAAGTTTATACATTTTATTGAGTGTAGAACCAATCTTTTATTTTCCAATAGAAAGTGAACTTTTCCATGAATTTTTTGTGCTCGCATTTTTTTAAAACGTATCTATCGTGTAAAAATATAATTAGGTGTATATCTCGCATATAACGCACATAACGCACATTGTTTTTCAAAATGACTGTAACTTGACCTACATAATTTTGCTTTTAAACGCCTCAATTATTAAGATTTTGAATTAGGCAATTTTGATAAAAAATGCTAAATGGATGAATGTTAGAATTAGTAATAATTTCTCTGTGATACACTAATGTCGTTTTCTTTTTGACAAAAAAAATGATCTAAGAGCAAAAATGGCAGCTTTCAGATCACCTTTTTTTGCATTTCGTATTCTTTTTGTACAAAAGGATTGCTATTTTTTTAATCTGAAAATATTTTTCTGAATCTAGATTTTTTGGTAGATCAAGTTGTAAATATGTACAATAAATTTATACAAATACATTTACTTATTATTATTTTTGTAAAGTGAAATAGTTATTGTTTAAATAAATGTTTTGTTTAAATCGTGTTTTAAATTAAAAACTAATAAAAAATTATTTAATTAAATACTATTAATTACAAAAAAAGTAAATGACAGTTCACAAACACAACTACAAAAGTAGATCAAATTTTTTCATATTCTTTTTATGAAAAAAATATCACTTTTTCTGCTCTGGCAAAAAGAAAACGACATATGTGTGCGATACACTTTAGTTAAAAAAAATGTGTTGTGTTTGTTTAATCCTGTGGATGAGGTGTGGTTAGACGAGTAGTTAGTTTGACTAATCGAGACTCAGAAGCCCCGGGTTAAAACTCTGCAGATCTTCAATAACTTCTTAACCAATAAAATTTATTGAAATTAGAATGGCAAGACAGGCGGTGGACGCTACCACAGAGGTTTGGCACAATGCGGTATGCAGTTTACATATCAGCTCATAAGACATATTTATTTAGTTATTAGTCAATTAAAGACATAAGTTAATACATTTTATAAACTAAAATATTGCTTATATTCTATTATTGCACTGCATGTTCAAATTAATCTATCTTTTCATTTTTCTTTATATACTATATGTTTAAAATTTGTTCTGCTCACTAAAATCTGAGTTTATTAAAGTTTCATATGCATTCATTAGTGGATTGTGCATAGAGTAGTCAGTTTTATGAAGTTCTTCACTTAAAGGTCGCCTTAATCATGTGTATGTAAATTGGGTACCATTTATTACACAAATCGGGACATCTTATATTGCCTCTTACTAGATCAAAACCAAAAAGTGCGGAAGCTAACTCTCTGGATTCAAGTGAAATCATATTAAGTAAAAGAAGCCTTTGGCTTTTTGGCATTTTGGCACCTAAAGTAAATCCTAAACCTAATCCTAGTTTTAAAGGCAAAAAGTAAGAATTGTTCTTCCACTGATTTTAATAACTTCTTGTATTCAGTAGTATAAGGAGACTATACTATACTGGCATACTCCATAGTTGATACTACGAGAGCGGAGAGAGCAATACAGAGTTTTTTGTAAAGCGATGTTACTGAATTCTTTAGCTCTTCGTTTGATAAATTGTAGAATAGAATGACTCCTTGAACAAAATTTATTTAAATGCTGCTTAACGGTCAAAGCGTTGTCTAGCATTACACCTAAATCACGAATTGAATTAATTATCTCCAGCACACTTCCGTTAATATTGTATGCATAGTCCATCCTTAAATGATTTTTTAAAAATAAAATGGTTACGCATTTATCAATATTTAAGTGCATACCATTGTCATTGCACCAATCATAATAATTGTTTGTTTTAATAACCTTGCATATTTTCAAGTCATCAGCATAGAGAGATCAACATCAATTAGCGTTGCAAGACTATCTTGAAACCTCACGATTTGTTTCCTGTCTTTTAGGTATGACTGAATCCATTTCAAAAGATTGCCTCTGATGCCATATCTATTTAGTTTATATACTAGTAAGTTATGATCTACATTATCAAAAGCTTTGGAGAAATCAGTGTAAATCGCTTCAATTTGATGTTTTTTCTCTATGTGATTTCTGATAAACGGAGTAAATTGAACTAGATTGGAAACTGTAGATCTACTAGCTTCAAACCATGTTGGTTTTCGTGTATTAAGTCTTTGAGGCTTACATACATTTTTTTAACTACCTTTTTTCGCATAGTTTTGGAATGGTAGATAAAATAGCAATGCCTCTGTATTTAGAAATATCACATTTATCGCCACTCTTAAATATTGGAGTGATGAACGATGATTTCCAACAGTCCGGGAAAGTCCCTGATTGCAAAGAAAGAAGGTAAAACAGGTGCTTAGAAATACTATGTGCTGTATTTTTTATAAAGATTGGCGGTATTACTTAAGCACTTGCGCGTTTTTTAACGTCCAACTTATAAATTTCATTTTGAACTTCTTTTACATTGAAAATCACATTTTCTATTTTTGGCCCAAGAAAAGGTATATGGATATACTTTTCTTGATCAAAAGTAATTGGTGCTTGGTAAACACTTTTAAAATGAGCTGCAAACATATTTGCTTTTGCTTTTGGATCAGGAGAACGAAAACATTTGAAATACATTGAAGACCTTCTACCGTTGCGTCTATCCTGAATGCAATTTCAAAATTCCTTAGGTTAGTCAATCATTTTCAAAACAGTTTTTTCTCTATGTAATCTTATAGCAGTTTGTTTATCAATATGGAATTGTTCTCTAAGGATAATAAAAGTATTATAATCACTGTCAGTTTTTGTACATATAAATTTCTGAAAAGCCTTATTTCTTTTATTCCTTAGAATCCTCAGCGTTTTATCGAAGCGTAAACGAAGACGAGCAAACGGCAAGTAATTTGGTATTTTAAGCCTACCTTTGGTATTTTAAGTTCGACGGTGTTATCAACTTACAGTAGAATAAGGAACAATTAAATTGCTGGTTAACATACTGACTCAGACTGTTTTCCGTTGCTCTTGTATCCAAATTTGTTATGTATAAGTATCCATGATAGTTTACTGCTGATATAGGAAAGATACAGCAGGATGTGGATTAAGTACTGCTGGTTGTGGAATAGGTGTAGACTGTAGTTGTTCTAGGTTCAACTTTCCATTTCTTATGAACTAAGTTGAAAGAAATAGAAACTGATTCTGTAGATCTAGAGCTTAGAAGGTTGTTATCGTTAGCTGGCGCCTGCTGAATTGTGATTTTTACTTGACCTTTTATGATTAATGCCAACTACCGACTTTTCATTTATCTGGGCAGCCTGATCCATAACATGTTCAATAGCTAAAGATACAATCCTTGTTTTTTTGTTTCTTATTCTTTTTCTTCTTTTTTTGCCTTCCTTGTTTCTACCTTTGGGCTCATTTTCTTGTAGTGTGTCACTATTTTCCTCAAAAGGAATAACATTTTCAGAAGTAAATGCATTTTCTAGCCCTTTTTCAGTCCTATCTGAGTTATTTTCTTCATCCAAGAGATTATTCAGCCTTATATGAAGTCCTTCTGCTTCATGTAATAGTGTAAGTTCCAAAGATTGCTGGTTCATTGGTAGAATGTCGACTGTTGTAAGGTCATGGTCAAGACAACGTTGTGCTGCACTTTCCAAAGATATGTTAGTTAGCTGAGTAATTAGATCAATCTTCTCACTTGTTTGGTGATTATTGACTGTATTTTCCAGTCTATCAAATCCTTTAAGGTAAGTAGTAAATGCCAAAGCTAACAATTAAAATTTTCTTAATTTTCTTTGGTAACAGCTTCAAACGCTGAACAAAGTTTGTTTATATTCTCCTGTATCGATTCCATAAGTCCTTCGTACTTATTTTGCATTCTAGATAGGTGATCGTATGGAAGTACGCCAGTCCTCACAAACAAAGTTGTCACATCACACCAAAAACCACACGTCCAATTTTTACCTTGACAAATTTATTAAAAACCAACTATTGTTCTTTAAATAATAATAAAACCATGAAATGCGTTGCTCAATTAAACAAGTTCGTGTTCTTCTTCTATAGCATTAGCAAAGGGAGAAACGATATTGATAGTTTTAGTAACCGTAGATTAACCGTTGAAAAAACCATAAAGAAATAGTGATATTATCGTTTGGCAATGTAAATGTCATAACCCATACTCTGAATAAGTTTAGGAATAGAGAACAGTTTCACACTTGGTCTACAGTTAGAGGAGACATCTGAGCTACAGCCCCTTTTGTTAGTCGGGACAACAAATACAAAAAGTTTTAAAAGGAGAATTTTGCCAATAACTAATAATATAATCAAAAAAGGATGGACCAAAGTCTAAATCGTCTTATGTTTGTTACACTTTTTAAGTCTGTAACACCCCTAATGTCAAAGGATGTCAAGGTTGTTTGGGTTAAACTATTATAAAAAAAGTTAAAGTAGGATAAGATTCAAGACCACTATTACAAAAAGCCTGATAAAAATTCATAAATGTGTTAGTCATAATTTTGAAGTCAACAGAGATGAAAAACCTTTGTAGTTTTAGACAGTATAGTTTTAGGTAGTTTTATGCTCAGTGGAGAACTACTAAATAATTATATTTAAATATTGACATTTTTCGAGAAATTTTGTTTTCCTTGTACCTAATATGCGCAACCTCAGGTAACAGAACAGTTTTTATTTTTAAACAGAATGAATTAGATAGTGAATTGATGAAAACAATCATTCAACATTTAGTGAAGAGATTTACTCCATATTTCTCTATTTATGAACTTAGACGCTAAAAAACTGGATGAGTTAAAGATTAAAAGTAAAGTTATGAAAACTGGATGAGGTTAAAGATTAAAACTAAGTGAAAGCTAAATTAAGTTTTAGATACAAGTAAAACACTTGATGGATTTATCTGTTTACGTAGTTTTATGTGTAGTCCAACATGTATATGTAACGATGCTACGAGAGTAGACGTTAATAAAAATAGGGGACCTGATTAAACGCATTTGGAATTATTTAATCATTTGATTATAAATTATTAAAACCGAAAATGTCCTTCACCTTGGACCCTCCTTTATGGAGTAATAATGGCAGTGTTTGTGGTTATTATAATTTTATTAAAAAACACAATGAAATAGATATTTTTTAAATATAATTTAAATAGAGGCCACGAAAACAGGTCCGCCAAATTCAAGTTTAATTGCCTCGCCACTGGTAAACGCAACTGACATGTGTTGATTCTTCAAAAAATACGATCACTATTTGAAAACTGTTTAATGCAAAATATTTTGGGAGAGAAGTTATATTTTTTCAAAGATTTTGTTTGAAAAATCAATTGTTTTATCGTGTGCCAGCAATGCTAACGACTTTTTATTTTATATGATCCTGTTAAGTAAACTATACATCGTTTTTTGTTAAAAAGCTTTCTAAAATTTATATTTTAACATAAAAACAGCTAAATAAGATTATATATATATAAAGCTGAATTGTAACAACAATAATTCAAGATAAAGCGTTCAATATATAATCAAATTCTATAAGCTCTCAACAATAAGTATATAAATTACACTATTAAAAAGCATTAACTTGATGAAGAGAATTAGTTAATTATAGTATAAATTTTATTAATTTTTGGAACCAAAAAGCAAAAAAAAAATATATGTATATATATTTTCAGATAAAAAAAATAATAAGAATTGAATTTTTTAAATAAATACCTTTGCCTTAGCTGATGTATCTCTAGCATGAAGTTGGCTTTTAGATTCACCCAATACCTTTGCTACTTTACTTAGATTCTTTTCTTGTTGCCGTAAATCATATAGAATATCACCCTTTTATATTGAATATAATATATTCATATCATCAGACGAATACAAGGATCATATTTGAAATTTTTGTTTTGTTTTAAACGAATGATTTCATATTTATGGGGAAACACAACATCAAAAAGAAAAAAAACAACAACTATAATTAATTATTCAAACAAAATCAACACATTTTGCTATAAGTTAAAATTTTAATAAAAAATATTAGCCTTGAAAAAAAAAATTATTAAAAATTACTAAACGTATTAAGTAAAATAATTTTGATTTTATCAAAAATAAACTAAAATATTATTTTAAAAAATATAGTAGTTTGCATTTTATAATAATAATAAAAAAAATTGTATATATTTTAATATAAAAAACGTAACAAAACACAAACATAACACAAATTAACATTAAACACAGAAAGCATTCTTATATATTTCTTATTTATAATTATAGTTAAACATGGCATTCTTTTTGTGATACAAACAAATATGTTATATGATATATGTGCTGTGAAATTAGGTGAAAACGGTTCCAGACTCGTGTTTTAATAGAATAGTACTCTTTCGTTTATAACTTTTTCCTTATGCCTTGAAAGATTAATATGAACGAATGACAATATGTTTTATGGTTTGATGCAATTCAGGATGTAAATCAATAATGTGGTGGCACATTTATTTTTTAATTGGGAAAGTATATGTTTTTTCATCATTTGCATTCATTCCTTGTTCTAACTAAATCTAGTGTATCAAATTTATCTCACGAACCATTAATTTCGATGGTTTTCTCTTTCATCTTAAGGAATGCTATACAATATTGCCTACAGATTAGCGAGCATAATACATTGTAGAATCCTTCTCGTAAATCGAAATACTCGTTAAGCGAACAACGTTTCCCATATTCAAATATTTTTAAGTTTACGTTAATTTTTTTTTAAAATTCGGGCCTTTTCTCCTCGTTGTGCAAAATATCGCTCGTGACATTTTTTTACTATTTATTTTGCTCGTTATGCAAATTACTCGTTATGAGAGGTGCTCGTTAAGCGAGGTTTTACTGTATAAAGTTATCTTTCAGAAAGATAATTTAAGATATAACTATTTCGTTTTCTCGGTAGCACATAGTATATTTTGCTACAAGAGATGAAAACGCGGTTTTATTTAAAGACTTTGTAAAATTACTTGAAAATATCATATGAACTACTTTTGTGTAAGCTCATTTTCACTAAATTGTTATTTAGTGAAAATGAGTTTACACAAAAGAGAAAAAAGGTTATATTTGGTTTTTAAAATGGATTTTTCATTTATTATCGTACCCTGAAAAAGGCCAATCTCAACCTCGCCGTGGGGCGGATATGGCGAATCGAGCTTCGAAAGTTGAATCAAACTGCTGTACAGGTACAGAACGGTGTAGTTGAAACAACCACATTTAATGTTTATGTGAAAATTAAATATAGTTCAATTAATTTCAAATCTTTCTATTTTAAAATGAAAAATTCATGATTTAAGACTAAAGTAAATTTTTTCATGGAAGTAGTTATTAACTTTATTCAACTAATGTTATGTTATATTGCATGCAATACTTCATATTTTAAATAAACCTTATTCTGTTGTCAGGAAAATGTTTACCTGTAGTGGTTCCAATCACTGTGAAATTTTTTGAATTCTTTGTTTAAATAATAAACTGTTAACTTCGAGATGAGATTGTCATTGCTGTACATTTATTTTCAGTGTTGATTGGTAAATTTTTTTTATTTTTATTTTTTAAGGATGTGATAACCTCGCGTACTCCAGTTCCTGCTATTGAAATACGAGTTAACGTGTGATATCACATACCACTGTTAATAGCAGCGAAGTATCACAAGTCAAGACGAAATCTTAGGACTGCTAGCGGAAGAACTTTATTCACTCAACTGTAGCCTTCAATCTTAGTTTTGGAATATGCCTTATGATTATTATGGATTGTAAGCTATTGCTTGCTCGAAAAACGAGTTTTAATATAACTCTATATCTGAGTTTTAGTCATTGGAAGTAAGTTAGTCACATGATCAAAGAATACTACAGTAGCAGGTTTATTGGCAATTCAACTTCTAAAATAAAAATAAACCTGGCCGATGTTTTTTTCCAAATTGTATCAACTTCTGCAATATCTGGTTGGCACGAGAATGTTTACCTCTATATTTTAGAGCTCAAGAAATTTATTCAAGAAATAATGTTTAAGACGGGTTACAACAAGTAATAATAAGGCAAAGAGATAAATACTACACGAACTGGAAAAAGCGGTCAAAGCAAGGAACTTGACATTCAGGCAAGCGTTAAAAGCAAGCTGGTCAATTACCAACGTAAACAAGGAAACGAATACTATCTGATGGAAAAAAGTGAAAATCCTATAACATCAGAAGCTATTTATTAATGTAAAACAGTTTAGAGATTGGTATGATACTTGAATTGCTGCAATGCGAAGAGGTGCAGTTGCGGCACTTCCTAACAATTTGAAAAAGTAACCTTGCACTTGGCTCTATCATCATCGTTAAATCACGTTTATCCTAAAACTGGGGAAAAAGTTATCATGGGTTTCTAGATCCATCAACTTTATACCATTCATATAATCTTTAAAAAATATCACGTTATTTGTCAATTATTGGCGACTAGATATATAATTTTAAGCAAGTAAATAGTGAGTGACATTTATATCTGATTGTCAGCACTTACAATACGTAAAGTATATGTCAACTTTAAAAAAAGTACAGTTATAATATTGAGACGTCGCCATTTTATTTCATCAAAAAATATGAAATAATTTATTTTTATTCAATTTTGCATGAAGCAATCATTTTTTGTTGCTTTGTAAATTTTATTTTTGATCTGCGGGTGTGACAATCCCGCCCGCATCCTCTAGTTCCTGCTATTGATATTATTATTTTTTTGTTTCATAAAATGTCTTGTGTAGTAGGAATTACAATTTGTGTCACAACGACAAATAAAAACCTTTTAAGACCCAGAACATGCGTTCTAAGGTTTTGAATTTTGATTGACGTAAATTTGTTTTTTTTTATGATTTGTTTAAGGAATACATAACCAACCAAGCATGACATTGGCCAATATTTCGTGATAGGATTTAAAATAATGGAATGAATCGGGAAAAAATGGATGCGATAAATCGTATGCTCTTATATCTTATACAAAATTAAAATTTTTGATTTGATTAAAGTCAATTCGGAATTAAACCGAACAGAAATAAACTAAAAAACTGAAAAACTTTTTCTGAATACATAGAAAATAAAAATAGGAAAATAATTATAAACCGATACCAAGATCGAAACAATATAGGAGTAGAAGGATGAAAAACCAAATAGATGCACACTTGATTTTTAGCCTGAGTAAGAATTAGCTTAACAAAAGGATTGCTATTTTAATTGATAGTCGACTAGCGATTGAGAGCCTATGTTTATGCATTAGCACTTCTAAATTCTCTTTGAAGAATAGCAAAGCTTAACAAGATTGATAACGGTAATTAGTTCTCTAATATTAGATAATTGTGAGCACACAGTGATCACAGTTAATAAAGAATTCGACGTTCTAGCAAGCAAGGAACAATCAACACTGTTTGCTGATCCAGCATTCTTTTGTGGAATAGACAAATACGGATAGGCGATTAAAGCAGGAGGTAACGGTTTAATACCTTGACTGTCAAAGGAACTAACTAACCATAAAAACAAAAATGTTATCTAGATATTCTAGAAACAACCTAACAATAATCACCAAGGTTCTAATAGGACACTGCAGAATAAAGGAAATAAATCAACCACCTTGGGATGGAGTAAGAGAACACAAAGCAAATTTTTACTGTTTTCACTGTGACTATAGCTGGGTTTTAACATGTGAACAGTGGACTTTAAAATTTACTATAAACCAATCAGACAAGGAAATGTTATTTTCACGCCCAGCTTGTTACTTCACTCAAAAGAGCTAGAAGCTCAATGTAGACGATGAAATAAAATAATAAAATGCTTTGGAAATTTTACGAGTTTGTGGCATTGCTATCTATAATAGTCTAAGAGCTAGTGAACCCTTTGGGTGACGGTCGTTCTGTAAGACTAGAATTTTTTTTAGTGATAAGTCATGAAATGTGAAGTACGGTAACCACCACCTGGCAGGCATCAGCCCTGCACGTCATCATCCCCTATATTTTTGAAACTGTAAAAAAAGTTTAAAAAAAAAACTTCTTCCTGTAAGATTGAATTTTTTATATGATTTAGCTCATTTATAGTAGAGTACAAAAAAAATTGACAGGCGATTTTGATGAGCACAATTATCTGCCAGGCGAATCGAAAGGTGTGTAGTATGTAAGTTAGAATCTGCCGCCCGATCATCACAGCCGACGAAATCTAGAAAACCGATGAACGGATTTCAAAATTTTTTTTTTAAAAATAGGTTTACTCAATGGGAAGAGCCGAAAGGACGATGTGTTCGATAACTGTACCGGCAGTGTGTCAAAAAAATCGTCAAGTGTGTCAAAACAAGGAAATTTTTATACTTTTTGCTTAAAAAACGTTCATTTTAAGTGATTACAGATTACGGATAGAAACATTGAATTTGAAGAAATCTTGGTGGTCGGGATTGGTATGTGAGACCAAAAACTAGATTATTGCATTATAAGTTAGTCAAAAAAGTGTTGTCAAGTGTGTCAAAAGAAAGATTTTTATTTATTATTTTACCCAATTTTTTGGAAAAAAATAAAATTAATTATTTGTGTGGCATGAAATTTTATTATTATTATTGAGAATTATGGCATTATAAGTTTGTCAAAAAATGTTGTCAAGTATGTCAAAAGAAAGATTTTACTTCCGTTTATTTATTTTTTACCCAATTTTTTGTGAAAAATAAAATTAATTATTTGTTTGACATGCAATTTTATTATTATTATTGAGAATTATGGCATTATAAGTTTGTCAAAAAAACGTTGTCAAGTGTGTCAAAAGAAAGATTTTCATTTTTTTTTAGAAAATAATAAAATTAGTTATTTGTATAAAATGAAATGTAATGAACATGATATTATTATTATTGAGAATTTTATTGCATTATAAGTTTATCAAAAAAATATTGTCAAGTATGTCAAAAAAAATTAGCTGTTTGTATGACGTAAATGTGGCATGGAAAGTTTTGAACTTGTTATAGTTTTTGAAATATTTTTGGAATTTTGAAAAAAGTTTGTATTTTCATTTTGTAATAATTTTTGCAATATTTTTAGAATTTTGGAAAAGTTTTAGTTTTTGGTTTTGTTATAATTTTTGCAATATTTTTGGAATTTTGAAAGAAATATGAATTTTTGATTTTGTAATATTTTCTCGAAACGCTAAATGAAGAGGTTTTTGAATAGTTTGCTGATTGTATCATATTTTCACTAAATTATGTTAATTTACGATCTGTTATGATTTTCTGGCAACGTATTGATGTTTCGTGTTAGCTTTGTAATAAATTTCTAAACAGAGATAAAAAAAATACATGCACTTTAATAAAGAGTTATGTTTGATATACATCGCTGCCCAAAACTAAAAATAATGTCCTCATAAAAGTTTTATGCAAAAATCCATATCAAAATCCTTAACCAAAACCGAAGTCTTGATATCTCAGAGCTTGAGATTTCAGTCCCTCCATATTTTATTTATATGTTTGAGTAAGCGCTTTAAAGAAAGTGGGTACAATGACAGGCGGTTCTGTTTTGTTCTCAATAATACTAATAAAATTTCATGCCATACAAATAATTAATTTTATATTTTTCTAAAAAATTGGATAAAACAATAAATAAAAACCTTTCTTTCTTTCTTTCTGAAAATCTTTCTGACAACACTTTTTTGACAAACTTATAATGCAATAATCTAGTTTTTGATCTCATATACCAATCTCGACCATCAAGATTTCTTCAAATTCAATGTTTCTATCCGTAATCACTTAAAATGAACTGTTACGTTTTTCCAACCTTACTTCGAATTGCCCTTACTTCGATAAACGTAATTCCCAAATCTCTTCAGAGTTCGATCACTGATTAGTTAGCAAACACACCAGGTTTTATTAAGTATTCAACAACTTAATTGTTCCACAACAATAGGAAAACAATACAGCAAACAATATTCTTAACTAGAATATTCTTTCAATAGCTTCAGAAACTCCAACGGTTGGTTGTAGAAATTTCCAGTAATACAACGTTTAAAATAAAACTAATTCAAACTACAAAAGGTAATTTGCTTATATACATTCTGCTTAATCTCTAGAAATTTCGAGGTAAGGTTTTAGAAACCTTGAGAAAATATTAGAATATTCGATTATTTTACGTTACGTTGATTTGATTCATAAAATCATTTATTTTATGTAGACCTTAATCTAAGAATATGTACAACAACAACAACCCTATTCATTTCATTCATTTGTTGTTGCCTTTTGTTGTGATTTGATTTGACTGGAAGAAACTTTAATAGTCTAGATTTTTCTGTAATCGTAACAGAGCGTTTTTTAAGCAAAAACTATGAAAATTTCCTTGTTTTGACACACTTGACGATTTTGTTGACACACTTCCGGTACAGTTATCGAACACATCGTCCTTTCGGCTCTTCCCATTGAGTAAACCTATTTTTAGAAAAAAAACTTTGAAATCCGTTCAGCGGTTTTCTAGATTTCGTGGGTTGTGACGGTGAGGCGGCAGATTCTAACTTACATACTACACACCTTTCGATTCGCCTGGGAGATACTCAAAATCGCCTGTCAATTGTTTGTTGTACTCTACAATAAATGAGCTAAATCATATAAAAATTTCAAACTTACAGGAAGAAGTTTTTTTTTTAAATTTTTTTTACACTTTCAAAAATATAGGGGATGATGACGTGCAAAGCTGATGCCTGCCAGGTGGTGGTTACCGTACTTCACATTTCATGACTTATCACTAAAAAAGATTCTAGCCTTACAGAAAGACCGTTATTCAAAGGGTTCACTAGATCTCAGTCTATAAGTCTGCTCAACCGAAAAAGAACAAATATAACAGATTCTATATCGAAAAAAAATCTTAAAGAAATCATCACAGATTTCGCAACAGATTGTCTATCTAAGAGACCATACTAGAAATATTAATTTAAGACAATCAATATTTCGTGACGGATGCAAGCCCCCCCGTACTGAACGTGATCTCATGCAATTGGCACATGATGATTTTACGGGAAGCGAAATAAAATCTAAAAATTAATAATTAATTAAAAATTAAAGAAAAACACCTGAAAATTGAGTAAAATTTAGTATGTGTTTAGTACGATTTTTTGGTATGAACTTGCATAGTAGTCATGATGTAGTGGTTCATCCTGATTATGATTGAAGCAATAAAATAATATTTAGCTGAATGGTTTTACTATGGCCAAAGATATTTTTGAATCCACCCGCATGGACGGATTAGTTTTTGTGTTTTTTTTTTAATTTTTGATCTACGGGTGTAAGATACACCCTCGCGTTCTCCAATCGCCGCTATTGATATACGAGTTAACGTGAGATATCACATACCACTGGTAATAGCACTGATATCTGGTATCAGATGATATCTCAGGGGTACTAGCGGATGAACTGTATTCAGTCAATTCAACAGAAGCACTCTCAATCATAGCTGTGTAATATTCCTAGACGTTTGCACGCTATTGTTTACTCGAAGAAACGAGCCTTCATATAACTGTTTATCAGGGTTTTAATCATTGAGGAAGAGAGTGTATTACATGATATAGGCATATGCCACTAACTGGATTAGCAACTTAATTTTAGTTTTATTCCTGGCATATGTCATATTTTGCAAGTGATGGAATTTATTGTTATGTTATACATTCATTAAAAAAAATATAAAAAAATAACAAAAAATTTGCGCCCATCAACAATTAACATCTTAGAACGCATGTTATTGTGGACCCTTGGTCTTAAAAGGTTTTTATGTGTTGTTGTTACACATATTGTAATTCCTACTACGAAACATGTATTAACAAAAAATAAGATGGTGCTGTTGTGAATTAAAAATATATCTATACACCGATGTCATCAAACAGTTCTGTTTGAATCATATATTGCACTTGGCAGTGTGCAAGAAAACTCGTTAGATTCAATAAGAGATCAACAATTCGCCATGTCTTTCTGTCTAAAGTAAAAGATGAACACGGTCACGAGATAGAGCTACATTATGGCGTTAAAATGCGATAAAATTCTATTCCATCAATGATAGAGCCACTGGGGTCCGATGTTCAAATCCGATCGTAATCACACGTATACTTTATAATTACGACTACAAATAACGAATGGTTTTTAGCGAAGGATTATAAAGAATGTATTTTCAGGAGTCTTCGTTATAAGATAGTGGGGTGATTATTTATACTCAACTCTAGAGTATGTTGAATTTAATTTGTCATAAAATGATAGATATAAAATGAATTTAATTTGAAAACTACAAAGGGTCATTCCATTGTGACATACGTAACATTTTTACCCTTTTCAACTCAGACTTTTGCCTATATTATTCATAAAAAACATTGTTATTTTATGAAATTTGTGTTATTTTATGCTATTATACAGGTAGGAAATACACTACCAATGAAAAAAAGCAGCAAATTAAATATATATTAAGTAATAATAACAAAATTCAGTGCTGTGACCAACGCAACAAAAAAGTAGCACAGTAAAACTTACTCACACTTTCAAAGCAATTTCTCTGGAAGTATGCCTTCAATAAATTCAAATTTAGGTTTTTACAAGTTACCTATTTTTAAATAAGCATATGTTTTTCACAAATGCTACATACAGTAGAGGTTGCCTTTAAAAAAAATTGTGTGACCAACGTAACGTGACCAACGTAACAGAAAAAAACACATAACAAAATAATGCATTTCTAACAACAATTTTATTACTTTTTTATTTTTTTCCATCTTTTAAACAATTTATTTGTTTACTTCCTATCTTTGGTATCAATAATGACGGGCAAGTTTCCAATTAGATTAATTTTTCCACACAACATAAACTTCAGTGCAACTAAAGAGGTTTATGTTTCCATGGAATGACCCCAAAATTTGTTTATAAAAACAATTATTTATTTAAATGATTATTAATTAATTAATTTTCTACTTATTTAATTAATCTTTTTAATTCATAATTTGTCGTTTACAAACGGCATAATTTTGAAATTTTCTTTGTTTATGACTACAACAATGTCAAAAAAATTTAAGAAAAATCTTTTGTTGATGTAAATAAAAAAATTGTTTTTTTTTGAAGAAAAAGAATATAGTTTTTGATTTAAAATAATTTGTTTGCTGTTTTTGGGTGAAAAGAGTACAAAATATGTTTATTTTCATCCAAAATTCTAGTAAATATTTTAAAACTGACAGCTAAACGTATACTTTTTTCATTACGATTGGTTTTTACCCAGTAGTTATAAGCGATTAAAAAAAAGTCGTGTTCGTGTTACTCGCTTTTAATATTTCACGAATTGGCGAGAAACCTCATTTAATTTTTCGTTTAACAATTTATTTCAACTATGCATATATGCACAGGGACCCTATCATGAAATCGATCGCATTTAGCATATTTTGGGATTGAGCGAATACTATTCACCTTTAGTGTTCCAATTATTGGTCTAAAAGCTAGTGAACCCTCTAGGAAACGGGCCTTCTGCAAGTTCTTTGGTCTTCTGTAAGACTATCTAGGCTTTTTCTACTCTACAATCAATTAATTCAACCGTATAAAAATTTCAAGCTTACAGTGACAATAATTAATATTGTTTGTTCAGAGTGACGTGAATAATCTATAATTTAAATAATGATTAAAAAAACTTTTTTATCCAGTCGATGATTTTTTGAAAATCGAAACCGGTAGAGAAAATATAAAAAATAAGTGAGTAATAAATGGTGTTTGTAATTGTTTTAAAAAAATAAAAAAGTTTTTTTAATCATTATTTAAATTACAGTGACAAGTTTTTTTAAATTTTATTTGCACTTTAAAAAATATAGGGTTTGATATCGTGTAGGGCTGATGCCTGCCAGGTGGTGGTTACCGTACTTTACATTCCATAAGTTATCACTAACAAAATTTCTAGCCTTACACTTACAGAAAAATCGTTACTCAGAGGATTCACTAGTTCTCAGTCTATATGAAATTCTACTATAGCATTGTATTAAGAGAAATTTTTGGCGAGAAATTTTTACATGTCAAACTCCAGCATTTTAAAATATTTATAATGCCGATCCGAAGCGTTTCTGTTAGTTATATTTACTTCTATTTAACTTTAAAAATTGTACTTTTCTTTGTGGTCGGACCACTACAAAGTTAAAATTGATAAATATTTGACAAATTTATGAGATTTCTGCCTTTTTAAAAAACCCTAGGTCTAGAAAGACATCAATTTAAACCTGGGTCACACAACAACGTTCTGAGGTGCTGGTGAACACTTCAAATGTTTGTGGATTGAAGTAACACGAGATTATGGATTCGGGCAAAGCATTCTATTTGTACGATGAACAAACAAAGCAGTCCCTTTGCAGTTTGTCACTATGACAGTGAGTGATCTAATGTAGTTTCAAGAAATTTTTATTAATTAATAAATTTTGTACATATTGCGACAACATTTTGTACAAATTTTGTACAAATGCGAAATCCGTCTGTTGTTGATCAATCGTATTTGTCAAATTTCCACAAAAAATTCGTCTTCGAATTTATATTTTATAATCTTGTTCCAATTTATGCGAAAAGTAAGTCTTTATAATACCGAAATTCGACATTGTTATGAAATGCAATATCGCATTTTTTATAATTGAGTCTCTAATGGGGTTAACATGTCATGATTCTTATTTCGATTGTTAGACATTACAAACGTAAGCATGAGACTTTTATAATTATGAAAATAATTTTAAAAAAACATCCATGCATCATAAACAATTAAAGATCATAATTAAATAAGAAAACACAAGCAAATTATCTGGAATTAACCTTTAATTAATATATATTTATATTCTTAAAAATACAAACGAACAAACACAAACAAAAAGCTTAATAGACAAACAAAAAGCAAACGATGAATAAACGAAGAAAAATGTTATGATTTCCTTGTGAATATTTAAAAGGGTGCACAAGTCTATTTTCATTCTTGGATTTAATTGGCATTCATTCATTCTGATATTTTTATAATTTTGATTTTTTAAACATAAATCAATTTATAGCATTTGATAGAAAAGAATCTAGTAATAAGGTAAAGGTTTATCTAATTTTTTAATTTTTGGAATAGTTTTTGAGTACAAATCTTTATAAGATGTGCGCTAAAGTGCATTTATTCAAACAAAGTAAAAGTGGTAGTTTTTATATTTTACCCTTTGAGATATATGGATTAATATAATTGTTTCAATAAATTAACATTCATTTGTGATTATTTACAAATTAATATAAATATGAAAACTATACAACATAAATTATAGCTCTATGATTTTATCTATCTATTTATCTTTCTTTGAGAAAATATATTACAATAGATTAATTATTTTAGCGAAAAAAAAATCATTTGGTTTTTAACTTAAATTTGAATTTAAAAATGAGAACTATGTAGTACATAATATTTTAAAAGTTACATAGAGCTATAATAAATTTTTAATTAGACTAAAAAAAATATTCCAATGGATGAAAGATTTATGAATATTTATAAGTAACCAATGAACCATAATTTCTGAATAGTTGCGAAACAGTAATGAATAATATTGAATAGCAAACCAAATAATGTTAAACAAATTATAGGATCCACCACGTACCTCTTCTTTGCTTTCTAGTTTATCCTTGATTTGACGACAAAATACTGGTAACAATATGGCACGACACTCTGGCAATTTAAATATTTTTGAATGTACTAAGTCTTTGATGCAAGTCATTTTTGATTGAATTAAGCGACGTGGTGACATTAATGTTAAAATACATTCTACACGTTTGCTGAAATAAAAATTTAACTTAATTTAAAAACCTGAAAACTATTATGAAAATTGAGTTTGAGCTATAATATTTGACTATTTTATTTAGATTGAAGAATTCGAACCTATTTAAAATTACTTAAAATTCTTACACTACTTTCTCACTCAGCAATAATTGATTTTTTTTTAAAATAAAGTGTTGTGTGGGGAGGTTACGTGAAGAGGTTACAATATGTGTCACAACAACACATAAATACCTTTTAAGACCTAGGTCCCACAACAACTTGCGCTCTAAGGTGTTAATGAACGCTTTTTTTAAAGCCACCATTGAAACCACCTGAGACTATGGATTCCGGCAAACTATTCCATTTGTATGCAGTTTGGACAAAGAAGTCTTTCTGCAATCTGCCAGTATGACAGCAAGAGATCTCGACCGTTTGACTGGTTGCGCTAGCCGATTGCCTTGTGAAACAGGGGTAAGAAAAAGTTTGAGGCATGATGTTGCTGATTTCATCTGAGCACTGTTGATGACGATATTTGTAAAAAACAACGAGGTCAGCAACAGTGCGACGATGTTGTAGGGAATCAAGTTTTGATGTCAAAGCTCGATCACCCACAATTCGTATAGCTCGCTTTTGAACAGAGTCCAAGAGGACCAAGATGGAAACAGAAGCAGCACCCAAAACTTGACAACAGGACTCCATACAGGGACTTATAAACATGCAGCAATTGTTATGGAGAGAAAACTTTTTTGCATCTATTTAGGAGGCCGAGTTTTCAAGACGCGCTTTTTGCCATCGCCATTACTCGATCGTTCCAGAGAAGGTCATTTGAAACTGTGACACCCAATAAACGAATGTTTTTACATTCACCTATTGGTTCATCACACATACTAAATAAAATACCTTTGGGGAACTCGGTCTTTGATCTGGAAACAATCAACAGTTGCGTTTTGGTAGAGTTGAAATTGACCAGGTTTTGGTCACCCCAATCGGCATCTTTTTATAGGTCTTTATCCACGTTTATGGCAGCGTCTCTCCGGGCGGGATTAATTCGTTAGTGCATTTTACCTTTTCAAGGAAGGGGCTCGAACGACTTGTGCAGAGTACTTTCATCTGCAAAACTATTTATTGGGTTGCTGGTGATTTTCAACAAATCATTGATATAAATCAAAAATAGGGTTGGAGACAATACTGAGCCTTGAGGTACACCAGCGTTAATTCGTTTAGACTCAGATGAAAATCCGTCTAAGGAGACCGAAATGTATCGGTTAGATAGAAAATTTTGAATCAGCTTCACAACATTGGGATGAAAACCATACGCAACGAGCTTGTTGATTAAGTGTGCAAGCTAGACACGATTGAATGCCTTGGAGATGTCTAAAGCGATAACGTATGTTTCACCACCTTAATCAAGTATGCTGTTCCAACAATGCGCTACATAGTTTAATAGATCGGTAGTTAATCTTTTTCGAAAACCGTATTGGCTGTCGGCTATTAAATGATTTACTTCCAGAAATTTTAAAATGTGTGTTAATATAATAAGCTATAGGCCTATAATTTGAGATATCGGATTTTGGTCCCTTTTAGGGGACGGGCTGGGTATTTGCCAACTTCCAGCACGAGGGAAATATACCAGATTTGTAGGATTGGTAGAATATTTTAGTAAAAGTTGGTGCAAGTTCTTTAGAAAAGGTTTTTAAAATAATGGGTGGAATGTTGTCCATTCCTGAGGCTTTGTTGATGTTTAACCTCTTTAAAAGTTTAGCGACTATTTTGGGTTTAAACTGGAGTTAATTCAAAACCTGATGACTGGATTTGGGGTATTTCATTAGGAGTTTCCAAAACAGTTGAGTTCAGAGCAAAGCGTTCAGCGAACAAGTTAGCTTTTCTTGCGGGATCATTGACGATTGAATCACCATCAATAATAGGGGAATAGAAGATTTTGTACCAGAATTTAAAGAATTAATGGCACTGTAGAAACTGTTGTTAGAAATAGAACTGTTGTTAGAAATAGACATAGACGTAAGTTTTGAAGTTTTCGCTCTGTCAATTTTAGACTTTTCGTTTGAGGTAATCTGGTTAGATATTTTGTTGGCCTTTAGATATTGGGATCGATTAGCGGGAGTTTTGTTATGAATCCATATATTAAATGATCTACGTTTGTTTCTAAGTGCCGCTCTGGCAGCTTTCGAATACAAGTATTTTTGTTTGGGTTTTACTATGGAGAAAGGGACTGATAGCAAATTAGATGGTTTCTGTAAAGTTTTGAGCAGAAACATTTACATTGTCAGTGTAAAAACAATGACGGTCGAAAGCGAAACCATGGAAAAAATTTTGAAGACCATTCTTATCCATTTTTGAGTAGTGAAATATTTTACGGGGTTCGGGAGCTGTAGTTTTAATTTAAGTAAATCAGTTTTGATAACTGATGAAATTAAATAATGATTAGAATTTCCAATACAACCTTTCGCGACATCAACACTCGTAATATCTGGCATTATGGTAAGATAGAGATCTAAAAGAAAACTATTATTACCACCATTACGGGGAGTGAAAGTTGAGCTTTTAGCAATTGGGTATAGGCCCTGAGACGCGGCAAAAATTTCTGCCAGTTTTCCACTATTGTCAACATCGTCGGTCGATTTGGAGTATTCCAACCATGATTTGTTGTGGACGTTAAAATCACCGTTAACGATAACCTCACAATTAGGGGATTTTGCTCTAATCTCATCCACAATTTTTGTCATCAAATTAAAAAAGTTTGGGTTACTTTGGGATTTTTGAGATCAATTAAACTCAAGTAAGTAAAGAAGTAATTGGAATTTTTTCAATTCAAAGGTATGGTTTGAAGTTTCTCAGAAAAAAACCACTTCATTTTTCGTGATTCGGATGAATTCGAACCTTCCTCGTCAGTGCCCAGCTCGAATCCTTGGGCAGACACGCTATCGATTACGCCGTTGAGGCGATGACAGTTTGGGTTACGTTTGTTGGGGGACCGGTATAAAGCTATTGTAAAAGAAGTAATTTCTAGAAGACAAATCTTTAAAACCATTGTATTGAAGCCATCACCGTGTAGTTCAAAATTTTGAAAGCGTGTATACGCAACACTCTGATAAATGAATGCGCATACGCCTTGATGGAGTTTGAAAGCTGATTCAAGCCTATATTTGGAATTAAGCGATTCTATAGAGAGAAAATTTTCGGAAACTTGTGTGTCTGTAAGGAATAGAATGTTCGGTTTGTCGTGCTCAAGATGATGTTGCACGTGATCATGGTTAGTGTTCAATCCGCACATGTTTTGAACATGTATTTTAAAATGTGTTTTTGATTCATGTATGTGTTGTCCCTGCAAATACCGTGGACATGCCGCTTTATGGGCGGGTGGATTGCGCATATTTGCTTTACCACTTGCAGACTTATTTCCTTTCTGTTGTACTTCCATATATGTATCAAGAGGTTTATTTTTTTTATGTTTTATTAAAGACTGGATAACCAAGCAAAAAATCTTATCATATAATAAAATGAGAAATCTGCAGAAAACAAAACAAAACTAATTGCCAATAATCCAGCTGATGCAGCGCACCCGACGCGTCGCTCACCACCTCAATCGAGGCACAAAGCCCACACATAATTATATGTTGGTCTGATTCCTCGGAAGAGCTAATGAGCGGTACTACTACGGAACGCTGGCTAGCTAAGTCTGGGAGTGCTGCCGTTGAACAACTAAAGTTCGTCCGCCAGTACCGTAAGATATCATCTTGGCTACTGATATCTCCTGCCATTGCCAGTGGTATGTGATATCTCACGCTAACTCATATGTCAATGGCAGGGACTGGAGTAAGCGGGGTAGTCAGACTCGTAGATCAACATTGATACTAATCGATAAAAATCGACCCCTCCTGCGAATTGGCTATTTCCAAATAAAATTTTATTTTATTGTATACAAACACTACAGTTTTCTTAATCATATTAAGATTTTATCTTACCTTAGCTTGATTGGATCGTACACTTGCATTAAATCTGATACAATAATATGTAAATATTTCAAAATTGCACCTTGTGATAGTAACATATCTTTTTCAGAAGCAATTAATGTTGTAAACGATTCAAGCAAATCTATAATTTACAAAAGGACAAGCATTATGTTATAAAAACTCATAGTCTATACCATGTGTCAGATATCTACCTTCCAAGCTAGATTCAAATGAACTTCTATCCTTATTTCCATTTAGATTCGCAAATAAAATTCTAGATCTTATAATAAATTTCATTATATATTGCAAGTGTTTCATAGTTTTGTACAGAGCCTTCTCTAACTCATCTCCTAAAGTATTATTAATGCCATTTTTAATTTGAACCTTAAGCACGTTAATTAAATTACTAAAAATAATAAAACGTATTAAAATATGTTGATACCAGTTTTACAAATTAAAACATACTCATAAGCTAGAGTTGCTGAAAAGCTCTCATTAATATATAAATCTAATACTGACTGAAAGTGTTGATATTTTAAATCTGATACTATTTCAATTAATTTTAGTAGACATTTAAATACCAAATCGTCAAGGGCAGGCGGGTTATCGTTTTGGACCTGGAAAAATGAAAAACCATTTTTAATGTTAACCTCTGAATATGTTAATGAAAATCCTTACCATAATATTAAATAGAGCATCGAGTATATCAGGCAAAAATTTTACTATTTCTTCATCTTTTACCTCAAGTAACGCTTGCAGAGAGTTCTCTAACGAATTTTTATTAGAACACCAATTCAACAAACCAAGAAGATCAACTAAAATAAGAAAATTATGGTACACACAAAAAACGTTCTTTAAAACACTTACCATCTTGCGTTAATTTTGTACTACATAAGTTTGTTTCTATTGTTAAAAAATCTTTTGAAGAAATACTAAATCCCACAACCGAAATTTTTGATGGTTTTCCCGATTCAGGAATTTGAGATGGTAAACTTAGATAATTATATTGCGAATCTTTATCATATTTTTTATGATCAATTTTATAAACTATTAAATTATGGCATTTATGTTGAAGTGTTGTTCCGTTATCTTGCATCAATTTAACATAAGATAACCCAAATGGTTTTTCATTTTTATCTTTTGCTTCATTGGAACTTCGATGTTTGTAAATGAATTTTAAATGACATTGCTTGAATTCTTCAATTGGAACTTGAATCTAAAAAAAACTAGAGTTAGGTACTATTGGGAAATATGGCTTAAAAACGTTACTTTAAAAGTTTCATTCCATTTTGGTTTATCATCGTGATAGTAAATTACAGATTTATACTCATCAACCATATTGACGCCAGCACCTAACGCTAGTACACCGGGTACTGGTTCTCCTTTTTCATTGCATACAACCACGGTCACTTCAATATTTCGCTCACTTGTTTTTGAGCCTTTAGAGAATTCACCACAAACCAAAGTTAGGTATAAATCGTTACGTACATCACCAGGAAATATTACTTCTGGGAAACCCATTTTTCTAGCAAATGCTACATTACCATGGACCAAATGTGGATATTCTTCTTTTATCTGCAAAATAAAAGTGTTGATATAATATTAATTCAATTGTTGTCAAGCGTGTTAGTTATAATAATTTATTGAATTATTTATAAGTTTAAACTAATACTAAATTAATATATTTACTAAAATTAACCCGACATCATTATTGTAAAACAAGTTAAATTAAATAAAGAAAAAGATATTTTAAAATATTTCCAAACAACAATAATACAAATATTAAATCGACTTTTTTCAATAGGTAAAAACTTCTTGTTTCTTTGATCACCCAAACATTAGATGAAAGTGATCAAACATTCGAATCTTTTAACTTTTCATATAGAAGTAATTTTTATCGATATTAAAATCTGTTTGAGGAAAATAAAACAAATAGGGTTAATTATATTTTAAGATATGGGGCGATTAGGTCGATTGGTGATAATTATTTTTTGTCATGCTTGCCTGACCAATATCGAATTTGTTACAAGAATCACGATTAATTTTAGGATCCAGAAACACAATCCTAGAAGATCGACTTACTTGATAAAAATCTTTCTATAATTATTTCATTCATTTTTATTGAATAAAATCTAAATATTTAAAATTAAATTATTTGAAATTATTTTAATTAAATACTTTAATCTTACTGTTACTAATTATCGAAAACTAATTCATATTTGTTTATTTATTTTTTTCCCTAAACTTTTGACATTATTTAGGTTACAGCTCATTACCTTAGTTTGCCTTATTGGCTTAGCTCACGAAATTAATTGAAAATATAAAAACTCATTGACATTAAAAAAATTTTCTTAAACTGAAGAATATTTAGTCTATGCTAAGTTATTGCGAACATAAAATTGTTTCTAACTAAATCAAGTTCGAGCTTTGATGTTTTTAATGTGCATTTTCAACTAAGCAGCATAGATTGAACTAATGGTAGTTTTTTTTTTATTAATTAGTTAGACATGTTTAGCACACTAAATATGAAATATTCATTATTTAGACTTTTTGAATATCCGAAGATACCATGTCAACTATAAAGGAAGGAGATAAGGAAAATGGAAGGAATGGGGATAACTATACTAATTGTTTTAAATGATTATGGACATTTTGTTTGTTTACAAACTTTACATTTTAATATAAACTTTTACGTTCTTGTGTTCTGTTAAAACTATATTCTTCAATTACAAAAGCTCACAGCAGATAGATATTGTTATTAAACTATGTTTTTACTAAAAATTACAATAAAACTTTAACAACGATTACCTCTTTCATAATAACAAAAAATTAATTTCTCCCCAGTTTAAAAATATTCTATATTTGTTTATAAATCTAATACACGAAGCTAATAAAATTCAATTACCTGCTTTATATCACCATGTAAAACTTCTACACTAACAGCAATTTTGGAATCCAATTTTGCCACATCTTTGTTTGTAGTTAGTTTTCTTAAGGTATTGTCTAAACTTTCCTTTTCACATCTATTGTTATATGAAAGAATAATTTATTAACTTGTTGAAAATGAAAGTATGTACTTCTACTTACTGCATAAATGGTAAATCTAAACTATTTTTATTGAAATCGTCTGGTTTTTTAATAATCGGTGTTAAATCAATACAACCAACACCAAATGGTCGCCTCATATTATCAATACCACTATTATTATTGTTCATACCATTTTGTCCAGTGATCGATATTTTATTTCCAGTTGTCAAAACCAAACTTTTTCTATCAGTATCTTTTGTATCCATTGAACCTACTCGAACTGCGTAACATACTAAATAAATTTTATTCCGATTCAAATCATGACTACTTAAATCAGTAAAGAGCACGCGATGATTGTCAAACTGATCCAAATCCCTTGCTAATCCTTGTCGACTCCATTTCACTACGTAGTTTTCTGTAATTGCTTTCATTTCGTCAGCATCATATAACGTAAATAGAAGATCCGAGTCCTCTTGATATTTACAAACGAACGCATGCACATTCAATAACAGATTATGCGAATGTTTATTCATTGTTTTAGATAATCTATTCTTGTTATTAGATGCCTGGCAAAAAGAAAAATATTAAATTTAAAATCTCTTTTATAAACATATAATTAAAAAAAACTTACCGTAGCTTTCTGTATTCTACCTTCTGCTTCAACGTGTTGTTGATAGAGTTGTGTTGTGGATGTATTATTTATGTCTAATATATTTCCTAGGTCGTCTCTAACAACCATGTCCAACCCTAATATTTAAATTTATTTAGTTTAGTTTAATCTAATAAATTTTCGTTTTTATATTATACAATTTTTCAGTAAATTGAGAGCACTCTCAATAAAACGCTACACATCAAATAAGGTTCCGGTGAAAATGTTTTATTAAAAAATTATTTGTGGGTGACATACATTAAATGATTTATATCAATTGTCAAAATAAGTTAACTGAATTCCAAATTTATTCTATATACAGCTTCAATGTAGTACAATTTTTTTGTTAGATAACAAAAAGAAAGAATGGAAAGGTTATCAATTTAGGAGGTAACAAGATATATGTCGATTATGTTGGGAATTATTTTCGTAAATAAAAAAAAACTGTTTGAAATTTCATTAAACATAATCAAAACTATTGGTTTTTAATGCCAGGAAATTTTTTATTGCTCAATTTTTATATTTAGTAAAACTACCATATAAAACGTGATATTGGCCTTAAATATGTATTTTTATTACAAATGTTTATTACCGACAGTAATTTTGATTTTCTATTTTCAAATGATAAAACCAAAAAAAAAATTATATTCCGGTAGGAAAACATTACAACTTAATGTTCATTTAATGTAAATCTATAATTTTGGTTTTGAGAGTAATAAAATCTTAAAATAATTAATTAATTAATGGTTGCTGATTTTGCCATTTTGATTTTACACAATTAATTTTTGGGAAATCCTTAAATCTAGAACGATTTTCTTTCTGAAGATTTTTGAAGTGTTCAGCATATTTTCTAAAATAAATAAATTAAATTTAATCTATTTTATAAATTTGTGATAGATAGATGGAAGAATCTTTGAGGATTTCTGAAAAAATTATTGTGTGAACCCAAAAAAACGCTTTTACAATCATAAAATTAAAACTTAAATCTACTGAATTCAATAAAAATTTTCTAATTAAAAAGAAGCAAATATCCAAAGATAATTTTCATGTTTTTATCAAGAAAAATTTAGAGCACGGGAGTGCGAGGGTAGTAGACTTTTGACCCAGTGTTAAATGAAAAAAGCGCTAAATCTGGAGAACAGGATGTAAAAAGCAATTCGTAACGTAGTTTTACTAATGCATTAGTTACAACTACCGATAACTGGGTACGGGTATTGCCATGACGTAACAGAACCATTTTCTTCTCAAAATGTGAGCGTGTTATATTCACTATATTGGTCAAATAATTCGGTTTTCGCAATATGACTCGACTACATGATCATAGAAAGACTGGTATGTAGACTTTCAAATTCTAATAAAACATTTATGAGGTTGTGAATCATGTGCGTGTCACACACTTTCACTTAGCGACTTTTGAAAGCAGCATTTATTATGTTTTTTATTTATTATTTCTTTGATAGTATCGCTTGCGCTCGTATGGGGTCTACAATGCTTTTCATATTTTGTGTTAGTTTCATATATTGATTTGTTCCTTTAAAATGTTTAATTACAACATGAAAATCACACATTATAGATTTCCAAAACAGGTGTGTGAACAGAACAAGTGAGAAAAATTATTTTACCGGAAGTGACAAACTGAAAGTTGGGATGCAAAACTTAGTACGCAAAAGTACTAAGTTACATCAAAATCGAATAACTTGAATTGATGTTAACAAAGTTTCAAACAAACAGGTCCGGAGGCTCTCGACCACTTAGCACCATATCACCTAACAACTAATCAGTTCCTCGACATATAAATCTATACCTTTTCAGAGAGTTTTATCAAAATTGATTTATTAACGAAGGTTGCAGTCTCGCAACAGACATAATTTTGTTGAATCGTAAATCAGATGTTGATGTTATTGAAGTTTCAAATAAAAATCACTACTTTGATCGGTGTGCCTCAAAAGCTATCAGTATCTTCTCATACAACTTTTACATAGGTATCATCAAAATCGCTTCATTATTGTAAACTGAAGTGTAGATAAAGAAAATATAAAAAAATGAAACAAAATGCAAAAAAAAATTGTTTACCGGAAGTGACAAAAAAGAAGTTGGATGATTGCATGCCCATTGAAAACAGGACTAAAAAATTTTCAAAATAAAACTACATGAGACCCTAATTTAGTAATAACACAGCGTACGATTTTTTATCGTTCGACTACTTGAACTGTTCATAAACAGTATCGTTTTCCTGTTGATACAATTAAAACCAGTGTTCAAAATAAGCTGCCGTAGTAAAAATAACCCGAAACATTTATCTGATTGTTAATGTATATATTTTGGGAAACTGCTGATTATTGTAAATGTAATAATTTTATATTAATCCGTAATTCACTATTTAACCCAATTTAGATTATTATACATAAGATCAGAGTTTTGAATTTTGGAATTTTTTGTGATATCAAATTTCAAAACTTTTGAAATCAAAACTAATAAATAATGTGAGCTAGATATAATCAATAGATGAAAATAAAAATAAATTTAAACAATAGAAGAAAAATGTAAATGTGGTGAAACCTTTTGTTTATTTAAAATTGTTAAAACGTCTGATCTAATAATACGATAAAAAAATGTTTGGGACAGACTTGTTTGCATAGTATTCAGATGTTTCAATATACCATATTCATTTTTTATCAATAAGCAAATATACAAAATAAATAAAATCTTCAAATTAATTTACCTATCAATTTATTTCCAGTGTCTATTTCTGATGTAGCTAGTAATTTAATTTCTTTGATTTCATCCACTGGTAAATTTCCAGATAGTATTTGTGATCGTAGTCGTATCAACTCTAACATCTTCACCCGGATAGGCTTAAAATTTGGATGAGTAGTCTAGAGAAATAGGTATATTACTTATAGAATTATTCTGATTTATTATAGTTGTAGAACATGTAGTCACACAAAAGCCGATTTTACTTACCAAATAACACTTTTTGAAAATACTGCCCCATTCTTTTAAGACAATTGTTATTTCTTCAACAATTTCACTCCGTTTTAAGAAAAGCTCTTGTTTAACTAATATGGCATCCATCAACTGCACATACGATCTAGGAAAAATTCCCTTAATCGATCGATGTCTGAAAATAAAAACAAAGATAATAATGTTACCTAAATAAGGAAGAATCAATCACTCACGATTTATTGTATCCATAATACCAATTCGCACTTTCTCTTAAAATTATCACAGCATCGCCAATATCTAGATTTAATCGATGTGGTTTTTGTTGATCAAAATTACTCTTGGCTTAAAGAAGTATTTAAAAAAAATCGATTAAGAACATAAAATTTTCATTTGTAGTCTGTAGATAAAACGTATTCAACAGGCAATATTGAGAGCTTTCTCACGTTTTCTTTTTCAAATAATTTTAAATGTAAAATTATTAAAATTCCATACCAGTCATTTTCAATTGTGACATAAGGAAAAATAAATTATGTATTTTAGTTAAGTTTTAATTAGATAAAAATGAATCTACAACAATAATGTCACGCAATTTACAAGTCTATTAACATAAGATTTTATTGTTGTGGGATGATGTAGCGATTATTAAATTAAAATTCAGTTAAATAAATGCAATAGTTCTACTTTATAGATAAAAACTCTTTTCTTTTCATTTTAGAACAAAGTTTTCATGTTGTCTGAATAATTTTATTCTGAAGTAGTTAGTAGGTTAATAATTTACATAATTTAATAAGAAAATGTTTTGTAAACTAACACTTGTTTCGTTACATGTCAGTTGCGAAGTTTGATGTATATGGATCGACTTACAGTTAAAGGAAACCCTATTATTTTGATTAAAATTATTGAATAAGTTATATGCGTGAAGTAACATGAGTTTGACATTATATACCATAAAAACCTACGCTAAGGATCAACAGCAAACGGTGTTAATTGTAACTTGTGTTTTGGTAACCTTGTGTTTTTTTCCGATAAACTCTAGATTCGAAGGAATTTTGATTAACCATATATAGATAATGCAACATTTAAATTCGTTTGTCATGTTATCAATTTTTGGACATTGGTTAGACGAACACAATAATCTTAAGCTCAACATTTGCGTTTGAGCAAGTTCGGTTTATTAATTTGTTTTTCAATAATCAATAGTAATTATAGCTGAATAAATTTAACACTAGTATTTTTAATTAAATAAAATTATTTACAAAGCGGTTGGTCAAGTGCGGTAATCGACCAAACGTATGTATAGGTAACTGGTTTGACAGACTGTCTATCTAGACCCGGTTTCAATCTTTTCTTGAAAATTTTCAATGAACCCCTTTGTATTTTAAAATAAAGCATAAATAAATAAAATTGATGAAATTATAAAGGTAAAGAATTTTTTTACGGCGCCAAAGAAATTTGACATCATGAATTTAATGGTATTTTCAAGAAAAGGCAACCTTTTTTTGTGAAAAATAATCGATGTGACGACCGATATTCCATGACGATAAGTTTATGACCATGTTGCGTAAGACATTTTTCTAGGAATCTATATTCTATAAAAAAAAATATTGCGACGCTGATGCGTAGGCTTACTTCACTACTGCTCTGGAAACAAAATGTTCTGGATATAAAGTGAGCTAAAATCCATCAAATACTTTAATTAATGACTAAAGAATGTTATAGATTTCGCGTAGTTCTAATTATAAAAACATTCAAGAAAGCTGTAGCATCCAAGAAAATATAAATTCTGTTGGACGAGAAAAAGTAAAAATTTTTTTACCGGAAGTGAAAAACCGGAAGATGGTAGTTATCAATATGTCCTAAAAGCTTATCATTATCTTCTCACACTAATTTAAACCTTTTTCATAAGTTACATCATAATTGCTTCATTATTGTAGACTGTAGTGTGCATAAAGACACTGAAAAAAATTCAAAAAATTACAACCAAAATTTTTTTACCGAAAGTAGAAAACCGTAAGTTGGGATGCAGAAATGTTGTGAACTGTACTAAATGCTTATGCACCAAGTTTCATACAATTCGATTATCAGGTACAGATGTTATATTGAGCTTTCAAAAAACAGGTGCTCGTGGAACTCCCCACTAATTTGTTCAATGTCGCTGAAAAACTAATCAGCTCCTTGCCATACATATTTACATCTTTTTCCAGAGTGTCATCAAAATTCATTCACGAATAAATGTTGTATGCTCCCAACAAACATAAAAAAACATAGTGAAAAAACACCATGGTGGATCCCCTCCCCCAACCCTTTATCCAATATACTCTAAATCATAAAGTCTTATGTCTGATAAAGTCTTTCTCATGTTACAGTAGGAATAAACACCTGAAAAAAAAACTTTTTAGCCGGACAAACTGGACAAACCGGAGGTTGGTAATACTTCCATTGTGGTATTAAGCAGAGATATACCCGAGCAGAAATTAGTTAGGGAAAACCTGAATACAGTCAGGGCGTGATCAGGGCCTGATCAGTCCTACAAGGGCAATCCCTATTAGGGCAATCTGATTTGGGCCTGATTTAGAATACTCTTTTAGGGTTAACCTTATTTGAATACATCCGGCCCTGATCAGGTTTTTCGTATTTGACCCCTAGCTGAAATTTCAATTGGTTAGAATTCACTAGAGTATTATCCATTTTAGAAATACATATATAGTTAAAATCGTTTCATGTACATTTTAGTTATAGCTTCTCGGCTGAAAGACTATAATAATAGTCATTAAGGTGGTATGTATGTTTCAATTTTTTCCATTGTAATTTTTTTATTTTAATTTGATTAATTTATGTATATAATATATAAATATATATCAGGGTCTGGTCAGGATATTCCAATCAGGGCCTGATCCGATTATCCCAATCAGGGTCTGATCCGGTAATCCCAATCAGGACCTGATAGGGCAAAAGCGTTACACTCATGATCAGGGCCCAATCAGGATGCCCTACCAATGCCTGATCCGGACTAGGGCAAACCTGATCAGGACCTTACTTGAGCCCTGACAAATTTCTGCTCGGGTAGCTCTCCAGTTTTTACATTCTTTTAGATCACCTTTCTTTGGAATTGTTATGATTGAACCCCCTTTCCATTTAGATGGTATATTACAGTTGTTTCACATGTCCGCTAATAGTGGTGTTAGAACTTCAGCTGTTATAGATGCATCTGCCTTGAGTACTTCTGCAGGTATGCTGTCGGTACCAGTTGCTTTATTATTTATCAGTTTCTGCATGGCAATTCTAGCTTCTCGCGCCGTAGGTGGATGAGTGTTGATAGTTTCGTTACAGTTGTCATCAGAGACTGGAGATTCTTCGGAGACTGTAAGATCCTTTTATTTTATTGGCAGCTGTCTTCCAAGTATTTTTTCCATCTATTAAGCTGTTGTTCGAACATTAAAAACTTACTCAATTTTCTATAATTTCAAATTCTTTTAAAGATTTTTAAAAAAATATACAGAAAACACTATTTTTCAAAATTATACAGAAAATGCTGGGGTGTAAAATTCCAAAATACATCTTTTGAGAATACTGAAGTGGAGCCCTTTCAAATTACACCCTACTTCACTCGAATAACAAATATCTTTTCTCAAAGGCCTCACATCGTAGCCCAGTAAAACAAATGAAAACATATTTTTTTGTTTTTTTAATAACCCCTCATCTTGTGAACCGTAGTTATAATTGCACCATTTAACTGTCCAACTACTTATCTTTAACTAATTAACGCCTATTCATATTCAATTACAATATATATATAGCTTCAAACTCAAAGGAAATGCATTTTAAGTTGATTAATTATTGAAAGATAACTTTTAATACCAACTTCCAGTTCATGTCATTCCAATAAAACTATATTTATGGTGTCACATAATTAAAAGTTCGAAAATCACTATTAATATAGAAATACACAAAATATAACTAAGTGATGTGACATGATTTGACCTTTTATGTCAACGAACCTTTTAAAGAAGTTGATAAAAGATTTGTAATATACATATGTTTTGTTTGTTATCGCTTTGTTTCTTTTACTTAAGATAAAATATAATATACATATTAAAATAACACACAAGAATTTACATAAAAAGAAAGAAAAATATAGAAAAAGCGTGAAAACAGGACATCGTCGTTACGTTAGTGGACTTCGTCACTAGTTTTCATTTAACAGGCTATATAAAAGGTAGTTATTAGTGTTTGCAGTTGAAAACAAACAGCTGGTGGGTGGATCTCCATCACTTTGTATACACAATCACCAAATAGCTAATAAGCCTCTTCTCATACAGAACCACAACATGTAACGAACCCCTTCTCATATAGTTACGCACCATGTGACGTACGCAATCAACCAACCACCCACAAAGTATAAACATAAAATTTGTAACAGATTTGAAATCGGGAGTGGCAAAAACAAAATTAAATATGTAGGTATGTAAATTTGAAAAATGTCTACAAACTGATTTTTGGCACAAGTAATTATTTATACTTAATTTCTAATCAATTTGTGGTCTAAAAGTAAAACATTTTTATACTATAGTTTCCAAAATTAATCATTTGTTGATATAGTAAATTTTTTTTACATTATAGAATTTTATGGATATTGATAATATTTTATCGTAAAATATATTTTTATAAAAAATTTAATCAAATTGGATTGCTGATAAAGTTTTGAAACGTTAATGTAAATACAAATAATTAGCGTTGACCTATACATTTTTAGATATGTTAAATATCCCCCATATCATAAATTTGTGTGCTGTATATTTTTTTTTCTCACAAAAATTTTATTTTATTATTTTCGGAAAAACTTTTTTGGAGTTGAGTATTTTTTTTATGTATAATTGAAATTATTCAATATTCCAATTTTACATTATGAAATAATTTTTATTTACCGGAAAAATGATAAATGAAAGTAGCTGAACTTTTATCTTATCGCAATAAAATTTTTGTCTCGATATTTTGTTACTATTTGATGATGTAAGAAGAAAAGAGTGTTATTTTTTTATTAGTACTATAGGTTCTACTATACATAAAACTTTTTATTAAATTTAATAAAACTTCCAAAACAACCATTTTGTTTATTTTTTGAATAAATTATACATATATTAATTATAATTAACTTAAATATTTATACAATATTTTGTTCAGTTGAACTGTGTTGATCTGTAGTTTGCTTTAAAAAAAATGGAACGAAATTAGAATTGTGTCTGAATCTAAACTTGAATCAAGTTTGATTAAAGTTTACCATATAACTTGAATCAAACAGAAATACCCCTCGTTCTTCTATTAAAAAATAAATCTTCTTTTGGTGATTGTAGTACCAATGTACTACAATCGCCAAAAGAAGATTGAAAATAAGACAACACAATATTAAAAAATAAATAAAAATCTGTGCATTTTTTAGCATAAAGGTGGGCTTAGTTTTGGTTAATTTGAAAATAAATACTTTTTAATGTTTGTCTTTTGAACTACGGGTGGGACAACCTCACGTACTCCAGTACTCCTTGATGATGGCACGTTAATGCTTCAACAAAAAATTTACGGATGTTGTTGTGGGACCTTGATTTTTAAAGGTTTTTATGTGTTGTTACTTGTTGTGACACAGATTATAATTTCTACTATTTAGAACCCATTTTAGTAAAAAAGAAAAGTTGTGTGCACTCTATAATTTACGCAGTAAAGACGTACAGACGTACGACACTATACACGGACCGTTTTTGGATGCTATAAGGGAAGCACTGCATCCATATAAAAATTGTGAGTTGCATTTTTTATTTTTTTCCTAATTAAATTTTATATTTTAATTTTAAGATTTGGGGATTCTATCAAATATAATTCAAACTTTATAAGAATTAGTTCCATTTAGTAGTTATGTAAAATAAATATTCATATCTTATATAAATTCATATCATAATATGTATTCATATTATATATATAAAAATCACGTGTCACCATGTTTGTCCGCGATGAACTCTGCAAAAACGTAACCAATCTTGAAGAAATTTTGTACAGTGTGTGTATATAGTGGTCCAACTTGAGATAGGGTAGTTTTTATCTCGATTAAAGGCCTAAATATTTTTTAATCGCGAATTAAATGTTAAATGTGGATGGTTCATAAGTCATCTTTCAGATGGCGGCGTAGAATAGTTTATTGTCAAAATTTCTTTATCGAAGAATTTTTTAATCATGCGTGCCCATATAGACTATCAAATATGTTATTGAGCGATTTTTTTGTTCCGGCGTTAGCCGCAATGGCGCTGCAAAAGGGGAAAAGAGAATAAATTCCAAAAAATTTATATGGGAAAACACAACTTGAATAATTTTAAGAATTATCAGTTGTAATTTCCCAAGGGCGGTGATAATTCGAAATAATTTTTTGTTAAAAATTTCGAAAGCAACTATATTGTATATTGCAATATACAGGTATATTGCTTTTATCAATACCACTTGCTTGAGGAATTTCCAAAAAATTATGAGAATTTATCAACGAACGAGGGGAATTCGTTTAGAAAATTTTTTGCCATTTTTCATTTATATATTTTTTCATATATTTTTTATGAATTATACGTTGGCCTACTGTGATATCAGTTAATTATGTCAAAATTAGACTGATAAGTCTTAATATCCCAGTAGGCCAGACGTATAAATATTTTTATTAGTATAATTCAAATTTTATTGGTGAAATTGAATGATGTCATTACATTTTAGAGAATTTCATTGGTTTAAATTAAAATAAAACTAAGGCAAAAAATTTTCTATAAAATTTCTCATTCTACTACAAATAAATAATTTAAATTTGTTTATAACTATTATTGAATATATATTAAGCATAATATATATAATATTTTATTTTCGTCTGTCCGTAAAACAAATACGAAAATAGGTTAAACACAACTTTATATGGAAAATTTGGGCAATTTTTATGTTGCTATTTTTAGCGATATAAGAATTATATTTTACATATTACGCAATATAGTCAATAATACTTCATAATCACATTAAAATTGTGTATTTGTGGTCAAATGAGAAATTTCATAAATAACTTAAAATTATTCAAGTTGTGTTTTGTATGAAATTCCATATAAAATTTTTGTGATTTTTTCGCTTATCCCCCATTTGTAGCGCTATTGCGGCAAACCCATGCGTTAATTTCATCCGCATATGTAGCACGTGCAATGTGAATAATTTTGCATTTTTCTAAAGTTTCTTTGTTACTCATCATTCTTCGAATGTTTCTTCATGTTACACGTTGCGTCTAGATTTGTGTGAATGTTCAAACTTGAGTGCTGAATGTCCAGTTCGTAAACCATCAATCAAGGCTGCTACAATGCCTTATGAAGCAGTTGCAAAGTGCAATATGATCTTAGGATAGAATGGGAGCAACTATTAGAAGTTATTGAAGTTTAGGTGTTCAGGAGACCTCCCGCCATTTTTTCCAATTATTTACAATTGTAAATCTAAACCGTTCTCAAATCACACAAAATCATCAATCATAAAAATAAATCCAACCGTTTAAGAGTTACGACTCTTTGATATTATTATTATTCTTACTAATTCAAAAAAATGTACGCGCACAAACTTTTGTATAGGCGTAGCAACGCACGCCGGGTCCTGCTAGTATTCTATTGAAATATATAAATATTTTTATTTAATTATAAATTGTTATTGTTTTATTATTTTATTATAATACATAAAAAACACTTTTTTTAATAAAATGTGTTGTGTAGAATTCATTACAATATGTGTCACAACAATAGAGTATTTTCCTTAAACGTCAAACTTTAAACGTCCAAATTTGTGCATGTAAAATCATCAAAATTTATTGATTTCCCTTGCAAATTTGGATATTTTGATTGCAATTAAAAGTGTTTTAAAAGTGAATTTTTGAAAACAATAATTAATTAAATTGTTAATTGTGTTGTGCTCTTAAGTTTTTAATGCATTAGGGATACTGAAATAATTAAACTCGCATTAAGATATGGAAATTAAATCCACCTTCATTTTATTTTATTTATTTATTTATTAATATAACATAATACAGGTAAGGCAAACCTTCTCAAAGTCTGTATTGAGTGATAAACATAATAAAAAGTAATAAATGATAGGAGAATAATTTAGAAGAAATATAATAAATGCTTAATAAAATGCTTAGAATGAAATATAATAACTACTTAATACTAACATAAAATATTGAAATTCATAACAATAAAAAAAAAAAAAACTTATATATTTAAATAAATTCGACAAAGTAACTAAAACACTTTCTTTTAAATATGCCAAGAGTATTTGAGCATTTAGTATGATCAGGAAGATTATTATAGATTTTAATACCATGAACGAAAATAGAGTCTGAGAATTGTTTACAAGAGTATCTGCTACTAAGAGACTGAAGTCTACGTGTTCTCATGGAAGAACCGAACTGTAATAAGGAAGATAAATAAGACGGATGCTGAACATGCAAAATTTTAAATCAAAAACAACACATACGGTACTGTAAATATGAGAAGAAAGAGCAACCGAGTATATGGGAAGCATAATTTGAGACATGATCATATCGTTTAAGTTTATATACATAACGTGTACAATTGTTAAATGCGATTTGGAGCGATCTTTTAGAATCAAAGTCAGAATTGTAAAACAGAACATCACAATATGTAAAGAGTGGTACAATTAACGTTTTGATAAACAGCAAGCGTATATTTAAAGGAATAAAGTGTTGAAATTGACGCAAGCAATGTAGAGAAAAATTTACTTTACGACAAACTTGATTAGTGTGATCAGACCATGTAAGAGTATTATTAAAAGTTACGCCAAGATTCTTCACAGTGTCAGTAAATTGAAGTTGAACACCATTAAAGAACAATGGAGGTAACACAATGTCAAGGCGACGTTTGTATATAAAAATACACTGTGTTTTAATAGCATTAAGTGAGAGTCCATTAGAACTAGACCACCTAGAAACAGAAGCTAAATCTTCATTGATTTGATCAAATACACAATTAATATCCTTTAGCTGAGCAGAATGATACATTTGACTGTCATCAGCATATAAATGAAATGAGCAAAAGTTAATGTGATAAGGTAGATCATTTATATACAAAGCAAAAAACAATGGCCCCAAGATAGACCCCTGAGGTACACCAGAAAATAACGGAAGAGGATTCGACAAGTTATCTCCAATACGCACACTTTGACGTCGATCAGACAGATAAGAGACCAGGAATCGGACAGCAAGTGGAGAAAAACCAAAATAAAGCCATAATTTTTGTACCAGGCAAGCATGATCAATTAAATCAAAGGCTTTCGTAAAATCTAGTAGAATTAAAATAGAAAATTTAGATTCATTGAGTTTACTTCCAATGTCAAATACTATTTTAGAAAGCGCAGTAGAAGTACTATAGTTTTTACGAAACCCTGATTGAAAACCATATAATAAATTGTTACCCTCAATGTAACTTTCCATTTGATTTTTAAGCAACATTTCAAAAACTTTCGATAATACTGGTGAAATACTTTTTGGACGATAATCACCAATCGAAGAGGGTTCTTTAGTTTTCGGTATAGGTAACACAGTCGAATGTTTCCAATCATATGGAAAAACACTTTTAGTAATACAAGAGTTAAAAACATAAGTTATAAAGGGCAATATATATGGAAAGATGATTAACAAAAATTTAAGGCTAAAATTATCAGAACCGATCGCATTACTAGAAATAGAACATAATGCATAATATACATCAGATTCCGTAACATGAATAAAATTAAAAGCGTTGGGATTATCAATATTAGCATATGGTAGAGGAAGAACAGCGGGAGATGTTTTTAATGATGTAAAATAGTCGTTGAAATCATCAACAGAATATTTGGAATCTGAGCTAACTGAAATAGACTCATAAAGATTCAGTAAACGTAAAGTTTTCCACACATTTTGGTTACTCTGATTTAGAAAATTCGAGAAATAATTTACTTTGGCTTTGCGAATGAGATCAGTAACCTTATTACGAAATTTACGATATATAATTAAATCACTGTTATTACGACTGAGTATCCAGGTTCTATAGGCCTTATCACGAATAGAAATCCAATATAAAATTTGTTGATTCATCCAAGGAGTGGAAGTGTTTTTAGAAAACAATTTTCGTTTCATAGGTACTGTAACGTTCGCAATATTCGCAAAACAATATTAAAGTAACAAAGGTCCAATTATTATAGTACACACATATAATAAAGATGTAATATTAATTCAGTGATAAATTTAACTCGGGAATCACAGTCAAGAATATGATAGATCTGATCCCACGGTTGTTGTGAGATGGTCTGATGGAGTAATTTAAAATTCAGTCCTGACATATCTCGAACAAAGTGAAAATTATTTGGTGGTTTTGGTAGTCTGTGATTATAATACATATAAACAAGATCATGATCAGCAATACCAGGCAGTGCAGATTGACCAAACATCATTATCCTTGATCTATTAACCTCAGGAATAATAATGAGATCAAGATGAGCTGCTAATCGAGTAGGACCATAAGGAACCGAATAAAGAGCAGAAGAAATTAAGACTCATGTTTGAGTTAGAGTTCTGTTTTTTTTTCACATGTCAGATTATTAATTTCATGTATATGGACCAATATTATATGGGCCAATATTTCATGTTAGTATATAGAAAATAAAATAAAATAAGAGAAACAAAGCAAATTTGTTTTAAAAATCTACAGAAAGAAAACTAAAATGGAATTGCCAATAATCCAGCTAGTTGCCTATTCCTTGATCATGTGACGCTTTGTCTTTCTCAATGATTAAAATTTAAAACCCACACATAGAGCCAGCAATAACGAGCTATCATCGAAGAATACCCCATAACTAAGATTGAGAGTCCTAACGATGACTGAAAAGAGTTCATCCGCCGACCGCCAGCATCCCTAAGACATACTATGGCTAGTGATATCTCACTATTATTTCCAATGATATGTGATAACTCAAATTAACTCATATGTCAATAGCAGGGACTGGAGTACGCGGGGTTGTCACACCCGTAGATCAAAAATAAAAAAATTTACAAATCAACAAAAACTGAAACCTTTATGAAATAAAACTGATCCCTCCATTCGGTTATATTTATTCTCATTGATTGAATAATATACGAACAAGTATATATACATAATTTGTATACAAAATTACAATAACCGCAATAACAAAAATAGAAAAAAAAATGAAAAATGCTAAAATAACAACAATTAAATTAACAAGAATAAGTTGTGTTGCACTCCGCTTCTACATATGGTAAATTTGTTTTATAGTAGCTTATGTTTTGATGTTCAAGCTTTGTTTATTAGCTTGCATTTAAATATAGATTACCAATAAGAAAAACATGAAGGGGCTGAAATCTCTTGGCTCTGTGATATCAAGACTTCGGTTTGGGTTAAGGATTTTTATATAGTTTTCGACAAAAAGTTTTTATGAGGACATTGTTTTTAGTTTTGGGCAGCGATGTATATTAACCAAAATTCTTTGTAACAGTACAAGTATTTTATCTCTGTTTAGAAGTTTATTGTAAAACTAACAAAAAACATCAGTATTCAGTACGTTGCCGAAAAATTACAACAGATTAAGTATAAATAAATATAATTTTGTTATAAGATGATACATTCAGTAAACTACTAAAAACCTCTCCATTTAGCGTTCAGAAATTTTAACTTTTCGAAAACAAACACCCCATTTTCTACCAATTTCATGTTCAATTACATATCATATCATACAAATAATTAATTTTATTTTTTCAAAAATACAGGCCTGATTGAATAGATTTTAGAAAAATTTTTTAACAAAATCAAAAATTGAAACTTTTTTCAAAACTCTAAATCTATTACAAATTCAAAAATTATAACAAAATCAAACATACAAACTCTTTCAAATTTTTTAAAATATTGAAAAAATTGCAAAAATTATAACAAATTCAAAAATTCAAGCTTTTTCCAAAATTCTAAATATATTCAAAAAATTATTACAAAATCAAAAATTGAAACTTATTTTCCAACGGTACCTGTTCCAACTTTGTCTGAGTTGAAACTGGATAGAACCATATTCCATATCCAATTTCATGTTCAATTACATTTCATGTCGTACAAATAATTAATTTTATTTGACAACTCAAATGTCTCTAATCGAAAGTGTTTCTGAATAAAAATGGTTAAAAAATAATTGAATATCATTGCTTTGACACATTTAACGGTATTTTTTTGACACACTTATAACACAATAACCAAGCTCGTGATCTCACATACCACTATCGACCATCAAGATTTCTCCACATTCAATGTTACTACTTGCTATCATCTTAAAATGTACGGTTTTTAAGCCAAAAATATGCATATTTTACTGGTGTCTAAACAGTCTCTAACTTTCGGCAGTTATCGAACACATTGTCCTTTCAGCTCGCCCGATTAAGTTAACCGATTTTTGGAAACAAAAATTTTTTAAATCGCTCAAACCGCTTTTCTGTAACGACGGTTGTGACGGCCGACCGGCAGAGATTCACACATTTTTTGCATTTTTAAAATTTTGTAGATCCTGAAACGTCGAGAAATGCAAAAGGAGGGTAAGAATTTTACTTTTGGATCGAGAATGTAATATACTTAAGTTTTTCAAACCGAAGTAATGCTTGGCACAAAAAATAATAGCACAAAACCATCAAAACCATGCTCAAATACCATTCCTAGCTCAAATTAGGAGACCACCCATTATTATTACATATTATTATTAAAACAAAAAAAAAAATTTAATGAGTTGTCTTAACGCTTTTTTTGACAAATGTGATATCTCAACTCAAAAACTAAACACTTACATTATGTCTTATTTATTATAATTAAGAAAAAAAATAACGTTTATGTTATTTCAAAAAAGAAATCATATGAATATTAAATTGCTGCCAACAACAAAACCAACGGGTAAATAAAAGAAAATCAAACAAATTTTTCTAATTTAACTTAAAAGTTTTCTTAACATCTTAAAATCAAAAAAAATTAACAACTTTCTATTTACTTAAAAATTGTATCTGAAAAATTTACATATTATATTAAGGTAAATAAACAAAAAAACACGTGCCTGGTAACGTTTATTTTTATGTGTTTTATAAATATAAACAAAGTCCGATCGTAAATAATGTCTACAAACAACAAAGAATCTCCAGTGAAATAAAAATTACATCATGATTATCAAACTCATAATCATATTCGTATGTTATTTTATGCATTTTTGTGACTAAAGTGATTCTTAAATCTTAATACACTTTTTACACTTAAAGAAGTAATTTAGGTTTCTTGGGATTAAAAGTACCATGTTAGTCGTCTTAATAAAAAAATACAGCGTATACACTACGAGATGAAAACTCCAACGTCTAGAAAAAAAGATACAATTTGGTATATCAATCTTTATCTAGTATAGACAATCTCTTGTAAATTGTAAGGTTTTGTAGAGATCTTTTAAATGCACTTGCTAGCCGAATTAGGCCTCAAATTGAGGAAAAGTTAATAACTCAACTCAAAAGATGTTTAATTTGAATAAGTTTGTTTATAAAAAAGTATACGTAACAAAAATGAATTTCAGACTTCAGAGAAAAGAAAATCAATAAAAAATTGAATTTTATTGTGTAAATATTTAACATTCAAAGTAGAATAGTTCACCTTAAAAATTTTATTTAATTGTCTGTAAGTAGATATTTGACAGCCATCGAAGAATATTTTTACCTATCAGAGGATTGAATAATTGTTTTTAAAGTAATGTCGAAAATTATGCTACAAGCAAGCATTAATCGACTGCATTTTAGAACATCCCGAGCAGAAAATAGTTAGGGAAAGCCTGAGTACAGTCAGAGCGTGATCCGGTCCTGTTCGGTCTAGAAAGGGCAAACCTTATTAGGATAATCTGATGTGGGTCTGTTCCGGGCCTGATTTACGATACCCTTTGTGTGTTAACCTTATTTGAATATATCAGGCTAAATACATAAATAAAATCTGTTCTGAAGCAATACCCGAAAACAACTACAATATACCGAACTCTTTCAATCTCAAAAACAAACTAAATGGTCTGAAAATAGATGTTGACGACAGCATAATATCGCTTGATGTAGTATCGATTTATGACAACATTCCATTATACCTAGTGTTCCAGTTTTTACAAAAACGATGGGTACACATATGAAAAGTCACAAAAATTCCAATCAACATGTTTTTCCAGATGGTAAGATTCTGTATTGAAGAAACAAACTATTTCCAATGGTCCAAAAAAATTTACAAACAAAAAAAAGGTCTCACTATTGGAGGTTGCACTTCAACTATATTGGCAGATTTTGTTTTAACGGACATAATTGATCAAGCAATATTGGAATGCGGTTACGAGCCAACACTATTGGTAAAAATAAAAATAAAATTAACTAACCCGGATTTGTTTGAGATCACTATTTAAATTTAAAAAAGAAATTATTATTTAGATTCTTTTAGTTATGTAATGGCTTACCCTTACAGACTTAGTTTTATTAATATTAATACATGTTTAATTATTTAATTATAAAAAATGTTTTTGTTCATTATTTTCTTTCTACCTTTATTTTGCAAATGTTTAAATGTTTGATTAAAGTAGTTAATATTTTTTCGTTTACTTTTTGTTTACAATGTTTAATTTTTTCTTTAATATTTTTATGCCTCTTGAAAATGGTTGTATAAACCGAAATTAATCGAGGTATTTTATTAATAATTTTATAAATAAATATTAATAAATAAAATAAAATAATTTTGTGCGAACTAAACAAGGAGTTTTTTTAAAATTTAATATTATTATTAAATATTTTATTATTATCATGTTTCGCCAAGCAGTGTCTTCCGCTTCTATACAATATATACTATTGGTAAAATATGTGGATGACATACTTCTAATTGGACCCAGAGATGAAATGGAAAACACCTTCACCATTTTCAACAACATCAATAAAGACATAAAGTTCACAATAGAACACGAGAATAATGGACGGTTGCCATACCTTGATCTATTAATAATAAAAGATGAAAACAACAGAATAAAAACTGATTTTTACCAAAAACCCACAAACTCCGGCAGAATCCTCAATTATGAATCAAAACACCCACAATTTCAGAAAACAAACGTAGCATATTCATTCATATCCAGGGTCTTTACTCTCAGCTCAAAAGAATACCATGAAACCAATAAAAAGAAAATAAAAAAACAACTAAACATGAATGGGTACCCAAACCTATTAATAAAAAGATTAATAAAAAAATATTATGATGTTCAAATGAAACACGATAACATCAGTTACAATGAACACGCCCCCAGAAATGATGGAAAAATGTATTTGGGCATGACTTACGTTAACGGTTTAGCGGAACAATTACAAAAACTATTCACACACAACAATAGAAATTTAGGAATTGGTTTTAAAACCGTAAAAAATACAAACAAAACTTATACAAGGAATAAAGATCCAATAGACAAAACAGATAGAACGAACCTAGTTTACAAGATCAATTGTAAAAATTGTGACGGAACGAGGCAGAATGAGGCAACATAGACAAGATCAACAACAAAAACACCCATCAAATCAAGGAACAGCAGCTGTACAACACTACACAGAAACTGCGCATACTTTCAATCTAGAAAACCCAGAAATTTTAACCTTTGAATCAAATAAAACAAAAAGATCAATCAAAGAAATGTTACACATTGTTGCAGACAAAAAATCAATCAATTTCAGAACTGACACGGAGAACCTAAGTAAAACATATGCACAACTAATAGAAACAGCATATAAAAAAACAAGACACAAACCAGAAACAACCAACTAACTCTCTCTCTTCAGCAAATAAAATTCTAATTAACTCTCTTTTCAAATCAATTTTATTAATTTTTTATTATCATTACATTTAAAAACAATGTCACAAAGACAATTTTACAATTTTTTATATTTTTTTAATTTGTTTTATTTTAATTTATATTTTTAATTAATGTCTTACAATTCTAACTTAATGTTTTTAAAATAGTGAAAATTTTTTTAACCAATTTTAATCATAATTTTAAGCTAAATGTTTTTAAATTAAGTTTGTTATCAATCCATGCAAGTTTTTCCTTCCTTTTTATCATTACCATTATTGTTTTCGTTTTTAACCTTGATAAATGTTTTTAGAATATACCAACTGAAGAAGGTGGCAAAAAACCACAGAAACGTTTTGGGCAATAAACCACAATTTTGAAACGATGAATTTTTTGTAGTTTCAATTAAATGAAAAAACTTAGTCTATCATCCGTTGTTTACAAAGAAGTTTGACAAACTCTTTGACAAAAACAAAAAAATATAAAAGATATCAGGCAATGTTTTGGTTGTTCGTATTTGACTCCTAGCTGAAATTTCATTTAGTTAAAAATCACCTGAGTATTATCCATTTTAGAATGTTTTAGTTATCGCTTCTCAGCTGAACGACTATAATAACAGTGATTAAGGAGGTATGTATGTTTTAATTTTCTCCATTATAATTATGAAATATATATGTAATATATAAATTATATATCAGCCTTTGGTTCGGTCCAATCAGGGCCTGATCCAATTATACCAAGCAGAGTCTGGTCCGATTATCCCAATCAGGGTCGAATCCAGTAATCCGAAATAGGATCCGGCTATTCCAATCAGAGTCACAGGATATGATAGGGCAAAAGTGTTACACTCATGATCAGGGCTAAATCAGGCTGCCCACCAATGCCTGATCAGGACCTTATTGGAGTCCTGACAAATTTCTGCTCGGGTAGATATTTTTATAAATTTTTAATGAAAACTATAATGAAGCGTCAAATATTTATATTTGAGGGGATGGGATTGGGGAAGGATGAACAAAAGCTTTTTAGACCCAAATTATCGGCATCTTATTTGAAGGAGAATTTAATTGTTGAGAAGAAGTTGCCTAAATTTTGCATTTTTATACAGTTTTACACCTTTTCCATTGAAACTTCTTCCAACTTGGAGCTAACAGGATATGTTAAATTTAAACTCAAATTTAAGATTTTAAATCTGTCAAATATTAACTGTTAAAATAAACCAATTCTAGAAATTTGCATAATGTTCAAGACGGTTATAATTTTAAAGACCAGAGCAAGTTTGAATTGGAAAAAATATTTGCATTACACGATCAACATTGACTTACTATTATTAAACAAACCAGCACGTTTGAATAGTCTGCGTTTTAACAAATTTATGCTGTGACTCTATACTTTCAAAGAAAAATTTTAATACCAACAAACTAAGCTTTGTACCGTCAAATTAATACCAAAATTACTTTATAATTATTACATACTTATATATATTGCTGCTTAACATCTACGAAACTCTGGACTCGCGAATTTTATCGCTTGTTATTCTTGTTACTTAACCACAATTGAAAGTTGTGTGAAGTAATGCAATCTATCGACAAAAAAGTCTTAAATACCCCAAATTCTATTTGAAATTTACACCAACTTTCTTTTGACCCAAAAGTTGATCATTATCTTCTCACACTAATTGAAACCTTTTTCATAAGTTTCATCATAATCACTTTATTATTGTAGGTTGTAATGTAAATAAAGATATGTACTGAAAAATATTCAAAAAACTTGCAAAATAAAGTTTTACCGAAAGTGAAAAACTGAAAGTTGGGATGCAGAACTGTTGTGCACCATACTAAGCGAGGAAATGCGTTTAAATTCACAGTGCAAAGTAGAAAGTGTTCAAGCTTATCTGGCAAAATCGAGGAAGCGTGTGTGGAGAAACAAGACACACTCGTTTCATGAAAGCAAGAGCAGAAATTAATTGAAAAAGGAAAGTGTTTTGGATTGGGTAAAGTTAAAGATGTATATTATCGTTGTATTGTCCAAACAAGAATTCCAGTGTACGATAAAGTACATGGCAATTCATCAAATAAAATGAAAAATAAAAAATATTTTTTTAATGGTGTAATATCGATTCGTAAATATATTGCTAATGTGTTATATGTGCTAGAAAATCATATGAATCTATTTTCGTCTGTAAAGATGATGGATCGCGGATATGAATGTTAAGAAATGGAAGTATTGACTCAGTGGTCAATGCTTCTATTTCTTATGAACTTCATTATGAACTAGGGGTTGATTATTCCAAATGCTCTTCAAAATTATTCAACCAACTAGTATCGCTGAGTCATGAGTATGTAGCCAATGTTGCTGTCATAAGAATATCGTTACAATCATGGCATGAGCGCTTAGAACATCAAAACGTAGCTTATGTGAAAAATTTTCTAATGGAAACCGAGATTGTTTTTATTGATCAAGAATTTGTATGCGAAGCATGCATGTTTGGGAAGCATCATCGAAGTAGTTTTATTTTTCGTGAAGAAAAGTCGAAATCTTGCAGTGCAGTGTTACTCATGCTGACCTATGCGGTCCTATGCAAGTCAATTTAATTAAAGGATTCTATGTATTTTTTATTGTTGAAAGACGATTACTCACATTTTCGTGCTGTTTATATTTGCTAAAACAGAAATTAGAAGTCGTTATGAACGTCAATAGCTACATTAAACATATGCAACGTGAAGATGGTAATATTATTCGAATTTTTCCGGTCAGACCGTGGCACAGAATTGGTTAATGCTGAACTAATTTTTCTTGGTGAAATGGTCATCCATCATCAACTAACTGTTTCGTATACTACTGAACAGAATGGAAGTACGGAGCACACAATCATGGAATCTGCACAAACAATAATTCATTTAAAGTAAAGCAGATTTAGCTGAAATTCTGGGCAGAAGCAATTAATTCTGCGGTATACGTTTTACATCGAAGTAGTAAAAGTACTGTTCCAAACAAGACACCGCATGTTTTTGTACATATTCAAAAAGAAAAAAAAGATAAATAAAGAAAAAAATTTAAAAACATACTTTTTGAAAAACGAACTAAAAGTCTAAAAAGTCAAAAATAAATTTTGCATTGACACAATGTTATGTTGCAAAGAAACAAACGATATGTTTATAGCTTGTATTTTGTTTCTGGCTATGTAGTCGAGGAAAATTAGCTTCAAAATCCGTAAAACTTCTAAGTCATCAGGGACAGCTCCGATTTTGATGATTTTTTTTTTTAAATGTGTGTTTTTATATATTATTTGAAATCAGAAACATTACAATGTGCGCAATTAAATATTTATGTTGTTTAAACAATATAAACAAAATTTATGAACAAATTATTTTTTTAACAAAATTTATGCAATAAAAGAATTGTTATGTTCAAATTTATAGAAAATTTCATTTAATAATAACATAAAAATATGGTATTATAAGAGTAGCAAAATATGTACACGCTATGTCTAACTTCTGTGTATACATTTGTCATTAATATAGAGACTTCGCTGAGTTTTACGAACAGACACGTTTTCCGCTCCGAATTCTTTGAACCTTGTCCGATTAACATGAAATTTGGTGAGTAGTTTAGGAATGGCTCAAGGAACGAAAGTGGCAAAGCGCTGATGTGCCCTTATATCCTGGGGTGGGTTCCACCCCTTCTCGAGGGCGGAACATTTTTCACTCAAAGTAACCCCAAAAATAGATAAAAGGACACATTTGAAGTATAGAATGTTGTATAAGGTTTTTTCGATAGATCGATATTTTTCGAGTTATTTGCGATTGAAAACTTTTATTGTTCGTTGAAAAACGCATGGTTTTTGATAGTTTTTCGAAAATAACTCTTAAACTTAGCGTTTTCTCAAAAATTTGGTAATCAACAAAAATGAAACTTAAAAAAAGCAAGAGATTGTTGTTTTTATGAGGGTTGTAGGTCCAAAATGAAGCAAGTTATGGTTCAATGACGAGACATTTTTTTAACGACTTGGTTCGAAGAATTCAACGTCAAATAACGCAAAAGTAATGCATTTTTCGGACAAAACTGTCAAACTTTTTTGTAATGATTGGAAAGACGTTTAAAATGGGCACTAGTTCAAGCTTCGTTTGCATTAAAAAAAAACAAGCTATGATGCGGGCATCTCGAATTCAAAATAGAAACTCAGCGTTAAAATTTCGGTCATTCCTAATAGAATTTATATTGACCATAGGCCATAGCCCCTTTACAACTAGCTGTATTTTAGTGTTACCTATGTGATCCAGAAGTTTTGCTACATTAGAATACGTATTTTCCGAAAAAAGCTTGATAATAATGGAAAATGAATTTTCAAATTTCCCAAGAAAGTACCTTCTGTTCAAAATAACTCTAAAACTAACAAATATACGTAAAAAAATTCTCCAGACAAAAACGTAGGTTTTTTCTTAACCAAAAATTGGTTTTATTTTATTTTCTGTGGATAAAAAATACCAAAGATATAACTGTTTCAAGTTTGCATTATAGTGCACGGATCACTCCTTTCGAGTCGTTCAACCCTTAACAATTTGAAGGTGAAGGGTTTAGGCATGTTGGAATATATATAATCTTATAGCTTTGAAAGAACCTATAAATCGAGTTTTTAATGGCAGTTGTAACTTTAAAATTGAGAGAGTTATGTAACTATGAATCATACATGTTCAACTCATATAATTTAAATTATATGAAAACAGGACTTTATTTTTTTTTGTGGGATTATGGAAATGCTTATTCATTATATGGGGACTTCTCTGCCCTTTAATCATCGAATTAAAATTATCGAATTTCCTGAATTTATAGTTTACACTTTCTGAATTTAGAATTATATATTTTCATATTTAAATGTAAAATAAATACAAAATAATTTATAATTGTTTACAATTTTTTTCTTCCAATATTAGTATAATTTAAAGCTTTTAAAAATTAAAAAAGAAAACAAAACAAATTTTTTAATTTATACTATTTAAAAGTTAAAAAAAACCGTGACAAAATTTTTCTCTCCATAAATTATGTTTTTATCATTTAAACAATATAAATATTTAATTGCGCACATTGTAATGTTTCTGATTTCAAATAATATATAAAAACACACATTTAAAAAAAAAAATCATCAAAATCGGAGCTGTCCCTGAGGACTTAGAAGTTAAAAGTTAAAACCTAATTTTCCTCGACTAATGTGATTTGCTACGTATTCCAATTTTGTATTTAATAATTTCCTGATTTACTGTATATGTATCGTATCAATGATAAATCTTGAAATTTATTGATATATTTAGTAATCCAACATATAGCTTGAATTTTCTCCCTATTAAAACTGTCTAAGAATCTTCACTTCATATTGCAAAACTATGTTTTCATTCATTAAAATAATGTTTTTCAAACAAACTAAGTTTTTATAGAAAAAATTATTTTTACAAACATACTTTGATTTGTAAACCGTGAGTAACGAGTATCCTAAAGTTTTTTTAAAAATTACTGCCAAAATAAATTTCATAAAAAATAGTGAATACAAATTTGGTGAGAAATCACCACAAACACTCCCTCACCAGTGATTTACCAGAAGAACGAAAAATAATTTTCAAAAGAAAGATAAATTTTAAAATTAATTAATTTTCAAAATAAACAAAAAATTAATTTTGAAATATTTTAAAGTAATTCTGTTTCAAATATATAATAAATTTTAGCAATGATTCTAAAAAAATTTTAGCAAGAATAATCTCATCATCTCAAATGAAAATGAAATGGATGAGATGATATTGAAATGAGTGAGCTTATCAAATCAAATGAATGAAGTACAATGAAGCAACGAAGATTAGCCAATTATGTATTGCCAAATATTGGCAGATGTCATATTTTAGTACGTCATTGGATTTATTGTTTAGATATCGATTCTTTAAACAAAACATAAAAACCAAAAATATGCGTCCATCAACAGCTTAGATCGCATGTTGTTGTCAACCAGAGATGGTGTTTCCCTTTTTGCTGCAAAATATACTATTGTTGAATTTGTTAAAAAACGTTTTGAGCAATTGTGAAACTGTTCGATTATTTTGACGTAAACACATTTGTGTTATTTAATATTTTTTTCTTCAAAAACATTTTATAAGTTGAAGCCTTTAATTTATTTTACATTATTAGAATGGTTTTAAATTTAACAATGAAATATTTTGAAATGTAATCCATTGCAATTCAACAAACAAATTAGTAATATTTACTTAAAATAATTACTCTAAATATATGTATGTATATATATGTATGTTATATGTATATAATATGTATAAAATTGTATTACTAAAATGGGTAATTCGACACTCCTTGTCGTAAGTCTTTATATTTAATATAAAAAGGTGCTTGAAAAGTGACATTATATTTTAAAACATTTCCATACATAACATATATGAAAATGTTTCCTTAGTTGAAATGAAACTTGCTTCCTTTTTTTATCATGTGCGAATGTTATAACTTAATTAGAATCTGAATAAGGTTACGATATGAATATGATGAACAAATTTAAATGGTTTTCTGTTCAAAACAAATATAGTATTGAATTGATAATTAAACGTGTCTTGCTTCTATTAAAAAGATCAGTGACCGGATATTAAAATGATACCAAAATCAAAACAATGAAACAGTATTATAATTCTTAATGAAAATGAATATATTTTTTTGTTATTCAATGTATGGAAATACTTAACTAAGATTACAAACTATATTTGTTGATCGTGTAAAACTTGTTGATACAAATTCTTATTTACTATAATATTCTAATAACTTCGACGAGAAACTTGCTACGAGATGTCAAATATTTTTTTTGGTGAAGGATCCTCAAACTGGTGTGCAAGTGTTTTAATTTCTGGAACATTTCGTAAGAACAAAGCATATCATAATCGTCGTCCAGTTCAGACAAAGTTAAAGAGCAAAAACTGAAATAGAGACTGATAAGGATAAAATATTTTCTTACATGCTATTGAAGAGCAATACTATAAACGTAAACCATAAGTTTGAGTCCAATTTTATTTATATTTTATTTAATTCAAATAAAACTAATGTTTCAGTTGCCAGATTTTGCACATTTCAACAGGTATTTTATTTATTTTTTAACGAATGTGTTGTTGCTAAGTTTTTTGAGCTGCTAAGTTTTTTGATTTGGTGGAATTAGCTCATTCCCTAAAAAAAGTATTTCTGTTATGCCATTTTAACATTGACTGTATCCTAGTCCAGAGTTGTCGAGTTTGAATATCGCACCAAACCTAGTAAGATCGTTTTTTGTCTATCTTTGTTGATCCCATCTCTGGCAATAATTTAATTAATATAATGCGCAAAATGTGACAAAAATATAATTCTCTAGCTCTTGTTATAAAATAAAAAAAAAATTATAAATAAAATATTGTTTGATTTTTTTTTAATAAAATGTGTTGTATAGTAGGAATTACAATATGTGTCACAACACATAAAAACCTTTTAAGACCAAAGTCCCAGAACAACATGCGTTCTAAGGTGTTGATGGACCCAATTTTTTTTTTTGCTTTTTTAGCCATGTCCAGTTATAAACTAGACCATAGCACCAGTCAGAGTTACCTTTTACGTGCCTAAAATAAAAGTTGCATCGCTTATAAAGAGATACATAATCCTTCCCGTATCTGAGACCTATCAACGTGCCTTCCATTCGTTGATGGTCTTCTGGTGCAGTCCCTTTTTATTCGTTTTCTTTCAACTCTCCTGTTTACAGCAGGATGTATAATTCGACTTTCCCCTTTAGAAGAAGGTTTACAGGGATTGTGCCCACAACGACATGAGTTGATGTTGTAGAGATGGATTGATAATCTCGGATCATGCGGAGCAGCACGTTTCTTGCGCGCTTAGTATCTTGCTTTATGCTTAATGTTTGTCAACCCTTACCAACCAGCTGAGCAGCAAGTCAAAATAGATTCCACTACAATCTTATAATTAAGATGCAGTGTTGTCCAAGACCCCACTATTCGTGTGATAATCTTGTGAAACTGTGATTACTCGCATATCCGTGTTATATATATTTTTTTTTAATAAAATGTGTTGTGTAGTAGGAATTGCAGTATGTATCACAACAACACATAAAACCTTTTAAGACCAAGGTCGTACAACAACATACGTTTAAAGGTGTTGATGGACGTAAATTTTTCTTTTTTTTCGTTAAAGAATGGATAACTAAACAACAAATCACTGACAAAATATGACATATACCAATATTTTATGATAAAATAAAGAAAATAAAAGCAAAATAAAAAATAATATCAAATTTTTTACAAGAATTGCTGAAACAAAACAAAAATGTTGTTGCCAATAATCCAGCCGGTGGCATATTCCTTGATCCTGTGACGCACTGTCTTTCTAAATGATTAAAACCCACACATATTTATATGAAGGCTCGTTTCTTCGAGGAAGCAATAGCGTCTCATCATCAAGGATTATTTCACAGCTAAGATTGAGGGTGCTACCGTTGACTGAATACAGTTCATCCGCCACCACCCCTAAGATGTCACCTTGGCTAGTGATATCTCACTGCTATTGCCAGTGGTATGTGATATCTCACGTAAACTTGTATGTCAATAGCAGGGACTGGAGTACGCAGGGTTGTCACACCCGTCATCTATTAAGCTAGTATCAAAAACCATTATTCCCAAGCGTTGGATTGGACCCAGAACAGCCCCTTGCGGGTTCCTCTTGTAATAGTCTTTTTCACCGAATCAAGACCATCCGTAATTATTGCCTGAATTGTATTTAGATAGTTACCCAGCAATCTATGTAGATTAGCCAGACAACCGAGGCCTGTTAGGAAACTCAAGACACTTGTCCACCATAGATTATTGAAAGCACCCGATATATCTATGAAAATGCCATGAAAGTGCTTTTCATCGGTTGACTGGACAGTTTCTATTAGTTTACAGACTGCGTCTTCGGTAGAAGCTTATCCGACACCTTGCTAGAGGTACTTCATAAGTGATATTGTTTCCGTTCGAAGAGACGGTTCACTGCACTCTAGGTTGTACAAGCTTTCCTGTCTGATATTTATAAATAAAGCCCCATGGATCCTTGTTGCCTATGTCCGTAACAAGTTTTATGAAGCTCTGCCTTTTAGTTGTGTCAACCTTTTGCACGTATTTGTTTCTGAGGTTTCTGTAAGCAAACTGCTTTTGCAGCCTCAAGTTCGGATCAAGTTCTTTCTGGCATTCTCTTATAACCTGGTTTACCTCACTTTTGAGTTTAGTTAGATCATTGGTACACCGGCTTGCCCCATTTGTTTTGTTGCAGTTTGATTTGCGCGGTATGGGATCTTCACAAACATTTAGTATGACCTCACTAAGAGAAGCAACTACCTTTTCACAGTTCGGAAAACAGCAAACATCTTCAATTTACCTCTTGGTTTTCATAATATTTAGTACTAGATGTAGATTAACAAGTTTCCAGTTCGTAGCATCGACTTTGAACCTATTCATATTGGAATTATTTGCAAAAGAGTCTCAGGCAGAATGGCTCTTAGAATCAGTTATCTCAAACGAGATAGCACGTCGATCACTAAAGGTGTAGCCCTCATAAACTTTTCAGAGTTTTATACGCTTTATCATACTATGCGAAACTAAGGTGACGTCTACTGACGACTCGCCGTTGTGTGCATATGTGCTTGGATTTCCAGATTCGTTTGCCACAAAAATGCTCCATCGTGAGATAAAATCATCAAGTTTGTGAGCTCTGCTGTCAGTCATACGGTCGAACCACATTTCGGATCGAGCGCTAAAGTCACTGACAGTTATTACTGAACATTTTATATGGCTTAGTATCATATCCCATTTATTTAAATGGTCCTCGATAGGCTCTCAAAACTGACAATAGACGTTAACTAGATGAAACGATACACCAGGATTTATACTGGTGTTGTGGAAACTAATGTGGGAAGGTATGCAATTTTTCCCATTTTCAATGATAGAGGCAGAGGGTGTGTGAATTTCTAGAAGTTGCAACTTCACTCACTCCGTAGACCTCCTGAGCACACAGGATGTCCACATTATGAGTAGAGACACATTCACGCATCTCGTACACTGTCAGCACTTAGTGTTGCAAATTTGATTGTACAATTTTCAGATTCAGACTCGACCCCAACGCTATTTTGGTAGAGATTTCATGATTCATGCGCTACAATTTACGATTATAGCTGTGGCAGGTGCTACCTCCTACCTTGTGGACATGTAGTTTGCCATTTATTTTACAAGGTGCACATTTCGCAGAAGATGCCTTATTTGAGCATTCTGATTCTTTGTGCCTCGTTTTTGAACAATGGCCTGGCATATGTCTGTTCAGCTTGTGTGCATTGTTTGGACATATCTCCAAAGCACTGACGCTTGAAACAGCGAAGGGGTCTGACATACTCCTGAAATATACATGATACCCACTCCAGGTTAACCGTTTTTTTGTTAAGAATTTGCTTTTTGCATTCAGCATTTATCTCCACCACCTAGTTAATGTCTACTCCAGTTCTCGTACCAATCTTAAAGATAGGTTCGTTCACTGATGTTTCGCTATCGAGTCCATTTTGCCTTATGATAGTAGATGCTAGTTTTGCTTCAGAAAGGCAAACTCTGAGCCCATTGACCGGCATTTTTCAATTACTCGTTTTCGGTAATAGCATTGAGATCAGAGCTAAGGTTAGTAATCAACATAATACCATTGTTTCTCGTGTTTCCATCGCTTTTACTCTCAAATCTCCAAAACACGGGTTGACGTGGGTTGAGATACCAGCTTTTATTTCATCGCACCCCTTACCGGGGAGGTGGATTATTGTTTGCTTTACTTCTTGCGTTTTGGTTTTTGTTTCGCTTCCTCTTTCTTTTTTTACCTTCTCCTCCTACGAATGCTTCATTAGCCGGTTCAGTTTCACATCCTTCGGATTCAATCATGTTTTAACTCCCTTTGTTATTTTGTTGTGGGATAACAGCAGCATCTGACTGTTTGCCATCCTGTGTCTGAACAGCTTCAGCATATGGGATTTTCCGGTTTTGCACTTGCTTTTGTACCTGAATGTTGCCAACGTTTTGCCTATTAGTTTTATTTTTGTGTATCTGCATTTTCGGTATCCTATGTTTATTTAATAAATCGTTGACCTTTAGCTTCGAGAGCAGACATATATTTTTTATTTTTCGGATCAGATTATTAATTGTCTCCTTAGGAGAACCTTTCGTCCATGTGGTTAAACCGAAAAGTTTAATCATTATGTTAGCCAAACCTTGCTAAACTGAGTCAACAACACAATTCTGTTCATTTTCAGTATCAAGGAATACCTCATCATCTCCGTTTTTCTCACTTCGGTTTGATCTAACTCTCTTTACACCCAGTTCTTCGGCAAATTCAAATTCGGCTTCCCGTTTCTTTGCCCCTTTTAACAACTACCCGCCATCTTTTAAAATAAGTCAGATCACGTATTGGCGGTATGAAGGGTTTTTACTTCGCCTTGAAGGAATTAGCTTCACTTTGTTTTCTCCCTGCGACCTCGGAGAGGTGCTTGATCGCTAGACTTTTTTTACGCGTTTCCTTTATAATCTTCGTAATAAAAATTATTTTTTTATAAATACTTTAATAAAAAAAAAGCAATAGAACCTAAATACAATTGTGTTTAACAATTTGTAGATTCAGTCAACTTTCATGTGGTTATATCATGTTCTTCGATTTTTTCGTTTAAAATTTCGATTTCCATTGCTTTTATAAAAACATTTAATAAGCTCAAAATTAAGTAAAAAGTTCTCCAGTATCACTTACCAGAGACTAAATTAGTGACTTGTGACGTACTCAAAGACTTATGGAATATAACTAGCCCGAAAAGATGCTGACATATAGAAGTAAACTTGGACCTAGGACAATAATTCGCCAAATAATGCGACCGAAATCAGGCTAATTTTAATTCTATCAAAACAAATAGGTGATAGGTAAGAGTATTCGTTAATCGGTTCTCACAATTCAAATAATTTACTATTGAAGGATCATAGATGCAAAGAAGATCATAAATGCAAAGAACGCCACTAACAAATTTTTTCCAAATTGGCGAGCAACATTGAAAAAGTTTATCTTGACTATATTTCATTTAATCAATTTTATCGATAGCATACTTAATAGGCCAATAGAATTACGGATTGTACGTGTTGTTGTCGGTAACAGGTCAGAAATTTTTTTAATCTCTGGGGTAGGGTACTCACATAATGGACATGCCGAGTCCACTCGCCCGGCACCTGGGGACTGGAGTTATGCAACAAAGTGTGCTGGAATTTTTGTTTTGCTTCCCTGTAAGCGGTATAACTCGTAAATGGTGCACTTTAGGATACTGGTGCCTTGGAACTTTTTTGTTCCTTAAATTTCTATAATTTAAAATAAAAAAACAAACAAAAATAATTTGTTTTGTTGCAAATTTTTGCCAAAAATTGAGAAAAAATGTCTAAAAATCGATATTTTTCAATTGAATTTAGTTATTTGCAAATAATTGTTTATAACATAATTGACCCATCTATCTTGTAGTTGAAACCTCAACAAAAAAAGTAAGCTTCAGAACGATTCATTCGGCTTGATAGTTTTTGCACAATTCCATTTTGAACTTAATGCCCCTAAAAAAGTTGTTAAATTTGGGCAGGCCGCAAGGTCTGAGTTTTTATCCGATCGCAATCTGCTTGACGGGAATTTAAAGGGTGTAGTGTCAGCTTTAAATAGCATTTGTGTTTCCTATACCCATATTCAATATTAACAACAATTACAGTGGTTCAAAAAACCGAGAAAATTCCTTAGTTGCAAAATTAAATTTCTTAAAATCTTTTAAAATTTGCAAAGTGCTTAGAAAACCTCAGATTTTAGAAAATAGACCTCTCTAACATGATTTGGGACATGATTGCACATAAGTAGTTCATTACTTTTTCATTAAATTTATTTGTCATTACAATAATTCTCAATTATACATCGTGTCGCTAAGTGCGTTTTACGTATACTATACAGTACGACAGTACGTTTTATTTTTTCATAGAGTACGTTACAAGCAGGAGTCAGAGTAACCAATCGCGTGTTGGGTAGGCACAGACCCAGCATCTTGTGAGCACAACACTCATTTTGGAGGGAAATTCTCGGTTCCTGTCGATATATGGTATACAAAATCAATGTCACAATCGTGGTTTCAAATACAAACTGGGCCATAACTCGGTCCAAATCATGTTAGAGAGGTTTCTTTTTAAATCTTCGGTTTTCTAAGGAATTTGCAAGTTTTAAAACCGGATCTCGTTAAGTGGAAAATTCGTTGAGAAAGTTAATTTTGCAACTAAGGAATTTTCGCGGGTTTTTCAAACCACTGTAATTGTTGTTAATATTGAATATGGGTATAGGCCACACAAATGCTATTTAAAGCTGACCATACATTCTTTCAATTCCCGTCAAGCAGATTGCAATTGGATGAAAACTCAGACCTTGCGGCCTGCCCAAAGTTAACAACTTTTTTAGGGGCATTAAGTGCAAAATGGAATTGTGCAAAAACTATCAGGCCGAATGAAACGTTCTGAAGCTTACTTTTTTTGTTAAGGTTTCAGCTATAAGATAAAGGGCTCAATTGTGTTATAAATATTATTTGCAGACAACTAAATTCAATTGAAAAATATCGATTTTTAGACATTTTTTCTCAATTTTTCGCAAAAATTAGCAACAAAACAAATTATTTTTGTTTGTTTTTTTATTTTAAATTATAGAAAAATATTTAAGGAACAAAAAAGTTCCATGGCACCAGTATCCTAAAGTGCACCATTTACGAGTTATATCGCTTACAGGGAAGCAAAACAAAAATTCCAGCACACTTTGTTGCATAACTCCAGTCCCCAGGTGCCGGGCGAGTGGACTCGGCATGTCCATTATGTGAGTACCCTACCCCAGAGATTAAAAAAAATTCTGACCTGTTACCGACAACAACACGTAAGCCATATCTTTTTCCGTTATTCTATTGGCCTATTAATTATAACAATTTTTTATTGGTTAATAATGTTATTTTTTATTAGTAATGGCAGACATTATCTGACGACCAAACATTTTTTTGTGTTTTTATCCTTTTAAATTGAACATCAAACTACAAGCTAATCAATATTCAATACAAATTATATTTTATCCATTTGCATAGAATTTCGTTATCGATTAAAATATACAAAAATTAAATTACAATAGCACAAGAATTTATAATTAAATTTCGATCAACATAGATAGATAGATTTCAGTAACCAATTCAATACAAACGAAAAGTAATAAGTAATAAATAAGACTAACACAAAAATATTTCCCATTTTCCATTATCTTTCGAATAAAGGTGCATTCTGTTCTGTAATTGACTTATATAATTATTTTCAATAATTTTCATTGTTACACTGTTCATTGTTACACTTCATTACACTGTTACTGTATTACCCCAACCCTTCCACTATTTTCAATCTTGTCCAAACTTTTTTAAGACTGTAGAAATTATACCAAAACTTTATGTACGAAGATTCATCAAAACTAAATGACATTTATACTTACTGTCAAAGAAGTTTTAAATAAACAGGATTTCGGAAGCAGCATTCCCATTTTGTTTAATTTTTCCTAAAAGCTTTCTAAGATCTATGGAAACCGATACAAAATCTTATTTATTAAGTTTCATCAAAATCGATTGACAAAACTTAGAGTTATTGGAGTTCCAAATAAATATGAGAGCAGCTCCTCCCCCTTTTTATTTTTGCCCAAACGCTTTCAGAATTATGGATAATTACACAAACAATTTATGTACTGGGTTTTATCAAAATCAAGCCACATGATTTTAAATTATTGAAGTTTGAAATAAACAGGTGCTCATGATTCCCTCTTTCGTTATCCAAGTTTGCCCAATTTCGATTGTCATTTAGTGCGGTTTTTCATAGTAATCACTTAGGAAAACCATTTTCGGCCAAAAATCACTTTATTTATGAGCCATCGTATTTCGGGAAATAGCATACTCCCATCAAAAGATAGAGTCACGTCACTGCCATTCACAACTTTCCATCTCCAATATCAATCCGATAAATACAGCAATTCGTAGATATAGTGAACTATTATCGCCGCTTCATACCACGATTAATCGAATTGTCAGCGCCTATTGGAATCATTCAAATCATAACAAATTCAATTTTTCATGCCCAGAAGATTGTAGCGAGTCTCTCATTAAGGTCAAATAATCTTTTGCCGCCGCCGCATTTAGCACACCCGTTGGACATTATATACAGTAGGGGCAGAAAGTATGAGGAATGTTAAATAAATCAAAATAACTTTTGAAGTTGTATACATATCGCAACTATTTTAGATATTTAAATTTGTCTTAACAACCACAATTTGTTGAACATATAACTATATTTCAAGAGTGATTTAAAAAAATTAAAAAAATATATACAGACATTTATCGAAAATAGGCAATAAATTCCTTAAAGTAAATATCTTGATAAAGTGATTAATGTACCTGCATTTAAAATTATTGTGTTTTTTTCTAACAAAACTCAGGTTCCTTAGCGTACACACATATTTATATTAAGAAATAACGGTAAATCTATATTTTTTTTAATCTTAGTCTATAAAGGACTTTTTTTCAATGTTCAGCGATAAAATGATTAAAAGATAAGAATTATCAATAATTCAAAGTGAGAGAATATTTGTTTATCACGAAGAAGGATATTCTCAAATTTAAATTGCTTAAAAAATGAATATTTCACGTTGAGCTGTCCAACGTACGTTTGCGCGCTATCGTGCTACAGACACTCACGACTCAAAAAAAGATTCTTGCTGCCCAAAAAATACATCAAAACGTCAAGAAATTGAAATAGAGAATATCTCACTATTAAATAGACGTCTATCCAGTGAAGTTACTCTGAAGTACACTCAATTCTATGATCAGAAAGTTAGTGTGTCTACAATAAAAAGTAGTATTCGAGAAAAAGGTCTTAATGAACGAATTGCCGCACGGAAATCATTACTGCAAACAGGAAAAACGGTTAAAATAAGCACAGCCACACAAAGATTGGTCACCTCGACAGTGATAGAAAGGCACGTGAACCGATGAATCGCAGTTTCTAATGTTTGGAACCAAGCGAAGAATTTCCGTACTATGCAGAGATGGAGAATGATTCAGATGATTGCACAAGATGACTTGATTGACTGTGAAACATGGTGGAGAATCCGTTATGGTATGGAGATGCTTTGACGGCAAGTAGCTTTTATAGAATTGTGGTGATTATGAATAAGGAGCTGTATAGAAACATTCTAGAAACCCAAGTTGTGCCATCTGCTAAAAAAATATTTCGGAATCAATAAGTCTTTATGCAGGATAACTACCCCAAACATAAAAGAAAGATATGCACGCAATTTCTAAAGAATTTGGAAAAGAAAAGAGTGCCACAGTATTGGAGTGTTCACCACAAACTCCTGATTGCAACCCCATCGAATTACTTTGGGAAGAAATGGATCGCCAGGTTCGAAAAACAAATATTGCATCTATTATTCATCTCTGGTAGATAGTAGATACTCCAGACAGTATGGGATAATTTAGATGCAGAATGTATTGACAAATTAGTCGGTAGAATGCCAAGAATTTATGCAGCAATTATTAAAAAAATGGGTGGTTATTTCGATAAGTCCAATATTGGGCTAAATAAACGTAAATGTGGACTAAATTACTTTTAATTCGGTGTTAAAAAGTTAAAGTTTTATATTTCAATATTATTATAACACAACAAAATGAAGTACATATTTGATTTTTGCTTTTTCACTAAAAAGTAAATGGTGCCTCATACTTTCTGCCTCGACTGTAGTTCAACATCACATCAGATGCTTCGAACACCGCAGTCGGAGTTGTACTACAACAGTACAATAGATGTTGGGAGCCACTCACATTTTTCTCCAGGAAACTTACTCCTACTGAAGCAGCTCAGCGTTTGATAGAGAGCTATTAACAATCTATCTCGCTATTAAAGATTTCCGGAATTTTGTAGAAAGACAAAACTAACTTCTCTGCCCCTGATTACAACAAATTCGCCAAAAACTTTATGAAGCCCACGGCAACAACGTCATCTAGAATTCATCGCACAGTTCACTATAGTCTTACAGACATACGACATATCAAAGGTAAAGGGAAGGTCGTCAACGATTCCTTATCACGTTCTGGTTCTTACCTTATCACGTTTTGATAACTTACATGGTTTATCACATACTGACATACGTGCAACGCAAAAATTTTGGCCACGAGTGAATATTGACTAAATGATGTGAATCGTGTCAACGATCAGAACTTCACTGACACACAAAATCTCCGATTCGTAAATTTGAATTACCAAATTGTAGATTTGACCATACCCACATCGACATTGATGGACCACTTCCGAAATCAAACAGTTTATGCTACATTTTGACTACAGTAAACTGCTTTACCATACCCTAAGCTTCTAGGATCTCATCGAATTCGCACAATTGGCATACAATCCAGAAGCAAGCCCTTGCATTGTCAACTTAAACATCTCATAAAGCAAGATGCAATACATTTCATTGGAGCACTGAACTCCCACTGGTTTTATTTGGAATTAAAACTTCATTCAAAGAAGACATTTACTGCACACCTGCGTTCTGCATAGTTATGGTATAAAGTTGTATATGGTCAAACTCTTAAAATCCCGACGAATTTTTTGGCGACTCTCCAACAGTCAACAATTCTAATACTTCTGAATTCATTCAGAGATTGCGAAGTAATATGCAGACTCTAATTCATACTTCCCCAGACAACTCAATCAGACCGATATTTTCATCCCCAAAGACCTTACCAATTGCACACACGTTTTTGTCCGAGTGAACAAAGTAAAAGGACTTCTTAATACACATTACGAAGCGCCGTTTACAGTTGTACACAAATTACGTAAGTTTTTCGTCGTGAACATTCACGGGAAATACACGACGATTGACAAGTTGAAACCAGCATACAGCATCTTGTCGGCGGATAAAAGCAATACACAACACAACAACATACGTGCACATTTTAATTTCTAATCGACCAAAATTCACAAATTTTGATCTTGTTGGGGAGTACTTGTAGCGGCAACACTATAAAATTAGTACAATCACAAGTTTCAATAATGGCAACACAAATCAACGAATCAAATCAAATTTATGATCCAAAACGTAGAGAAATGCCGAAAGGGAGGTTAACATTTTAAATATTTTTTTGGTGCAGTTGATACTTAATGTAGAGCTAAAGCTGTCCTCAAGTATCGTGCCTCTGTATTAATTTTAACAATTCAGGTTATTTTTTGGTTAAGTTTCCTTGAAGACTTAATTTAATCGATTATTATTTAGATCAGCGCATGGAGTGGTTTATTCAATTCATCAGCATTGACCGACTATCGGTTTATTGGACAACCAAGAGCATGGTTTTAATGAAAAACCCCGTTGACATGTAAAGGAATGGAATCCTGATCCTCCTAGTTATTATTATTATTATTATTATTATTTATTTCTTTATTTCATTACAATTTTATATTTAATATAGATTTAAATTTAAATACATATGAAAATAAAGAAGCTCCTTTAGAAAATAATTTCTGTAGTGGAGCATGTTACGTTTACATTTTAAACGATAATGCTTAAACAAATATGTGTTCAAAATAATATTAAAAAATACAAAATAATTCCACAATATCCTAGATAACATTTACAATTTACGAGCTCAGCATTTATTTTCCATATTAAAACAAATGAATCTAGGTGCATATAAACGAATCAACAGATTGAAAAATGGTAAAATTAGTGATTAAATTTGACTAAATTCAGAAAACAAAAAACAAAAGGTATTAAAAAAATTCCTCTATATTATTCAAGCCAAGAACCCACGTTCGAGTTTCCCGTGCAAATTTTTGTTTCTGCCCAATAGCGAGTGATTTAATGTTTCTTGGTAGCTTATGAAAAAAATATGGAGCCATATAAAGATAAAATCTTCTAAATCTTTCAGTGTTGCATCGAATCATAGTAAAGACGTTTGGACTTCTTGTATTGTAAACATGTGTTATGCGACTATGAAAACTGTTACTACGAATGAAAAACATTTTCAGAACCTTGTAGACATATAGATATCTTAGAGGAAGTAAATTTAGTTGACGAAACAGACGAAGTGTTGGTGTCTTTCTAGGACAACGATAAATTAGCTTTATAATTCTTTTCTGTGCTATGAACAGAGGTTCAATGTTGGCGAAGTAAGTACCGCCCCAACAGCATATTCCATACATTATTATCGATTCAATTAAGGCATGATACATTTTCCTTAGAATACTGCTTGGACAACATTTTCTCAAACTGTAAAAGTTGTAAATGGTCCAGATAACATTCTTCCTGATATTGCGGAGATGGCACTTCAAATCCACTTACTCGGCCATTTAACACACCATTTTTATATCAAAAATTAAATAAAATTACAAAAACATAGTTGATATTGAAATAATACAGACATAGTTATTCTACGTTTTAATGTGCGCTAGCAGTTGGCAGAGTAAAATAAAATAATTTAATTGGTTTATCATAAAAATTTATAATGAAGATCGAATAATAAATTGATACTACAATATTCAATGATTAAAAATATTAAAATTAAAATAAAACAAAAAAAATTTAAGATTTCTTAAAAAAAAATATTCGAAAGGAAACACGGCAGGGATGCGAAGCCCATTGAATACTTCCTTAATATGATTAATAATTGTATATTAGGTAATATAAAACGTAGTCGCCATTTTTTGTTCAATTTTCAAATGAAAGTTTTCTTTACTGAAAATCAATATTAAATTAATTAATCATGGCATACTTATGTGCCTTTATTATCTACAATCTTTTGCAATTTTATGGGTAGTTTCAAGATTCCATCGGTGCAGATTTTCGGGGTTCTTCTGTCGGCAATTTTTTTCCATCAAGAGCGTTTTGCTGAGACAGTAATAAATGGTAGTCAGATGGCGCAAAATCCGAGCTATATAGTGGATTCATCAAACCTTTTCAACCAAGTTAAGTCAGTTTTGGGCGGGTTATCAAAAATGTGTGTGGTCTAGCATTCTCATGATGAAAGACACCACTGTTTCGAATGAACAATTCTGGACACTTTGTTTGTATTGCGTGTGCTAATCTGGTTAATTGTTGTCAGTAGAAAACCAAATTGATCGTTTGGGCAAGAAGCGGCAGTTCATAATGATGTTTAAATTTCAAAAATTCTTCTTTTTTTATCACTTTTTATTTTAACCTTTGTAATGCTTTTTTTAATCTGCAACTGCATGATAATTTCCAACTGGACCCTATTCCCGAAAACATATTTGTCAATCGACAATAATCTCAATTTCACCAAAATGCTTCACAACTTTGTTTAAAAATGTTATTCCATAAAACAAATTTGTGTATTATATTGGTTTGCGTCTTAGTTACGAAATTATAACAGATTATACTACATTTTTGGTGCAAATACAAATCAAAGATGTCGTTTTCAGCAACTTTTTTACAACTAATATTTTTAATCTTTAAATATGCAAAATAGACCAAAAGGTGGTGATGTATGGGTCACAAACGTGGACCCTTACACAAAATGACGAATCACATTTAGCTGTATTTGAGCGTAAGATCCTACATTTTTGGTCCACTTAAGACTTACGATGAAGTGTAAAAACGCGATATAACTGAGATCAGAGACCTTCGTGAGGGTCCAGATATAATAGTCTGTATCCGTTCCAAAAGGATTGCTTGGTTTACGCATGTTCTACGATTCGATTCACCGTCTGGAATAATTAAAAAATGTGCGTTAGTACCCAAGGGAGAGGGCGACCGCGAGGTAGACCACGACTGCAATGGGAGACGGACGTAATAAACGACCTTAAAAAAATCGGCTGCCATGGAAATTATGTCGCCGCTGTTCTGAATAACCGTGGTGAATATTCGAAACTGACTATCTTGGCAACGCTCCTACATCCTAAAAAAAAATGCAAAATAAAATACAAATATATTTAATAAATAAATATAGTTAAATTATTAATAAATTAGACTAATTTTTGCATAATAAATTAATTATTACACCAATCGATGAAATTTTTATTTAAAAAGTTAACGCACAAAACGGAAAACAAAATTGTGATTTTGACAGTAACAATATTGTTCCTGTCAAATTCACAATATTGTGTAGATTTTACACCACTTTGGTATTTTGAAATACAAATATTGTGTGAATTTACAATATTGTGATTACATTTTTGTGCTCGTGGACCCCTGTTCATATAAGTTTGAAGTTGCTTGCATTGCATGCAACTTAAGAGCATCATAACGGACGATTTTAGAACTTAAAATAGAAGGGTTCGACAAGGTCTTACATTTTTAAGGTACTCCGTTACTTCAACTTGTTTTACGTATTCTCCAAATTAGTTATTTAGTAATAAACTGAGCCATGGGACCTGCTAGTTGTTTTTTTCCTTTAGGATAAGATCCACACTGATGGAACCAACAATGACCTGAGTTGAAGACGTAAAACTGTTCTACAGCTTCGGGTATTTACAAATGCCACAGACAACGCTAAAGTAATGACGTCATTCAACCCACATATTATAAATACGATAGCACAGTTAGAGAGAATGAAAAAGTTACGAGTTGAGTAAAAGTTCTTCAGAAAAATTCACAGATACCGAAACAGTAAATGATATATCTAAGGTAAAAATAAAATCAACACTCGATCAGTATCCCCTTCAATGTACATATTAACTCTTAATAGAAAAACACAAAAGACTATTAGTTCTGCAACATGTTTACGATGACAAACGATCCCATAAGCAAATCGTCGACTTTATGTTTTAATAAAGACATTATATAAACAACAATTTTAACACCTTAATTTATATTCGGCTTTACTTAAGTAAAAAATTTAAAAACAAAACAAAACTAACATTAAAAAAAATTAGAAATTTATTAAAACCACAAATGAATATTAATTGACATTCGAAACTGATAAATTAGTAAAAAACTGATATGTAGTAATAGAAATACTTTGTATACAAAAATGTGCACAGACTCATTGGAAAAATAAAATTTAATTTAATTAGAAATGATATGAATTTAAATTAACTTACTTTGAATTTTTTCTAACTTGTAAATTAAATAGGAAAAAGAAGATATCTCATTTCTGTTGTTTGTTATAAACCATCTGTCTGTCTTGTGTATTCACATTATTCATATAAAACTAGATAAGAAAATGAAAATTGCAGTGAACGGACATTAGTAAAACCGCATGAATAAAAATGATAAAAATTTACATATGTACCAACATCTTCTGTAAAATTTCTAGAAAAATGATAATAATTTTAGACTCACATGTGCATTTATTCATAAATTTATCATAAAACCAGTAAGTGTATAATTCTTAAGGGAAAACGAACGTGTTTAAGATTAGCTTTATTATCAAATGTTGGAATATTTTAAAATATCAAACTATTTTCAATACTCAAAGAGAAAAAGATGTAGTAAAAGTGTTAAAAATTTTTGAGTTGTTAATTATTCCTGAATGGGAATAGGGTTGTATAAGATAACAAGGAATGAAATGATGATTTGTTCTTTGAAGAATATAACATACTATAGCAGGCCCTTGCGAACAAATGTTTACTCACGGAAAAAACAATGTTTTCATCTCTTGTAGGAAAATATACTATTAAATTAAAAAACTTAGAATGAGTTCCCCATGCTATGAATTCACACAAAGTATTGTCTAGAAATTTAATGCAAAAATCCCATATAATGTAAAAACATTCCCATAATATGGAGTATAATGACAGTGGAAAAATTCAACTTAAGTAAAATAAATAAGTGATGAAGAAGTTTCAACTTTGAAATTGTCATCGACTCAACGGCGTAATCGATAGCGTGTCTGCCTAAGGATTCGAGCCGGGCACTGACGAGGGTAGGTTCGAATCCGATCCGAAACACGAAAAATCTGAATTGGAGTTTTTTTCTGAAAAACTTCAAACCATACCTTTGAATTGAAAAAATTCCAATTACTTCTTTACTTACTTGAGTTTAATTGATCTCAAAAAATCTAAAATAGAATGAGAACTTTTGTACCAAATTTTATATATGTATTGTGTAACAAAGGTAACAATGAATCAATTATGACGAATGACCTTGATTGCAATTTTCATTATCCTCAAAGAGTAATTCAAAAGTTACACATAATTTTTTTACATTTTCTTTAAAAAAAATTTAAACAAAAATTTAAATTACTTAAAAAACTAAAAAAAATAAAAGGAACACATTTGCTTAGGAGGAAAAGTTTTCTCAAATTAAATTCACACACCAGATAAGTAAATATTTGATTAGTTTTCATAGCAAATCTTCGTTACTCATTTTTAAAAATGAACAAAAGTAGCTAGAGTATTCAATATAAATCAATATTGTTTCTGCTGGAAATTTTTGTATCGTTTAGATGGTTGAGAAGTTTATTTTTTTAAAATAAAATTTGATTTTCCCCCAAATCTTCCGTTTCTAAGAAGCCCTCTTTGGGGAAAGAACTATTTCTATTACTATTGGTTATAGAAATAATATTTATTTTCTCGAAGGTTTCATAGAAACAGAAAGTATTATTTTTTTTATTAAAATTTTTGAGTAATTCCTGCAATATGTTTCAAAAAAACAACAACAACCTTTTAAGACCAAGGCCCACAGCGACAAACATTCTAAGGTATTGATGAACGCAAATCTTTCTTTTTATATTTTTGGTTGAAAAATGTATAACTAAACAATAAATCCCATCATATATAAAACATCCCATAAGCCAATATTTATGATAGTATAGAGAAAATAAAAAGTAAAATAAAAGGCAAAATGCTAAATTTTTAGAAAAATATTCTGGAACTAACAAAAATGGGATCGCCAATAATCCAGCTTGTGGCATATTCCGCGTTCTTATGACACATTGTCTGTTTCTTCGAGTAAGCAATAGCGTGTCATCATCAAGGAATATTCCACAGCTAGGATTGAGGGTCCTACCGTTGAATGAATAAAGATATCTCATTGCTATTGCCAGTGCTATTTGATATCTCACGTTTATTCGTATGTCAATAGCAGAGACCGGAGTCTAAAACGTCGATGTCTTGAATTAATGGATCAATCCACAAATTGTCGCAAAACATAAAGTGTCCTGGGCTCTATAAACTGGTTTCGAATAATCTTGGTTTCACTAAAAAACAACGCCAGAAACTATTCCCGAGCTTCAATATAAAAAGTGGAAATAAAGAATGCTTTAAGATTATAAAATCAGGAGATCCTCATCAACTACAAGCTTAGTAGACAAAGACCGACTGAATATAGACTAATTACAAAAACTGAAATGTTCAGATTATCGAGTTCACGCAGAGAATGAACACGAAGAAAACTTCGGCGGTTGATTTTGCCATACATTACCGTGTTTAATTTTTTAGTGAAAAATTAAAAAACAAAGCAATGGAACTTTACGCTATGTCCAACCAAAAACCAATGGAACTTTACGCTATGTCCAAGGTTCATGTCGCTATTTCGGCGCAATCTTTTTTGCAAACTTCTCGGACTTCTCTTGCCTAGCTCTAGAGTCGTAGGTTAGCTTCAGTTGTCTAAACTTTGGTTGTTAGATATAGCCCGGTCACAAAAAAATATTTTCTGAGAAAAATATGATTCCCAAAAATTGTTTCCAGAAAAAAACTTCTTTAATTTCTTAAAAAAAAAGATAATTTAAAAACAATTTGTTCAAAAGAAACCATTCAAAAAAACACTAGACCGCTTCTCTATCAGGGTCCCTGTTTAGATGCCATTTTGTTGCACACTTCTGGCCTTCTTATACCTCGCTAGATATGCGGGTTAGCTTTCGCTGTTCATCTTTTGGTGTGAAGTCAACTACACCCTTTTGACCCAACTTTAAGTTTTCATAAGTAAATCGATTTTGGGTTTCGAGATTGCTAATATCGCTATCAGCAGCTTTTTGATCTTTCGATGCTAGAAGTTCAACATTACTGAATTGCCGTTTCTAACACCAACCAAGTGAACCTATTTTCGAATGATAAATAGGAAAGAAACTAAAGATAAGACAGAAGTCAAGACAGTTCACATCGCTTAATTTTTTACATAGAAGACTACAAGTACCTTCAAAAAATAATTTTTTTTGGGATAAAATATTGACTTTTGAGTTTTGATACATAAAAATAGAAGTAAATCGTGACAAGCGATTATGGTCACGTAGCAAGGCACTGTAAAAGTGAAGAGGGACGAACGGGGATAAGTTTCAGATGCGAAGGAACCGGATATAATAATCGAGACAGCAAAAAAATGCTAAAATGTGCTGTTTGCGAGTCGAGTTACATGAGGGGTAGCGGACATCCTACGGCAGGCAATAGATGTACAACCTCAACCAAAAATTTTTAATCCGACTTCTGCCCGAAATGCTTAAGTGCATCCAGATCAAGCTTAACCACTCCGAGGTATCACAAGAACTACTGACACAGACAATCAGAGACCAGAAAGTGGCGTGGCATTGATCTGACGTCTGCTATAAACCGGTATCGATATTACTTTTGCAGATGGGGCACTCTCCCGAGTCGGGCGGGTGTCCTGCTTCTATACGCATAGTGATCATCGTACTATTTGAAACCAACCTACTACATCGCTTTAATACAAGTCTTACTACTTGACTGCAAAGCAAAATTTAAGAAAAATCGAAGAGGTGGACACCGAAATACTGGACTATATGGTTGAATGTATGTCAATATCTGTGAGTGATGCTAAAATAGCGGCTAGGTCTATCGCAAGATATTTTAAAACTGCCTGCGATCCATCTATTGTGGTGGACGGAAAATATTGCCTGCTTGGAAAAGAGTGACTCAATCGCCGTAGTGAATGTACACAGATGAAAAATTGTGAGCACTATCAGCAGTTTCACAATGGTTTTCATAAAAAGTTGAAAGAATTGCTGAAAGCAATCGCTACTAGTAATAGCTAGTAAGATCACTGTAGTGTCTGAGATGAAGTGCATAATGACACATGGATTAGTTTGTACAAAATTATACTTCCCCAAACATAATGACCGAAATGTGTTCTTTTGTACACAACGAAGGCTTGTCTCTGCTTGTGTCACTGGGTCTGAGCCTAAATAAAGTGGTCAGATTTACATTAGGGTGGATGTCAGTGAGACAAAGGATAAATTTTCAAGTTTTAGTATTCATCTTTAAGATGAAACATAATAAATTTCCAGGAGAGCTGACAAATTTTCTCAAAAATGTTAGAGAATCTCAACTGTATTCGTTGAGAACAAAAGAGAATTTCAAATTAGAGTACAGGTCAACTACTAGGGGTCAAAACCAAGTAATGTACTTGGGATTAAAAATGTTCAATTCTTTACCCAAAGAGATAAAAGAAGAAAGAAATTTATTCAGATTTAAAAAATTATTAAGTGAAGATAAGAAAAACCTATGTAAATTTGGTTTAGTCTTTATTACAATTATATTTTTTTTTAAAATAAAAAGTGTTGTGTTATAGGGTTTACAATATGTGTCACAACAACACATAAATACCTTTTAAGACGTAGGTCCCACAACAACTTGCACTCTGAGGTGTTGATGAACGCTTTTTTAAACCTCTGCGGATTGCAAGCACCTGACACTATGGATTCCGGCAAACTATTCAATTTGTATGCCGTTCGGACGAAGACTTTCTGCAAACTGCCAGTATGCCAGCATCCCGCCGCGACCGGTTGACTGGTTGCGCTAGCCGATTGCCAAGTGAAACGGGGGTAAGAAAAAGTTTGAGGCATGATGTTGCTAATTTCATCTGAGCACTGTTGATGACGATATTTGTAAAAAACAACGAGGCCAGCAACAGTGCGACGATGTTGTAGGGAGTCAACTATGTCAAATCTCGATCACCCACAATTCGTTTAGTCCGCTTTTGAACAGAGTCCAAGGGGGCCAAGATGGAAACAAAAGCAGCACCCAAACTTGACAACAGTACTCCATACAGGGACGAATATAGGACTTATAAACATGTTATGGAGTTGGAGCAATTGGTATGGAGTGAAAAATTGTTTGCATCTATTTAGGAGACCGAGTTTTCTATACGAGTCATCGCCATCGCCATTACATGATCGTTCCAGAGTAGGTCATTTGAAACTGTGACACCCAACAAACGAATGTTTTTACATTCATCTATTGGTTCATCACACATACTGAAAATATCTTTGGGAACTCGGTCTTTGATCTAAATCAATTAGACAGCTGTGTCAAAACAAATTAACAGCTGTGTTTTGGTAGAGTTGAAATTGACCAGGTTTTGGTCACCCCAATCGGCGACTTTTTTAGGTCTTTATTTAGGTTTGGGGCAGCGTCTCTCCGAGCGGGATAATTTCGTTAGTGCATTTTACCTTTTGAAGGAAGGGATTCGAACGACTGGTACAGAGTACTATCATCTGCAAAACTATTTTTGGGGTTGCTGGTGATATTCAACAAATCATTGATATAAATCAAAAATACGGTTGGGGAGAATGCTGAGCCTTGAGGTACACCAGCGTTAATTAGTTTAGACTCAGATGAAAATCCGTCTAAGGAGACCGAAATGTATCGGTTAGATAGAAAATTTTGAATCAGCTTCACAACATTGAGATGAAAACCATACGCAACGAGCTTGTTGATTAAGTTGGCATGCCAGACTCGATTGAATGCCTTGGAGATGTCTAAAGCGATAACGTATGTTTCACCACCTTTATCAAGTATGCTGTTCCAACAATGCGCTACATAGCTTAATAGATCGGTAGTTGATCTTTTGTTTCGAAAACCGTATTGGCTGACGGCTATTGAATGATTTGCTTGCAGAAATTTTGAAATGTGTGTATTAAAATAATGCTCGAAGAGTTTGGATAGGGCCGATACTAAAGCTATTGGCCTATAATTTGAGATATCGGCTTTTGGTCCCTTTTTGGGGACGGGCTGGACATTTGCCAGCTTCCAACACGAGGGAAATATACCAGATTTGTAGGATTGGTAGAATATTTTAGTCAAAGTTGGTGCAAGTTCTTTAGAAAAGGTTTTTAAAATAATGGGTAGAATGTTGTCCATTCCTGAGGCTTTATTGATGTTTAACCCCTTTAAAAGTTTAGCGACTATTTTGGGTTTGAAGTGGAGTTCATTCATATCAACTCCTGAGACTGGATTTGGGGTATTTCTTTAGGAGTTTCCAAAACAGTGAAGTTCAGAGCAAAGTGTTCAGCGAACAAGTTAGCTTTTCTTGCGGGATCATTGACGATTGAATCACCATCAATAATAGGGAGAATAGAAGATTTTGTACCAGAATTTAAAGAATTAATGGCAATGTAGAAACTCTTGTCAGAAATAGACATAGACATAAGTTTTGATGCTTTCGCTCTGTCAATTTCAGACTTTTCGTTTGAGATCTGGTTAGATATTTTGTTGGCCTTTAGATATTGGGATCGATTGGCGGGGGTTTTGTTATGAATCCAAATATTAAATGATCTACGTTTGTTTCTAAGTGCCGTTTTGGCAGCTTTCGAATACAAGTATTTTTGTTTGGGTTTTACTATGGAGAAAGGGACAAATTTATTGATAGCAAATTGGATGGTTTCTGTAAAATTTTGAGCAGAAACATTTACATTGTCAGTGTAAAAACAATGACGGTCGAAAGGGAAACCATGGAAAAAATTTTGAAGACCAGTCTTATCCAATTTGTGTAGTGAAATATTTTACGGGGTTTGGGAGCTGTAGTTTTAAGTAAAGCAGTTTTGATAACTGATGAAATTAAATAATGATCAGAATTGCCAATACTACCTTTCGCGACATCGACACTCGTAATATCTGGCATTGTGATAAGACATAGATCGAAAAGAAAACTATTATCACCACCATTACGGGGAGTGAAAGTTGGGCTTTTAACAATTTGGTAAAGGCCCTGAGACGCGGCAAAAATTGCTGCCTGTTTTCTACTAATGTCAACATTGTCGGTCGATTTGGAGTATTCCAACCATGATTTGTTGTGGACGTTGAAGTCACCAGTAACGATAACCTCACAATTAGGGGATTTTGCTCTAATCTCGTCCACAATTTTTGTCAGTAAGTTAAAAAAGTTTGGGTTACGTTTGTTGGGGGACCGGTATAAAGCTATTGTAAAAAAAGTAATTTCTGGAAGACAAATCTTTAAAACCATTGTATTGAAGGCATCACCGTGTAGTTCAAAATTTGGAAAGGGTGTATACGCAACACTCTCATGAATGAATACGCATACGCCTTGATGGAGTTTGAAAGCTGATTCAAGCCTATAATTGGAATCAGGCGGTTCTATAAAGAGGAAATTTTTCAGAAACTTGTGTTTCTGTAAGGAATAGAATGTTCGGTTTATCGTGCTCAAGATGATGCTGCACGTGGTCATGGTTAGCGTTCCGCAGATATTTTGAACATGTATTTTAAAATTTGTTTTTGATTTATATATGTGTTGTCCATGCAAATACCGTGGACATGCCGCTTTATGGGCGGGTGGATTGCGCATATTTGCTTTACACTTGCAGACTTATTTCCTTTCTGTTGTACTTCCATATATGTATCAAGAGGTTTATTTTTTTTATGTTTTATTAAAGAATGGATAACTAAGCAAAAAATCTTATCATACAATAAAATATGACATATGCCAATATTTCATGATAAGATGAAGAAAAAATAACAAAATAATAAGTGAAAAACAAATTGTGAGAAATTTGCAGAAAACAAAACAAAACTAATTGCCAATAATCCAGCTGATGCAGCGCACCCCAGACGCACCGTTCACCACCTCAGTCGAGGCACAAAGCCCACACATAATTATATGTTGGTCTGGTCCTCGGAAGAGCTAATGAACGGTACTACAAAGGAACGCTGCCCAGCTAAGACTGGGAGTGCTGCCGTTGACTAATTAGTCCGCTAGCACCCTAAGATATCATCTTGGCCAATGATATCTCCTGCCATTGCCAGTTGTATGTGATATCTCACACTAACTCATATGTCAATGGCAGGGACTGGAGTACGCGGGGTCGGGAGTAGTAAGACCCGTAGATCAACATTGATCATAATCGATCAAAATCGACCCCTCCTGCGTGCGATGTAGTGATGATTTTTATGAATTTTTATTTTTAGTCATGTTGAACTAAAAATATATTTAGCTGAACAGAGTTTTTTAAATAAAACTACTATATTAAAATAAAAAAGATTATTCGTAAATAGGACGCCGGCACAAGACATCCCAAATATCGTTATAAAAAGAACGATAAAGTAGATGATATTCATAAATATCTACACAGCAAGGCAATGGAAGCGCCAACAACTTATGCTTATACCTAAAGGTAAAAATCAGTAAAAGAAACATCTTCTTCGCGCCCACTGAGCATGGAATTATCAGTACTCGACTCGAACAACATACTGCAGGCGAACACAGCTTCCCGGCCAACAGTGTGGTTTCAGGAATAAACGCTTTACCATTGATCTTTGTATTATATGAGATAACTGATGTGTGAAAACAGTACTTTGGTGCGGTAGTCCTAGAGTGACCAACTGCACGTACCTGACTACCATTTACGTATAATAGCTAACTAGTTCAAGGGATGAATTCTGGTCTGTAATAGTGATTAGTGTAATATCAAAGCAGGACCAAAGAAGAAGAATATAATAGAAGTGCCCTGGGATCTATCCCGGGACCACTGTGATGGAATATTATGTACGATGGTATTCTCAGAGTACGTGTGCCCAAGCATACAATAATTATCAACTATGCAAATGATATTGCCATAGTTGTTATAGTTGAAAATCTTCTCAACTGTTACAAGACCAAAAAAAAGCATTGCAGCATGGCTGAAAAATACAAGGACTAGAGTCGACCGATCACAAGAAGGAAGTCATTAGGGTTTCTCAAACGGGATCCCGGGGGTAAATTTTCATCCCGTTTTCCCGGGATTTCACCCCGGGATCCCGGGTATCCCGCTAATTTTTATTAACATATTTTTTTACTTTTTTCAAAGATATTAAAAATTTTCTCACTGGAAAATCGAGTAGTTTTTAATTCTTTTCCCCTCTGTAGTAATTAATTTCGTTCAAAATTAGGAAAATGTTTTTTGACACATATGGTGTCATGGTTTTTTTGTGTGGTTTTTTTTTGACACATAGGAACACAACAAATTAAAACCAATAAAACTTAAAATAGGTAGATTTTTCTGAGAAATCTACCTAAAACTTGCGCTTCATTTCTCTTAATTTATGTTTAATGGTTCTGTTATGAAGGCGATTAATAGAGGAACGAGCCATGTTTACAATGTGATTTGCAATGTCTTCTGGATTTATTTCATTGTTAGCACGAGTAACTGAGTTTGAACCATCCGGCTTCCGAAGAAGATTCCAAGCTGCCCTAATAGAATGGGAAAAATCAATGTTTTCAACAGCGTTAATCCACTTTTGTTTCCTCGCGGTGTCCAGTGAGTATATTAAGTCATCAACCACGTCTGCCTCACTACTACTAAGGTGCTCCTCAAATAATATATATATATCGCTCTCTCTACTCCAACCAGGAATGTATTCTTCACCGGAAGTCTCTTGGGATGCATTTCTTTGCAGTTAAAATGATGGTTCCTACGAACCTGTCGTAATTTTTAGGAATGGGTTGGATCTAGTGAATCATTGCATCCAACTCCGACCCATATTTAGCCCAGCCAGTTTTGTGAAAATTGCATCTAGGTTGAGGATTAGAGTTTACGTGTGGGATTTGAATACCTACCTCAAAAATTACTGAACGATGTTGAGAGCGTGGCAAACCATGTAGGACAGCCCTAGATATTGCAATAGTGTTACGTTGTTCGTTTTTTGTGGAAAAACAGAGGTCGGGATTGTAATAACTTGGCCATCTAGCAGATCTAAAGGTTTTCATGTCTTTCGTATCATATACCAGAAACATGTTGTCGATTGGTCCCGTCAGTTAGTTGTATGCCATTGGGATTGTTATTTGAGTAGGATCACTGATTGTGATGGCCATTAAAGTCACCAACCTATATTGCTGGGTGGTGAAATAATGGTAGAGTATCAGCTGGCCACGCTGTATTTAGTGGCTTATTTACGTTAACAATCTTCGTGATCGATATATCAACAACAATAAGATGTATATCGTTGTCCGTCTGGTGTCAGTAAATAGGTGCAATTCATGATTTCTGACTTAATATACGTGCCAGATCCATATGTTTGATGGTAAATAGCACTAATTAGTTTACAATTACAACAATTTTTCCTCTAGAGGTAAGTTGATCTTCATCTGTTGCATGCGTTTTCTGCCAGAATTACAACGTTGATATCGAAATAATAACTTTAATAACGTTCAGTTTTTGACTTGCTAATGCTTTCAATGTTCAATTGCAAAATACGGACTGAGGGTCCAATATTGTTTGTCTTATGGGGCTGAGAAGTACCGTTGTTATTGTGATTTTGGTTTGTTTGTTTCACAGAACATGTATCATATGACGTTAAAAACATCACGAAAAATTGGTAATTTTTGAAGCAACTAAGCAGAGTACAAATAATTTAGATTATGCAATGCACTAATGACTATCACACCGACATCTATTGAATCGGAAAGAGCTTCTCCTGCGGCAGGACATTTCGTCACGAAAATTCGGACAAAATTGAGAGATGGCGCCATTGACAAAATTGTTTAAAAATTAGTATTATGAATTTATTTTTGATTTGTTTTTATGTATTCTTTTATATTTAATTTTTGAAGTTTTTCTAATGAAAAATAATGGAAATTTAAAAATCAATAGCGCATTTTTTGTGCTGTTTTAATTTTACACATTTTTCTACCACCTAATTTGAAAAATCTAGCTTTTAGCGTTTCCCGGGATTTCCCGGGAATTTGACATTTTTTGTCCCGGCTTCCCGGGATTTGAATTTCTACGGGAAATGAGAAACCCTAGAGGTCATACTAATAAGCAGTCGAAAAGTGGTGGACAGTATCAATATTCAAGTTGGCAATGATATCTTGGTTGGCCAAGGCTTTATGTATTTTAGAGTCGTTCTAGATCCCCGACTTAACTTTTAAGACCATTTGATGTACGCTGGTAACAGCCCCGAACAAATGGGGACGACAATTGAAACACTTGTCTTTGTTTTCCTAAACGAATCACAAAGCTCAAGAAAGATGTGTTCGTTAGACTCCAAAAACCAGAGACAGATTTCGTCGAAAATGACATTGCAAGCCAAACAAAAGTTAGTGCTTTGGTTCATCGTATGAAGACGAACGTCAGTTCGCCACTCCCTAATCTGCAATCGGCATTTGAGAACTCATGTGAACAATATTCAGCAATGTCGCCAAACGACTCAAAGTGTACATCGCTTCTGAGAATGCCGTATTTTCCTTTAATTAAACCTCACTTCGAAGACAACTACAAAAAAAGAGATGGTTATCGCTTTACTGTTTGAATTGAATCAAATCAAGAACAGTGAATTACTAACCGCTTTACCGAGGATATCCAACAGGGAGATAAAACCACGACCGCTAAAAGACGAAAGCCACCCAGATCCGTGACAATGACCATCCTGAAACTATTTGTTGTGATGAATCACATAATGCTGGTGTTTATTCTAGATCTATCGTCGGAGCGATATCTAGTTATAATATTCGAAATATCATCGCATTGGATGCTCACTGCTCGGTGGATAGCGCGTCTGCCAAAGGATTTGAACTGACTTGCATTGATAAGGTTACAAGTTCGAATCCCAACTGAAACACGTAAAAGAGAAAAACAGTGTTCTCTGAGATAATTAAAACCATACCTTTGAATTGAAAAAATTCAGATTACTTCCATAGTTACTTGCTCACAAAATCCCGAATAGTTATAATATTTTAATTCGGTGTGATTCCAGTCATAATCACAACTTCAAGAAAGAAATTTTTTAGTTACATTTTGTCATACTTATCCAACGTTGATTTGATAACCTAAACTAACCAAGTATCTGCTCAGAACATGCTAACAAAAATACACATATTTGTGTTCCTCAGTAGAGTACGGAGTAGAGTAGAGTGATGCCAACATCAGCGATAAAGATGGTACTTTTACTCCCCCTACACAAAAAAGCTGTTCCGACTCAAATTGAACTTTGAAGTAGTCTCCTAAATTTCTTTAACCGTGGATAGAAAAGTTGACAAGACACCGTTTCATTTCAACCAATGATGTCAGCAAAGGTCATCTGTACTGGCTTTAGTGAGAAAATATTGTTAATTTGTAGTTTCTTTTGACAACACAAATATTCTAAAGAAACAATAAATATTAAAGGTATACGTATGTGCTTGGTGTGGGCATGTTTTGCCGACCGGTTTATGGTATTGCATGGAAACAATTCGCCTGTTAAACATACCACAGTTATTCTGATTGACATTGAACATTATACGGCACTAAAAAGTTGTACAAGTCTACTACAGTCTCATTTGCCCATTATAAAAAGCATTCTTGTGAATAATCAAAAGAATCGAACACAATAAATTATTCATAACATAACACTGTCATAATCTCTCATCACGTAATTTGAAAACAAACAAATATGAAGTACCACTCCTCAAATAGGGTTCCAATAATAAACAATAAACTTCAATGAAGATATTAGGTGCGTTCGATTTGACTGAAACAACTGAAAAAACAACAACAATTGCATTGAATTTCTCAGTTGCTTCAATTGCTTCAGTCAAATCGAACACGGCTATTGTTTCGAATTACATATACAAACATATATCTACAAATGTCAATACAAAACACAAAACAAACATCTTTTGAATCACAAGGAAAGCAGGTTTTTTTTAATTCATTTTATGACCCAGAATTACGTTTATTATTTATTTTTCGCTTTAGAATTATACCAACGCAAAGAATACTATCTTTAAAACTATAAAAAGTTTTCAGCTTATTATTTTTTTATTTATAAATTTAATAATCGCACATAGTCATTTTTTTAATTTGGAATTTAAAACCATTTAAAATGTTTCGTGAATTAAATTACTCACCCATAAACATTTAATTTATATATAAATATAAATACATATATGTAATTAATTTTCCATATACATATATGTAATTAATTAATTTAATTTTATGTACACAAAAATTTATTTGTATGAATACAAATAGTATAAAAAAAAAGCAAAGATTGCACATTAGAAATGAAATTCTTCATTCAGAAATATTTGATAACAGAATCATTCACAATATTGCCCATTGAATAGAATATTTTTTTTATTATAAATATACACACAAATAAAATATGTATATATTAATCACGAAATTCAACAAGTATACACTTAATCACTTTATAATAAAAATTTTATTAAGATCACATCACATTTTCTTTTTTAAGAATTTCTGTAACCTACCAATTCCATATAATGGTATATCTCCAACCGTATTCCAGACAGTCATTTTTTATAAATTATTTTATTATCGAAAAACAATAATTATTATTAAAACATTAAACAAACTATTAAAAAACGCGATATACCGAACTTCATTGTTATGTTTTATAAATGATTATGACAAATGAAGAGTTATGAAGGTTATGGGCGGTGTGCACTTTAATGGCATCTAGAGTTTCAACAATGAACTAGTTTGCTTTAAAATTTTATATTTATAACTAAACAATGATGGTAAAGTAGATTCAGTTAAACTGTAAAACCGAATATAGAAAGATAGGCATTGGAATATTTAGTGAAAATACGGCTTATAATACCCTAGTGAAATGACTTGACTACCTCTATGTACAAATGTAAACTATGTAATATGTTTTTACTATTTACTAAAGTTATCTAGAAATAGTTTCTTTTATTCTCAAATCTCAATATGCCTGTCAGCATACCCACCATTATAATAAATCCAAACCATATCCAGCTAAGTTACCCGGGTATAAATGTGATATATGCGTGAACCGGCTTATTTTTCGATAAATGATATCTAAATACAGTGTCAGTTATTATAAGTAGTACTTTACTGGATATTCAAACACATTACAGATTTCGCATGTCAATAGAAAAATGCAAATTATACATTTTCAGATAACATATATAGCACAGAGATGGCCAAACTTCGTTACACGTGGAGCCGGATTTCAATAAATTCTCGTTACGAGAGCCAACAAAAAAATAAAATATCAAAGTTGTTATGGAATTTTTATTTCCTTGCAAGTTGCATACACCGTCTTCAAGCAAATACTTTAATTATGAATACATACATATACATATTTAAATTTTTTAACATGGCACTACATATTTAAATTTTGTAACATTCATTGCTGGTAGATGGCAGGTGTGTTTGTAACCTGTTTTAAATCGGGCACATACTTCGATAGCGCGGTACGACACTTGTAAGTTGTGAACGGTGTTATTTGTAAGTTGTGAACTTTGCTTTGATGTTATAAATTTCATTGTTCGAAAAAGTGATTCACAACAGTGTGAATGATGTGCCGAATATGGTAACAGTAATCTGCAAGCAGCTTTTTTCAAATTGGGGTACTTTGATTGAGACAGTCGTTTCCAAAACTACAGATTGATTGATGTTGATTTGTGGTGCATTTTAAGAATGTGCGCCTGAGTTTCTAATAATCCCATTTCTCCTGTTGAACTTTTATTCAAAATATAATAAGGAATCGATAATCCATAGTTAATAAAAAGCTTTGCTTCTAAAAATAGGACTACTTAATTGTAAGAGATGAAAGGTCGATGTGTTCGATAACTGTATCGGCAGTGTGTAAAAAAATCATAAAGCGTGTCAAAAAAAAAATTCCTACTTTTGGCTTAAAAGCCTTCATTTTAAGTAATAATGAGAAATGTTGATGGTTGGGATTGGTATGTGAGAACAGAAGCTTGATTATTGAACTATAAGTGTGTCAAAAAATAACGTCAAGTGTGTCAAAAGAATGATTTTCATTTATTTTTTTGCCAAATTTGTTTGAGAAAATGGGAAATATTTTCGATTAGAAACATTTGTCAAATGAAATTAATTATTTGTATGACAAAAAAAAAACGGTTTTTTAATTGAATCAACTTAACATATCTTCCTAGATTTATTCTTGATTGATTGAATCATCTTGGAAAAAGTGATTTTGTTATAATTTTTAGAATTTTGAAAAAGTTTTAATCCTTGATTTTGTAATAATTATTACAATATTTTTAGATTTTTCAAAACCGTTTAAATTATTAAAATATTTTTGGAATTTTTGATTTTATAAAATTCTTTTGAATATTTTAGGAATTTTGAAGAAAATAGTAATTTTTGATTTTATTATAGTTTTTGGAATCTTGGAAAAAGTTTGATTTTGTTTATTGTTATAATTTTTTGAAATCAATTCAAGCAGACCCCTTTTATTAAAAAAAAAATTAAATTATTTATTTGTATGACATGAAATGTAATTGAACATGAAATTGTTAGATAATGGATTATTTGTATTTGAAAAGTTGAAATTGCTGAACGCTAAATGGAAAGGTTTTTGAGTAGTTTGTTGAGTTTATCATCTTTTCACTATAATAGTACATTGTATATTAAGAGCAGAAAGTACGACATTGCTGCTCGTGCATGAAAGTTGCTGGTTGAGGCGTAGCCGAAACCAGCAATCATGTCAGACCAGCAATGTTACTTTCTGCTCAAAGTATACATACTATTTTTTTAACGACTGCCGACATATTTGTTTATTATTAAAAAAGCTTAAATCATAATTTTAATTTTTAAAAAACAATATTTTTTTAAGTAAGATATGCGTTGCTAAGGAGGCATTTATATTATTTAGTTTTTGTTTAAAAAACATATCGAACGAACGTCAAGCTAAAAATTTAAATTAATAAATTATCTATTTTTAAATTAAAAATAATTCATAATATGTTATAAATTATTTAATATTATGTTTTTTGTTTTACTTTCTGCATTAGAGCAGAAAAAATTAAAAAATGCACGCTAAACAGCAAAAGCCAACTTTCTGTTTTAAAATGATAGATAGAAAACATTATTTTCTATGACAGTCGTTAAAAAACTATGTTAATCTATGATCTGTTATAATTTTCCGGTAACGTATTAATGTTTCGTGTTAGTTCTGTAATGTTGTGCCGTATTTCTCATTACAAATTTTCAATCACTATTTCCTAGAAATACAAACTCTAAATCTTTCTAAAAATCGCAATATTAGTTTCACATACCAATAAATGTTCTCTAAACACATTTTTAAAACTGAAATTTTCTTTTAATCTCTAGCCGATACTTTTATAAAGAATAAAACTATAAAATATTATCATTTATCACAATTTTAGTCGTTACTAAGAATTTTCTTTTAATCTCTAGCCGATAGTTTTATAAAGGATAAAACTAATAAATAATTTCAGTTATCACAATTTTAGTTCATACTAAGAATAAGTCTTTTTATCTTTTCCGACAATCCTTTTTCATTTTCACATATCATTTTAAAATATTGAATCAATATGTTTTCCAAATAAACCTTCTCAAACAAAAAATAACTATAACATTAATATTTCTCATGCTTATTTCACACTTCTCTGTTTCTGTTTCTCTGTTTCTTAGAAATAAGTTACAATATTGCATAATTAAATCTTTTTCTCAAAACATAAAATTTAATAAAATTATTCCTATTTTGTTTTTGTTGTTTTTTTTAATGTAATAAAAGCATAATTTAGTATATAAGATTTAGTTTTTAAGAAAATAAATCAGTTAAAAATAAGTAGTTTTTAAGATTAGAGTTCAACAAAGTCAAGCCACACAGTTTTAATAACATAGTTCAAGTCTCACAGTCTAAATAGAATAGTTATAATAATATAGTTTAAGAATACAGTTTTAAAGATAGAGTTCTAGTAAGGAAGTACATAGTTCAATTTAAATTTCAGTTCTATAAAATTAAAGTGTCTGAATCGATATTTCGCAACACACTAAATAAAATAAAATATGTTACAAATCAAAATATACTATATAGTGCAAAACAAAAATGTTGAAATCATTTAGAATTAATAGTGAACGTTTAATTAAATATATGTAAAGATAAATTTAATAAATAAAAATTGTTCAATTTTTAAATAAGAATAAAAACAAAGTTTAAGTGTTTCATTAAATAAAATACAACCCCAGGTATAACAGTGTTTCTAGTGTTTCAAACCAAGTGTTTCAATTTTTAATAAAAATACAACCCCGGGTATAACAGTGGCGCAGCCGGTAGGATGCTAGAGAATCCTTAGAAAGGATATTTAAAAGCTCTACATAAAAAATATATGAACTTTATCAGGGGTTTTGAAATTTATAGAAACACAAAGTGCAATAATAAATTTAAATTATAAAAAATTTATAAAAGTGTAATATGGACAAAAAGTGATATAAAAAATATAACAAATGCAAACTGCAAAAACATGCATTAAATCAAAACAAAATTTATAAAAGTGAATTGGACAATAAGTGCTATAAAAAAATAATAACAAACGCAAAACATAATTTGATTAAAAAATCAAAATAAAAGTTTAATGAATAAAAAAGGTGTCAACACAGAGTGAAAACAAAATACAATTGAAGACGTTCAAAGGCGTTCAATACCACCAAAAAACAATCATCAATCAGCTCATCAATCAAATCCGAATTCCAAAAGGTACTGTGCTAGAATTAGAATTAAATTAATAGCTATAAGAAAAATTGTTTGTAAATCAAACTTAATTTAAATATAAAAAATGGCAACTATCGACATTTTTAAATTAGTGCAAATAATACCTATTTTTAGTGGCGAACGTACGCCCGATTTATCGGCAAATTTGGAATTTTTTGTATATATATCTAGCATAATTTATAATTCCCTTACAATAGAAAATAAAATAGTATTTATGTCATTAATTTATAGTCGTTTTCGCGGTGAAGCTTTCATGCTACTTAATAATTTAGAACAATTTAAAAGTCTCACAGACCTAACAAATTTTCTCTATGATCACTTTTCACCGATCAAAACCATATCAGATTTGACAAATGACTTACTTAATTGCAGACAACTACCTTTCGAAAATGTACTAAATTATTCAACCCGTTTACAGACACTTTTATTTAAGACCAAAAAATCAATTAAATTAAAATATCCTATTGACAACGAATCTTTTTTATACGAGATCGACGAATATGCAGTTAAAACTTTTAAAATAGGTTTGTGTAATCCAACAATCGCATTTAGTATAATAAGTTCTCTAGAAAAAAATCTAGCAAAATTAGTAGAGCAGGCACTAGAAACTGAGTCAATATTAAATTTCGGTAAACAAAATGACACTTCATTCATTATTCCAAGCACGTTACCCACAAATAATCGATTATTTTCAAACAAAACACAACAAGCTAACTATATCCAAATTCAGAATGACAATCCTCATCCTTCTTATTCTAACTTCCAACCGCCACAACAATTCTTAACCACAAAACACACTCAACAAATTTATAATAAAACACAAGACAAATTTATAGTAGAACAGTTAACAAAAGAAAATAATAACTACCAAAATTATATATTTGAACTCCAGACTTCTAATAAATATATAAACAAAGAACTAGAACAATACAAATCATTATTAAAAGATAATCAACGAGACATCACAAATTTACAACTAGCAAACGAACATTTAATCAATGAATTACATACATCCAACACACATCTAAATCAACTCACTTTCGAACTCAAAGACTTGCACAACAAATACAAATACTTACAGACTGACTCAAACAACAACCTAAACACAGCAATTCTAAAAATAGTCGAGCAATTACAAGAAAATAAAATACTTTTAAATGAAAATATCAATTTAAGGTAACAATTAGAAATTAAACAGGCACTCCATAAAGAACGAACAGATAGAAAATTACACATCACAACCAAGAAACTAAAGCATGTTGAAAATAAATTTAAAATTTTGAAAAATAAACTGAAAACGAAAAAATTAAATATATTTAAGAAAAACAAAAATACGCTCAAATTTCCTTTAGTAGAGTTACCACAGGTTCAAACAACCCAGCATTTCACACCCGTTAAAAATTCAAATAAACAACCTATAAAATGTAAAATGAACAAAGAAAAGATCATGAAAGAAAAACCAAAACCACTTCATATTTCAAGTAACTCTGATGAAAACTTCAAAATAAATTTAAACAGGACAGGACACCAACTAAAACAAAAAATAATTCCACAAAAGAGAATATTATATATTTGCACCCAAGCAAAATCTTAATTTCCTTTATTTACATAATTTTAATTGACATTATTAATCGATCAGCAACTAATCCATTTGAAATAATGTTCACAATAACGTCAAGACTAGTAATCAATTCTTTATCTTTTATATTTCTTATTATCCTTTTACGCTTAGAAAATCAAAATCAGTTTCAAAATTCCTCTAATCAAAATAATTCGTCCTTTTATTACACATTAAACAAATTTCAAAACAAACATTCCAGCTTTCAAGCCGACTGTTATGAAAAACCAAATATACAACAAAAAACTACATCAGTACGGTTTCCGAATATTTTCGTAGAAAATTTAAGACAAATATCCCAATAAAACAATCAGTTGACAAATTTCAAAAAAAAATTTTTTCATTAAGTAGTTCAAAGTAGTTTTTTTACATTTACCTAATTTTCTTTAATTTTTGTTCAGAATTTTTTTTTACTTTAATTTCGTTACGATTAATAAAAATTCTCATTTTCATACATTTAAGTCAAGATGACCAATATCATTCATTATGACGGATTATATCTATTTCACAAAAATTTAAAGCTTCAGTGAAAATAAGTTTTCGAGAAATAAATAATCTAATCATTCAAAATCCAGTTAAACCGAAAGTGCTTATTTAGAAGTAGAGTTACATTAACATTCTTAAAATACACAAATAATTTTTTCGAGCCTAGCATTAATTACTATAGAGTATACAAAACCATTTAGATTTAGCGGAACATGACCGAATTTTATTACATTAATCAAAATCAATAAAAATAAACGAATCAACTTCGAATATGTCAAATCTGTATTGTATTTTAATCATAATAATTCCAATAATAATAAGTTTTAAATTTAAGCATAATATAAAATTTCCAAAACTAGTTGTAAAAACTATCAAAAAAAAAACGAAAACATTAGAAAAACAAACAAATCACATTATTCTAACATGCGAAATTCAGCCGAAATGAGAGAATTGCCATTTAATTTAGCTTAGATATAAGATTAACATAAAAAAAAAGTCAGGCAAGTGCGAATATAATTCGCTCGCTGAGGGTTCCGTGTATATAATATGAGAAAAAAACATTTTTTGTAAGTATAGTTTCAAGTTGGGTTGAATCTTGCCCAAAGCTGTTTATGGTGGCTAAAGAAAGCTTCAATAACGCCAGCTTCTAAATTATTTATATTGGAAAATACATTATCAATTGTGGTAGCCTCAACTGTTGTTGGTTCATGAATTTTTCTTTGTAAATTTTTTTGTAGAAAATAGTTTGGGAGCCAGTTTTGAGGATTTTTATTGAAACCAACGGAAAAAACGGAGAAAAAGTGTCGTCAAATTATTTCCAACGAGTGCATTGTTAACACAGTCGAGTGATTTGTCTACTGAACATTGGGGAGATCGGTATAGTATACCAACAGGATTTGTACTTCAGCTAGTTGAACATTCACAATGACTGCCAGCAGAGCTAAACTCAAAGTGATGGTGGCTACTATTTTTCTGCACTGGTGGTACTGTATCAGACTTAACGAAAAGAACAGATCCCCAACCTCGATTAACTTGACTGTAACAATTTTCTAGTTCAACAGTAGTTCAATAGTTCAAAAATTTCAAAAATGTTTGTAATTAGTGATCAACTTCACAGAGAACATTTGCAATGCAACCATATTAAATGATAATCTATCGAATAGCAAACAGGTATCTGGTATGTTATTGCATAATTTTTCAACCTAACGCCTTTCGCCTGAAGTTTAGTTCATCTGACTTGTTAAACTGTGTTGATCTAATCTGATCTTGTTTGTTCATTTCTTTACTTCGTTTCACTCAATATTTACTATAATATACATTTCCTACAACGTAGTAAAATTTATCCTCTTCTACGATTATTTTACGTGAATAGTCCTTCACAAAACACAATTTCAGAATTTTAATCAAATGAATCAAAACCGAAAAAAACGAAAACTACAAAAAAATTGTTTTGGACTAGAAAAAAATTCACCTTTCATATGCCGAGTGGGGGTCAAAGATTATTTTTTGTCAAAATTTCCACTCTAAACCCCTCAAAATAACATTTGAAATGATGATCCGACCGCTATAGTTTTCATTCAATCTTTACAACATTGCCCATAACCATGAATATTTTCAAATATTTTTCTTTTGTAATGTTCGAAGTTAAGGGGGAGGACAGGAATTTTTTTTCACATTTTTTAATATAACTCAAAAACTGCGCTTTTGAAAATTACATAAAAAATTGTTTTGGACTAGAACAAAATCAACCTTTCATATGATACCCCACTCAACAAGGTCAAAAATAATTTTTTTTCAAAATTTCCACCCTCAACCCCATCAAAATAACATTAGAAATGATGAGCCAACCGCTATAGTTTTCATTCAATCTTTACAACATTTCCCATAACCATGAATTTTTCCAAATTTTTTCTTTTGTAATGTTCGAAGTTAAGGGGGGGGGGACAGGAAATTTTTTTCACATTTTTTTACATAACTCAAAAACTGCGCTTTTTAAAATTACATAAAAAATTGTTTTGGACTAGAAAAAAATCAATCTTTCATATGACACCCCAATCGACTTGGTCAAAAATAATTTTTTTTCAAAATTTCCACCCTCAACCCCCTCAAGATAACATTTGAAATGATGAGCTGACCGCTATAGTTTTCATTCAATCTTTACAACATGTTCCATAACCATGAATTTTTTCAAATTTTTTCTTTTGTAAAGTTCGAAGTTAAGAGGGGGGGACAGGAAATTTTTGTCACATTTTTTAACATAACTCAAAAACTTCGCTTTTGAAAATCGCAAAAAAAATTGATTTATACTTGAAAAAAAATCACCTTTCATATGACACCCCACTCAACAAGGTCATAAATAATTTTTCTTCAATATTTCCACTCTCAACCCCCTCAGAATCACATTTGAAATGATGAGCCGACTGCTATAGTTTTGATTCAATCTTTACAACATTGACCATGATTATGAATTTTTTCAAATTTTTTCTTTTGTAATGTTCGAAGTTAAGAGGGGGGGACAGGAAATTTTTGTCACATTTTTTAACATAACTCAAAAACTGCGCTTTTAAAAATTGCAAAAAAAATTGGCTTGGACTAGAAAAAAAATCACCTTTCATATGACACCCCACTCACTGAGGTCAAAAATAATTTTTTTTCAAAATTTCCACTCTCAACCCCCTCAGAATCACATTTGAAATGATGACCCGACCGCTATAGTTTTGATTCAATCTTTACAACATTGACCATAACCATGAATTTTTTCAAATTTTTTCTTTTCTAATGTTCGAAGTTAAAGGGGGGGACAGGAAAGACAATACCCGTTTATGGCAATATCAAAAAAACTAAGCAGTCGAAAAATCATTGAAATTTTTTTTTGAAATATTTTGAACTTTCTCGATTTTTCTAGACCAAACTCGATTCCTTACAAAAAACTTTTGTTTTACTATCTCCTTATCTATGTTCATAAAATATAGATTAAAACAAATATTTGAATTTTTTTGTTATCAGTAGGCGTGGAAAAACACGTTTAAAAACTGTAGAAAATTTCAAGTTGATAGCACTTATAGTTTGTGAGTAAATTGATTATGTAGAAATTCGGACGGACACCGAAGTATCACCAATAGGGTACCGTTTTTACTTTTTTAAAGTACGGAACCCTAAAAACAAATAATTAAACTTTTGCAATTAAATAATTTTTCATTTTAATATTTAGGAATTTTTTGAAAACAAATTATATAATTTTAAAACCTTAGGGTAATATAACTTAAAAGTACGATTCAAACAAAAAAAAAAAAAACATAAAAAACATAATGCAACATTTTAAAACAAACGAACATAACCAATGTTTTTTTTTGATAACTAATTGAAATAACTTACTGATCTCATATAAACAAGTTATTCAACTGTCTATTTTGAAAAAAATTATTTGCACAAACAATTTAATCAAAATAAAATATTAATAATTAAACTTTTGCAATTAAATAATTTTTCATTTTAATATTTAGGAATTTTTTGAAAACAAATTATATAATTTTAAAACCTTAGGCTAATATAACTTAAAAGTACGATTCAAACAAAAAAAAAAAAACATAAAAAACATAATGCAAGATTTTTAAAACAAACAAACATAACCAATGTTTTTTTTTGATAACTAATTAAAATAACTTACTGATCTCATATAAACAAGTTATTCAACTGTCTATTTTGAAAAAAATTATTTGCACAAACAATTTAATCAAAATAAAATATTTAAAAACAAAAAAAATTTCTCTATTATTAAAAATTCTCATCTACTTTTTATCTCTCTAAAACAACATTAAACTTAAGAAAACAAAAGCAAAATTTAAAAACAACACAAACAAACAAGTCAGTTAAATTTCTCTCCAATTCTTACCATTTTCGATAAATTCAACTCATTTTAAGGGGGGAGGGATGTTGTGCCGTATTTCTCATTACAAATTTTCAATCACTATTTCCTAGAAATACAAACTCTAAATCTTTCTAAAAATCGCAATATTAGTTTCACATACCAATAAATGTTCTCTAAACACATTTTTAAAATTGAAATTTTCTTTTAATCTCTAGCCGATACTTTTATAAAGAATAAAACTATAAAATATTATCATTTATCACAATTTTAGTCGTTACTAAGAATTTTCTTTTAATCTCTAGCCGATAGTTTTATAAAGGATAAAACTAATAAATAATTTCAGTTATCACAATTTTAGTTCATACTAAGAATAAGTCTTTTTATCTTTTCCGACAATCCTTTTTCATTTTCACATATCATTTTAAAATATTGAATCAATATGTTTTCCAAATAAACCTTCTCAAACAAAAAATAACTATAACATTAATATTTCTCATGCTTATTTCACACTTCTCTGTTTCTGTTTCTCTGTTTCTTAGAAATAAGTTACAATATTGCATAATTAAATCTTTTTCCCAAAACATAAAATTTAATAAAATTATTCCTATTTTGTTTTTGTTGTTTTTTTTAATGTAATAAAAGCATAATTTAGTATATAAGATTTAGTTTTTAAGAAAATAAATCAGTTAAAAATAAGTAGTTTTTAAGATTAGAGTTCAACAAAGTCAAGCCACACAGTTTTAATAACATAGTTCAAGTCTCACAGTCTAAATAGAATAGTTATAATAATATAGTTTAAGAATATAGTTTTAAAGATAGAGTTCTAGTAAGGAAGTACATAGTTCAATTTAAATTTCAGTTCTATAAAATTAAAGTGTCTGAATCGATATTTCGCAACACACTAAATAAAATAAAATATATTACAAATCAAAATATACTATATAGTGCAAAACAAAAATGTTGAAATCATTTAGAATTAATAGTGAACGTTTAATTAAATATATGTAAAGATAAATTTAATAAATAAAAATTGTTCAATTTTTAAATAAGAATAAAAACAAAGTTTAAGTGTTTCATTAAATAAAATACAACCCCAGGTATAACAGTGTTTCTAGTGTTTCAAACCAAGTGTTTCAATTTTTAATAAAAATACAACCCCGGGTATAACAGTAATAAACTTCTAAACAGTGCCGTCCCAATGTATTTGGGGGCCCCTGGCCCACTATTTCTAGGGGGCCTTTTCGAAAATTATAACATTAAATTAAATTTAAAGGCATAATTACTAACGGGTTTTTGAGGTTTATTATAATGTTTGTTTTATTTAAATATTTTTTCTTCTCACTTTTTTGTCAACAAATTTATCTACAACCTCTTGAAATTCTATAGATTTTAATAAATCACTTTCTATGCACATCAACGCAAGGGAATTCAGTTGCTCCTGCGGCATGCTGTTTCGCAAATCATTTTTTATGTATTTCATCGCCTAAAAAGACTGTTCTCCTGAACAATTAGTGACCATAATGGTTAAAAAAATTTTGAATGCTCGTTCTATGTTTGGAAACATAGTAATAAAATTCTTTTGAATAATAAGTGTTATCCTCAATAAGAGAAATAACGGGAAATATTTTCTAATACATTCAATATTCAAAGAATTTTTGATATAATGTCTTTTTGTGATTATTTAATAGCTATTTATGAAACGAGTTGCTAAATTAGGTTGTTCCAACAAATTCAACGTGTTTCATACACGTGTTCCAACGTGTTTCATACAAGATTTTTGGTAACGAAGCTGCAAAATTAAACTTTTATAAAAAAAAATTAAACAAATTGCATTTGTATATCTAGTACGTTTTGAGCAAACCAATTTGATCTTATAAGGAGTAAGTAGCCTTAGTTTTCTTTTAGTTTTCATACTGCCAATTGTGAAAAATATCAAGATGAGTTCAACTGATGATGATTTTGTATCGTCAGATATAGAAAAAGCAGCAAATGAAGCTATTTCTACAATCGTACCGGAAAAATTGGCGAAATTGGCGTACGAAACTTCATACAAAAATTTTGATGAGTGGTTCAAAGAATCAAAAACTACAACAATCAATGACATGGTCATGCTGGCCTATTTTGTAAGAAAACTAGGTGCGAGTACTCTAAACGCCGGTTTATTTGAACGCCAGCGTGGATATGAAATCATTCACGAATTTGATAGCTTTATTTAATCATTAAGTACCTATACTTTAATGAATCATTAAACTATTATTATTAATACTTTAATAAATTATTAAACAACTACAATTAGTACTTTAATAAATCTGACCAATGTACTAGATTAATGCTTAAATAAAGATCATTTAATTACTAAAAGGACGCACGAAAAAGCGTAGATTTTGCAACTTAGTTACAAAAAATAAGTTTTTGAAATTGGCATGGGCCCAATATAAAAAATTGCATTGTTCTTTTTTTAAATTTATTATTTGAAGTGTTCATTTTCATATTTTTATGAATGTTTTAAGGTGGGCCCCCGGCCCAGGGCCGGGTGGGCCGTACCGTAGTAACGGTACTGCTTCTAAACGATGTATATTAAACATTTTTTTGTGTTAACTAAACATCGCTGCCCACAACTAAAAACAAGTACTGACAAAACCCTTTTGCCGAAAACTATATAAAAATCCTTAAACCAAACCAAAGTTTTGATATTTCAGAGCTTTGAGATATCAGCCCCTTCATATTTTCTATTATCAATTTTAGAGAGTTTATTGTCAAGACGAGGAAAGTGGTTTAACATTTTTGTAGTTAAATCGCGTTAAAAAGCTAAATTTTTTAATAAAACTCAGAATCGTTTGAATAAGATCAGTAACAACTTTATCTTTTCCTTGTAATTCTAGATTGGGAACTGCATATTCTAAATTATATCAGTTAAGAATACACAGTCATTAATCCATTGATCATCCTTTAATTCCGGATAGTGTTTTTCTTTGAAAAAATTTGCTGATAGGTGGGGAAATAGTTAATTTTTTGTTTTATAATTTACACTGCTTGCCGTTGGCACTTGGCGTAAGTATTCAAATAACATTATGTATATAGCACTTGTTACTTTACGCAGAATAACTTAAAAGTTAATTGATAAAAAAAACACAAGGTTGATTTTAGATACTCTATATATATTTCGGTTTGTTAGACCATCTTCAGGAGTATGGATTGGTATCAGACAAATTCTACATTTATATACATAATTTAAACAATGAAAACAAGGATTAACAAATTCAAGAAAAAGACAACAACACATAATGCACAAAATTATATATGAATTATAAAAAAAGAAAAACTAAAACAAAAACAAGAGAAAGCAATATCATATTGAACATAAACTTAAAATTAACATACATCTTTAATTACTAAGTGGAAAAAAACCAAGAACAATAACGATAAAATTAATACCACAATTAAACTAAACTTATACAATAATCTTCATCGTTAAGAAGACCCGATCTGCATTGGTGAAACCTATAAAGAAGGAAAATAAAATTCAAATGCAGCATCTTATCCAGTCATTAATTGAAGAACAAAAGAGATATTGCCAATTTGGGATTGTTGCAGCATTGTTTTTTAAGTGTGTACTTATTCATAATGAAAACTCGAAGATATGTGAAGTTTTTTAATTATTATTTTTTTCTCTTTTGTAGATTTTAAATTACGTTCCAAAATAAATACACTTTTTCGAACTGAATATTAATTTTCGATAATATGCATACGCGGTTTAACTGGAACTACATTTATTTCGCCTGGTAATTTGAAAATAAAAATTGTCTCCACGTTTAGCCAACGACTATATGTTCGTACGGTCACGTTTTCTTATTTACAGCTGCATACTACTTACGAAATGGAAATCGAAGATTTTTTCGTTTTCATTTATTTTAGGTTTTCGGCAGCATATGGTCCTTAATCAAACACAAAAACGAATTTTTAATAACTGTTGACGTCGTAAGCGTTCCATTGGTGACTCAAAAATTCGTTTGAGCAACTAATTTTTTCCAAGGAACGCATGTTAAACCAAATATAAACTGAACAATTTATTTAGAGAGCTCATGCTTTGGAATTGAAAAATTCAATCAAAATCAATTCAAAAATCTATTCAATTTTCAGTCTAGTAAATTATAATTCAAGGCAATTTTATATATTTGTAAAATGGTGATACATTTAAATAAATAAAAACATGTATTTTATGTTTATTGAATGTCTTATAAAAAGTATTATTACAGCCCTCACTACTCTTTTGCTGTTAATTTCATACTCGAGTGAAATGAGTCTCATTTTACCATTGTTATCTGATATACTAACTGCAACAACCATAAATATTTCATTTTATCCCCATATCAGTTTCATTTCAGCTATTTTGTTTGCACTTTGCTTTTGAACGGTTTGCAGAAACCTTAACAAGCTGGTTTTTTAAGTTGATCTCGCTCAAATATTGAAATGAACAGTAGAGTAGAATTAACTTTATCATAGTTCTATTTTACCCTTAGACACGGGTATGAATTTATGCCATGGGTTGGCATGTCCATATGTTTTTATAGAAACGAATATAATTTTACTTGGATACGAAGACGAAATTTTCGTTTGACAGTTTGACACTAATAAATTTGATAAATTTTAGTTCCGTGTTCAATTTTGATATTATTTAAACACATCTTTCAAAAGATTTCTATGTGTTTGGACAAAATTAGAAAAAACGATGAAGGAGGGTGTCTTCCTAACAATTGTTTTTCTGCATCCTAGCTGCCACTATGTCAGTTCGTATGTGTTGCATAAACTCGAAATATATAATGATCCAAAAAGGATATTCATTACTATCAGTATTTAAAGTTGTTATTGAAAAATAAGTGCACATTCGTACACCTAGATTTAAAAAACGATTTTGATTTAAAAAATTCTTTAGCATTCAATTAAAAAAAATCTGGAAATATTTTCGCGGCCCCCCTGTTAGGAATCCCTGGTTTAAACAACACAAGAATCTATTTAATTTTATCACCAAACAAAAGTCGGTGTTAACTTTTCAGTTTTAACACTTCACTTATTTAGATGAGAAATCGTATTTTTACGGGGAAGTGATAAAAAACTTATCACTTCACCGTTTCACAGTTACAGAATCTGGTTGTAGATCTCCCAAATCGATGGTATGTGCTATTACCATCACTATACTTTAGGAATAACGCACGCACATGTAAATTCTAACGACTCCGAATGTAAATTCTATCGTACAAATAACTAAAGCCTAAAAAACTCCTATGCTCAACACACGAGGCGGCGTGTGGTGATAGCTTCTCCAAACTACATCTTCTGATATTTGATATTAACTCCCGTCGACAGTTCTTGGTTGACACAGGCGCTGAAGTGTCAGTTCTCCCCGCAACAACAGAGGAAAAACTCTCCCGGAAATCAACTTTCACTCTTTACGCTGCTAACGCTACTCCCGTTAGCATTTATGGTACAAGAGCTATAATTTCAAACATTGGTTTCAGTCATGTGTTCTGGCAGACCTTTATTATCGCCAACGTTACCATCCCTATTCTCGGAGCTGATTTCCTGAACAAGAATGGTCTCCGTGAGGTTCAAGTGAGTGAACGTTCAAACTCGACGCCTCGCCGATCCACTAACCTCCTTGTTCGCTTTCGCTAGAATCTCCACTTCTCTAACGCTCTCGCCAACAACTATTAATAACGATTCGCTCGATTTCAAAATCCAAGATATCCTTAAGGATTTTAAGGGTATCACTACTCCCCATGATCTGGCTAGACCGGTCAAACACAACGTGACTAACAGGCCTCCCGTCGCTATAAAGTACCGACAATTAGCGCCGGGCAAGTTGGTCAACGCCAAGACAGAATTCGACGAATTTGTCGATGTTGTCGCAAGGCATTTACCTTCCGTCAAATAGTCCTTAGTTGTCTCTTCGCCTCTTCGCCACCTCGGTTTATGCATTCCGAGACCTTGAATTTGTTTACATCTATATAGATGACCTCCTCATCGGTTCTGATAACCTTGAGGAGCACCTTAAACATCTTAGGACTGTGTGTTGAGCGTGTTTCCGACGCCAGTCTCTTTATCAACGTTGATAAATGCAACTTTGCCAAAACCATCGTTCCATTCAGGACTCGAGATACGTATTTAATTATTGTGTCTGCAACAACCTTGGTGCGAAGTCTTTTTAAACCAGTTCTATAGATATACTAATCGATATGCCTAGTAGTTGGACCTCTAACATAGGTCTGAAAGAGTTTAGCAGTTTTTCTAATGGCTCTAGGTGGTGAAACCGTTAATAGGATGTCATTGCATGGTTGTTGTTCGTTGTGGCAAGCATATGTATATGTTTCATTGGGTTCATGCACCGGTAGGATATTAAATTCTCCATGAAGGTGGTCTCTACGAGTCATCAGGTGACATCCAGAAGCGGTTCGTAAAGCTGCTTATTCTTGCCCATGAGCTTCCAGCTAGCGGGTTTGATTCCGTTTTTCTGCTTTTCAGAATTGAGTTCACCTATTGTCCATGAGCATTGAACCTGAGTAGGGGGTCGAATGTTACCACTAGCAATGTCTTATTTTAAACTGTAGGAATGAGAATGTTGTTAATGCGGGTGTTTAGTTTCCTATTTACTTCCTTCATCCAAATAGTGAAATGTGTAGCGATGGATTTTTCTGACGGTAGTAGTAGCCATTAAGGGAGTTTAGGTATATTCGTTTAATTTATTGGAAAGTGGTTTCAGGTTACTTTCTGTGGCAAGGACCGTGTAGTCGTCAGTATATGATATGATGGTTATACCTTCTGGTGGAGTAGGTAGACTGCTAATGTAGACGTTAAAAAGTGATGGTAGGAGAATTCCACCTTATTGTACTCCTTTTCTTAGTACTCTCACTTTTGATTTGCAGTTTCTGTAATCAACATATGCTTGGCGGCCTCTTAAGTAGTTACACAGTCAGCGCTTTGCAATGCCTGCCAAGTTGGTAATTACTAATTAAGATGTCGTTTAGTAGTGTGACATGCAACACTGGGTCAAATGCTTTTGATAATTCAAGTGCGACTAAGATTGTTCGTGCATATGGCTGTTTTTGGTTCAAACTATTGCTGATTTGATTTTGGATTTTGTGAAGGGCGGTAGTTATGCTGTGTTCGGGAGTCATATTGGTGTGGAGCTAGGTTGCAGGAGCTTGATATTCAAGGTAGCAAAAGTGCTTTAATCAGTTTTCGATGAATGAAAGGATGGAGATCGGCGTGTACGACATTCCTTCTTGTTCGGATTTTCGAATGGGACTAATTTTAGTCATATTGGTTGTTGTTGTGACTTCTTTGGGCTCAATGGGTTGAAGCAAAAAAGCTGATAGGCCAGAGGACCTAATTGCTTTTGATAGTTTGATTTTTCTAATTGCATTCTCATCTAGACTCTTTTTCACGTTTACTTAGCTTTTCTGTAAACTGTGAATTAAATTTTGAAGCGCATTTCCCAGAATTTTCTGTGGGGATATGAATTATCATCGAAGGAGATCATGCAGTTATTTTCAGGTCTTCGTGGATACCCCTTTTATAACTTTCCATTGGTTTTTACTGAGTGCGAAGTTCGATTTACTCACTAGCTCTATCCAGTTGTTCCTCTTATGTTCTATAACTAGGTTGTTTATTTGCTGGTTTAGGTGCTGAATCTGTTTTACAGACATCATCTCTATGTATGGCAATAGCAGACGCTTCTGGTGGTGAATTTGGTTTAATGTATTTTATTCTATTGTATATATTGTGAAGTGGTAAAAATAGTTGACGGAATTTATTCTCAGTGAATTTGATAAAATTTACCCAGTCGGCTTTGTTATAATTGATGTCTGTTTTCTTCTCTGATTTTATTTGGTTGATGAAACGGCTTAGGGTGATTATGATCGGCACATGACCTGATCCCAGTGCATGTTCTGTACTCCAGGCAGCTATTGGAAGGAGTGACATGCTAGCCAGGGAGACATCAGGGGATGAATACGGGTTGCTTGTTACCCTTCTAGTTTGTGGTTCAATGCGAACTCCAAAGTTGGAGCCATAAATTTGATCAGCTTATTTTCGCCTCGTAAGTCGGTGTTTAGGTGATAATGTCATAGATCGTGTGTGCGTTCACATCTCCGACTATGAGACAGTCAGATTGTTATAAAATAAATGTTCAATATTTGGTTCGTAACCTATATCACAGCTGCTTACTGGTGGTATATATTGAATAGTGGTAAGTATCTCCGTATTAGCAGATTTTATTATAATGCCTAACTCTTTTAGATGTTTATCAGTTGCTGTAGGTAGGGTGGTTGTACGGTAGATAACGATTTTATGAATGATAAAGGCAAGACCACCATCTTTGTCCTTGTCTCTATCCAGTTTTATAGTCACTAATTTTAGGTCTATTATTTAATTTGGTTTATTGAAGAACCGTTACTAGAATATTATTACTACACATAAAGTTTATTACATCGTCTAGCTTGTTTGTTAAACTGATGCAGTTAAGTTGCATTATCTTCACATCACTTGGGGTATCCGAATGTGTATTTATAAGCAATGTGTTTTGCTGACAGCTTGTGTTGGTTGGTTGAATAGATAATTAGCAGCAAACTGGTGTGAAATTTGGACTTCTTTGCTTGTGTGTTGATAGGCTTGAGCAGTTTTTGTGGTTACATCATTCTTTACAACAGTTGCACTGGACAGATATTGTGTCTGCCCTTAGATTATGTTTACATCCTACACAGTGCCCTATTTTTACTGTTGGTTCCGGGTTTGTTTCAATATCAGCTATGATAAGAACAGTTTGAAGCAGTGATCACAGTGACAGCTGTTTCCGTATTCAAAAACGAAATGGCGGAAATTGCACTTATCATCGAGGGTGTTGTGAAGGTCCTTGGTCGAAATTTCTTTAGAGCACTTTTGGGGCGTATAGGCGACAATCGTGAGAACCACTGCACTGGGTTCTTACTCATGGTATGGTATGTTTTGCACAACATGATCACCGTTCATGGTGTGCAAAACAAACGATCTAGGTGTGGGGCATGTGGGCTTAGAGGTTGAAAATGCTATTTATTTTTAAAGCCATTGATTTTTACAAGCTTATTCTTCATTTTGTTATTTGTGCCTCTTATTTGGTTCACATCAATTTCAGCGAAAAATATGTTCGTCTGTTGAGAAACACGCATGCGATATCTCTGTACAGATCCTGCTCCACCATTTGCGACTAAGCCATTTTATTGAGCCTCTGGCCTTGCAAAATCCTTGGCACGGTACGTTTTACACCAAGATTCAATTTAGTCGAATAATTGGTTGGGAATGGGTGAAAAATGGTTTCAGTGGAGGAGTGTTTGGTTCATGACCATTTATTATTTAGATGCTAACCAAAAATGTAAACATCAAAGTTGAGTAGTAATTATTGAAAAAATTTAAACACAAATAATTTATTTATTCCAATTTTATTGATTAATTGAAAAAAAAGGTTTATAAAATATTTGTCTAGAAAAATAATAAATCATTATAAATTATAGGTAGGTAAGTATAACCGATTCAAAAATACATATTTATCTGTTGTAAAAATACATAAAACGTTTTTAGTTTAAATAAAAAGAAATCGAAAAGCAATATTACAGTAATATCCTCTACAACACTGCCATTTCGTAGAAAAATGTGACATAAATAAATAAATATAAATTTAAAGCAAAGGTTTGTAAAGTTAAATTATCAACAATGGCCCAAAAGTTTTACAAAATTTATAAGCTAGATACAAAATTTAACTGATGGGTCAGGAAATTAAGGCAAGTTTCACACACTCATTTTCTCAAACATACAAACAGACAAATATCGAAAAAATTAAAAAACTTTACATACACGTGTTTTGAAAACATCCTAGTATTGAGCACATCAGTTATTTATTTGCCAAAAACTTATTTTAGGTTTTCTTAAATTTGTTCTTACCTTGCGGAGCGTTTAATTTTGGTTTACTTTTGAAACGCATTGTAAGCATTGTACTAGATATTACTGTATAAAATGTTTTACTTTTTGAAATATTATAAAAATATACATATATACGATTATTGAAATTATGACTATCTATTTTTTTGTATTTGGGTTTTTCCAAATTTTAAAGATTCATTTTAACGGTTTCCAATTTTTTACATCCATTGTGGCACATCACAGAATTCAATTAAATTCGAATAACAGCAAGTTTCCCTTTTTCATTATAAATTATGGTCTGTACTTTAAAATGTAACAAAAGAAATTATTCTAAAAGTAATTTTATGTATACATAGAATTACTTTCTCATTCCAGGAATATTTGTTATATATTTTATATCAATAATTTAATTATTTTAATTACTAACAAAATTTTCATGTTGCTCCACTAGAGTTTGTTAGTGATGTATTAGAACCAATATCCAATTCAAATAAGTCACGATCTATTGATGATGATGAATCTGAAATTAAAAAAATATCATTTTAAAACAATAATTGACAATTCTCTTGTAGTGGAAATGCAGGTGTGTACGATTTTGCATAGCGTGTACGAAATACGTACATACTTCCAATTTATGAGACAGCATAGTTTTTGGTTCCGGTCTTCTTTGTTCGATTGAATTTCACGGATTCTTCCTTCCTATGTTAAAAACGTAGATTCAAATTTAATAAAAACATCTTCATGTAGTTATTAGATTAAACTGTTGTCGACCCGTATTACTGGACAAAAACAAATAGGCAAATTTCATATTCAAAGCTGGATAAATGCAATGAATAAAGAGAAAATATTTCAAACAATTCAAGGTTGGATATCTTGAATGGGATATAATATCAGAGATCAGTTTCATAAACCAGAAAAGTATAGTAATGGTATCACAGTGGAACTACACAGTGGAACAGTGGAACAACACCAGCGTTAATTAATTTAGATTCAAAATAAAATAAGTTGTAGCCGGAATGTTGTATAGTGTAAATTGAATACGAGTGAATTTGAATAGTAAATAGTGGCATTTATATAAGTTTTTTAATCTTTATTGAATAGAATAATTAATTCAATAATAGACTAGGGCCAATCTGTTTTGAAACAAAAAAAATCTTAGCAGTATTTGGATGGTCGGAATTTTTTTTTTTTTGCTAAATATACGTTTTGAGGATTTGGTGATGGATTTTTACGATTTATGGCTGAAATATGCATCCTATCCTGGGTGTGGGTCCCTCTTTCCGAAACTTTTACCGAGTTGAGTTGATTTTCCTGAATTTGCTAATGATTTTCCCTAAACTTTCCGGCCATCTAAATACTGCTAAGAATTTTTCATGAACTACGGTAGTTAATATCGGTTTCGCCCTGGTCTATAATTAATACTAGAAAATTTTTTGTAATCAACTGTTGGATTTTCTGATACTGTCACGTTTTCCACCTTTTTTTGAATTGGCCTAATATTCAATGCGATAAACTTTATTTCCTAATTATCTTCTGGATTCTATCAAACTATGTTAAAATACCTTCGGATACTCAAATAGTCTAAATAATAATTATTTCATATTTAGTGTGCTAAACATGTTTAACTAATTTATAAAAAAGCAAAAGCACCCGGTTTTATCAAGTATTCATCACCTTTATTTTTAGCAGCAACAGAAGTACAATATTTCTTAACGAAAACACTCCAACAGCTTCAGAAACTGCGAAGGTTGAATGTATATATTTACAGTATATACGCAACCTCAAAAATATTACACAAATTATTTCTATTTAATGCCACCTAAAACGATTATTTACAATTAAGATTGACGTTACTTTTATTTACACGATTGCATATTCACGACACAACGTTTTGTTTACAGTTACTGCTAACACCGTTCAAAAAAGTATTCAAATTTAAACTGTGTTTCGTTCTGCAAAAGGAATATTTTGAAAACCACGTCCTAAATCAAAAACGAATCCCATCGGCTTCATAAAGTCCATAATGTCTGCTAGCATCTCTTGTTGATAGAAGTTGTTCCCTATCTTTATTTCAGAGATTTCAGTAAATTTCAAAGAAATTGCAAACATTAACTAAATATACGATGCGCTGATATAGCAGGTAAAAGCTATATCAGCACATCCCCAGTTTATGTTTGCAGTTTTAATCCATCTGATGGTTCAATAATGTCGCCAATCAAACCTAGCTAGCTAAACTTGTATCCAGTATCATAAAGTAACTTTTATCTTCAATTTGAACTTTCATACCCAAATCACCATTTACTGCCACTGCCTCTGCCCATTTACTGCCACTCACCATTTACTGCCACTGCCTCTGCCCATTTACTGCCACTCACCATTTACTGCTACTTTGCTGCCTAAGCACCATTTACTACCACTGGAATGTAGGTGACATTTTCCTTATTTTTTGGCTTCACTTTTATACCTTTAATGTGCTTTGGTTGAATAGGAGACGAATATCTGTTTCGCTTTCCGATCCAGCAACCCTGCGGGATATGGTCCAACTTTACACAACATAGAAGTTTCTTATTGATGATCCTGAACCATGTGTGCTCCTATTCTTTGGATTCTACTTTCTTCACAGAAGACACCGATCTTTCTTTCTATTTTTTCTGTGCTCTCGTGCCATGTAACTCTCTTCGTCACATACTCAGTATCTGATGTCACTTCCACCTCTGTGTGCCAATACCTCACTTCTGCGAGTCTTCTCTACATCCCTTTATCTGCATTCATAGATTATATTGCTCAGTGCCATCTCACATTGCATTGCATATGCGTTTATCTCATGTAAAGTCGACTTAGGTGCTACCATTACTGTTATTCTGGTTTCTGGATCTTGGATACTGTCAATGAACGCCTCGATTCTTACCTTTTTCATAAACGGTGCAGTATTCTATTTTGAAAAATAGACATACTGCCCCATTGCTTAAGAATACTTCTGTAAACTCTCTCCATTTCTCTACAAGCGAATTTTTAGCTCTGGTTTGTATTTTGGTTCCTTCCGCATAACTTTTGCTGCTTTTCTGGTACCACTTGTAATGTTTAAGCCGTTTCTCAATTAAGAACAACAATTAACGCAACAAGACGATTTCTGTTTTCTTATTATTGTGAAACAATAAAGTAGTTAGATAATAAGCACATTCGTGATATTACTTACATCTTCGCAGAGTATAAACTTTTATTTTGTTTAAAGGCTATTTGTACTATTTTCAGGTTTTTTTATCGCGGACCTGATGGACATAATTGCCTGTGAAACTCAGAGTTCCGTAACAATCTTTTATAGATTTGAGTGCATTGAGATTAACTTTCGATCTGGTTGTCAGTTCCTGTTCGATTCCTGATAATCGCGTTGTTTAAAACTGATTCAGAGTTCTCGAACTTCTTTTTCATGTTGTCGTTCTCTCCCTGAGCCAAATTTCAAATAATTAATGTTTTACTTTGTTATTTGTATTTGACTCAGTTGGTTGTAACGACACATTTTTTTAAAATATGTTAACTAATTTGATATTTGAATTTGTTTTTGAAACAAACTAACGGGAGAACTAAAAGAATTTTAAAGGGAAATCAAAGAATCGCAATAGGTGGTGGAAAAAAAATGTAAAAATAGATCATGTTTGATATAAAATCGAGTCAGTTGATTTTGGATATTAAATCAAACAAGTTTTGTTTTGAAAACAAATAAACAAATATTACTAATAGTGAATTCTTTTCTATTTGTTCGGTACAAGTTCCGACTCCGAATTATCGAAATTTGATTTTTTTGTATTGCACTTTTTACAAAAGAATACAAATTTCAATAATTCTGTGTTGGAACTTGCACCGAATAGGTAGAAAAGAATTCACTATAAAATTCTATTAGTTTTTTGAGGCATCCGCCATTGCAAATCATATTTTTATATTTTGGCTTTTATCATATTTTTGGGGTTTTGCCAAGGAAATAGAGCTGTGAATATTGTTATGGAAATTATAAATTTGTACAGATAATTAATAATAAAGTGTTATTGCAAGGAAGAAATTGTTTCGGAAGTGTTTTGGGGACGAAGTGTTATTGCCAGGGAGAAATTGTTAATTGTTTTGAGGATGAAAAGTCATTGCAAGGAAGAAATTGTTTGAAGGACAAGGCGTTATTGCAAAGAAAAGAATTGTTTAGGAACAAAGTGTTATTGCAAGGAAAATAATTGTTTGGGGGCAAAGCGTATTTTGCAAGGAAGAAATCGTTTGAGGTCCGAGGCGCTATTGCAACGATAAAATTGTTTGGAAACGAAGTGTTATGCCAAAGAAGAAATTGTTTAAGGAACGAGGAAATATTACAAGGAAAGAATTGAGAATAACAATGAATAATTACAAGAAAATTAGCTGTAAGTTATTTATACTATTTTATGATGCTAGAATTTTTTTTTGTGCCTTTTTAGTTGATTTAATGTAGACTTTTTCGACGATAATAAGAGATTTCGCGAATCGGGTGGTTGTAGATACGAGTTCTGTGTCAATAACATTTTTTTCGTTGATTAAATCAGGGTTGTAACGTATAATACGGTAACGTATAAAACACGTATTATACGTACGTATAAAACGTATAAAACGTACAGTATAAAACACACAATTATTTACGTTTTATACCGTATAAAAGTAAAATCCTTAATAAATAAAAATACATTTCTATAACATTAACGCGGGCGTTAACTCGTATCGTACTCGTGTAGAGTTACTACTACGTCTACCGATCCAAATCAAAACACATATAATAAGTTATAAAGGAATTCCCATGACGTAATTTCTTTTTATCAAAACAAAATAATAATAATTTAGTAAACAACATTTCATATGTTTGCAATTATTAGTAAGCGAAGTTTTATGAACTTTATGAATTATACATTATTCAAAGTGTGTCATCATAAAAGCGTGTCATCATATATTATGTTTCAAAACATTGTAACTAATTTTAAATAATTTTAAATTAAACAAAAGGTAAATAATTATGATGATACAGATTTTATTAAGGGGAAAATAATAAGCAATTAAGCAAAAATATATTAGATGTAAATTTTGCTAGAATTGCATTTTCTACATAATTAATTTGAAATAAATATATTGATTGATTTAGGAAAATGAAAATGCAAATCCAAAAATTGTATAAAAGAAAGTTTTCGAACAAATAAAAATCAGAATCAGTTTGAATTTAAATAGTGTTTTCTTTACTTTCTCTGATCCTCCTGACGACCTCAGTTGACGCACGTCAAACGGGTCTAACGGTTTCTTTCCTTGGGTGCAAAGTTGTTTCGGCAAACTATATCATTGAAAAACCGGACAGATTTGGACTTACGGACATATAGACGACAGTGTTAAAATATCTCTTGTGGTATATTTTACCACCAACAAAAGTTTAAAGTATAAAAAGAAATAAATACGCAGTCAGATCAAGGTAGTGTACAAATGTCGTTTACTCATGATCGATCATTTGGTGTACACCCACCACACACGTGATATTTAAAGTTTATAAGGCCTAGATTTCGGGACTAATAGGAACAGTTGCTTTAGAAAATATAGCGTCGGCATGATAATTTTTTACCCAACTATTCCTATTAGTTCAGAAAACTTCCACATTTAACGTAAATGCTTCTTTTCAAAATATAATTATAATTTCAAAACAAATTTAGTCTGCAATAATTTGACATTTCCAACCATACCTATTATTCATCAATGACCAAAAATGAATTTACTCAATAAACTTCTCACTAAACTTTTTCGTTTGACTTAAATAAATATTATTTTAACTATTACAACTTTTGTATAAAAAGAAGATTTGATCTGCAAGAACCTGTTATTTTCAAACTGTGTCTATCAATTGGAAGTGGTGCAACCCGGATTCACACAACAAAATTTTTTTAAAAACATCTCTCTAATAATCTCTAATAATTTCCCTAACTGCTATGAAAAAATGACATTTATTCTGAAACAACATTATTAATCCAGCTGTTCTTATTAGATGGGAGGAGCTGAAGTTGGATTGAACCATATTTTATATATTCAATAACATTTGATGATGCCAAATAATTAAGTTCATGAGCCAAATGTTTCTCATCCAAAATGCTTCCCATTAAGTATTAAGTAAATGTTGGAATCAAAATGAAAGAAAATCATATAGTATACTTGTTGAAAAATTCAAAAATAATTTAATTGCTTGAGTTTAAGTGCTCAAAAAAATCTCTTCAAATCTAGTGAATTAAAAATTATTAACCAGTTTAATGTACAGTAACATAGTCTTTCGTATAAAGTATAAAAATATACATTCAAATAACATCTAGAATTTAAATAGTTTTTGTTATAAATTATAAAATATATAAATAATTTTTAACTACGTAATTATATTTTTACTAAAATATATATATTTTTACTAAAAATATAATTAATATCTGAAGTAAGAAGTATTTTTAATTTTTTATGAATGAATTTCAAAAACAAAATCATATTATACGTTTTATACGTTATATACGTTTTATACGTTTTATACGTTACGTATTATACGTGTAACGTATAAAACGTTTTATACGTGTATATTAACAACCCTGGATTAAATAACGTTATATAAATTTAGGTATACACAAACCGAAGTCGTGATAGCTCAGAGGCTTGAGATTTCAACCTTTCATATTTTTATAAATAACGTTGATTTTCTTGGGTTATAGCCTTGTTTTAAAAATTTATAAATAATAACAAATTATTAATATAGATTAATAAATTTTATTATTACAAATGTTTTTAACATGTTTCGACGTCATTTACAAAACGTCATCATCAGAACTGAAATTCAATAAAATAAAATATACAATCTAGAAACATTGAATATAACAACAATAGCTTACCAAAAAAAAAAATAAATAGAAGTTAAAAAAAATATTTTTTAAAAAAAAGTTTAGTAAAACTAATTATCGAAAAAAAGTTCAACATACAGAAAACGAATCCTTTGTAATAATTGAAATAAAACAAAATAATAATCATAGAATACTAAATATGAATAAATCAAAAAAATATAAAATGTGATGATATACAATTTTGATAGACAGGTTGGTTTTACGTTATTATATGAAAGGTCAGCGAAAAAAGAAGAAATTTAATTAGATTTGTTTTATTGTTATTGTAAAATAGTAAATTAGTATTATACTAAGTAACGATGAGAACATTAATTAAAACGTTTCATTAAAATAACTAAAAATTATTATTTTAAGACAATAAATGATCATATGAATTTTTTAAATAATCAGAATCTGTTTGTTTATTAATCGAATTTTTGGATTTTTTTATGTAAATCATTTCTAAGATACTGCGTTTACGGAAGTTTGATTCTTTATGTAGAATTTTTACATTAGACAAGTTTATAGAATGATTATGATTATTAAGGTGACGTGAAAGAGCACTATGTGAAGAAATAACTTGAGCGTTAGGAGTAACATTACAATTTTGATATCTTGCGTCATGGGAATGTTGGTAAATCCTATTTTTAAGAAGTTGTTTTGTTTGTCCTGTATAATTGACACCACAATCACAAGTTACTTGGTAAATTACGTTAGACTGTAATTCGATCGGATCTCTATCTTTTAATTTTGAAAAAATTATATCACCTAAATTAGAACAAAGTCTACCTACTGTTTTAATATTATAGTTTTGTAATAAATTTTTAATTTTACCGTGCAAATCTTTTATATATGGAACAGATACGAATTTAATGTTATTAACAGGAGTGATTTCATTATTGATAGTTGTAACGTTATCTTGTTGATTAATATTATAATCTTGTTGTGACAATTTAAATTTAGTCTGTCTAATAGTTTTATTAATAAGATGTATTGGATAGTTATTATGGAGTAGGGTTTTTGTTAAAAGATCGAAATTTTTTTGATGGAAATTATCATTAGACAATTTTATAATTTTTTGTGTGAGAATAGAAATAGTATTAATTTTGTATGAGAACGGAAGCCACGAATCAAAATTAAGATAGCGTCCCGACCATGAATCTTTATGGTACCAGTCTGTAATCAAAGAACCGTCATCATTATGGATAATCCTAATATCTAAAAAGGGCAATGTTTTGTTTACTTCATGTTCAACTGTAAACTGTATTCTATTATAAAAAGAATTAAATTTATCTAAAAAGTATTGGACTTTGTCTAGTGGTATTGCAGTAACGATGTCATCAATATATCTAAAAAAGAAAATCGGCTTAAAATCTAACATTTCAAGGACATTATCTTCAATATGTTCCATTACTAAATTGGCTACCATAGGACTAACAGGTGATCCCATTGGGGAGCCAAAAATTTGTTTGTAAGTTTTATTATTAAATTTGAATTCACAACTATTAAGAACTAACTTCAAAGCTTCAATAAACTGTAATTTTGTTAGTTTTGTACCACTATTATTTTTAATTACTGACCACTTTTCACTTACCAATTTAAGCACAAGATGGCTATCTACATTCGTAAATAATGACACAACGTCCAATGATAACAAAACATGATCAGTGGGTATTATAATATTTTTAATCTTGTTTATAAGGTTTTCAGAATTCCCTACAAACGTTGATGTATTGCCTATACTAGGTTTTAAAATGTTACTACAAAATGCAGAAAGGTTATATATTGGCGTACCAATAGAGCAAACTATAGGTCTTAATGGAAAACCTGGTTTATGTACTTTAGTTGAACCATACATTTTAGCAGTTGTACCATTATATGTACGAAGGTGTTTGCCTAAAGTGTTATCTATACGTTTATCTTTTTCCAAGACATAACCATCTTATTTATGTTTTTTTGTATAGAAGAGATGGAGTCTTTAGTGATTTGTTTATATGTGGTAGTATCATTTAAAATTTCATCCATTTTATTAAGGTATTCGGTTTTATGAGAAACGACTGTAATGTTGCCTTTATCAGATTTTGTTACAATTATATCTGGATTGTTTTTGAGAAAGGATTTTGTTTGATGAACATGAGCAATAGTCTTCTGTTCATTAAGTGTTAAGAATTTCTTGTTATTGATTTGATTTTTAAAATTAGTTAATATATTAGAAAGTCTGTTGCGTGCTTCAATTTTAATGTTTTCATCATAGTCAAAGAGTACGCTTTCAACGTCACTAATAATTTTATGGTATGGAACTGAATTATGTGCAACCGGTGGGCAATATTTATTCCCTAAACTTAAAATATTTTTTACATTTTCTGGTATTAATATGTCTGTTGTATTAATTAGTATTATACTAATCGTTACTTAGTATAATACTAATTTACTATTTTACAATAACAATAAAACAAATCTAATTAAATTTCTTCTTTTTTCGCTGACCTTTCATATAATAACGTAAAACCAACCTGTCTATCAAAATTGTATATCATCACATTTTATATTTTTTTGATTTATTCATATTTAGTATTCTATGATTATTATTTTGTTTTATTTCAATTATTACAAAGGATTCGTTTTCTGTATGTTGAACTTTTTTTCGATAATTAGTTTTACTAAACTTTTTTTTAAAAAATATTTTTTTTAACTTCTATTTATTTTTTTTTTTGGTAAGCTATTGTTGTTATATTCAATGTTTCTAGATTGTATATTTTATTTTATTGAATTTCAGTTCTGATGATGACGTTTTGTAAATGACGTCGAAACATGTTAAAAACATTTGTAATAATAAAATTTATTAATCTATATTAATAATTTGTTATTATTTATAAATTTTTAAAACAAGGCTATAACCCAAGAAAATCAACGTTATATACAAGAATCAGCCTAAGAATTTTTTAGATTTCTTTGTTTCGTTTACAAAGACCTCTAAGTTAATTTTCATATTTTTGTCATTAAAATTTAGTCTATTATTTGAATATAGAAAAAAAAACAAAAAATTGAAAAAATCATGCTTATTCAATGCAAAAAGAGTGTACTTGTACATACTTTAATAAAAGTTCAATTATTTTTACGAGAGCAATAAAAAATGTTGGTCAAGTGCGAATATTCTCGCCCGCACAGGGTACCGCGTGTATAAAAAGATAAAATATAAAGAACAAGTTTTGTTAATATAGTTTTCATTTCTCATTATCTTTTCAAATATTTTCCTCTTTGGGAGCAATGTGCTTCGGCGACGTGATACGGGTCTAGCTTATCCAAGGTACCCGAACTATGGGTTTAGTCGCCTAGGAACAATATGACAAAAAATTTAATTATTTGTTTAGTTTTTTAAAAATCTTGTTTTCACCTGTTCTTTTTTTATTTCTCCATCATATCATGAGACATTGGCGTATGTCATATTTTATTATTATTCATTTAAAAAAAAAATTCTGATCAAATTATGCCAAAAAACATTGCATATTTGAAATTCAAAATATTTGTGGATTGATTTGCCACATCTAGGAGTCACTTTGGGGCTTTGGTCAGTTACAGCCAATTTATAGATTTTTCCACTTATGTATGGGAACGTCCAGAAGGGAGGCAGATAGAGGATAGGTAGCAGATAGGCACAGACCCCTAAGGGTAGCACATGGGGTGTTGATGACTTAGAGAGAAATATTACGATTAAAAAATATTAGGACCTTGTCATACATTTCCCTCATCTAGAAGTCACTTTGGGGCAGTCAAACAGAATTTAGATAAAAAATTAATATTTTTGTATGGGGACCTCCAGAAGGGAAGCAGATATGAGATGGGTATGTTTGGAGGAAATAGTGGAAGTTAAAAACTAATACGGCCTAGTCATACATTTTACTCCTCTAGTGATCACACCGAGGAAGCTATGAGTTATTTTTTAACATTTTTTTTTTTTTCATTTTTTGAGTTTTTTGTATGAGAACCCTCAGAAGGGAGGCAGATAGGGGATAGGTTTGTTCGGAAGAAATGTTGAAAATAAAAAATTAATTAATAATTAATTAACCTAGAAGAAGTTATGAACTATTTTTTAAAATTTTCCTTACATATTTTGAGTTTTAAGTGAATTCGAAGGTAGTCTTTTGTAATTTTATATTTTTTTAATAAGATGTGATTTTATTTTAAAGTAGTCTTTTAAAAGTACATATTATATGAGAGTAGTCGATCAAAAAAAAAATATAAAAAAAGTTTTATATTTATGTATTGAATGTAATTCATTATTTGGATTATTGAATATACTTGTAATAGTACATTATAGAACAAGGTTGAGAAGTAAGCTATTATTGATCGAGAACTTTTAGATCCTGAGGCGCGTAGCGCCGAGAGATATAATGTTCGAGGTCTATATTAGTTTGCTCAACCGAGGTATATATAGAATTTTTTTAACTACTAACACTAATTATCATATTTGCTTTGATTAGATTTTGATATTAGTCATTTTCCATTTCATTTTTTAAATATCTTAAAATATCAAGTAGCCTGGAAGTTTAGTTTTATACAAATAAAACGAAATAAAGGAATGCAATTATTATTTGTTTGTGTTTTTTTGTTCATTTCAATTAAAAATGAAGGAAAATTTGTCATTATTAACCTAGGTAATGTTTTGTTATTATTATTGATCTAGCTTGAGAAAAATTACTTCTCATTGGAGTATTCGAGTAAATAATGACGATTTTTCAAGTTAGTAGTTAAAAAAGACATTTATTATGTTATACATATTGGGGCATGTTTATTGAATAAAATAAAAGAAAACACAATTTTTATATAATAGAACAAAAATAGAACCGAATATAGTTTATTTTGGAAAGGAAATCGTTCCAAGTAATAAAGTTATATAAGTGAAAAGCAATTTCACTAATAATTGAAATAAATATTTATAAATATAAATAGAATTCTGGTTGATCCTGCCAGTAGTTATATGCTTGTCTCAAAGATTAAGCCATGCATGTCTAAGTACACACCGTTGTAAGGTCAAACCCTACACACCCTCGTAGGCTCGTGACGCCGAGCAACATCATTTCGAGCATTTCAACCCACATATTTTTTTTCTTAGTTAGCTTCAGAAAAATATCGCCCAGACACAACAGACCTGAATCAGCTTTTAAACGTCATTACACTCAAAAAAAAACTAAATAAATTTTACAAATTTTTTATAAATATACAACTCACAAATTTTTTTGTAAGTTTACCAAAAATTTTGTACATTACAAAAAAAATTATTTGAAAACACCAAAAATTTGGATCTGAAGGAAAAAAAATGCAGTTTTATCAAAAAATTTTGTGTGTTGTATATTTATAAAATTTTTGTAAAAGTGACTTTTATTTTTTTGAGTGTAAGGTGTCATGAGAGTAATGCATATAAACGTTTCCAAATTTTGAACTACATGGTGATTGGTACAACGCAGTAGTATTAAAGGTTGGTTTAGTTAAATTTTCTTTTTAACAGCTTTATACTGATCTCCAAAGAAACGAAATCCAAATTTTTTTTATATCCTGACTAATATTCTGGACGAAATAAAAGGAAAATTAATTGTGAGGCTATCGTTACCGGTGACGTCATAACAAGTCTGGTAGAAATATTAGCTGATCGAATATTCAACCTGGGAAAATATCAACGCCAGTAAGCATGCAGCCTCTGACGGAAGCACTTAGCTTTAAGAGATATAAATTAAACACAGAGACAAGAACTACCGAGAACTACCGAGAATGTCACGATCTCAACAGTCGAGTTCAAGGGTGGAGGATTTTGCACGCGCAACGTTGAGTCCAGTTTTAAGAGCTCAAGATCCACTACCTTATAACCAATTTCCACAAAGTTATCATAGAGTGCTGCTTCAGCATTGCCGTTTGAGGGCAAGAGGGGAATGAAGAAGCAATTTGAGAAGTTTCGACTTAAATCGGGTACCTCTCTTCGCTAATGGTGCACTCAAAAAAATAAAAGTCACTTTTACAAAATTTTTATAAATATACAGCACACAAAATGTGTTTTCCTTCAAAGCGAAAAATAATTTGAATATCAAATAAATTTTTTGTTTTTTCAAATAATTTTTTTTGTTATCTACAATATTTTTGGTAAACTTACAAAAAAATTTGTGTGTTGTATATTTATAAAAAAAATGTAAAATTGACTTATAGTGTATTCTTTTCGGCTGTACCGAACAAATTCCAACACCGAATTATCGAATTTTGTATCCTTTTGGAATGAATTTCAATACAAAAAAAATAATTCGGTGTTGGAACTGTACTGAAATTTGTTCGGTACAGCCGAAAAGAATACACTATTAGTTTTCGTTGAGTGTGAATGAATGGTGATAGCCATTCATTGGATGTCTATGAGTATATTTCGAATGCAGGCGGCTGTCAGGAGGGATCGTGTGAGCTGGGTTGAGCTCAGGTCAATAGTCCCATGTCCCAACAGGTTTAAGGATCAGTGAACTTCAGCAAAGTACGCTGCTGGAACATAAACTTCTGCATATTCAGAAGCTTATGATTTCCAACCGATGCGTGTGCTGCAGAGGAGTATGGATTATGCCATCAACAGTTGTTTAACTGGGTCCATCAACAGAAACATGTCAGATAATTTGCTTTAAGTGTCGTGAAATTGGACATCGTGCTCCCGATTGTCCTCAAAAATATATAAAGTTGTATTCTTTGAAGTGTCAGAAACGTGACCTGATATACCGTAATTGTCGAGAGTGTCATCCGAAATTAAATTACAGGCCGGGAGTACGGGAATCGGGAACAGTACCCCCGGGTTATTATACTACAGCCTCGAGGACCCTGATGAAAACTATAGCTACACAGGTCGAATCAGATATAATACAACGGGAGGAAAAATTAATGCAGCTTTCAGTAGAATGCTTCAATTTAATAAAACTTATTTTTAGCGTCTTCAACGGTGTTATGACCATTAGAGAATGCGTAAAATGTTTGCAAAAGCGTGTATTTCATCAATTGTTTCAGGTATTAGAGATTTTCGGCCGCTTTTATCGTTAAAACTTTTTAATAAAAACATTTTAGAAGAGTTAGATAGTGGAGCCACGATTAGTATTTTAGGAAGAAATTCCTTGGAGTTGTTAAGGCCTGTCGGTATATCTTATTGTAGGTTTACACCCGCACGGCGGATAGTACCATTAATAGGATTTTAGGATATGTGGGAAGAAACTCTGAATGGCTCCACTAAACAAATGCGATTCCATATTGTTCCAGAGTTGCGTGAAGAGTTTTACTTAAATTCCTTTGCTAGTAGCACCCAGAGATGAAACAGGCTTAACAGTGCCTGTGAAACCATTGCATTAGTTCAAGGTTATGCCTTTTAGACTGTGCAATGCACCCCAGACAATGTGTCGGCTGATGCATAAGGTGATTCCTCACCAATATCATGAGCATGTCTTCGTCTATTTGGATGACTAATTGGTGGTCTTGCAACTTCTCTCTAACGTATCCGAAATATATAAAGCAGGTGGGTTGATAATAAATCTTGGAAAAAGCAAGTTCGTTTTAAAAGAGATACGCTATTTAAGTTTCCTTGTTGATGAAGATGGTCTTCGAACAGATCCTGAAAAGGTACGAGCTATTGCTAAATATCCAGCTCCAACTAATGTGAAGCAGGTAGGTCGTCTTCTGGGTATGGCGGGATGGTACCAGCGATTCATTAATAATTATGCGAGAGTAGTATCTCTAACTACCGATCTATTGAAGAAAGGCCCGAAGAAGCTAAGTTAAACTTTGGCAGCCCAAATAGCTTTTGAAAATCTGAAGACTCTGTTAACTTTAGCTTCAGTTCTAAGTAATACGGATTATAATAAAGAGTTCTTCATCCAGTTAGTGTGATGCTGGCCTGACAGGGGTCAGTAGTGTCTTGTATCAAGTTGATAACGATGGACAAAAGTGTCAGATAGCCTTCATGTCGAAGAAGCTAAACAAAGCTCAACGAAACTATTCAGTTTCAAAAATTGAGTATCTCGCGGCAATTCTAAGTGCGAAGAAATTCTGGGGCGATATTGAAGGTCACCGATTCACTATCGTGACTGACCGCTAAAGCCAGAAATGGCTTATGTCACAAAAAGACTTGAGTGGCCGGCTGAACAGGTGGAGCCTAAAACTCCGGACTTTATGGACTTTACTATTATCCACCAAAAGGGGACCCAAAACATAGTCCCTGATGTTTTATCTCGTCTTTGTTACGCACTTTCACACCAGTCACCACGTAAATGAGATGAAGCTTAACGATAAATATCAACAAAAAGACTATATGGAGTTAATAGCTAAGATCCAAATGTCACCCAAAGATTTTTTTTGGTGAAACATTTAGATGACATGCTGAATATCCGTGTAGAACTAAAACTCGATGCAATGCCTAATGATTTTCCTGTTTGGAAGCCCTGGATACCCAAACCTATAATATAGGAAACGATCAAGAGGCATCATGATGATAGTGCTGCAGTCTTGTGATACCTGCAAACAAACAAAGGCCTCAAACCAAATTTTGCGTCCATCGATGCAATTTCAGTTCTTAATTGAACGTCCATGGCAGATAATCTACATAGATTTTTTGGGGCCGTATCACCGTTTTAAACTTTGGAATACGGTAATATTGATTGTCCTTGATCATTTCACTAAATTTGTATTACGCAAGCCTCTTCGGAACGCAACTTCACCTACGGTGATCGACTTCCTGAAAAGTGAAGTTTGGGGTAAACAGTGGTTAGGCAAATCAATTCACAACATATTATCGAATTTCATTATTCAGCATGTTAGAACTGGAGTCTGCAGTCTGGAGTCTCAGAGTAACACATCTGAGAGGGTGAATAAATCGATCCTCGCTGCCATACGAGTGTATGTGAAGGGTCAACACCCAACATGGGGTTGGAGAGATTGGGGCAAAGAGTTGGATCGTTCGGACCATCAGGCCATACTTAGGCGCCGCGTTCAAGAAAATCATAAATCAGCGTTTGAAAAATCACAGCACCAATATAATCTGCGAACTCGTGCAAGAACCTTTTCATCTCAACCGCGTGTCTTCGCGCGGCAACATCCTTTGAGTGACGCAACAAATAATTTCACCGCTAAATTACCACCTAAGTTCATTCCGACAATAATTGCATCCAAGATTGGCAATGTGTTGAACACTTGTACGAATGTAAAAGCCTGGATGGTAAAAGCATCGGGGTTCATCACTCATGCGTGATTGATCTGTATTAACTTCTGCAATTTTCTTCATCTTTTTTTTTGTACGTTGGGGTTCGTGTTTTTTTTTGCTTTGTACCAGTAATCTAACAATGCTGATGGATAATATTAACTGTGAAGTCCTTCGTTCCGTGACAATCTTGTTATAGATTTGGCGTGGGTTGGTTTTCATTTTTAATCTGTTTGTCAGTTCCTGTTTGATTCCTGATCTCATATAATCGTGTTATCTAAGCTGATTCAGTGTTCTCGAAATTCAACGTCATCTGTAGTTTTATATATAAAAGTTTTATTTTGTTACTTGTATTTTATTCAGTTGGTTGTAACGACACACAATCCAGAAATAAATTGCCTTCAGAAATTCAGGGTATTACCTTATATGAATTTAAAAACTCGTAAAGAAACGTAAGATAAACGAAGTTAATATTTAAAAAAAACATAAAATCATGATGTAAAATCAGTTCCGGCTAAAGATTCAAACAAACAGTTTGTATTGTATAAAAATTAAAAAGATCAAAAATCAAATTATAAAGTTAAATTATCTAATATTTGATAGAATGATATATCAATCAAAACAGATTGAATTTGGGCTAGTTTGGTTGTTTAGAAAATAAGAGATAGAATTAAAAAAAATAATATCATAGATTTTGGGCCATCCTTACTTTATTTGTTTGTATAAAAAAATATAGTTCAATAAAAGAAAATATACTACAATTGTATATCATTCATCAAATGTGAATAAAAGTGAAATAGTGTGTTATTCAGAACACAACATGAATTAATCACGTTTATCTTATTTTGCTGTAAAAAAATAACCTTAGATTACTGTCATTGAGGTTTGGATACAATTGTTTGACGGATAACCATGTTTTAAGTTATTTGGAGGCATGAGAAGAAATTGTTTACAAGAAAATTTCGTTATGTAAGGGAAAGTGAGTGAAAGAATTTTTTTTGGATTATTTGGAAGATGGTATGCAAAAGGAATTTGGATATAAATTATACGAAGTTGGTGAGCAAAAAACGGATATTTTTAAATTATTGAGCAACTGAGCAACTAACAGTAATAGAAAAGTTCAAAGAAGGACAGTGGAAGGAACTAAAGATCTTCAATTTGGGCGTGAGTTTTTTTATTATTATTAAATTAGTTCAAATTAAACTAAATTTTTTTAAAATTCCTTTTCTTTGTGGTATCGCATATAGCGATGTAAAGTAATTGTTTACTAAAGGGATTTCTGAATTTGTATGACAGTGATACAACCCGGTATTTTCGTGATTAATTTGTTCTTGTTTTTTTTTATATAATCGGATAAAAGTTCTTTGTAACATCTACAATTATCAAAACTGATTTGCTACCCTAGACATCCCAAATTTAACTTAAGTAGAGTTATTAGATAAATAAATTTTATGTGAAATATGAGAAGAATCAACCATATTGTGTAATAGACAGGCACAATATGTTCTGGATATGAAAATGCTTACTCCACCTCCAAATGCAATTCTAAATGGATTCGGTATCATTACAAAATCAAACCATCATCGTTTGATTCAAGACACATCTCTAGCTTATCTATTAAAAAAATAGTGTTTTGAATTTAACTTACTTAATACTTTATTTTTTTATACTGGTTTTGTAAATTTTAAATAATTTTTTTTGTTCACATTTTATTATTTTTATCGGTTTTTTTGGTTTAAACTTTTTTTAATAATAATATTGAGTGACAGTTTTTTCTTAAAAATATGCTTTTTTACAAATTTTAATAATACATATATTGAATTTATAATAATTATAATTTTGAAGTTTTTTAATTTATAAAAATTTTTTAGCGTTTAAAATTTCGCAAGTATTAATTTATCGATACAATATATTTTACAAAGTTTCCAAAAATATGTTTTTATTTTTAAATACATGATATAAAATAAACATTTGATTGTGTTATTAAATTTAAAAAATAAAATTATCGAAATTAAAAAAAAATTTGTATAAACATAAACAATAATTTTAATTAGATAATTTATTAAGTGTATGTCGTTTTTATACTTTTAATAGAACTAAGATGATTCATAGCGAATTAACAAGGAGTTGCGCAATTTTCAAATCAATTTGAATTTCGCTAAGCAATGGAATAGAGATGAAATTAGGTTTGAGGAATACTAGTAATCGGAAAGCAAAAGGTAACTTAATAGCAGGTTTTTTTGACTAATTTTTGTTTATGAACACTTTATTTGGAAAAGTTATGGGAGGAGTATTTAACAAGCTTATATTAATAAAACAAACAGTTGTGTTTTAAAAAAATTGAGATCAAGTATTGACGAACCTACTTGAAACTAGCCAAAAGAACGAACGGGCAAATAGAATAAAGATAATTTATAATAACTTTTTTTTAATAAGAACGCATGTTGTTGTTCTGAGCTGTAGAGATCGATGCGAATCTTATTGTGAAGAATGGACAGCTAAGCAATAAGTCCTATATACTGATAAGATGTAGATTGTAGGAAATACAAATAAAATTAGCGGTAAAAAATAAAAAAATTGACTGGATAGAGTTCAACCTTAAGATATCACCTTGACTAGTGATATCTCCCTGCTATTGCCAGTGGTATGTGATATCTCACGTAAGCTCATGTGACAATAGCAGAGATTGGAGTACGCGGAGTTTTCACACACCGATGGATCAAAAATTAACAAAAATACAAATCAACAAAAACTGTTTTCTCCGTGCGAGTTGCGTATTTGGAATAATGATCAAATTTGATGTTATCACTTTTTCAAGAAGCAGGATATACAATTTTTCATAAGCGGTAAAATAGTTATGAGACGACACGCGATGAAGCAGTCTTATTGATTTGGATTACGATACCTCCATGGGTTTCAATAGAATAACGGTTATTTCAAAGTTCGTTCAATACTTGTTTAATATACCCACAATATTTATAATCATTCGTGTTTGCAAGATATGTTACTTAAATAAAAAAGAAATGCAGTAACATTCTTAATTGACATTAATTGAATAAATTTTTAAGTATGGCATGGCTTCATCTCTATTTTTTTTAAATAATATCAAATAAATATTAAATAAATAAAACCGTTTATAATTAAATCAAACGTATTGTCCAAAAAAGAAGCAACGTAAAATAAATATATATACTATTAAACGTAAAAGTTCTAAATTACTTTAAGAGATACATCATTATTCTTTGTTTTCCAATACATAACTTGTGCTAATTTTTTGTTTGTTTACTTAGATAAAAGTTACAATATTTTTAATATAAATAATTGCAATTTTATTTATACTTCTAGATAATATTTCTCTATTTGTTTTTATATATCAGTAAAAATGTATTTATTTATAATTTTTTTTTCAATTCTATTCCATATTTTATACAAAACAAAAACATTTAAGTTGTATAACTAAAATAATAATACGATAAGGTATGTTTATTAAGCAGTTAAAAGAAGTTAACGGGTTATATAAAATATTATAATTATGTGTTAAATAATTAGTTTTGAGATCAGGTCGCGCAGCAAGCCAAATATAGAATAGAAAACTACACACGACAAATGTGTATTCAAAAACAACTCAAGCCAAAAATAATAAATCTATGTAATGTTATTTTAAATGATCTGTAAACGAATATTTTCTACTGTGTACTCTAGACTATCAATTCAAATTAAACGACAAACGTTTCAGTATTAAAAAAACAACGAAATCGAAAACGGAACGTATTTATAATATCTTTAAATTGATTAACTTTTTAATAATCTCTAGATATTAGCTGACCATACATAATGAAGAAAACAAACGTTTTTGTAGAACTTAAATATATTCTACAAATATTTTTTAATAAAAGAATAACCACATACCTTTACAAAAAAAGAACTGAACTATCGTTTAAAAAATATTAAACATGTAAGCTAATTACGATAGTTCAGCTCTAATTAAATTAAACTATAGATAATATGCATACCTTTAAAAACAAAAATAAAATTAATGATAAAATTCAATCAAATAAATAATAATAAAACAAAATAATGGAATAGAATGAAAAATATTTAAGAAATTTTATCTGTTCCTCCTATTCACAACTTTCTTGCGTTTCATATTTGGAATTTTTGTTATGTTTTCTGGCAGTGAATCAACAATTACTTTTGAGCAACTTGGTGTTGTATCAGATGATGTTGTTGCTGTACTTATTAATGGTTCAAGTTCATCATCTTCGTCAATTTTTTGACTATCATCTTCTTTTTTATCAGTTATCGATTTCTCTGTATCATCCGATGAATTATTTTCCGATTTCTCGATCGTTGTTATTTCTGTTAAATTATTTTTTTCATAATCATCATATTCAACATCGTTTAGAAAATTATATATAGAAAATTCATCATTAGCTTTAGATTTGTTTGTATCAGAAACGTAACTAATTTCGGTTTGGTTTGTTTCAAAATTTTCTTGAGGACTTTCAAAATTCATTAGTTCCGATGACGCTTCGGAATAAGTTACTCCGTCAAAGTTGTCTATAAATGGTTCTAGTGGTGGTAAAGGTTCCATAAATTCATCCATAAAACTTAAATGTAAGTTTCGGTTAGAATAAGAATATGGATCGGTATGATTTTCAGTCACCGATTTCCAATTTTTCTCTTCTAAATGATCATCGTCAATTGTTACCATATCGAAATTTAAAATTTCTTCCTCATCATAATGAAATTGCTTAGTTTCAATTTGAGTTGGTTTTGAACTTTTTAACACATAATTTGAATTCTTTATTAAACTTTCCTGAATACTAAAGTGATCGGCCACTTCAAATAAACCAGCATACACTTGAATGTTTGCCACTTCTTTTTGTAAGATTTCTTTTTTTTCTAATTCAATGATTTCATAAATATCGTTGTGTGGAGTTAAAGGATTTGGCTTCTCGACAGGCAATATGTTTTCTTCAGATGGTTTTTCCACAACTCCACCATTTTTCTTTCCATTATTTTTATTTTGTTTTTGAAGTTTTTTTTTAGATTTAGAAGTGGCTAAAGAAGGTATTGTTCCGGTAAAAGAGGCAGAAATATCATCATTTTGTGAAAACGCTGGCGGACTATATTTAGATGACTTATTCAAACAATCTGGAGTTGGTTCTGTAATAGTCGTTATAGGAGATGATTTCAGATCTTTTGTTCCTAGTCCAGATTTACTTTTTGGATTTTCATCTGTTTTAGTAATCTCAGTCACCTGAGTTTTTGGTTTAATTGAAAGATTTCTTTTTTTATTTTGTGCCGAAAGTTCTTCAAATTTTTGAATTTCCTCTAGTCGATCTCTTGCTACTTTTGTTTCGTTATTTTCTATTTTTGGCTTTATATTTTGTTGATTTTTGATTGTCTTGCCAGGTTTTTCCTCAATAACTGGAACGATTAAATCAAGGCCCATTGGAGCAGGTCGATCAAATTGTTTTTCTATATTATCATTAGAGTTAGATTTACCACTGATCACAGTAACCACAGGACGAAACAACGCTTCATCACAATTTTCGTGAACGTAATGATCGCTTATATAACCACCAGGTAAGTGAAATTCATCCCGTTCATCTATATGATCGGTTTTTACTATAGTTGTAACAGTTCCTAATGGATTAACTACTTTTGCTATAGAACCAATTACATTATTACGGACAATATTCGACGATGGTAATGAAGTTAATTGACCGCCGGGACCAGTTGATTTCTTTACAGACCCTTTAAGAGAAAAAAAGCCAATGACAGAAGTCAGTCAGTTTTTTTATAATATACAAAATATTTTAATAAAACTTTTTATTTATAATCTAATCAATATTTATTTTAAATAAAAAAAAAATCGCAAATCATACAAACACGTGTGAATTAAAACAAAATAAAACAAAAATGTTATTTATAAAGAAACTTTTTTTGCAAAAAGACATGCTTAAATTGTTACTAAAATTGTTTTCTTCTAAAGACCAATATTTACAAATAAGATCTAAGTTTTGCCTGTAACAAAAGCACAATCAGTTTTTTTAAAATTTAAACAACATAAAATATGAACAGTTTTTCCTGCCTTTGGCTTATGTTCTCTTAAAGAGCATGTAATTTAATAGTTTTTGTAAATTTGCAGTTTGTTCGAAAACATTGTTTAATTATGATATTTGATTTTTATATCGAATACAATTTTAATAAATTAGTAAAAAGAAATTTATAAGCAAATCTAAATTAAATCTAGTGTAACATGCAAAATTTTTGTAGTATAAAATGTACAAACATTGAAATACTAAGTTTTAGTTTTTTTTAATTTTTTATTTAAAATTTTGTATTTTAATCAAGTATGTAAAATGCATAGTGGCATAATTTTACAAGCAGTGGCGTGATAAAAAAAACAAAAATAAACACGAAGGAAATCAGTGGATTAAAAAAACACAATACTCGTACATAAATGAATCAAATTTTATTTATAAAAATTTTTATATCTGATTCAATATTTTAGTAAGCTTTTTACCTTTTTTAAATCAATATATTATGTGGCAGAAAATTAAAGTGCGAAAAGAAAGTATTATTAAAGATTAAGACAATGCAATTTTAAAACGAAAAATAATCAACAAAAATATTTATTATTATTGCTTTATAAATTAAATTTTATAAAATAATTATTTGTACAGTAATTTCTTATCACTTATTGATATATTTTTTGAGCAATAATAATGTTGTCGCTACAACAACGTTATTATTGCTCAAAAAATATATCAATAAGTGATAAGAAATTACTGTACAAAATAATTATTATATAAAATTTAATTTATTTTGTTAGAACGCGACAAAACTATTTATTTTATAACAACGACTGTCCTGTACTAGGAAATGGAACGCGCACCATGATCTTTGGCCTCTCAACTGAACATCGATGCACGAGGCGAAAATATTGATGATCAAATTGATGGCTCCAACTTTGGAGTCCTCAATGAACCACAACCAACTAGAGTAACAAGCAACTCGTACTCATCCCCAGATGTCTTCATTGTCAGCATGTCTCTCATGCCGATAGCAAAATGGAGCACTGAACATGCACTGGGATCAGATCATGTGCCGATCATAATCACCCTAAGTCGTTCCATCAACCAAGTAAAATCAGAGAAGAAACCATACATCAATTTTAAAAGAGCTGACTGGGTAAATTTTTTAACATAGCAAAAGCGCGCGGGTGGTAGAATACAATATGTTAAACCTAATTTCCCACCAGAGGCATCTGCCATCCAACCGATCCTAGAATCCAAAACATAAACCAGTAAATAAACAAATTAATTATAGAACATAAGAGAAACAAATGGAGCGAGGTTAACCCATCCACGAAGTCCTGAAAATAACTGCATAATCTCCTTCAATAATATTCCTATAGTAAATTCTAGGAAGTACGCCTCGAAATTTAATTTACAGTTTACAGAAAAGCTAAGTAAACATGAGAATTCTAGGTCAGTCCTCAGACACTTCTGAAAACCCAAAGATGACAGCACAGAAAAAGTCTAGAACAACTCACCAATGAGCTGAACGAATACCCTAACTGCCTTAATGAATAGTTTAGAATCAGAAAACTGAAAAGTCATCTAAAAAGTCCACTACTACACTTTTCACCACTTGGACGAAGGAGTTGAATAAAAATTAAACATCCGCATTGTAGTAGCAAATCTGACATTGCCGGGCTGGGAGTAACATTCGACCCACTCAATTTCAATGCCCATGGACAACAGGTGAACTCAGGGATGAAAAGCAGAAACAATACACTAAAAGCGCTAGCTGGATGTTTATGGTGCAAGGACAAAAACACAATTATCACAACTTAGAAAGCTTACCCATTCTAAACTACGCAGCACCCATATGGATAGCTCAAGTTTCTAACAAGCACTGGAAGAAGATGCAAACCACACAAAACGGAGCTCTAAGGACACCAACTGGACGACACCTTGTGGCTCATAGAGACCACCTGCATGAAGAATGTAATATCTTACCGGTCCGTGAACACAATGAAATGCTGTCCAAACAGTACATATGGGCCTGCCGCAAAGAGCAAAATCCATGGAATGACATCCGATTAATGGCGCCACCACCTAGAGCCATACGGAAAACTGCTAAGCTCGTCCAAACTGAAGTTAGTGAAGATCCAAACACCATAAATATCGATGAACTTACATATAGAAATGCCATAAAAAGGCTTCACACCAAAACTGTGGAAGAAGCTATAAACAACTCATGCATAATCTAGTCCTTAATGAAAAACCACCACAAGTCGCTGCAGAAGAAAATCAACTGCCTCGCAGCACTAGATGCATTCTAGCGCAACTAAGATCCGGTTGGATACGAATAATGAACAGAATAGATTCCCAAATTATTGGCAGGTGTTCCGGATGTGAGGGCCACCAAATGATGTTGAGCACCTATTTGCATGGATCTGTAATAAGATAAAAAACGTCCAAGCGGCATGTATATCCGCTAGAAATAGGTAGATTTCGAACCAGACAGCTTTGTGTACAAATATAATTGGATTTGTCAGATTAGTTTAAATAAAAAATTTAAGTAGAATAGTCCAAGTCCAGAATAATCCAAAAAATTTATCAAACCAAACTAAATACATTAACGGAAACTACTTTATTAATACAATTTCGGAACAGTTTTATTGAATTTGGTTAAAACTACTTTTAATAACATATTAAATCCACCAAAGAGCAAATAAACGTTCTCACAACGTCAGACCTACAACACCACCAAACATAATTTATAATCTAAAATTGTCAAACAACTTTTACACCTCAAATAATTCAAATATCTACAATTTAGGAAGACTTTTGTAAATGTGTAATCAATATGCATATAAGAAAATATTCCTTAATTTAAAACAATAATGGCTCAGCTTTGTTTTAATTTTTTTTTAAATTTTCGCGAAAAAAAATAAAAACTCAAAAAAAAACAAAAGAAATTTTTTTAGTATTTCTATGGGATATTTTTATATTTTTATGGAAGTTGTTGTAATTGAATGACATGCATTAGGTTTAATGCTAATTATATTAAAACCTCTTGGGTTAGAAAGCTGAAAATCTCTGAGGTTATAGTTGAAAAGTTTATCTAAAAGTTAGTATGAGTTTAAACAACATAAACTCAAAAATGAGGAAGGCATGGCCGTTTGCGTTTGTTTTCGTTCTAACAGCCCTGGTGTCTGAACCTCTAGACTTGAACTATTTTTTTTTTTAATTTGGAAAGATTTATGTTCTAGTTAACGAGTTCATAAATTTTCAAAAGTTAGATTGACCATTTTCAGCCAAATCAAGGACAACAAAGTTTATTCAATTTTTAAAACAGCTGATTTTTCAGGAACCTGGAACGCCAAGGTTGTCATTTGGAAAAAAATGATAGAAATATGTTCAAATATTCAATATTGATAAATTTTATTAAAATATTATGATTCAAACGGAAGTTATAACGCCCTAGATTATTCGACTTTTTTGGCTCTAGCCACTTAACCTGTACCCGGATATGGCCAGTTCGCGAACTTGTCCAAGAGATTTTTTGCCGCAACGTATACAGAAAAATTTTCGTTGTAGGTCAAGAAATGCCGGTATATATAAATTTTTTTTTTGTTTTTCCGTCTCCGCTTATCATTCATAGTCGTTTGGCACCAAAATTTTTCCGAAATTCCGAGATGAAGCCCATTGAAATAGGTAGATTTTTATATGAAATCTACCTAAAAACACGAGTGGCGATGTATAGCCGAGTGTGTTAACGCACTAGTCTTACATTGTTAGGGTCGACGGTTCGAATCCAGTCAAAATCCAATATGGATTATCTGGATGAGAATTACAGAGCCGATTTAGATGTTAAGTAGTTGGGTAGTTCATAAGTTAGTTTAAGCGAGGAATTTTAGATACGGGATTGCTGATTGGCGATTGCAGATTATATGTAGCGATGTATAGCCGAGTGTGTTAACGCACTAGTCTTACATTGTTAGGGTCGACGGTTCGAATCCAGTCAAATCCAATATGGATTTTCTGGATGAGAATTACAGAGCCGATTTAGATGTTAAGTATTGGTGTTGGGTAGTTCATAAGTTACTTTAAGCGAGGAATTTTAGATACGGGATTGCTGATTGGCGATTGCAGATTATATGTATAAGTGATTGTCCTTGTGATTGTCTCGTAAAAGTAGTAGCTAGATACGATTTGCCAGGTGTCTGTAACCGGGTCGTTCACTCCTAACATATAATTACCTACCTATCCTTACCTATTGTTAGATGTAAAACGGCTGTAGGAAGTGGCCCGGCCGTAATCCGGGAGTCTCGCCTAGTGCTTGGTCCTACAGTCCAATCAATCAATCAATCAATCAATCAATCTACCTAAAAACACGAGTAGCACTTTCTCAACGTCGCTACAACCACAACATACTTTAACTTAGACAGCCAAAAATTCGAAGCGTAGCAAAACAGATATGCAGTAAACAGTGTGCTGAAGTAATTTCAAGTACTAGTTGAGGAAAGGAATCCATCACCACCGCATACAAATTGGTTGCTCCCCTTTGGTCACCACAGCTCAGTCAAACCTTGTGGAGGAAGTTGCAAACAACACCAAAATTCGGAATTCCACTAGTGAAACTGCATAACGATCTGATTCGTCGTTTGTACTTACTGAAACTGAACAGTTAAATATGTTTTGCAGTTCAAAAGTTGAACATCTGATACCACCCGCAGGACTGAACAACGAAACTATTGAAAGTGCTATAAATTGAATTAGGCAACCCTATAATTAATAATACTAATACTTGATTTATTGTTGTTTTATATAAAGAAACAGTTAGGATGTAGCTTATAAAATATTATGTAAAATCAATATTAAAATCAGTCTAACTTTAAAACTTAAACTTGCTTGTTTTTATTATTTCCTAACAAAGGTTATGGGCCCAGGTCCAGTAAAGTTTAATTATTGCGAATTAATTTAAATAAAGCGTACGTCGCCGTGTTGTTTAAATTAATCGAAATTATAATTGTTGCGAATTAATTTTAAAAAAGCGTACGTCGCGAGTTGTTTAAATAAATCGAAATTATAATTATAATTAAACAAGTTGTGTGTCGGTGTGTTACAATACATATTTTTCTTTTGTTATTGTGGAAATTTGAATTTTGATTGTGTGTCGATTGAAATTAAATTATACAACATCGACCATGAGTTCTGGTTTATATCAAATTGATAAGTTGGGAGACGATAATTACGATGGTTGGCGCGTGCAGATGAAAGCTGTGCTGATACACAGCGACCTATGGGATTGCGTTGCAACAGTAGAAGATCCAAGCGTTTCAGACAGTAAAACAGAAACACCTGAAATGAAAAGGAAGCACGAAAAGGCTCTTGCAACTCTGCAGCTTTCAGTAAGGTCAAGCCAATTGCTGCACATTAAGAACTGCATCAATTCTACCGAAGCATGGAAAAAACTAGAGGAAATCCACTGTCCAAAAGGCCCAGCAAGAAAGGTAACTTTATTTAAAACATTAATTAATTTAAAAATGGCGGAGACATCATCTATGTCGAGTCATTTAAATATGTTTTTTGAGCTTATTGAAAAATTAAATGAAGTAGAATTAAAACTTCAAGATGAATTGTTGGTAGTTATTATTTTATCGAGCTTGCCTAGTAGCTACGAAAATTTTGTGATTGCTATGGAATCACGAGACGAACTACCAACATTAAGTGCCGTAAAAATAAAGTTACTTGAAGAAGGAGGCCGACGTGGGGGAGTCGAACAAAATGGTTCTGAAGTGGCTTTCTTAGCAAAACAACGTAAAAAACAACAACCATTACGTGGCAAATGCTATAAGTGTCACAAACGTGGACACTATGCATCAACTTGTCGACTACAAAATGTAGTTTCAAAGAAATCAACGTCGTCATTTGCAATGCTTAATGGAATAGATTGTTCTATGTTAAATAAAAAAATGTGGGTACTTGATAGTGGTACTACTAGTCACATGTGTTGTGACAAAACATTATTTATTAATTTAAGTGTACATGTAGAAACAGTTGATTTAGCGGCTGATTATAATACAAAATCAGAAGGTATTGGTAGTGTATTACTTGAAACAACTAATACAAAGATTATGTTACGCGATGTACTTTATGTACCGTATTTAAAATCAAATTTTTTATCAGTGAGTAAGGCTACAGAATATAATAATAAAGTTATTTTTCATAAAAATGTTGCAATAATAAAAAACTCTTGCGGGAAAAATATGTTATATGCAAACAAAATGAGAAATTTATATATATTTTCAATGTCAGATGATCAGTTGTTTAATTTATGTACAAACGAATTATTATCGAGTAATTTTAATCAGTGGCATAAAAGATATGGACATTTATGTGCAAAATATTTATCATTGTTGTATAAAAATGAAATGGTACGCGGGTTAAATTTAACAGATACAGCCGATACTCTTGAATGTGAAGTGTGTCTTCTAGGCAAGATTAGTAGACTACCGTTTCCAAAAAGTTCCAGTAATCAAAGTCGTGGTTTGTTGGACTTAATACATAGCGACGTTTGTGGTCCGATGAGAACAAAGTCTCTTGGAGGTTTCAAATATTTTGCGCTATTTATTGATGATTTCAGTAGAAAAATTTTTGTTTACTTTTTAAAATATAAAAGTGATATATTTAACTCTTTTAAATCATTTAAGTCTAGAGTTGAGCTTGAAACATCGAGAAAAATAAAGGTGCTTCGAACTGACAACGGATGTGAATATCTGAGTGGTGAATTCGATGAATTTTTAAATCAAGAAGGTATACAACGACAACTCACAGTACAGTACACACCTCAACAAAATGGTGTAGCTGAACGGGCCAACCGTACTATCGTGGAAATGGCCAGGTGTATGTTGATTAATTCAAGCTTGTCAGAGTTTATGTGGGGCGAAGCGGTGAACACTGCTGTTTACTTGAGAAATCGCTCACCTACAAGCAGCATAAAGGACATGACACCAGAAGAAGTCTGGAGTGGTAAGCAACCATCAGTTGGTCATCTAATTACTTTTGGATGTAAAGCTATTATGCTTGATAAACGTCCTGGGAAGTCCAAGTTTCAGCCGAAAGGTATTGAATGCTATATGGTCGGCTACTCAGCAGAATCTAAAGCATATCGCTTATTTGAACCGAAATCCAGACGAATTCATAAAGCTCGAGACGTGAAATTTTTGGAAGATGATGGTAAGGATGTTTCAAATTTAAATAATACTGATTATATGATTTTAGATATAAAACATCCAGAAATAAGCGAAGAATTTGCTACTGATATTGGGACGACTGTATACAATGAAATGGAGAAGATTAGTTCGTCCAAAACTGATAAGGAATATCAGAATGATGTTATTGATATAAACGGCGAAGACAGCAATAGATTCAGTACCATCGATGAAAGGGGATCGAAGGACAATGAATATGAGTCATCAACAGGTTCGGGCGAAAATACACAAAATGAGATGCCTGTTCCTGATGGTAAAATGATATTGCGTCCACGCAAGCAAAATTCCAATTCAGCGAATCTTCTACGTAATTCTGAAGAAATTTTTTCAAATCCAGTCACGGTTAGTGAAGCTTTAAGCCGTAGTGATGGACTTAGTTGGTCTGAGTCTATGAAAACGGAATACAATCAACTTATGGCGAATAAAACGTGGGATTTGGTAGATTTACCCCAAAATCGGCAAGCAATTAAGTCAAAATGGGTATTCAACATTAAGCGTGATAAGAATGGACAGATTGAGCGCTATAAATCAAGATTGGTTGCAAAGGGGTGTAGTCAAAAGTTAGGCCTTGACTATAACGAAACATTCTCTCCTGTTGTGAGGTATTCATCATTGAGACTAATAATAGCATTGTCAATAGAATATGACTTAATAATACATCAGATGGATGTAGCAGCAGCTTATTTGAATGGTGATCTGAAGGAAGAAGTTTACATGGAACAACCAAAACAGTTCGTCGATTTGAAGAATCCAAAGAAAGTATGTAAACTGAAGAAGGCCCTGTATGGCCTAAAACAAGCCGGACGCGAGTGGAACGAAAAATTGAATGATGTTTTACATACCATTGGATTTAGGCGATGTAATGCTGACTCGTGTGTTTACACCATGAATGAGGGTGGTGCAATTAATATTATTGCAGTCTATGTTGACGATATCCTGCTCGCAAGTACAAGTCATCAAACATTATGCAACATAAAAAATCGGATTGGACTTGAATTTGACGTAGTTGATAAAGGGCCTATCGATTATTTTTTGGGGATGGAGATTATCAGAGATAATAGAAAAAACTGTATTTCCATATCCCAGCAACAATACATATGCAATTTGCTGGCAGAACACAATATGGTTGAAACGCGCAAATGTAATATACCATTGGATCCTGGACAAAAGTTTCAAAAATGTGAGAACTGCAACAATTGTGTTCAAGTTGATAGCAAACTTTATGAGTCACTTATTGGATCATTAATGTATATTGGGATCTCAACCCGTCCTGATATAGCTCACTCTGTAAGCAAACTTGCACAATTCAAAAGTAACCCTCATACGGAACATTTGGCAGCAGCAAAGCAGGTTTTAAGGTACTTAAATAATACTTTAACTTTTAAGCTTACTTATAGGAAAACTGGCCAGATGTTAGAAGCATTTGCTGATGCAGATTGGGCTGGAAGCAGTAATGATCGAAAATCGTATACTGGCTATGCATTTTTTTTAGCTGATGCAGCAATAACTTGGGAGTCTCGAAAACAGCAGACAGTAGCTCTGAGTAGCACAGAGGCAGAGTATATGGCACTTTCTGCTGCAGCAAAAGAATCAGTTTATCTACGACACTTTATACAAGAATTGGGTTTCCACAATTCAATAAAAGGCCCAACCGTGCTGAATGGCGACAACTTGAGTGCGCAACAACTAGTCAAAAACCCAGTCTACCATGCACGAAGTAAACATATAGACATCCGTGTGCATTATATACGTGAGGTATTTCAAAAGGATTTAATTCAGCTAAACTATGTACCAAGTGATGAGATGACAGCTGATATATTAACGAAAACATTGAATAAAAATAAACATCAGAATTTCACTCAAAAATTAGGATTAGTTAATTGAATTATGTATTTAAATATTATTATAGTTTTGAGGGGTAGTATTGAAAGTGCTATAAATTGAATTAGGCAACCCTATAATTAATAATACTAATACTTGATTTATTGTTGTTTTATATAAAGAAACAGTTAGGATGTAGCTTATAAAATATTATGTAAAATCAATATTAAAATCAGTCTAACTTTAAAACTTAAACTTGCTTGTTTTTATTATTTCCTAACAGAAACTTTTAAGGTTCGCTCCAAGGAACAAAGCACACGAAACAAGGCATTTATTTGAAAGCCAGAGACATTTTAAAAATCTAGATGTAAGAATACTATGGACTAAGCCTCTAATCAGGCAGAAATACTGGTAGAGGACGGTGAAACAGAGGAAAATAATATAAAATTAAGAGAAAAATTAAATAAGCTAAAGCAGACTATCGATCAGCTTAGTATTGAAACTTCTTACCTAAAACGAGAGCACAACGGACTACCTTAAAAACAAGCATATCGCGAAAAAATTGAAGCCAGATGATGAATAGGGCCAGAATATAATTAGAAATAAAAAACATTCGAGAATTCTTACTAGAATTCTTTCCTTAAAGCTTGAAACCACATACAACAGAAACAGAATTCCATACAAATTTTACAGAAACAGAATTTTTCCCTGTCAAATTTGTATGAAATTCTCTTTCTGTTTCTGTTATATGTGAATGCCCGGCTTTACCAGAATTCTTACCAGATTGAAATAGGTAAATTACTTGGGTTTTTCCAGATATAAAGTTATATGTGGACTCGTTTCTTTAAGCAGGCAATACCGTGCCATCATCAAGGAATATGCCTGAATAAAGTTCATCCATCAGCACCCCTAAGATATGATATCTCATTGGCTAGTGATATCTCATTGTTATTGCTATGTAGTGGTATGTGATACCTCATATTAACTAGTAAGTAAATAGCAGGGACTTGAGTACGCGGAATTGTCACACCCGTAGATCAACAATAAAACAAAATTACAAATCAACAAAAACTGATCCGTCTATGCTGGAACTTAGTTAAATTTGTGTGCAAGAAAAATCGGATTAAAACAAATTTATAAATAAAATTAAATATATTAAACAAAACTACTTTATCTATACAATATTTATTTTGGCATTTGTTAATTTGGTTAAAATCAAGTTTAAAATATTGAATTCACTTAACGAGTATTATATGTCTTATGTTAGATCAAAACTTAACAAAGTACAATCCTGTCACACATCAAAAGTCATTACTTACTACGAAATATCATAATAGTTTAAGTTCATTATGAATTACGAAAACAATTAATATTTTCTATTCTTTTATATGCAAAACATTAAAATATTTTTATTTTTAATGTTATCTGGAATTGTTTTGACCTTTTTAGCTATTATGTAATGAAATATTTATGAGTGAAAAAATAAAAATGTTGTAATAAAATAATCATTGTGTGTTTTTGTTGGGGCAGATTTTCCAAGAACCTCTTAACACAGAGATTTCCAAAAATTCTAAGACTATAAATATTATTTTGATTTTGATCCAAATGGCCGTTAAAACGCTTCGAGCAATCGACATAAGGGCCTCTAACTGCTTAATTGGTTTGCGAATTCTGCTCATTTACGAATCTATTCAAAGTACAAATGCTTATTGATACATACACATATTTTGAAAAAGTATTTTTTATCTAGGTCAACAATTGCGAGCCGTTACATTTTGTTGATCCAATGTGTCACAACAAAACATAAAAACTGTTTAATCCGTTCTAAGGCGTTGATGAAGTGTTGTGTCACACCCGTAGATCATATAATTTTTTTTCGATTTTCCCTTTCCAGATACAGTCATACTTCAATTTATCGAAACGCAAAAATGAAGCCCTACACAGGTACAGGTATTATTTGATATGAAATCTACCTAAAAGTACTGCACAACTATCGTTCCACTAAGCATGGTACGTACCCGTACCCCGAGTGTAAGTTTACTTTTGAGTTCTATTCTATTTCAAGTACATATTCCTTACAGCTTTTGTTGTTTTTATATCGAGGAAACAAATTTTCAATACAAGGGAATCGTATTTCAGATTTTAGATACGCGGTTACTCAAAATTTAGGATTAGTACCGAGCCTTGGTGATATCGCTTCGATTATTTTTTATTTTAAATTTTTTTTTGCAATTTGAAAAATAGCGGTAAAGCGCTAAAATGTGAATATCTTTCAACGAATCGAAGGGATTTTGTTTCCCTTTATTTACGTTTTTGTAATGCATTTTTTTCTGAATTTGCAATTATTATTGCAATTTAATTTGCAATTATTTAATATTTTTCATTTTTAGGGTTCCTTGAAGAGTTCCCGTTTAAGGGTACTTTGAAAAAGTAAAAACGGTACCCTATTGGTGAGGTGAGACTTCGGCGTTCATCCAAATTTCTACATAATCGAATTCTCACAAACTATAGGTGCAAACTACATGCCTACTGAAAACAAAAAAATTGCAAATATTTTTTTTATCTGTATTTTATAGACATAGATAAGGAGATAGTAAATAACAAAAAAATTTTTTAAAGTATCGGGTTTGATTTAGAAAAATCGAAAAAGTAATCAAAAAGTGATATATATATTAAAAAAAAAAATTCAATAAATTATTGACTGCTCGAATTTTGAGTTATAATAAAAAACACGAGATTTTTTTCCAAATGACATGGACCATTTTTGTAGAGAATTAAATTTCCTACAAAAACTTTTATACGATTTTTTTAAATCTGCATATTTTATGAGATATTTAAAAAAATCTAAGATTGTATCAAAAAATCAATTTCGATGATTTTGCGGCACGCATTCTTTTTGTTTAAAAAAAAAAATATACCTTCAAGGATTTTTTATCACAAACAATTTTTTAGGGGGCTTCTGAGAAAATTTACTTTTTCACGACCAGTCTAGTATGTATATATAGTTGTGTATATTTAAAGCAAGAACTTTGTGCAACGGCCGCTGTCGAGCGTAATAGCACAAGCTTGATGAACTTCGCTTGATATTTTGGAATACTTTAACCTTGCCTACAATTTTTAACAAGGTGGTTGCAATTCAAGGAGAATAAATTGTAAATTCAAAATTAATCTTTGAAATTAGAAATGTTTTTCCTGATCCACACGATTTACCCAAGATAAGCCACGATTGTTTTAATATTGGCCCCATAACTAAAACGTACGGACACAAGAAATTTGATTTGTGAGTTTGAATGAATTATGTAGGTACTAAATTTGGCAAGTTAATGATCGTCTATCGTCTAAACGCATCAAATCATCTAAATTTGCAAATCCACGCACGTGTGGTAATATTATCCATCGCCTGAATTCGATATTATTTGTGTGAAATTAAAATTATTATTTGTGTGAATATTATTTGGGTTCTCGAAAATAATATTAAATAATTAAACATACAGTCCACAACTGAAAAACAATATATATGTAATTAATAAAGTCGCTAAACGTCATTTATCCCTCCATAGATTTTCCAAAATGAATTGTCTTTTCAATGCGATTAATTAATACAAAAATAAAATTACGTGTAAGTTAAATAAAAAATAATCATTAATTGCATGCATTGAAAGCTAAAGTTAAATTCTAAACAAGTGATTTATAAAAACCATTTCCTCTATATTATTGACAATTTCATAAACTTTTTAAATTACCAAACATTGTTATAGCAAAATTTAAAAAAAATGAGTGGAAGATTAACAACAAAACATTTGCATTTACCTGCATCAATCAGTGGAACACCAGGAGCTTCTCTCATAGCATCTGCCAAATCCTCGCGTAGTTGATTTTCCCCAGAACCAATACTGAAATTGGAATCCGATTGCCCGTGATATAATTGGGTCATTCTCGGACTTTGTTCAATACTACCTGTAAAAGTTTAAACATTTGGAATAAAAGAATGTTCGCAATGAATTGAAATAAATTACTATAAGAGCTGGATTCAATTAGAACAGATACAGCAGGTTTTGTCGTTGATGTTGTTGATGGCATATTAACTGGATTAGATCTAGCTGGGCGGTTGCCAGGTGACCCAACACCAATTTCAATTGACTCCGCTTCAATGGTTGAAAGAGAACATCTACAAATCAAATTTAATATGCACTTGTTATTCATATTTTTTACGCATTTCGTGGAAGTCATTCTTATCGATCAATTACGATAGTCACAAAATTAAAGAGATTATAAAAAAAAAGTTAATTAAATTTACCCGCTTGGAGTATTATATGTTTTGAACATAAATTGTGGTCCCATCCAAAGTCGTCTATGTGGACCTGCATGAGTAATTATTTCAACTTGTGCAAGCCAAACATCATCTCTTTCATCGTGACGTTCAACACGATCATCTGAATAACCCAGCCCATCATTCAGTCTTTCTTTTAATAATATATTATCCGGCGGAAGAGGTGGTTGAATTTCTATGGAATCGTCATGTCGTAGAAGATTCCATTGTGCTTTGGCTTCCATATCTAATTGTATAGGTGTATCATCACATACTTTTTCTTTTGGTATATCTTAAACGAAATTAAACATATAAAACAAAAACTAATAAAAAAATAAAAATATTTACTTGTTACTGGTTTTGGGTCGAGATCATATTGAACAAGTGTTCCAAACGCTGTAGCTACAAATAGGGAATCACTTGTTTTATTTTGCATTTTGGCTGACGCAGAATCACGAGGTGTTCCGGTTTCTAATAGCCATGCTCTTGGCCTCGCAAAAGTTGCACTCATCCTTAGTGGTTTTGAGCTATCTTCTGAGAGCGATGTAACGCGTTGACGCCCTAAAAACAAATAAATACATTTATCCTCAAATGTAAATTAGGGATATGAAATTTCTACCTTGTCCACCTTTTGTGAAACCAGATCCAGAAGTTCCTCCTGGTCCTAAAGCTAAGGGTTGTCTTAATTGTGCTAATGGTACAACAACAGTTGGGTGTGGGAATGGGGGAGTGCGTGGATTAGGATAAGCAGCTAATGAAGGAATCAAAGAATAGTCTGAATGCGATATTGGACTACTTGATCGGCTATCAATAGATAACCCTGCTGAACGATGAAATCTTGACAAACGATTTACGACGTGAGAAGATCCATGAGTTCTTACACCTGCCGGGCCACCATAAGGTGTAATAGGAAATACATGTGTTGTACCACGTAATGTGGAAACCGCTACCCACCGGGAATCAAGAGAAACACAAATATCTTGAACCTTTGCAGTAGTGTCGCCACGATGTAAAACATATAAATGATGAACAGCTGACATAGATGGACCGCCGGGATGTGCATGAATTCGAAAAACGTGAAAATCATGCCCTCTTTTATTTGCTGTTATTAGTAACATACCCGAACAATCAAATGTCATGGCAACAACAGCATCTGAATGTGCAATAAAATGTGCGATAATACGATCATCACCATTTGAAGATACTGGAGCTCCAGACACAGGACTGGCATCATTAATAGGATACTAAAATAAAAGTAAATTAGGCCCAATTCTTCAAATTTTAATCATATATATTATACTTTAATATCCAGGATTGTTATCACACCGGGTTGACGTTTTTCGCACGTGCTCTGAGATCCACTTGATAAATTTGAAGGAAACGTTTGACTTCCATGAGTTACAAATCCAGCAGCAACTGTCTCACCCAAATCTCTTAAGCCTTTGCCTAAGCTTTTGGCAGCATTTAACACAGTTGCTGTGTAACTCGAAACACCATCGTAGTCGCAACCACCACTACTTCTCTTTGACGGCAATAATCGACGTTCTGCATATGCCATCCATCTAGGTGCCAATGCTATCGGATTTGGATTTAATCTATAATTTAAATTTTTTATAAACATGCAGTTAGAATATATATATTTATATAATACCCAGGACTGGGATGACATGCTGTAATTGTCAAACGATCTTCTAATGTTTTGGCATCAAACACAGCTACTTTTTCTGGAAAGGTGACAGCGATTGATGTACGATTCGCCAAAATGTCAATAATCGGATTTTTAAATTTTATAGTCTTTACTTGTTCTTTTGATTTAAGTGAAATAAAGTTTAAAGAACAATACAAAACTCCAGATCCACCACTTGAGCTATTATCACAAATTGCCATCAAAGGACGTTTATGTGCAAACTGATCCATTGGTTCATCAGCCAATTCACTATCACATGGTTGAGGTGTTGGCAAAATTCGTAAAGATTTAACTGATCCATGTCTCCATGATAACACTTCAAAAGCTTCACCATTCGCTGGTATTGCCCATATTTGTATGCCGGTTACATACCCCAATATTAATAAAAGAATTGGTGGAGCCCGACCTTCAAGATCCCAATCATCACCATAACACAAATCACTTATATCTGCAGTACTTTCAAATTTCGTCCAAAGAATAGCATCTTTTGGATCACTTTGTGGTGTATTTGCTAATGCAACATCTATGAATCCAGCGACACTATCATATATTGAACGATCATTTACTGCTTGCGGTGGCACCACAACTGGTACACATCGCATAACATGTCTTGGTGAGTTGGCAGACATTTACATCAATTTTCTGGAAAAAAAATATATTTAAAGATAAAATAAAAATGTTGTTGATATGAACATTTTTCTTTATTAGTAAAGAAAATGTTTTGATTAAAACAATTTTTTTGATCTAAACAATATGATCGTACTGCGTAATACGTACTGCTAAAAAAACCTTCTAAGCTCACACACATATTCTGAATCGTTATATCTGATAATTGTATTTGTCAAATAGTCAATTTCAGAACTAGAAAAACATTATATCATAACATTATATCATACACCAAGTTTCAAACTAGATAATCGCAAACGAAATGACAAAAATTGTGAGTGGAAGTGGCAAAGTTTTTGACTATGTAAATCTTTCGTACATTAACTCATTCATTCTTTAAATTCTGGTGTTAAATTTTTTATTCTCCCTCAATTTAACCGGATTCCAAGGTAAATCTAACTTGTTCGTGGAACGGCATGCTTCGAAATCGACCGTTTTGGAAACTCTTAAGAATTGCAAGCTTACTGATTAGATTTTTAGCGATTTGAAAAAAGTTGTGGATGTTTTTAGTTTCCTTTAATAACAATTGTTTTATCATCAGCGTAATTAACATCCGAATCTCCGTTAAGTATACTTGTATCGACTACGTTTCCAAGAGTTGGATCAAGAATTGAGCATTATGGGCATATCAACCACTTTCCACTATTTTGAGAACACACGAAATCTTAACAATTTTCGAGGAATCACCTAGAGTCATAAAATTTGAACCGTTCTTTGCCTGTTTAAGCGAGTCATTTATACCATCTTGTTTAATGGTGCGTCACGAAGCCCCTTATTTGACATAATACATGAGTACATATTATTAATGTTTGAAGAGACGGAACAGTGGGAATTTGGTAACTATCGAGAAATTTTGGGTGATTTTGTGAAAATAAAGACCTGGCATATTTCTTGTTAGTAAATATTTAAATGGTTTATCCTGTCAACAAAACACCTGTCTGTTATTTTAGCATGTTTTGTGTAAAAGACTAAATCTTTAAAAAACAAAAAAGAAAAAAGATGTACTTGCCTCATTTTTGAAAATTAAAACTAAAAATTTCTTCTAAATTAAGTAAAAAATTTTTCGGTGTAATTTTTTTATAAAGCCTATTTAATACCTTCTAAACAAAAATAAGCTCAATAGAATCGGTAAACTGGTTTTTAGTAAATGGCACAAAAAATTTCAAACTATGTAATAACAAATGTTATTCATATAATATATTCAAAAGCCTTTTTAACACAGAAACTATCGCTTGTTTATAATTTTGGGTAAATAATAAATCTTTGAAATATAAAAAGATAAAGGCAAAAAATAGGCATGTACTTTTTAAAATTGCCATGTTTGAAAAATCAAAACAAATCATATAAAAAAATATATTTTTTTATCAGTTTCAAAATTTTATAATGCCTTACTAAGTATCTTTCAAACAAAAAAAATTTTCAAACCGGTTAACCCGTTCCAGCACAATTTAACTTTAAACTTTCCCAGTCTCTAAAACTTTTAACAAAGTTCGAGCCACCCAGTGTCAAAACTAGGAAAGGAATAAAATAAATAAAAAAGCCGTATTAATTTTTTTTATTTTACTAACAATTACCGAAGTTTCAAAAAAATCGGAAATGGTTGGGTTCATATCATCGGCGATGACACTGTAACACACTATTGAAGAACGCTTTATCGCCATCCGTTCATCCCATGTTCTGTGAACCTCGATATCTTGCAACAGGCAAATTATAAAAGTAAAAATAGCCAAGTTTTAAACATTATAGTCGATTACAAAGCCTCATTTTTTCGTTATGATCAGTACAAGAGAAAATAGGAACTTACCTGTGTTATTCACTGATTCGTATATGGAACCAGTTAAAGCCACGGTTTTACGACCGCACACAAGAAACCTTGGGAACATCAATGGTTTACGTGTGATAAAGGAATACAATATACAGATATGGGGGTAGAAAGAGTCTAGAAAGTTAGTTAGGTCAAAAATTCCCAAATTAGATCAAAATTGAAATAGGTTCATATATTCATCAAAAAAATGTCCACCGGATCTGCCACCATTTCTTAAGAACTTGAGAAACAGTTAGAGTTACTTAGATAAAGACCTTGAACATCTAGTAGATCTCACAACAGTTTATGCTATGAGGTGCTGATGACCGATTTTAAATCATTCCATTTAAGTGCTGTTCGGACAAAGAAGTCCGAGTTCTGTCCGAAGCCCGGCGGTGGTCAGATTGACAGCGTATGATACTTTGGTTGTGTGTCCTAACCAACAGACGACCAGCATTAATTATTTTACTCGAATAGAATAACCGTCTATGGAGACCGAAATTGTACCTGTTATTCTGTAGTTTTCGAACCAGTTGCACAAAATCTTGTTAGATTCGATGCCACATCTAATTGTCTAGCTAACGAACAAGTAACATATGTATTATATACCGTGAGAATGGATTAAAAATTTCGTATCTTATTTCAATAAAAAAATTATCTTTATATTTATCGTTATCAAAAGTTATATATAATCGACAATCGATGTCAAAAACAAACAAATTCGGATTAACACTCGACAAATGATTATCATTTGCAAGACTAAAAAATTAAAAATTAAATGATATAAATATATATTAAATATATATAATTATATGAACAAATACAGAGGGTTTAAATGTACCACTTAATGTCATGCTATAGATAGAATAAAGGTTTTTTGATATTTCTTTCCCTTGTCGAAATAGAGAAGGTTGCGCTATTTGTTTTTAGATATGGTTCGATATTTGTGCTGTAGTAGGGGACGAAGAAGAAATACTGCAAATACATTTTCTTTAAAGTGTTGTGCAATAGGACTTGCGACATCTGTCACAACAATACGTAAACATGTTTAAGACCTAGGTCCCACAACAACATTAGTTCTGAGGGGTTTATAGACGCAAATTTCTTTTATTTTTTTTTTTTTTAAAGAATGGATAGCTAAACTACGTCAATATTCATGATAAGAATATAATACACAATAACACATATATGAGTGGTAAAAACAACTTTTAAAAAAATTCCAGAAATAAAGCCAAAATGGGTTTGCCAACAATCCAACTACTGTCATATTTTCCATTCATGTGGCACACTAACTTCCTCAATGATGAAAGCCCAACTTTGGATAGTAATATCTCGCTGCTATTGCCAACGGTCTCTGGTGTAGCAGGTACTCGCTACGAAGGGCTGTTACACCTGTAGTTCAGAACTTGAAAATAATATGCATCATTCGAATGATTGGTATCTTGAAACAACTGAAATCATTGAAAGATGAATGTTGAGGAAGCTTAAAAAATCGATGATCTGGTAATTCACTTGACTTATAACCAACCAAATATGATCTTGCCTAATACAGTGCTATGGTATCATGACGACGTGGCATATTATCGTGACGAGCGATAAATTGGATGAAGATGATTAGACCCTGCAATACTGAGTTTTGGTCAAGAACGGCGGGTCTACTTGATTTGCCCAGCATTTCGAACTTATATGTTCTCGCCCTGGAAAAAAATCGAAACACCAGAAACACAAAAGTGTAAAAGTGTTAATTTGTCCAGATACCCGAATGCAGTTAGTCCAACGTTTATTGGAATTGCTGAACTAGACATTCGTGCAATTAGTAATCCGGATCAGAGTAATATGAATCAATACCTTCTGTTTGATATAATGTTATGTCTGTTATGCTTAAATAAAAGTATCCTAAGTAATGAGAAAATGACTGTAGTGAAGGGTATTGGAAGACAAAATGGTTTGGATAGAGGATTCATTCATAGGAGGTCGAGGAATTGGCTATTGACGAAATTTCGATCGTAGCAAATCTGTTCAATTACACGGGATAAACAAAATAAACGATAAACAATGTCAATAAAATTTTTCTATTTCAACAGGCCAACATCATCAAAAATAGAAAGAGAAAATGAGGATTTTTGCCGTTCTACCTATTATTATCCATACGGCTTTAACACCATCACCATCAGCAATTATACTAAACCAAAAATTTCGATATCATGATTGGCTCCTTGGAGTAGTTACAACATTAAAAACAGATGTCAGGCTCTCTACTCTCTAAAGTAGGTGATCTTTAGCTGCATCTATAAATGCCTGACACGGCAGGAAAGGGAATGAAAGGAACGGAAAACGGACTGGGTGTACAATATAAACTTGGTAATGTAAGACCGAGAGAATGGAATTAAATCAAAGGTATAAATCCGATTGTTCTCAGCCAGCTCAGGCTATTGAAACTTCGTGCTCCATCGTGCAAAGGTTCGTGCAAAGGTTTCTGACTTCTTATTGATAGTGACCCTTAACCCAGATTGGCTTATGGTTTTTCATAACAAGCGCCATCAATACCAATTGCGGATATGACCTTACTTCTAAATAGGTTGCATTCTTAACATATTTTAAAAAAAGATTTGGTGTCGTATCTAATACTACAGATAGTGAATTTAATTCGTATAACTCCTAAGCAAACGATACTTTTTCGTCCTAATTTTATTGTCGATCCCCTTCGAACGAATCCATGGATCTGGTTGTTAAACTCTATGTTATAACTATTAGTGAGTTTTTGACATTAACTACCGTGTATGTGTATCTGCTTTAGGTGGACTTTTAGGTTTCGTTATTTGGTCATGCACGCGATTTCATGCAACTGCTGTTTGTAGCGAAACGTTTAGACAATGAGTCTCAATTTGTTCTGCTAATTAGCTCCTTTGTGAGTGTTCATGTCACCCAAGACGTATTGGACCTTATGGAATAGCCGGGTATTACCGAATAGTTTTGGTGCTGAAGATTCATCTTCGAGGCTTCAGAACCTAAATGGGGGATCAATTTAAAAATATTACAGTTCCTACCGGAGCCTCTTGGATACCTGTCAGTCTTAAAAAAGTGGTTTGCCTTAACATGTTCCAGAACTCTAACAAGGCCGACCGTTATTTTCCTTTACTAGTGGGAATCATATAGAAACAAAATAAATAAAACAAACCATCAACAAAAAATTAAAGTGGAAAGCGTAGGACAGTGCAGCGTAATCCTGGTACAAAACCTTGTCAAAAGATAATAGAAAACAAAGTTTAATAACGAATTATGAATGACCATATAAGAATCAGCCAGGCCGGCTGGATGATATTCCTCGCGAAGGTGTATTTTCGGGGATTCAAGAGGGTCTATGATGCCGCAATAGAATGGAGTTTAGACGGCAAGGATTCCCACACTCACGAGCGTTAGTAAACAGCATCACTTAAAACAGCAGGTGCAGCAAAAACCATTGATATTGTCCATCTTGGCAGAAGAATATTCCAAAACTATGCTAAGTTGATAAAATAATAAACAAAAGACAAAAAATCACGGCTGGGACCACAGTTCACCTGGAGGTATACACCACTTACCCAAGATTAAGATATGTTTGCATTAACTTGTGGCAGGAAAGGGAAATAACACCCCGATTCACGAGTGTTGGGCAGACTACCCAGAAATGTCTCCCTCTGCTGGCGAATCCGAGGTCATTGTTTAAGGGCTGAAAAATTCTGATATATCGGGATGCGAGGAAAGACCAACTCGTGACACAAGCGAATGAAAGAAGACTCAAACAAAACACTCTGGGAGTCGAGGAGTAAACTCAACTATCGATTTTGTAAAGTTATGCGGTATGGGCTTAAGGAAGCAAAAGTGTGTTTGTTGTTGTAGCGACGTGTTTGGTGCTAATCCTCCGGCTCCATGTCCAGGTTCAGGAACTCTGCTACTGCCCTTGGGCGGTACCACAAATCTTCCTTCGTTAAGTTTGTAAAATTTGCAGGACAATTAAATAGGTGGTCTACATCGTGTGGCGTGTCCTCACATGCGGAACACTTGTCAATAATTTCAGGTTCAACTCTGCTCATGTAGTTGTTTAGAATGCGTGACCAACCGGATCTTAGTTGAGCTAGGACGGATCTGGGGCTACGGGGCAGTTGGACCTCTTCGGCAGCTACTTTTGGTGGCTTTCCATTCAAAACACGATTTGGAATATAGTTCTTTATTGTATTTTCAACCGTTTTGGTGTGGAGTGTTTTTAAGCCAGTTCTATATGTACATTCGTCTATGTTACCAGTAATCTGGCTATCTCTGACATCTTGCAGAAAGCATCTTGCTGTCTTCCTTATGTCTCTAGGTGGTTCGATCGTAGTTAAGGTGTCATTGCAAGGATGTTGCTCTTTGTGACAGGCCAATAGATATTGTTTGGTTAGCATTTCATTATGTTCACGGACCGGCAATATGTTACTTTCCTCGTGCAAGTGATCTCGGTGAGCCATCAGGTGACATCCGGTTGCGGTTCGCAAGGCAGCATTTTGTGTTGTTTGTAACTTATTCCAGTGAGTGTTGGCAACTTGGGGAGACCATATGGGTGCAGCATAATTTAAAATAGGTCTTCCTATTGCTTTGTATGTTGTTATGATCGTGTTTTTATCTTTGCCCCATGAACTTCCCGCTAGTGCTTTTAATGCGTTATTCCTGTTTTTCAATCTTGAGTTTATTTCTTGTGCATGAGCGTTGAATTTAAGCAGTGGGTCGAATGTTACACCTTACAGTCTCGGATTTTTTACTGTGGGAATAAGTATGTTGTCTATGCAGATTTAAATGCTTTTAAACCAATCATTCAGAATATTAAAGTAGGTATTCAGGATATTTGTGAGTTGTTGCAGGTTATTTCCTGTTGCAAGCACTGTGCAGTCGTCTGCATATGACGTGATGGTTATTCCTTCTGGTGGAGTAGGCAAACTGCTTAGGGAGAGATTGAATAATGACGGTGAGAGAACTCCGCCTTGAGGAACTCCTTGTCTTAGCACTCTCATTTTTGACTTGCAGTTACGAAACTCAACATATGTTTGGCGACCTCTGAGGTAATTGCACAACCAGCGCTTCATTAAACCTGGCAGATTAGTATTGAAGATGTCATCCAATAGAGCAGCGTGTGACACTGTGTCGAATGCTTTTGATAGGTCGAGTGCAACTAAAATTGTTCTAGCGCATGGTTGTTTTTGATTCAGACCATCACTGATCTGGTTTTGAATTCTGTGAAGCGCGGTGGTTGTACTATGTGCTCGCCGGAAGCCATGTTGATGTGGCGCCAAATTGCAGGATCTTGACAGCTGAGGGAGCAGAAGTACGTCGATAAGTTTTGCGACCGATGAAAGGAGGGATATTTGTCTGTAATACTCTCCCTTTTCTTCAGGTTCTCCTGGTTTTAAAATGGAGCTGTTTCTGGCCGTTTTCCAGATATTTGGTATCTGTAGAGTATTTAAAGATGTATTGAGTGTAGTAGGGAGGTTGTTCTATCCTTTGGGTCCAATGTGTTTGGGCAGGATGGCTGGGTTGCCGTCGGGTCCTATAGCATGATGGCTTAATTTTTCAGGATAAATATGATGACCAGTGGTGTGAAAGAAAGTCGTTTTGGAGTTGGTTCGATTGTTGTCGACAAACAATTTCTTTCAGTGGCGTGAAAGAAATTGTTTGTCGACAGCAATCGAACCAACTACAAAACGACTCGAACTTCTTATAATCACCAAATGAATGTGTGAGACATCATCAAACGCTATGGAAGGTTCTAAAAGTATATCTGTGAACCATCAAATAGCAGAAAAGTTATTTTTTCTACTTTAACGAGGACAAACTGGTACTTCTTGCAAAGAAAGGTTGGTCTAGAGCTAATTAACACGGTGGATATCTATATAGATCAATGTATCCATTGATAAAGGCGCAGATCTGCGGGTTATTTTTAAAAAACAAGATTATAATTATCTTCTCAAGCTAATTAAAACCTTTTTCATAAGTTTCATCATAATCACTTCATTATTGTAGGCTGTAGTGTGCATAAAGACACTGAAAAAAACTCAAAAAATTGCAACAAAAAAATTTTACCGGAAGTTGGTATGCAGAACTGTAAGCCGTAATAAATGTTTTTGTACCAAGTTTCATCCAATTCGATTATCATGTACAGATGTTATTGAGCTTTCAAAAAACCTGGTGCTCGGAAGACCCCCTCCACTTTGTACACTATCGCTCAAAAGCTAATCAGTTCCTTGCCATACATATTTGCATCTTTTTCCAAAGTGTCATCAAAACTCATTCACGAACGAATGTGGTATGCTCCCAACAAACAATGAAAAAATGGTGACACAATAAACAGGTGTTTGGGAGGCCCCCAGCACTTATCCCAATACTGTCCAAAAACTAATCAGTTCTTTGTCATTTAAGTCTAAATCTTTTTTCAAAGTGTCATTAAAATTGATTAATGAATGAAGTCTATATGCTCCTAACAAACTTTAAAATCAAACAGTGAAAAGTCAGTAGTTGTATGGTAGACCCCCCGCCACTTTGATCAATGTGCTGCAAAAGATGATAATTATCTTCTCAAGCTAATTGAAACCTTTTCCATCAGTTTCATTATAATCACTTCATTATTGTAGGCTATAGTGTGCATAAACACACACAAAAAAATTTCAATAGCAAAAATTTACCAACTATCACAACTTTTATTAACTTTGAATCCGGGGTATTACTTCTACTTAGGCGCCATTTTTTTTTATTTGATGTAGAATCACTCACTGAAGCGAATAGAACCAAAACGAGTTGTATATCAGCACCGGGGTGATGTTATTGAAATGCATATGTTCCTTCTACAATATTTACCATCCCTATTTTCTATGTGCTTATTAGATACACAGATCAAACTGTCCCTTTTACTAAATTTACCCTAAAAAAAGTTAAAAAAAAAATCCGCTTACGCCTAAGTTCAAGTAATCATGCCTTGAATCCTTTCAATATTGTACAAGTTTTCAATTGTTTACAAATAAAAATTAAATGCTATTCAAATTTAAAAACGAGGCTGTATATCTGCCTGGAAATTTCTCGTTCAAGTTTATCACAATTGAAGGTGGTTGAATTAGCTGTTGTGTTGATTAAAATTTTTAAAAGTTGAAAGTTTTACTACAAGAAAAACAAAGAATATCAAAACAATTGTGACTTGACTGAGAAAAATATTGACATTATTATTAAAATGAAAAACAAGCAAACCTTATATTATATTAGTTAGATGTATCTTTTCAAAACAGAAATTTTCATAAAAATAGTTGTTATTAAACACAGAATGAATGATCAAATGACAGTTGAACAATTCAGTTTGTTATTTTTTTTTTAATACAGCTGTAATATGTTATTGTATTGGAAAGATAAAAAAACTAACAATTCATTTAAATGTATGTGTAATAATAATTCGAAGGACAAAGAAATAACAGAATGAAGGTTTCACATACAAAAATGAAAAAATTTAAAGTTTTAGTTAGATTTTAATTGATATCTAGTATAATTATCCGAATATTGATTGATTTAAATTATTCTAAAATCAATTTTACTTACATTACCTATTCTAAAAATACTCATAACTAACAAAAAATATCTTTTAATACAACAAAAACTGCGTCATCATTTGACAGAGAAAAAACTTTTAATACATATTTTGATTTCAAATATTTCACTTAAATGTATATTTATAATAAATTATTTAATTAGACAACTAATAGAAATTGCACAATAATTTACAATTAATTAAATAAATATAAAAAAAAACGATTTAAATTTTCAATTTTTCTAAACGCAATTATTCTTACGTCTCCCGTAATAAGCTCGATACTCTGTGTAGTGTGTGTTCACCCAACTTTTCTTTATTCGATAGAATTTTGTTGTTGAAAATAAAAACACAAAACAACTGATGAAAGAATGAGTGAAGTATATAAAAACAAACGAATTTCCTTTTTTTTAACTACTTTACTCAGTACTTTTGCGATAAAAATTTGTTTTTCTTTTTTAATTTAAATATTTTAATTTTTGTTTGTCAACAAAAGCTAAGTGATTATTTTTTGTTAGTTATTTAACGATTTTCACGAATTATAATAAAATTTAACGATACCACAAAAAAATTATACTTGAAATGAAATTATTGCATCAGATTTATTTATATTCACACAAGTGAACATCAAATAAATCAGCTGATTTTTTAGTTTGTTATAAAATATAAAAAAATGCATCAAATTGCATAATGTATGGTGTAAATAAAATAAATTTTTTTTTTATAAAATTGTAGTTTTATTCATTATTTTCAATTTTATTGAAGTTCGAATCACAAGGTAGATGTCACTGTAATTGAGTATGAGGCTAGATGTCACTATTGGAAATGAAATGGATTGTAATTGCTAATCAATCTATTTTTTTTTCACAGTCACCAGTCACTATGAAAATTTATGCGGCACTTATTAGCACTCCATAATATGTTGCATAGCAGTGTATAGTTAATCTATTCTTCAATAGATGTCCCAAATATATCTGCAAATATTAATAAAATATAATTTGCAACCAATACAAACAAATAAAAATATCACATGTCATATTTTCCGATTAATAGAATATGACATCTAGTCGACTGACTACTACCACTTAACCATTTTAATAGTAATTTTGCGTTGAACCAGTGTACTTATATTTTTTCTCCAAATAATTAAATTATTGTGAATCATATTTAACATAATAAATTATACTAATAAATACATATTTTATTAATTAATCGTTTTTATGACATTTATGTTTTTAAAATGATTTAAATTTAAGTGTAAAATCGTTTTAATTATCAAAACATTTTTGATTCTCTTCATGTTAATCGATTTTTGTGTTTTTCTCACTAACCATTCAGTTTGAGTGATCTCGCTGAATAGTAGAGAATCAGTGTTTCTGTTTAGTATACATTTACGAATCGAGTAGTCAATACAGTGATTTTTATTGCTAAAATTTAAAATAGTTTTATTAAAAAAGAAACGATAAAATTTTCGTTATAACTTCTATGGTATTTATTTAATAAATTGAATTTCGTGCATAATTACAAGAAATTGTTGTTTAAATAATTATTTATATAATATTTTTTGCTAAATAATAGCTTGTTTTGTTTTTTGTTCAATTGTTTTGTTATTTAAAATAGAGTATGGGAACAGAAATTGTTGAACAATTTTCTGATGGTAATCAGGGAAGCAATGATGATAAAAGTGTTGTGATCCCGATATCAGTTGACGAAAACAATTTTGTGGAAGGTGCTCGTGTGATATTAAAAATTATAAGGCCATCATGGAGTACCGACAAAATAAAATACAAGGTTTGTAGACAAAGATTTTATTTGAAATAATTATATGCAGGTAATTAATTTTGGTGGATATGCGTTTTGTTCTTAAAATATAATTTATCCTATTTATTATCCCGCCCATTTGTGTAAGATGTTGATGTTTTTCTTTGATGTGATCCATTCTGTGAAAAAGAGAAACACTTGTTAGTAGGAGTTTTGTTTCTGGTCGACCTTTAAAATTGATTATCTTGGTAATTTTAAATTCTTGCGAAATTTCGATTGCTTATTAATGAACTTTGTTTTTTAGCTGTTTACAAAAAAAACCCTAATTACATAAATATACCCTAGATGTACATATGTTGCTAACCCAAATTTGAGTTGATCCAAATTAAAAAATAACTATATTTTCATTTACAAAAACTATCCGTACAAAACTTTTAATTAAACTGGTTTTGACTTTTTCGATTAAATAAAAACATTTGAGTGAAATTTTGCTTTCTTTCGTTTTTAAAAAAGAAAGAGCCGCCGCACTCTATTTCAAAATAAAAATATTGCGCAAAGATAATTTGACGTTCACCACAACACTCGCCCTTATGGTGTCATCGAAGATGAAACGACAAACGATATGAAACAAAGAAAGGAATAGGAATGAGAGCAGGTTTAGTTGCTCTATAGTGAGTTTTGAGCTAAATCCTCAGATTCTTCGTAAAGCAAGCTTTTAATCTGTCGATGGAAATTCGAATTGGGGACACTTTGTATAATTCTTGTAGCTATTTACTTACCAATTCAGTACGAAAGAAGACATTTATTTATTATATTAAATTTATTATTTTACAAAAATCAGATTTATATATTTGATTTAAATTAATTTTTTTTATTTAAATCGGATTGTTTTGATTTTTATAAAAAACGCATTTTAATTTATTGAATTTTGTGAGGAAGTGGTTGTTCGATTGAATTTCATGTCATCTTCATGTTCGATTAAATTTCATGTCATACAAATAATTAATTTCATTTTTTGCAAAAAATTGATTTAAAAAAATGAAAATCATTCTTAAGACACACTTGACAGTATTTTTTTGACAAACTTATAATGCAATAATCTAGTTTTTGGGCTCACATACCAATCCCGACCATCAAGATTTCTCCAAATTCTATGTTCCTATGTTAAGCAAAAAATATGCAAATTTCCTTGTTTTGACCCACACACACACGATTTTTTTGACACATCTCCGGGACAGCTATCGAACACATCGGGCTTTCGGCTCTTACCATTCAGTATACCTATTTTTAGAAACAAACATTTTTTAAATCCCTCCAGCCGTTTTCTAGATTTCGTCAGTTGTGAGACAGACATACATTTTTTTTGCTTCTTTAGAATCAGTACGTCCTAAAACGTCGATAAATGCCAAAAAGTGGGGGTAAGAATTTCACTTTTGCCTCGAGAATTCAATACTTTGGTTTTTTCAAACCGAAGTAATATCTCCAAAATTTTATTAAAGTTCCAAACCTATGTTCAATCATTATAATTATTTGCATTTGTTTGGCAAGGAAAGACAGATGTAAAATAAGAGTTTCTTGTTACTAGTTTTTCACTGAAATACTGATTGTTTTGCTCGAGACGTGAAAAGCGTTACTTGTCGAGCTCGGATGCCAAATTAAGATATTTTTACTTCGGGTTTATACTGTTAAAGAGTGGTGCTATCCATTTCTTGAGGTCCTTAAAATTTGTCGGACATGTATGATAACTGGTTAACATTATAAATACGGTGTTGCGAATTATACGGAACAATTGCCAATAATTTTTGCCAGGTAAATGTTTAGGATTTAAGATCTACTTTACTGTTTAGGATCAAGATCTAATTTAACTTTTTATGGATATTTTTTTTCGTAAGCGAGGCGAGTTGTACGGGATTGCCGTTTTAAACTCGATTTGATATGTAATTATCTATTATTTCTGAAACAACTTCTGCAGTCTTTTCATTTTATGTGGGGTTGTCCATGTTTCCTATTGTGATTCATACTGTGATTCATACTGTGATTTTATTGTGGAAGTTTTCGGTTGTTTCCAGTAGTGAGCTCTATGCAATTGTTCCAATGTGACGGGATTGACGTTGGTAAGGTGTAGAAGGTAAGGTGTAGGTAACCCAGGTTGAACATTTGAAAATACCTAGGGTAGCTGTACAACCAGAGCTTGAATATATCCGGCATTCTGATGTCTGCGATAATACCAAAAAAGAGCTTGTGACTAGTTCAAAGCCTTTGACAGATACAGAACGACTATGGTTGTTTTTGTACTTGTGTATGTTTTTGACTCAATTAATTTGGCAAGTTAAGTTAATGGTTGTGTTCTGTACTATTCAAAAGTAATGTTGCATTACCTCTCAGTTAACGATCTCGAAATCCATAATAGAATTGAAAATATTATTTATTAAATTGAATTCTTTAAAGGTTTGTAAAGGTTGTAATTTTGTCTTGTATTTTTGTATTGGTATTGGTGTAATAAAACTCTTCGATTTAACAATAAAATATCACTTTATTTGGAATTTTGAATGAAGTCCCTGCATTATTTTTTTTACAAATCTTACATTCAGTATATACGCCATTTTTATTTTCACGTTTTCGAATTTGTGTAAAAAAATTTGAAATTTCTTCAATTGATTTAAATCAATGATTTTTAAATCTGATTTAAATCACTGATCTAAATCAAATTTTTTTTTTTTTTATTCAATGTTAGGCATGTTTAGTGTTAACCAATATAGATCAACGTCTCTGAATATCCGAAGATACCATGCTAACTAGGGAACTAGGGTTCGAAAGTATTATTCAATTTTCTTTGAGGAATTTATTAACGTTGATCTTAAAGTTTTGGGGATTAAAATTATCAGGAAAGACCCACGCCGGTAAGGCATTCCAGAGATGAGAAACTCTGTTAAAAAAATCGCGTTGAAAAGCGACAGTTCTACACCTTGTCACTTGAACCGTAAAAGGATGGGCTGCTATTGATGCCCTGGTGGAACGCGCGAAGTTTGCTGGTTCAGGCAAAATCGATTTGATCTCCGTAGACGCCCGTTCCATAATATACTTGTAAAATACCGTCAAATCAGCGACGTCTCTTCTATGTTGCAAGGAATCAAGCTCGTTAGTAAGAGTCGAGTTGCCGATCAATTTAACAGCTCGCCGTTGTATAGAATCAAGACATTTTAAGCTACTTATGTAGGCTCCACCCCATATGTGAGAGCAATACTCCATGCAGGGACGAATAAATGATTTATATATTAAAAGAAGCTGCTTGCTATTAAAAACCTTACGACAACGACCCAAGAATCCTAATTTTTGAACAGCGTTCTTAGCTAGGTTAAAAATATGAGAATTCCATTTCATATTATTTTCAATCTCAACTCCTAGAAGTCTAACAGATTCTTTCTCTTGAAGATCATTTGAATCGAACTTTAATAAAAACGGATTAGGTGTTGATAACCTAGAAAAATGACAAACTTGAGTTTTACTTGTGTTGAATTCAACACTGTTAGCAACGCCCCAATCTAAGATGGTTTTTAAATCAATATTTAATGACTCTATCAAGTTTGATCTAGCGACATTAAGATTTGATGGTGCATATAAATTTGGCATTTCATGTGACGCATGAAGTGTGCTATCATCAGCAAAACTATGGATGGGATTAACTGTTGCATCTAGCAAGTCATTAATATAGAGAAGAAAAAGAGTAGGTGATAAAGCGGAACCTTGAGGAACACCAGCATTAGTTGAAAAGATATTCGATGAAACACCATCAACATTGACCCGAAATTTGCGCTTGGAAATAAAACTTTGTAACCAAGAAATAAGTTGTTCATCTAAGCCGTAGCATCTCAATTTGCAAATAAGATTATTGTGCCATACTTTATCAAATACTTTGGTAATATCAAGAGCAACGCCAAAAGTCTCACCATGGTTTTCAAGCGACTTGTTCCAAATATGCGTGACAAAAGAAAGTAAATCTCCCGTCGCTCTTCCTTTACGGAATCCGTATTGTCTTTCTTTAAGTAATTTTGACGACTCTAAGAAGCTCATAATATTAAAATTAACATATTTCTCAAATACTTTGGAAACAACCGACAAAATTGATATAGGTCTATAGTTTCTTGGATCCGTTTTAGCACCTTTCTTTAGAACTGGTTTTACACTAGCCATTTTCCATATATCAGGAAAAATTCAAAATTTTAAACCAATGCAACTCTGCTTCTTGGTTATTCGCAGTTGTTGCAAGTCGCAAGCACTATGCAAATGTCTCAGCGTGACGTGATACAGATGCCGTTGGTCATGTGAAGGTAGCTCATTTTTACTTCAAATGTTGCAAATGTCTATTATATTTGTGTATTGGTGGAGTAAAACTCTACGATTTAACAATGGGGATTGGGGAGGATCAGTTTTTGTTGATTTGTAAATTTTTTTATTTTTGATCTACGGATATGACGCCCCCGCGTACTCCAGTCCCTGCTATTGACATAAGAGTTAGCATGAGATATCACATATCACTGGCAATAGAATTGAGGTATCACTAGCCAAGATTAAATCTTAAGGGTGCTGATGGATGAGCTCAATGTTAGTTTTGGAATATTTCTTGATGATGGCATCGGTATGGTATTGCTTACTCGAAAAGAGCCTGTTTTTAAATCTATATCTAGGCTTCTATAATTGAGGAAGAGAGTGCGTCTTACGATCAAGGACAAAGCCAACTGGGTTATTGGCAATTCAATTTTAGTTTCGTTCGTGCAAATCGTTGGAAACAATTTTATTTTTATCCTCTTTATTTTCGTTTTCGTTTGAAAATTCCTACCACCCAATACATTTTATTAAAAAAAAAGGAGGCAGTCTTGAGGACTGCCGTCAGAAGTGAAAACTTAAAACTGTGAAATAGATGAAATAGTACCTTCCAATTATTGTTGCATTGCAAATTAAAATTTCAGAATTTTTAAATTAAAATCATTAAAATTATTCTGGGTTTCACATCTATCAGCATTCCAAGCAACTATTATACACATTTTTATGTTTAAAATAATCAAAACATATATAAAAAATTTGCGTCTACCTTAGAAAGCATGTTGTTGTGAGACCTTGTTCTAAAAGTTTTTTATGTATTGTTCTGACACACATTGTAATTTCTACTACCAAACACATTTTATTTAAAAAAAAAATAGCGTGTCATCTTTAATAGTAGATTCTTGTATGAGCTTAAAATGAAGGCAATTCTTCACGAGGATGAAGTTTCCCGAAACGAGCGTAGCGAGTGGAGGGAATCATCCGAGTGAAGAATTGCCATTATCCTAAGCGAATACAAGATGCTATTTTATCCACGACTGCAAAATATTTCGTATAATTTGCAGTTTTCTGTTAAATTTTATAAACCATAGTAATGAATATTTACTAATACATATATACAAAATGAAATACATCAAAATATCATAGAAAAACATTTTCGTTAAATTTGCATGCAACATTTTCTGTGCGTAAGTCAATACTTTTTAATAAATGAGTAAACTAAAAATTTTCAGTAGGTTATCGAGTGAACCTTTTCTACAATCTACATAATAAAACAATATTTATAATACAATAATAAATCATTTATTGATATTTATCGTAACGTTGAAACAATTCGTTAAGTTAATGCCTGGAATTGAATTTATATCAAATACATTACTTTGGTTATTCGATATTGAATTTATATCAAATACATTACTTTGGTTATTCGATATTGAATTTATATCAAATGTATTATTCTGGACACTACTGTTTTCACCAGTTGTATTTATTAAAATTGAATCAGCAATTTTTTTAGCTGTGTCATTTTTATTCCGTATCGAATCATCGATGTACCCTTCGGCAACTGATGTGGACTTCCATCCACCATGTCTTTTTAGGGTTGTTATATCCCCACCAGCCTCAACTAATATTGTTGCGGAAGATCTGCGAAATGTGTGTCCAGAATATTGTTCTGGATCGGAGTTCCAAAAAATAAGCAATTTCTTTGCCCATTTTGTTAAACTTATTGATCCCGATTCTTTAGTGTAGTGCATCTAGTATAGTGTCTTTAGTATATTGCATTTTCCGTTTTGGTAGTTTAAAAATAGTACTTCACTGTTACTATGCGACTTAGATGGCCGTTTAATTAAGTAATTTTTACAAATTTTGTAAAACTCTCCAGTGACTGTAAATTTTCTAGTAATTTTTGTCTTGGTTTCTGGTACATTTATCAGAAAAGCTGACCCAAGATCTTGTAAATCACAAGTTTTCATTGTGTACATTTCATTACACCGACAAGCACCCATTACTCCCAATATTAAAGTAACCTAAATAATAAATAAATCGTTGTTTGTATATAATTTTTACAAAATATATATAGATACTGTTTACCTTTGTTGCCAGGTATTTATCATCCGGTGCGTTAGTAAGGAAAACATTTATATTTTCTAAAACGAATCTGCTTTTTTTGCACTTTTCCATTTTAAAAAAATTTGTATATCGTTGTGTATACTTTTCTGGATTTTTCCGGCAATAAATTTAAAGAACTAATTTCTGCCGCTTTTTTAATTTCTGGTGGTGTTAAATTAATACTATTGTGACTTCGAGAATTCATTTTCGATATTTTTTTAACAACGTTTTAATTTAAATTTGATTTGGCAAATGAATATATACGCTCGTACAATGTTGTTTCGTATAAATTTAAAACAAATGAATATAAACATTTTATTGCGGTGCATGCACAATGATAAAACTTTTACTCATGAAATTTAAGTTTGGATGAAAATTATTTTGAGAAAAAAAATTTATTTTTGAAATACTTTTAACTTATCTTAATTTTTGTCTTATAAATTTCATTTCAAACATAACATTTTAAAGCATTGTTCTACTATTAAAAATTAATAACAAAAAATGCCCAATTCTCATGATTAAAAGTTTTTTCATTGTGAATGCACGGTTAAACTTTATTATACGTTATGTATAACTGTTTTTCCCTATACAATTAAAGAAAAATTATATCGTCGCTTTAATAATGAAATAACGTATGCCATGTATACGTTGTTATTATATAATGGGTGCGCTGCATTCCCCATAAGGATGTCTATAAAGTGGCATTTTAACATTTTCCAATTTTTTTATAACTGGGGGTGAAAATTAATATATTGTTAATTAACGTACATGCAAATTTGAATTTGGTTAAATATTGAAACAGCGTAAATGCATGTACGATATTTCAATTCCTACAGAATAATAACTTGGGTAAAATCACTGTCGTATACTTTACATACATTACGATCGCCACACGAAATGGTAAATCTAAAATATTGTATAAGCATCATTCATTACTACATGATATGCCGGTTCATATAAATAAAAAATTGTAAGAATATTATGCGTTAGTTCAATAATAATTAGTTTTAGGCTTAATCGTACTTTATGCAAAATGAAATAACGTATATGAAATATGAAATAACGTATAAGGTACCTGATTGACTTTTCACCTCTGTTTAGGTAGAAAAGACAGCAGGTACCAAAGTGAAATTTTAATATGCTGTGGGGAAATTAGTCAAGATTAATTGGTAGAAATTTTTTTTCCAATATCTTTATTCATTCAATAGTGCTGCCGAGTTTACGAAAATCGGAAAATCGAAAAATCTTTAAACCCAATTATCTCGAAACTACACTTTTGCGAATACGTTGTTTCATTATTAAAGCGACGAATGTATGTCATTGAATGAAATTTATTGATTTTGTTAGGAAGAAAACTTAACGAACTATGGAATATTAACGATCGGTATATTCTACAACAAGTGAGAGAATGTCTAACATTACAATGGAAGACATACATATGGAAAACATATATTCTATAGCAGTCTTGGATAAAGAATATTCCATAACTAAGGCTAAGCGATGCTATCGTTGATTGAAAAAATTTCATCCGCCAGCACCCCTAAGATATCACTTTGGTTAGTGATTGATATTTCACTGCTTTTGCCAGTGGTATACGATATCTCAAAATAACTCATATGCAAATAGCAAGGACTAAAGTACGCGGGGTTGTCACACCCATAGATCAACAATTTTAAATTTTACAAATCTTCCTGCGGCATGCTATGTATTAGGTACATTTATTGGAATTAATGCATTGTTACCGTTTGTAAATCACTATCGGTTAAGTGCCACCATTTTTAATTAGTTTATTCCAAGGTTGGCGAATATCATGATATTTATATAAATATCAAAATATCCGATATATATCAGATATATATCCGATATATATCAAGATCTGATATTTGTTTTTGAATAAGTTGTTTATCTTAAATATTATACAATATATGGCCCTTTCCACACTTCTATGCAGTGCATCGCATCTCTCCCTCGTTTCATACCCCTTTGCCTGTAAACTAAATTCAAATATTGCAACTCCAATTTAGTTTATAGACAATTTGTCAAGTCTATTTGTCTGTATCTTCATTCTTCAATCATCAATATTCATACAAGGTTGTAAAACTGGTCCATTAATGGTTCATTACTGCCGACCAGTAATGCCGCCCGCAATGACCACCATAACTGGACCATTAACAGAATGTTACTGAATCGAAGTTATCGAACTGGCCCATACAATGTTATACAACTGGTCCAGTAATGGTCAATTATTGGCGACCAGTAATTCAACAATGACCCGGTACTGGCAACCATGACGCATAGTGCTACCACTAATGTTACTTGTTGATAACTTCGGACAATAAATGGCTGCCATTCATTTGCCAGAGAAAAAACAGCAATGGCCCATACAAGGTTGTACAGCTAACCCAGTAACGGACAAATAATGATGACAAGTATTGCAGCAATGGCCGAGTACTGGTAACCATGGCTGGGCCATTATAAAATATCATACGTATTAATTTAAATATACAAAATAATTAAAATAAAGTAAAAATGTCTAAAGAAAAAAAATTTAAAACTTATACTAACCTTGACATTATTATCATAGGTTTTCAGCAGAGATACGATAATTAAACTATAGGTGAAATTTTTCAACCTATATATTTCTAAAATGGATAATGCTCTAGTGAATTTGAACCAAATGACAAAGATCGGCCAATTCATGGTTCAGTACGGGCCCAATAACAACAGCCAATTAATGTTAGCCATTAACGTGCCATTACTTGGCCGTTTAAAGTAAACTTTACTGGTTATTTTCTTTAGACCTTAGATCGGGTGATTCATAGTTCCACTAAGGGCCCAATAACAATATAAAAGTACTGTTTACTATAATTGGGCCATTCAAAGGTAACTAAATGCTGGCTATTTTTTTGTAAACCATAGTTCGGCCGATGAGTGGTTTTAGTACTGCCCCAATAACAATAACCAATTAATGTTAACCATTAACGTGCCATACCTTGGCCATTTAAAGTAAACTTTACTGATTCATTTCTATAAACCGCAGATTGGCCAATTCATGGTTCCAGTAATGGCCCAATAACAATAGCCAAGTATTGTTAACCATTTATGCGCCAGCGCTTGGCCATTCACAGGTAACTAAATACTCGCTATTTGCTGTTAATCCAATAGATGGGCCCATGACTGTTTCTATTACTGGGAAAATAACAAATCACAGGTACTGTTAACCATTAGTGGGCCAGTGCTTGGCCGTATTTCAAATTTTGGAAAACTGCTTGGGTTGTTATTCCATTCCACCACACCATTGGTGGTATATTGCTAAACAGAGATTGAAATACATATTTTGGAAATGGTTTGCACTGAAAAAAAAATTGAAGTTCATGACAACCTCATCTCGGAGTTGGCAGTTTATTATTCATGCAAATAAAATTTATTTGCGGACAATTTCACATGTGATTGCGACAACTACCTGATAACATTTTCCTAACAACAGAATGAGGTTTATTTAAAATATAAAGTGTTATATCCAATATAACAGTAGTTGAATAAAGATAATAACTATTTCCCTGAAAAAAATTTCCTTTGGCCTTATATCATAAATTTTTCATTTTAAAGTTTAAGTATTTGAGATTAATTGAACTATATTTTATTTTCACATAAATTTCGTGTGATTGTCTCAACTTCATTCATTTATAATTGTAGAGTTGTTGAAGCAATTTCGTAGTATGATTCGCCATATGTGACCGTACGGTGAGGTTAAGACAACTGCATTTCGATTGGAAATAGGACATGTTTTTTCAGCGTGGATTCAGGCGCTTTTACCATTACAAATGGAATCAAGTCTGAAATATTTATATTACATAAGGAAGTATATGCTTCTTCTCTTTGGTGGTTGTCAAACGTTTACCTAAAAATAGATGGTCAAGCATAAACTATCTAGGTGATGAGATGCATTTAAAGCCATGCCTCTTGTTCGATAAAAAAGTTTTTAACTTTTAAAGGTTGCTCTAGTTTAAGATCGACTTCCAGTTTATGCTAAATTTCAACTACAACGGCACTAGCCGTTTTATCTCTTTAAGCTCTTCTAAAGCGATTGCTATTGTCTTTAGATAACAAAGCATATGTTTAACATTCATTACACTATTTATGTCATAAGAATTCTCCAAATCGACCGACGATGTTGACAATAGTGGAAAACTGGCAGAAATTTTTGCCGCGTCTCAGGGCCTATTCCAAATTGTTAAAAGCCCGACTTTCACTCCCCGTAATGGCGGTGATAATAGTTTTCTACTAGATCTCTATCTTACCACAATGCCAGATATTACGAGTGTCGATGTTGCGAAAGGTAGTATTGGAAATTCTGATCATTATTTAATCTCATCAGTTATCAAAACTGATTTACTTAAAACTACAGCTCCCAAACCCCGTAAAATATTTCACTACTCAAAAATGGATAAGAGTGGTCTTCAAAATTTTTTCCATGGTTTCCCTTTCGACCGTCATTGTTTTTACACTGACAATGTAAATGTTTCTGCTCAAAACTTTACAGAAACCATCCAATTTGCTATCAATAAATTTGTCCCTTTCTCCATAGTAAAACCCAAACAAAAATACTTGTATTCGAAAGCTGCCAAAACGGCACTTAGAAACAAACGTAGATCATTTAATATTTGGATTCATAACAAAACTCCCACTAATCGATCCCAATATCTAAAGGCCAACAAAATATCTAATCAGATTATCTCAAACGAAAAGTCCGAAATTGACAGAGCGAAAGCCTCAAAACTTACGTCTATGTCTGTTTCTGACAAGAGTTTCTACAGTGCCATTAATTCTTTAAATTCTGGTACAAAATTTTCTATTCCCCCTATTATTGATGGTGATTTAATCGTCAATGATCCCGCAAGAAAAGCTAACTTGTTCGCTGAACGCTTTGCTCTGAACTCCACTGTTTTGGAAACTCCTAAAGAAATACCCCAAATCCAGTCTTCAGGAGTTAATATGAATGAACTTCACTTCAAACCCAAAATAGTCGCTAAACTTTTAAAGGGGTTAAACATCAACAAAGCATCAGGAATGGACAATATTCCACCCATTATTTTAAAAACCTTTTCCAAAGAACTTGCACCTACTTTAACTAAAATATTCTACCAATCCTACAAATCTGGTATATTTCCCTCGTGCTGGAAGTTGGCAAATGTCCAGCCCGTCCCCAAAAAGGGACCAAAATCCGATATCTCAAATTATAGGCCAATAGCTTTACTATCGGTCCTATCCAAAGTCTATGAGCATTATATTAATACACATATTTCAAAATTTCTGGAAGAAAATCATTTAATATCCGACAGCCAATACGGTTTTCGAAACAAAAGATCAACTACCGATCTATTAAACTATGTAGCGCATTGTTGGAACAGCATACTTGATAAAGGTGGTGAAACATACGTTATCGCTTTAGACATCTCCAAGGCATTCGATCGAGTCTGGCATGCCAACTTAATCAACAAGCTCGTTGCGTACGGTTTTCATCCCAATGTTGTGAAGCTGATTCAAAATTTTCTATCCGACCGATACATTTCGGTCTCCTTAGACGGATATTCTTCTGAGTCTAAACTAATTAACGCTGGTGTACCCCAAGGCTCAGTATTGTCCCCAACCCTATTTTTGATTTATATCAACGAATTGTTGAAAATCACCAGCAACCCAATAAATAGTTTTGCAGATGATAGTACTCTGCACAAGTCGTTCGAGCCCCTTCCTTCAAAAGGTAAAATGCACGAACGAATTAATCCTGCCCGGAGAGACGCTGCCATAAACGTGAACAAAGACCTGAATAAAGTCGCCGACTGGGGTGACCAAAACCTTGTCAATTTCAACTCCACCAAAACACAGCTGTTGATTGTTTCCAGATTAAAGACCGAGTTCCCCAAAGATATTTTATTTAGTATGTGTAATGAACCAATAGGTGAATGTAAAAACATTCGTTTATTGGGTGTTGCAGTTTCAAATGACCTACTCTGGAACGATCATGTAATGGCGATGGCAAAAAGCGCGTCTAAAAAACTCGGCCTCCTAAATAGATGCAAAAAATTTTTCACTCCATACCAATTGCTCCATGTTTATAAGTCCTATATTCGTCCCTGTATGGAGTACTGCTGTCAAGTTTGGGGTGCTGCCTCTGTTTCCATCTTGGCCCTCTTGGACTCTGTTCAAAAGCGAGCTATACGAATTGTAGGTGATCGAACTTTGACATCAAAACTTGATTCCCTACAACATCGTCGCACTGTTGCTGACCTCGTTGTTTTTTACAAATATCGTCATCAGCAGTGCTCAGATGAAATCAGCGGCATCATGCCTCAGACTTATTCTTACCCCCGTTCCACTCGGCAATCGGCTGCCGCAACCAGTGAAACGGTAAAGATCCCGCGCTGTCATACTGGCAGATCGCAGAGAGACTTCTTTGTCCGAACTGCGTACAAATGGAATAGTTTGCCGGAACACTTAGTCTCAGGTGGCTTCAACCCACAGATGTTTAAAAAAAGCGTTAATCTACACCTCAGAACGCCAGTTGTTGTGGGACCCAGGTCTAGACCTAGGTCTTAAAAGGTATTTATGTGTTGTTGTGACACATATTCTAAACCCTATTACACAACACATTTTATTAAAAAAAAAAAAAAAAAAAAAGTTTAGTTATGTCAGAATCTATGTCAGCTTTATGGTCCTGGCATAGCTGAACCAGTTTACCTCATTTGGCATGCGTTTTGCCAGCAGTGCTGCGACTGTTAACAGTTTTTCCAACTTTAAGGTAGGAATAGTTATTTATTTTTTTTTTTATAAATATCATGATATATATCAGGGAATAAATATCGTGATATATATCAATGATATATATCGGATATATATCATTGATATATATCATGCCAACCTTGGTTTATTCATCATGATTGCCCTCCATGTTTAATCATACATAAACTATGCTTATTTGTATAGTATTTGTGCGAATTCCGTCTCGTAATTTTGAGCTTTAAATCGATATAATCGATGTTATCAACTATCTTCACTTAATTTTAGAAACATGTATTACATACCATTGCAAACCAACATCATATTTGGTGTAGATGATAAAATTTGTAACATCATGATGTGTTTGATTCCAATATATATAATTTTGATATACAAATGTAATTGTTTCAGATTATACTTTTATTTTTCAATTTCATAAAAATTATGTTCAACAAAAAAAACATTGATCAAAGCAAATTAACCCTATAAAACGATATTTAAACAAAAAAAAAACCAAATATTAAATAATTATCAACATTTAGACAAAATCCCTTAAGATAATTATAAGGGCCCTGAGGTGCAGTTTTTAAAAAAAAAAAAAATTGCCAGCTACCTTTGGGCTACTGTACACAACAACTTCCCTAATTTTCATGATGATCGGATGAATGGTGTATTAATGCATAAAGGACATACATGCTTTTAATTTTATATATATAGATTCAATATTTATTTAGTATGATGACTCGAATGCATGATGACTCGAATATATAAATTTTATCCATGCAAAATCGCACAACGCCCCCAGTGTTTAAATCAATCTTTAGTAATGAATATGTCAACTCATATTGAAAGAGAAACATACTCAAATAGTAGTTTTTATTTTCCTTATTTTATTTCACGGGATTGAAATTATGGAAAATATTGATTGGAAAACCAATATTTTATTATTTTTAACACTGCATACCAAAAAAATAATTAATTTTCTTGTTAATATCGAAATGATAATAATTTGAAGGAAACGGAAAAATACAGTAGCAATATAACTTTAAGAAAATGTATTGTAGATCAATTTTTTAAAATTCTTAAAAAGAAATTTTTATGAATTCATGAATAAAAAAACAATAATTTTAATGGTATTTAATAAAAATTAAAAAAAAACAATAAAAAAATGTACCACTCCAGGAACTGAACTCTCGACCTCAGAGAACCTCAGTTGACCGCGATAACCATATTGCAATTTGAAACGTTACGAACGGATACAACAGGTATTTTATATTTAAAAATATATACGTGATGCGTGAAAATGATAACTTGAATACATATATACATTTTCCCTGTACAAAATTGCACAACGCGCCTAAAGAAGTTTTCACTTCAAAAAATTTTTTTTGCATTTGCTTTAAAATTTTAGAAATTTCTTCGATTGAGTGAAATCAATGATTTTTTTTAAAATTTCAAGTTGATTTAAATCAATGCAACCCTGGTTGATAGAGGATAAAATATATAATTATAATGAATGTTATTGCTAAGGGGCTGTACCTAAATAACGTAACGCATTAAGTGGTGGGGGTGTGATAATTTTGTGACAATTTGTTACGAGGGAGTCATACCATTTCATGTCACATCCATCACTATGTAAGTGAAAGGATTCTGAAATATTATACTTATACACTTATTTTACACATATTTTTCATTATTGTGTATTTTATATTTATTAAATGTTTATACTATATTATAATACGGCGACAGAAACGTGGTATAAACGAAAATGTAGCTAAGAAAATGGCAATGGAAATCCAAAGACTGTGGGATACTCCATATTTTAGGTATTTAAGTTTATTATTTTTTTTTTTTAATAAAAAGTGTTGTTTAGTAGGAATTACAAAATGTGTCACAACAACACATAGATACCTTTTAAGACCCAGGTCCCACAACATCATGCGTCTTGAGGTATAGGTGGACGCTTTTTTTAAATCTTTGTGGATTGAAGGCACTCGAGACTATTGATTTGGGCAAAGCATTCCATTTGTACGATGTACGTACAAAGAAATCTTACGATTTACAAACTTCTGTAATTTAAATATATAGTGAAGAATTCATTTATTTTTATTACTTCGGTCTGAAAGACCTAATTTTAATTTTGAATTGATTTAATAAAAATGGTTATGAAAAAAGTTTATTTAAAAAAAAAACGGTTTTACAATTTGGAAATCTTCATAAAATTTTGTGACGTGACATATAGAGTTCGGGTGGGAGTTTTAAAAATGTGACAATTTGTCAGAGAGTCCAAAATCATGAGATTTTGCGTTACGTAATTTAGGTACAGCACAAATACCAAACTATTTATACCAACTGTATATGTAACAGAATATTTAAATATGAAAGTTCTTTTTTCTGCCTAAACTACTTTAAAATTAAATTCAGTAAAATAATATAGGAATGAAAAAAATGTTGATCAATTATGATAATCGTTGATTAATTTGTTTTTGACCGGAGAAGATTGAGAACGTGTCTGTTTATGAATAAATCATGTCCATGTTTGTGGCGATTTATACGCAAGTAAACATTAAACCATCTTATACGCAAGTAAACACTAAACCATCTATTAAAACATCTTACTTCACAATCAGTTCTACATTATCAGTTGTAATGAGCAACTTTTTAAGAGATATTAAAAATGAAGCTTGAGACATTATTGCTCTTAACTCAGATAGCAGACAGGTTTGGGAAAAGTCATTACTTTTTTAAAAAAGTAAATGAGGTCTGAATTTTTTGATTTAAATCAGATTTTTTGATTTAAATTAGACTTTTTTAACTTTTATATTTAAAATACACGTTTGAATCATTATACTAATATTTAACCCGACTGAAGGTGCTTGTATTGCCCATATACTTATAACAAATGGCATTGTCTTCCATAATTTTGATTGGCCTGTTATTTTCCTCTGATGACAACATAACTTCTTTAAAAAACCTAATTTTTTGACTAAGCAGAAACACAGCATAATGAGGTGGTATTACACAAAATTTTTATCTCTTCAAAAATGAGTTTTATCTTCATCATGAATTAAATCACTAATACAACCTCTCCCTCCTCCTTCAGAACATCATGTACGATGATGTTAGTAAAAGTTTTAAAAGAATAATTTCTTATTTTTGATTAGTAAGTACACATGGCACGATCTCCAATGTAATCATTTCAGCACACGTTCCATTAAACGTTCAAATGTTGCTGGAGTATTACACAGTCGTTAAACTGCCGTAACCCACTACCCACAATAAACCCTGTCTTCTCGATCTTCTACCTGCCAATAACCGCTGTGCAGATCTAATATTGAAAATAATTTGGCACCTGATAATGTGTCCAGGGTATCATCAATTCGAGGTAATGGATAGCCATCTTTCTTTGTTATTGCATTCAGTTTTCTGTAGTTGACGCAGAATCTCATAGTTCCATCCTTCTGTCCTATTCCATCCTTCTTCGACTATCTGATTTTTAGATAACACCTGCCATTTTCATATCCTTTACCATTATTAGTTTTTTACCATTTTGCTAGTGGCAATCTTCTTGGAGTTTGGCGAATCGGCATCTCTGCTCCCGTGTCAATTTGATGTTTCACCATATTAGTTCTTCCGCTGTCTGCTGAAGTGCTACAGAAAATGAACGAATAACGTTTAGCAACTGCTGTGCTTCTTTCATTTTGTTCTTTTGTAAGCTCTGTTGTCCACTTTGTAGTAGACTTTGTATTTCTTTTCTTTCTGTGCTGTTGTTCACATTTCATAACGGTTGTTGCTACGCTCCTTCTTCGCATTTGCAGACGCTTGTTTCTTTCTTGGGAGTTTTTGTTTTGTCTGACAGATTTAGTGTTCTTATCCGTTGTCTTAAGTTTTCATCTTACACAACTAATGTTTTTTCTTGACGTTGTAGACCATTTTCATTGACTTCTCACAACCTTGGTGCCCAGAATCTCCCTGCAATCTACCCCAGACGATTGTTTCGGTATTAGATGTCAGCTTTTCTCGATGATCCAATATTATTCACCTCACAATAGATTCTGCACTATTCATCTGAAGAACCAATTCCACGTTACCATATTTGAGTACTCCATTTCCAGCGTCTATTACAAATCCAGTCGGACTCATGAAGTCCATGCCGAGGATTACTTCATCAACGATGTCTGGCACGAGAAATTCATGCTGAAAGTACGTATTCCCTATTCCTATATCATCATTCTTCTTTCCCCTGATAGCTGCACTTTCCCCCCACTCAAAAAAATAACAGCAAATTTTCAAATTTTTTATAAATATGCAACTCACAAATTTTTTTGTAAGTTTACTAAAAATATTGTAGATTACAAAAAAAAATTTACAAATTATTTTTGGATTTGAAGGAAAAAAATTGTAGTTTTATCAAAAAATTTTGTGTGTTGCATATTTATAAAAATTTTGTAAAAGTGACTTTTATTTTTTTGCGTGCCTGTTGCTGTTTGTATTCGTTATTTTTCTGCTGGTTGTAATTCCCTTTATATTAAATCTGTACGGACGATTGTGAGTTGCTCCAGTATCTAGTGTGATGCTACAGTTCTTATCACAATTTCAGCTCCAATCGTTAGACTATTACCATTCCTGTCAATTCTTGAAATAAGGATTGCGATTATGGCGCATTCTGCTAAGTGAACCAGCTTACGTCCTTTAAAGCTGACTCTTTTACTTTAACTGTTTCGATACTATTTGATCTTCCTCTCTCGCTTGAGCCTCGTCTTCAGATGATCTGCGTCCAATAGGCGATGTTGATCTTCCTTGTTTTCGTCTGATCTCTCTGCATTCTCGAGGTACATATGTGACCATGCTTGTCACAAACCCAACATCTTATTTTACTGTTGAATTGGAATTTGAACATTTCAAACGACAATGTTTCGTCATATGGTCGGGGTTTTTCCTTCGTGCTTTGTTTTTGTTGAACCGTGTGAACTGCTTTGTCAGTTTCTACGTCTTTTCAAAACTGACAACCAATCATTTAAATTCGTTTTATATCCAGGTTTCACTTCTGATACTAGTTGTAACATTTCTTGGCCGAGTTACAAATATTTGGTTCGATCACTAGATCAGAAAATTAAAACAATGGATTTTCTATACGTTTTAATTTTTATTCGTTCAAGATTATAAAAATATTTCTCCTAATAGTATTCCCTTTAATTATTCTTGTATTCACAATAATTCTTATACTTATAAAAATTCTATTGCACTTATAATAATCTCTTATAGTAATTTTATTCACTTGTAACTCTGTTAATTGTTAACTCGCTTGTATAGTTTTAAACTACACTGTTCGATGACAATTTTTATACTGAATATATCCTCTAACACAACCTCTTACATATACTACACGAAACAATAGCGATATTTCTATAAAATTCTAGAACCATATCTTTTTCGCTCCTTTATCAACAAATACATAATAACCCGATCTTCAAATGTTGACACATAGGTGTGAGCTCTATTCTTTTTATTTGGTTATTTACCTACTTTAAGCAGTATAACTGTATTTTTTTTCTTTATTCTATTTTAGACAAATATATGTTACAGTTTATTCTATTTTGCTAATTAGTTTTGTAAACGAATTTTAATTTGACTTAATTTAAATCAAATCATTAATACTTTTCTGAGCATAATTATAGTTATTAGCATGTCTGCAATTCAGTTGTTTGAACCATTGTTGGTTATTACAGCGCATTTTCTTATCATCTATCTATTGCTTCACTTGTATCCCATATTCTTCGTATTAGCCTCTTCTTAGCCTAAAATTTATTTAGATAGATATTTATTTTTTGTATTTTTAATTAAAAAAATTATCTATATAAAACTTTTAATTAAACAGGATGGTCGTTTTGTTGTGTCATCTCACATAATTTTTTCGTAATTTACCCACTTGGAAACAATTAAAAAAAGTTTACACACCCACACTTAAACTTTTCCTTTATTTATCAAAATGAACAAACAATATTTTTACATAAGCGTTTGTTGTTCGCCACAACACTCGCCCTTTTAGTGTCATCGAAGATAAAACGATATGAAAGAAAGAAAGAGAAAGGAAAGAGAATTTAGTGTGTCAGAGAGTAGGAATAAGAGAGAGAGAGTTTAGTTGCTTTATCGGCTCTTGTAATTGAACGTTGTAATTGAAGAAAGCATGGATGTGTGCAAAGAGCGAAATGAACGTTATTCGTAAAGAATAAGGAGATTTTTAGTTGCTTCGTCCCGACTGAAATCATTACTCGACAATGGTGAATTTTGAGTTAAGACCTCTTCAAATTCTTCCTAAAGCAAGGTTTTAATCTGTCGATGGAAACTCGAATGTGCTGATGGGGAACATTTCACATAATTCTTGTAGCTATTTACTTATCAATTCTGTACGTAAGAAGTGATGTCTAGAACTGGAACGGTTTCGGACCACCGCGTGTAACAGTCGATCATCGTTAAGCAATGTCGTTGATTTTTCGTGATAGAGGACTAATAGCGTTGAGGTGTATTTGTTAGAATCGCTGTAGTTTGTTTTTAATTGTGTCAAGAGGTGACTTTATGTCATGGACACATTGGACTTTTGACTCGCTGTACATTGGTGTGCCATTTTTATAACGTCTTTTTTAATAGACGGGCAAGCAACTTGTTTAGTTATTTTTTGGTGGACGTTTTAACACGTGAATGTGTTCCATACGTTGATGTGTCACAATGTATTACTTTACTTTCATTCGAAAAGTAATGAACCTCAAAGTTGTGTTAGTTTGAAGTATATTTGGCATCAGTCGATATTGGTGGTGATTTGTTCAGTGAAATCCAAATGGTGAAGTGGCGGGAGGATCGGTTAGACGTTTGTGGTCGGTAAATAAATTAAATTCAACACTGCATTGCAGGCGATACCTGAAATGCTTGATACCTGAGTACGCCACGAGAAGTTTCGGAATTTAAGCGTCTTTAAGACGCACCAAGAAGAATCTAAACAGTTGCTATGTTCGTTTGACCAATTGGTGTACTACGGCTCCCATCGCGGTATCAAATGCGTCGACCATGTTTACTAGCTTGATGAAAAGTAGTCGAAATAACTATTTGTAGTATTAATATTTATATTGAAAATATAATGCTGCTTATATATATTTGAATATTGTTTAATACTGTTTTGGTTACTTAATAATATCATAAAAGTCATTAAAAGTTAATTACTAGAGTTTTTGTGCACTATGTATTTTGTTAAAGAGTTGAAAAATTGCTTGCTAATTGTTTTTGTAATTAAAAATATCTATGTGTTTTATTGAAAAAGAAGTTTTTTTTATTACGACAATAATGATGCCATCCTTACAATCTGCTGATTACTTTGTTGTTACCCGTGATATAGGTGCCCGTGCGAAGCTGTTTAATTTACTGTTGTAATACATTATTTGTCCAGAACCGCATCAACATTTTAATTTAACAGGTGCTTCTTGTCGATAATCCTCATTTAAAAAAGAATGTTAAAACTTTATCAATTTTAAACAATATCAAAGATTTGATCCTATATAAACCTTCATAATTTCACGTTTTTTTTTTTTTTTTTTTTTTTAATAAAATGTGTTGTGTAGTAGGAATTACAATATGTGTCACAATAACACATAAAAACCTTTTCAGACCAAGGTCCCACAACAACATACGTTCAAAGGTGTTGATGGACGTAAATCTTTCTTTTTTTGTTTTTTTATATTTTTTGTTAAAGAATGATAAACAAAAAATCCTATCACTGACAAAATATGACATAGGCCAATATTTTATGATAGAATAGATAAAATAAAAGTAAATAGCAAATTGTTACAAAAATTTACTGAAACAAAACAAAAATGTAGTTGCCAATAATCCAGCCGGTTGCATATTCCTTGATCCTGTGACGCACCGTCTTTCTTAAAGATTAAAGCCCACACATAATTATATGAAGGCTCATTTCTTCAACGAAGCAATAGCGCCTCATCATCAAGGATTATTTAACAGGTAAGATTAAGGATGCTACCGTTGACTGAATACAGTTCATCCGCCACCACCCCTAAGATGTCACCTTGGCTAGTGATATCTCACTGCTATTGCCAGTGGTGTGTGATATCTCACGTCAACTCGTATGTCAATAGCAGGGACTGGAGTACGCGGGGTTGTCACACCCGTAGATCAAAAATAAAAAAAAATGTCAAAACAATAAAAACTGATCCCTCCATGCGGGAGGACGTTACACTTTTCCAGGTTTAACAGACCTAAAGACACTCTCACAGACTTTTAAAGCTACTCTCTCTCTCTCTCTCTCTCTCTCTTCATCTCTCTCTCTCCATATCTCTCCCTCCTCCCTTTTAAGGCTTTTTGGAAGCTTCTTGTGTTTCTTGTTTTCAACGCTTTGGCGTCAAATAAAATGGGTTTAATTTGTTTGGTACGACTGTGATGTGAAAAAGAATATGTTCACGGACCAAGTGGGAGAAACTCGTAAGCGTGCTAGTTCAAAATTCTCTTAAAATTTCTTTCAAAATATTGCTTTGTTTTTCCTATAATTTTGAAAATGTGCAGTGTAGGAAAATCATGGTTTCATAGCGAAACATTTGAAAAAAATAAAAAATAAAATTAAATGTAACCAAAACATTATATAGCAATCTATTTTATATACAGCTATTACTCTTTCACGAAACCTTTTTTTTCGAAATAAAAACAAGTACCTATAATTTGCTAAAAATAATTTCACATTGGTTCTACATTTCCAAAACCTCGTAGAAAAATTACTGTTTGTGCGCATGCTCAATAATAAAACAAGTTTTGTGAATCTACAACAATTAACTTTATTTCATTGCCAAGGAAACTTATGTTGCGAAAATCTTTAGCAAATCAATATGTGAGAAGATCAGAAATTTCACATTAGCAAAACATAACATGATGATGAAATATTTAGCTTATGTTTCAGATAACATTGATTAAAAGAACAAATAGGTTTATCCGATTCACCTAATACATCTGTAACATTGCCATCACCAGAGGAAAAACAAACATCTCTAAATATAATATATAAATTTCTTTTGATGAAAAACGTTATCTTCTACACTGGGGAAAAAGTCGAAATTTGAACTTAACCATTTTTGACTTTCCTGAAACTTGGCATATAAAAGTAGGATAAATTTTGCTAATTCGAGGTAACTTTTTTTTTTAAAATAAAAAGTGTTGTGTTATAGGGTTTACAATATTTTTTTTTTTTTTTTTTTTTAATAAAATGTGTTGTGTAGTAGGAATTACAATTTACAATATGTATCACAATAACACATAAAAACCTTTTAAGACCAAGGTCCCACAACAACATACGTTCAAAGGTGTTGATGGACGTAAATCTTTCTTTTTTTGTTTTTTTATATTTTTTGTTAAAGAATGGATAACTAAACAAAAAATCCTATCACTGACAAAATATGACATAGGCCAATATTTTATGATAGAGTAGAGAAAATAAATAAAAGTAAATTAAAAAGTAAATAGCAAACTGTTACAAAAATTTGCAGAAACAAAACAAAAATGTAGTTGCCAATAATCCAGCCGGTTGCATATTCCTTGATCCTGTGACGCACCGTCTTTCTTAAAGATTAAAGCCCACACATAATTATATGAAGGCTCGTTTCTTCAAGCAAGCAATAGCGTCTCATCATCAACGGTTATTTAACAGCTAAGATTGAGGGTGCTACCGTTGACTGAATACAGTTCATCCGCCACTACCCCTAAGATGTCACCTTGGCTAGTGACATCTCACTGCTATTGCCAGTGGTGTGTGATATCTCACGTCAACTCGTATGCTAATAGCAGGGACTGGATTCCGCGGGGTTGTCACACCCGTAGATCAAAAATAAAAAAAAATTTCAAAACAATAAAAACTGATCCCTCCATGCGGAAATATGTGTCACAACAACACATAAATACCTTTTATGACGTAGGTCCCACAACAACTAGCGCTCTAAGGTGTTGATGAACGCTTTTTTTAAACCTCTGCGGATTGAAACCACCAGAGACTATGGATTCCGGCAAACTATTCCATTTGTATGCAGTTCGGACAAAAAGTCTTTCTGCGATCTGCCAGTATGACAGCGCGGGACCTCGACCGTTTGACTGGTTGAGCTACTCGATTGCCGAGTGGAACGGGGGGAAGAATAAATTTGAGGCATGATGGTGCTGATTTCATCTGCGCACTGTTGATGACGATATTTGTAAAAACCAACGAGGTTAGCAACAGTGCGACGATGTTGTAGGTAATCAAGTTTTGATGTCAAATCTCGATCACCCACAATTCGTATAGTCCGCTTTTGAACAGAGTCCAAGAGGGCCAAGATGGGAACAGAAGCAGCACCCCAAACTTGACAACAGTACTCCATGCAGGGACGAATATAGGACTAGGTAGGAGCAAATTAAATTGCTCAAAATTTTCTATACTGATTTTAACTCTGTTTTGTTTGATAAGTGATTAGTTAATCATTAGAAAAATATTAATTTAACGTTTTTTTATTTGATTTTAAAATTAAAATATTAAAAAACTTTTTTAAAGATGGCGCTAGGGTCAAAGTTCAATTGAATTGTTATTTTAATATTTAAATTTTAAAATCAATTAAAAAAACTAAAGATTAACTTATCACCTATCAAACAAAAAAAAGTTTGCCGAAATCGGTATAGCCATTCTTGAGCAATTTAATTTCAACGTTACTTCGAATTAGCAAAATTTTATTTTTCATGCATGTTGAAGTGGCCCCTTTGCTCAAACTATGCACTTTAAAAAAATTCTAAAATAATTTTTATTTTGTCCATACTACTTATATCATATATGCCAAGCTTCAGGAAATTCAAAAATGATCAAGTTCAAATGGTCAGTTTGATGAAATATTGATTTCCTGATGTGATACAATTAATTAACTTAATAAAACTGAGTTTTCGTTGTAGAATAAGATAAAGATTGAGATATGCATGTAGTATGCCAATTCGAAGGAGAAACTTAACAATATGTTTACACTCTCTCAACTCAACAACAACAACAAAGAATATAAAAAAACGCAAATAGACTTTGATAGCAAATAGCGTGTTCGATATTGTTTTTATTTATACGCTTAATCATAAAAATCGATTGTGGTTATCTTATTTAAAGATATGACTATTATATTATGACTGGAATTTTTTAATGTAGTTTTTAAACAGCTGAGTATTGTACATCAATAACGCAGGGGAAATATATCTTTAACCTTACATACCTTAAAAATGTCTAATGCAAAAAATTCGTTTAATACAAACACTTATAACGCGTTTAGTACAAACGCATTATAAAACTACTACTGATTTTTGTTGTTATTTTTTTCTTGAGGATTTAACAGTAAATATGGTTATGTTGTAAACACATTTTTATCCAGAAACCAGTGTTTTTAAAACAATTTATCCTAAATATGATATGTAAATAGTTTATCACTTTGATTGCCCACTCTCGCATTTTTTTATCACTTATCTTACATTTTTTGAATATGCTTTCTTATCAGTTTATGATTATTGGAATTTTCGAATTTTACTTTAGTTTAATTTTAGTATTAAATAACTGTTATCTTACTGACCAATAATTTTTAAACAGGTTATTTATGGTGAAATGACTGTAAAAATTACAATGTATCAAATATGTGACAGGAAACATTATCGTGCACTTGAAAGTGTTTTGATATTCAGGTCAAGGTAAAATAAATTTCCCTTTCCGGTTATATACTGTAAAAAAGTACAACCACGGTATTTCGGTGTTCGTCCAAGCACGTCAGTCGAAAAAGAAACTAAAAATTGTATTCCTTTTGACTTGAAATTTGATGTATCTCCACCGGCCAGTGAGAACGGGGTCATTTAGAATTAAATATTTATACCGCATAGTAGTTGTAAACTTAAAACGAAATCCAAATTCACGATGCGGAATACCATGGAAAACTTAAATGTGCCGACAAATTAATATTAAAAATATGGAGGGGCTGAAATCTCACGCTCTGAGATATCAAGACTTCGGTCTGGGTTAAGGATTTTGATATAGTTTTCGGCAAAAAACTTTTATGAGGACATGGTTTTTAGTTTTGGGCTCGATGTATATCAAACATAACTTTGTACATGTATTTTTTATCTCTGTTTATATATGTATTACAAAACTAACACGAAACATCAATACGTTGTTGGAAAATTATAACATATCATATATTAACATAATTTAGTGAAAAGATTATACAATCAGCAAACTACTCAAAAACCTCTCCATTTGCGTTTCGAGAAAATATTTCAAAATCACAAATTCACATTTCTTTCAAAATTCCAAAAATATTGTAAAATAAATTCAAACTTTTTTCAAACAAAATTCTAAAAATAATTAAAAAATTATTACAAAATCACAGATTAAAACTTTTTTCAAAAATTCTAAAAATATGGCAAAAATTATAACAAAATCAAAAATTGTAACTTTTCCCAAAATTATAAAAATTATAATAAAATCAAAAATTTAAAATTTTTCAAAATTCTAAAAATATTCCAAAAATTCTTACAAAATCAAAAATTGAAACTTGTTTAAAAATTCTAAAAATCTGTATATATAAAATTCAAAAATCCTATTTTTTTTTTCAAAATTCTAAAAATATTCCAAAAATTAGAATAAAATCAAAAATTTAAACTTTTTCTAAATTCTAATAATATTCCAAAAATTCTTAAAAATTCAAACTTTTTCCAAAACTCTAAAAATATTGCAAAAATTATAACAATATCAAAAATTGAAACTTTTCCCAAAATTATTAAAATTATAATAAAATCAAAAATTAAAAATTTTTCAAAATTCTAAAAATATTCCAAAATTTCTTACAAAATCAAAAATTGTAACTTTTTCAAAATTCCAAAAATATTTCAAAAACTATAACAAAAAATGTCCATGCCCAATTTCATTTTCAATTACATTTTCACCAAATTATTACAGAGAAAATATTACAAAATCAAAAATTCATATTTCTTTCAAAATTCCCAAAAATATTGTAAAAATTATAATAAAATCAAACTTTTTTCAAAATTCTAAAAATATTCCAAAAATTATTACAAAATCAAAAATTGAAACTTTTTTCAAAATTCCAAAAATTATAATAAAATCAAAAATTTAAAATTTTTCAAAATTCCAAAAATATTCCAAAAATTCTTACAAAATCAAAAATTAAAACTTTTTCCAAAATTCTAAAAATATTGCAAAAATTATTACAAAATCAAAAATGCAAACTTTTTTCAAAATTCCAAAAATTTTTCAAAAACTATAACAAATTAAAATATTTCCATGTCCAATTTCATTTTCAATTACATATACGTCATAAAAACAGCTACATTTTTTTCCGAAAAATTGGCTAAAAAAATAAATGAAATCATTTTTTGACACGCTTGACATTATTTTTTTGACAAACATTATACGTTTGCCATAATTCTCTATAATAATAATAAATTTTCATGTCATACAAATAATTAATTTTATTTTTTTTTCAAAAAATTGGGAAAAAATAAATAAAAATCTTTCTTTTGACACACTTGACAAACTTATAATGCCACATTTCTCAATAATAATAATAAAATTTCATTTCAAACAAAATTTGAATTTAATTTTTTTCCGAAAAATTGGGTAAAAATATAAATAAAAATCTTTCTTTTGACACACTTGACAACTTTTTTTTGACAAACTTATAATGCCATAATTCTCAATAATAATAATAAAATTTCATTTCAAACAAAATTTTAATTTAATTTTTTTCCAAAAAATTGGGTAAAAAAATAAATAAAAATCTTTCTTTTGACACACTTGACAACATTTTTTTGACAAACTTATAATGCAATAATCTAGATTTTGGTCTCACATACCAATCCCGACCATCAAGATTTCTCAAAATTTAATGTTCCTACTCGTAATCACTTAAAATGAAAGTTTTTTAAGCAAAAAATATGCAAATTTCTTTGTTTTGACAGACTTGACGATTTTTTCGACACACTTCCGGTACAGTTATCGAACACATCGTCCTTTCGGCTCTTCCCATTGAGTAAACCTATTTTTAGAAAAAAAATGTTTCAATTCCGTCCAGCGGTTTTCTAGATTTCGTCGGTTGTGACGGCCGGCCGGCAGACAGACATACATATGCCATAGCTCATGAATGTAATACTTAGGTCTTTCAGACCGAAGCAAAATTAATTAATTATTATTAATTTACGATACTTAGGCCCAGTTTCACCATCCTCAGTTAAAGTAAAAGTTAGTTAACCGCCACTTAACTTTAACTGAGAGATAACTGAATGATACAAAATGCACTTAATATTTAGCTAACTGAAACTGGTGAAACCCATTTCCTTCAGTTAAGTGGTAGTTATGTTAAATTTAACTTAACTTTAACTTAACTGAGGATGGTGAAACTGGCCCTAAATCGTTTTTTAATAAAATTTATTGTCGTATTTACATTTTACTCTATGTTACCTTTTTATGACGTCGCGAAGACGTAACATATCAAAGTGGGAAGAGCAAGTTGTTTGGTGCAGTTGTGGTAGTGTTGTAAGGTAGGAGATCAACATTATAGCGTTAATAAGTTTTGGATTTCAACGTAGTATCGCTTAACTTGTTTCGTCAGAATTTTTGAAGAAATAGTTGCATATTAGGCGCTAAGGTACCAAACAAAATTATAAACTTGCGAGAGCACTGTTTTACATAGTTTCATCCTTTATTAGAAATTAGGATTGATGCAAAAGTTTAAGCGAAATACAAAATAAAAACGGATTTAAGACACAGCAGTCATGGTATGAACTAGAATTTTGGCGGAAGCACCGAATTAACTTTAGTGGTTCAAACGGGATCTGTAACGGTTGTTCGTTACATAAAAAATTTTTGCAATTTTTTCAGTCTCTAATGGCGGATGGCCTAAGTATAAAAAGATATTCTTTAAATTAGTTATTTTTCCATTTTTTGTTTTTTACTTCTCGTCTCGTAACTAGGGCTGGACGATATTTAAAAAATTATCGAAAATATCGATAAAACCGATATATCGATATTATCGATAAATCGATAATATCGATTTATCGATATATCGTTATATCGATAATATCGATAATATTGATTATATCGATAATATCGATATATCGACAAATCGATATTTCGATATTGTATGTATATCATATATTATCATGCCAATATCGTTATTCGATAGATCGATAACTACCGATATAAATATCGATATAATAAATATTAAATAATTACCATTTTTTTTAAAAATAAGAAGTGTGGTGTAATAGGTTTAGAATATGTGTCACAACAACACATAAATACCTTTTAAGACCTAGGTCCCACAACAACTGGCGTTCTAAGGTGTTGATGAACGCTTTTTTTGAACCAAGGTTGGCATGATATAAATCAATGATATATATCCGATATATATCACGATATTTATTCCCTGATATATATCATGATTCATGATATATATAAAAAAAGAAATAATTAACTATACGGGAAATAATTAAAGTTAGAAAAACTGTTAACAGTAGCAGCACTGCCAGCAAAACGAATACCAAATCGAGATAACCTAGCTTACCATTGCCAAGACTACAGATGTAAAGGTAATATTACCTATGGTAAAATTACCGGTAAAATTGGTAATATTACGTAATATTACTTAGGCTTGGTAAAATTGGTAAAATTGCAATAAAATTTTATTAACCTTTGTTTAATAAAAATCAAAGTTTGTGCTTTTTTGGTGGCATTATAGAATATTTATTATAACAACAAGAATATTTATCACCACAAGATGCCTCTGAAAACCTAGATCTTAGTCCAAAATGCATCTGAGGTATTGAACACTTTTTTAAACAGCTGTAGATTGAGGCCATCCAAGGTTATTGATTCCAGCAAATCATTTCATTTCAGATAATTTGCAGTTCGGTTCAGCAGTATGTCTTTGTGCAGTACCCACGGGCGAGCAATTGATACGAATGAAAGAGAAAATCTTATGCATTTCATCGGCACACTGCGGTGAACTGTTCTTCAATTGCAGTACGTGGTGTGACAGATCGAGTGAATTAAAAACATTCTGTTGGAAAACCATAATGCTTCATTTGGCTCTATTGCAGTTGCGGTATAGACGGATTTCTATATAATTTCTTCGCTTTAAATGTTAGATTGAATCATTGAATAATTTTGTGAAGTTTGTATATGTCTTTATTGTTGACCGCAAGTATAGTTCGTTTTGTCACAAATCTTGATTCTTATATATTTATAAATAATTGGAAAGTAATTTGGCTCGCGCTGCAATTTTACTTTAAACCAAGCAGCAACAGCAGCCGATCGATGGAATTCTCAAACGGTTAAGAACACACAACGCAACGTAACATTATCAGCCCTTTATTGTAAATTTATGTTTCGAATTTGAGAAAAAAATTATTAGTCATTTGCCTTTTATATTTTTCCCATGAATGAAACAATGCACGAATTAGATTATGATTGTTTTCCGCGTAATTAATGTATCCATCCCATCGTCGGTTGTGGTATATGTGGAGTGGCACGTCACACGTTTAATGCCTTTGACAATCATCAATGCTGAAAAAACGTTGAACCGGGCTCATTTTCCAGCCACATGCGATGAAAGTAGCATTTATCTAGATTGGTATGTAGCTCGCATATATTTTGGCATCGTATATAGTTTGAACATATATTAAGTTTCAATGAATATGCTTGGTTTTCTGTAGACTCACTTTTTGAATTTGTGCCGTTCAAATGTTTTTATATTTCCATGCCATGTGTAATACTAATACGTAAACATTTTCGAATATAGCATTGTCCTTACAAACGCATAACTTCGACATAGCAGTGAAGAAAGCAGTCATCGCTCTAGCCAATTGGTCCAGGATTTGTTCCTTTTTTGCAGATGTGCAAAGAACGTGTTCTCCGTTTTCAAGATGTCATGCTAAGTATAAACAACAGCCGATTTTCGTTCATTTTTTAGATTCAAAAGAATTTTCCAATGCTGATTATGTATACTCCTGTCTATAAAAAATACTCTGCGAGTAAGCATATTTAACTCCATAAAAATATATTTGATTTGCATATAATGTTTTTATAAACTATAGAAATGATTGTGATAGATTCGTACATTTTGAATTAATTAAAAATGCACCATAATTTAATTTTTTGATCCAGTTTATATTTTACCTATTTTACCAATTTTACCAATCTTACCGGTAATTTTACGGTAAAATTACCACAAAAATATTTTACCGGTAAATTTACATCTGTAGCCAAGACCATAAAACTGATATAGATCCTGACATAACTAAACTTATGACATAAATATTGTAATGAATGCTAAACATATGCTTTGTTATCTAAAGAACTGCAGTCACTTTAGGCAGAGCTCAAAGAGATAAAACGACTATTGCTGTTGTAGTTGAAATTTGGCATAAAATGAAAGTCGATCTTAAACTAGAAGAACCTTAGAAGTTAAGAGACTTTTTTATCGAAGGAGGGACATGTCCTTAAATGCACGTCATCACCTAGCTAATATATGCTTGACCATCGATTTTTAGGTAAACGTTTGAACAACCACCAAAGAGACGAAGAGTGTATTATATTTAGAGCTCGTTATTTAACTTTAATTATTTCAGACTTCCTTCCATTTATAATGGTGCTTTTAACTGAATCTACACCATTTTCAAAATATTTATTTCAATCTCAGTTTAGAAATACACCACCAATGGTATGGTGGAATGGAATGCCTACCGAAGCAGGGTTTTCCAGAATTTGATATACAGCCAAGCGCAGGTCCATTAATGGTTAACAGTATTTGATTTTTATTGTTTTGCCAGTACTAGAACCATTCACCGGCCATCTATTGTTAACAGAAAATAGCCAGTATTTAGTTACCTTTGAATGGCCAAGCACTGACCCATAAATGGTAAACAATACTTGGTTATTGTTATTGGGCCATTACTAGAACCATGAGTCAGCCAACCTCCGGTTTATAGAAATTAATCAGTAAAGTTTACTTTAAAATTTAAATGGCCAAGCTATGGCACGTAAATTGTTAACATTAATTGGCTATTGTTATTGCCAGGATGGACAATGAATGGGCCGATCTTTGTCATTTGGTTAAAATTCACTCATACATTTGTTTCAAAATCTATTCGCATTATCCATTTTAGAAATATGTAAATAATTTGAAAAATTTCGCCTATAGTTTAATATTCGCATCTCTGCTGAAAGACTATGATAATAATGTTAAGGTTGGTATAAGTTTTAAATTTTTTTTTCTTTAGACGTTTTTGCTTTATTTTAATTATTTTGTATTTAATTTATTTAAATTTACATATGTTATTTTATATTTTTAAATGGCCCTGTCACGATCGCCAGTATTCGGTCATTGCTCCAATATCGGACATCATTAGTGGTCTGTTACTACGCCAGCTGTACAACCTTGTATGGGTCATTTCCGTTTTTTTCTCTGGTAAATGAATGGCAGCCATTTATTTTTCCGAATTTATCAAGTAAAATTATGTTAATGACCGAGTTATAGTTGCCAGTACTATGAGTCATGGTTGCCAGTACCCGGTGAGGTCATTATTGCATTACTGGACGCCAGCAATTGACCATTACTGGACCAGTTGTATAACCTTGTATGTGTCATTGTCGGCTTTTTTCTCTTACCCTTGAATGGCGATCATTTATTGTTCGAAGTTATCATCCAGTAACATTATGTTTATGGTCCAGCTATGATTGCCAGTACTGCTTTACTGGTCGTCAGTAATGAACCATTTCTGAACCAATTGTACAACCTTGTGTACAACCTTGTTTGGGTATTTATGATGCAACTTGGCCAAATTGAACTTGTGCAATCGAAGATATAGGCGAATAGACTTGATAAATTGCCTATAAAGTATAAACTAAATTGGAGTTGCCATATTTGAATTTAGTTTATAGGCAAAGAGGTAATAAACGAGGGTGTGATGCGGTGCACTGCATGCAAGTGTGGAAAGGGCCATATATTGTATAATATTTAAGATAAACAACTGATTCAAAAATAAATATCACAACTTGATATATATCGGATATATATCTGATATATATATCGGATATTTTGATATTTATATAAATATCATGATATTTGCCAACCTCGTTTTAAACCTCTGCGGGTTGAAGCCACCTGAGACTAAGGGTTCCGGCAAACTATTCCATTTGTATGCGGTTCGGACAAAGAAGTCTTTCTGCGATCTGCCAGTATAACAGCGCGGGATCTCGACTGTTTCACTGGTTGCGGTAGGCGATTGCCGTGTGGAACGGGGGTAAGAATAAGTTTGAGGCATGATGCCGCTGATTTCATCTAGAAATAGTGCGACGATGTTTTAGGGAATCAAGTTTTGATGTTAAAGCTCGATCACCCACAATTCGTATAGCCCGCTTTTGAACAGAGTCCAAGAGGGCCAAGATGGAAACAGGGACAGCACCCCAAACTTGACAGCAGTACTCCATTCAGGGACGAATATAGGACTTATAAACATGGAGCAATTGGTATGGAGTGAAAAATTGTTTGCATCTATTTAGGAGGCCGAGTTTTCTAGACGCGCTTTTTGCCATCGCCATTACATGATCGTTCCAGAGTAGGTTATTTGAAACTGTGACACTCAATAAACGAATGTTTTTACATTCACCTATTGGTTCATCACACATACTAAATAAATATCTTTGGGGAACTCGGTCTTTGATCTGGAAACAATCAACAGCTGTGTTTTGGTAGAGTTGAAATTGACCAGGTTTTGGTCACCCCAATCGGCGACTTTTTTTAAGTCTTTATTCACGTTTATGGCAGGGTCTCTCCGGGCGGGATTAATTCGTTCGTGCATTTTACCTTTTGAAGGAAGGGGCTCGAACGACTTGTGCAGAGTACTATCATCTGCAAAACTATTTATTGGGTTGCTGGTGATTTTCAACAATTCGTTGATATAAGTCAAAAATAGGGTTGGGGACAATACTGAGCCTTGAGGTACACCAGCGTTAATTAGTTTAGACTCAAAAGAAAATCCGTCTAAGGAGACCGAAATGTATCGGTTGGATAGAAAATTTTGAATCAGCTTCACAACATTGGGATGAAAACCGTACGCATCGAGCTTGTTGATTAAGTTGGCATGCCAGACTCGATCGAATGCCTTTTAGATGTCTAAAGCGATAACGTATGTTTCACCACCTTTATCAAGTGTGCTGTTCCCACAATGCGCTACCTAGTTTAATAGATCGGTAGTTGATCTTTTGTTTCGAAAACCGTATTGGCTATCGGATATAAAATGATTTTCTTCCAGAAATTTTGAAATGTGTGTATTAATATAATGCTCGTAAACTTTGGATAGGACCGATAGTAAAGCTATTGGCCTACAATTTGAGAATCGGATTTTGGTCCCTTTTTGGGGACGGGCTGGACATTTGCCAACTTCCAGCACGAGGGTATACTAGATATGTAGGATTGGTAGAATATTTTAGTCAAAGTTGGTGCAAGTTCTTTGGAAAAGGTTTTTAAAATAATGGGTGGAATATTGTCCATTCCTGAGGCTTTGTTGATGTTTAACCCCTTTAAAAGTTTAGCGACTATTTTGGGTTTGAAGTGAAGATTATTCATATTTACTCCTGAAGACTGGATTTGGGGTATTTCTTTAGGAGTTTCCAAAACAGTGGAGTTCAGAGCAAAGCGTTCAGCGAAAAAGTGTTCAGCGAACCATATCGATTATCGATAATATCTATATATATCGATAATTATCATTCCGATATCGTTATTCGATATATCGATATACCCAAACAGTGGAGAGCAAAGCGTTCAGCAAACAAGTGTTCAGCGAACAAGCGTCGGAATTATCATACCGATATCGTCGGAATTATCATTCCGATATCGAATAACGATATCGGAATTATCATTCCGATATCGTTATTCGGTATATCGATATACCAAATCAGTGGAGTTCAGAGCAAAGCGTTCAGCGAACAAGTGTTTAGCGAACAAGCGTTCAGCGAACAATATCGATTATCGATAATGTCGATAATTATCATTTCGATATCGTTATTCGATATATCGATAATTATCGATATTTATCGATATATCGATATTCTTTCCCGGCAATACTCGTAACCACTTATTAGATATGTAATCAAAATTGAACAGACGAACTATGTTTTTACATGATCAGGGTATCATTAGCATTTTTCTTTAGTTTTTTCCGTTCGTTTTGTACGAGTTTTAATAAGTATAGAGACCATATATCATTTTTAGGTTGTTAATTTTCGATAATGTGTCGTTACACCAACTGAGCGAGATAAATACCAATAATGAAGTAAAACTTTATTACTTGAAATTTAAATCAGAGACAACGATAACATGAAGAAGAAGAGAAGTTTGAGAATACTGAATCAGCTTGGATAACACGATTATATGGGATCAAGAATCTAACAGGAACTGATAAGCAGATTAAAAATGAATACCAGCGCACACCACATCACGCGGAGTTTCACAGTTAATATTATCTAAAAAAAACAATAGAGAGTATTGTAATGAACGGCAAAGAGATGAAGTAAACTGCGGCAAGTAATACAAAATAATCTCGCTTTAATATGCTTTGCGTGATAAACCCCGATGCTTTTACCATCCAGGGTTTTACATTCGTACAACACATTGCCAATCTTGGATGCAATTATTGCCAGCATTGTACGAGTTTTAATAAGTATAGGGTGGGACCAAGGTGTTAATTTTCGATAATGTGTCGTTACAGAGATATTAATGAGCGAGATAAAGTAAAATATTCGAGAGCGTTAACCCGATGATATGTCACTACCGATTTCTTTAATGTGTTATAAGAGCTCTTTTTGCATACATTTTGATTATCATAAATGCAAAACACTGTATTTTCTTGAATTATTTTAAAGCCACTTATTTTCTCAATTGTCATAGTTGCTTTCAATTGATTATTAATTTTTCATTTCGCCTTAAATTTTTTTTTTTTCTATTTAGGTATTTGTTTTTATCTTTTTCTAAATAAAAATATTTGTTTTTTATATTTCTTTTTCTACTATACTCGCACAATATACCAGTTTATTATACTCGCCTTGACTCTAAATGGCCATTAACAGACCTTCTCTCAGTGCTGTAAATAGCCGTTTATAGGCGAGTAAAATATTAATAGCTATTTATGCAAAAAGTTGTTATGCAGCTTATTACACCCGAAAGGCGACGTAATTAAGTCCGTAGGCCTTTAGCCCGAGAAATGGATGTCGCTTGATGGGTAGTAACTCAGTGCAAAGAAGATTTTATGCTTCACTTAATAAGCTAAAAAGTAAAAACTGATTAAATTTTTTATAGCAATGTCCGTTTAAGATTTTATTGAGATTTTTTTATCTATACGATACCAAGGAGTCAACCCATTATGTAATTTAGAATTATAAACCACTAGAACTGAATATTCCACTAGAACACAGGAATATTTCATTTACAAAATATTTACAAGAATTTATTATTTATTTTTTACGTTGGAAAGCATCAATTTTGAAATAAAAATTAAATGTTTGAGTATTTGAAAGAAAATATTATTTTCAATTTAGGAGTAAGAACGATATTTCATTATTTTCACTTTTGTATTAAGGAGTGTTGTTTTATTTTCAAGATACTCGTACTTATTCTCACGTTTTAGTCTAAATTTTAAAATATAAAAAAGGTTAAACAATATATTTTGCAACTTCTTTATGAATATATTAGTTATGTGTAACCTACTGTAATTTTTATTATTCGCTAAAAATGTTAATGAAACCATTATTTTTTGCTAAAATAAATATATTTTTATTCATCTAGTAAATATATTTACAAATAACTTGACGTCGTTATTATAAATATATATATATACACGATGCATTATGTAGAGTGCATAAATATTCGGCATATTTACTTTATAATAATATTTACTTGATAACGGTGATATGGTCTAATCCTTATCTCTATAACAAACGTGTGTAAATGTGCATTATTTGATGTTTAATATGTTTCATAATAATAACTTATACCATATTTTTATAAATTAATAACAAAATTGTACATTTTTCGAACTCAATATTTTGCTCTGTTTAATGGTATAAAGTGCAACCATAAATTTTGATGGTATTTTCATGTGTACTGAACTATACACAGCTTTTGCAACTTAAGTTGAATTGCTGTCTTTTCGTAACTCAAACAATGTTAACACCATGATATTGGGTGTACAAATGTGCTGTCGACCTTTAATTTCATATCGGTAATAAACTAAAAACTAAGCACTGAAAATTGTATTTTCACAAATAAAACAAAGAAAAATTTTAATTATATTATAAAAATAATGTTTTTCGGTGTTTGACAACTATTAAGAAGATAATAGTTAATTTTAGTAACATTTACAAAACATAAATCAAATTTTATTATTCTTATATTTACCAGTGTAATAATAAGTGAAAAAACGTCAATCCATCCCACGTTTTATGATTTATTTAATCGCTATCAATTATTTACTTGATTTTATTTTATTCGTTGTTGTTGTGTTGTAGCGAGTTAATCGTCCATCGTCGTTTCTTAGTCAAGCGAATCTGTCGTCGCTTTAGGATTTGCCAACAATGATCTTACTTCTAAATCTGTTTTGGTTATTTTGTATTTGAATAATATCACGATCAGAAATTAGTTAGGGAAAACATGAATGCAGGAGTCGACCTGATCAGTCCAGAAAGAGAAAGCACTATTAGAGCAATCTAATGTGGCCCTGTTCCGGACTGATTTAGCATACCCTTTTAGGTTAACCTTATTTGAATATATCCGGCTCTGATTTGGTTTTCCGTATTTGACTCCTAGTTGAGCAAACTGATCAGGGCCTGATCTAAATACCTTACTTGGGTTTGCCCTATTTAATTGTATTCGGCCCTTATCAGAAATCATATATGATTTCTCTGTTAGGGTCTGCCTTATTTATCCTGATCTGAGCCCTATTTTATTTGATAAAATTTCATTTGATTAAAATTCTCTAGATTAATATCCATTTTAGAAATATGTTGTTTAAAAAATTTCACCTGTGGTTTAGTACATAATTAGTTATCGTTTCTCGGCTGAACGACTATGATAATAGTGATTAAAGTGGTATATGTTTTAAATCGTTTTCATTGCAACTTTTTATTTTATTTTAGTTATATTTTGTATTTAATTTATCTAAATTTAGCTATGATCATATTTTTTATTCTAGATTTTATTTGAATGTATATTTCTTATATATGGGTAATTCTTTTACAAACCGAACACATTTTTGATTTGGCTGAAATTTCTTTACAGGTTTTATATCGAAAAAACATATACGTGTTCGAGGATTTTTTTATTTTTTTATATATGGGTATATATATATATAGGTTTAGGGTTATATATGGGTCATTCTTTTAAATACCGAACAGATTAGGACGCTGGAAAAATTAACTTATTTGTAACAGTAAAACTCATTTCTCCATTAATTAAATATACGTTTCTTATTGAAAATTGAACGTAGAATACGATGGTCACACTAAACACTCTTTATTTTTGTTAGATAATGACTAAAAATTGATTTTAACATTTTATTTGTTTATAACAATAGGAATTTGTTAATCCTTTTTATAAATAACTGTTTTTTTTAATTCCATCTTTATACTTTAAAATAAAATAGACAAAAAGTGTCTATTTCTGCTAGAATCGAAGTTATGAATCTTTGAAAATAAGTCTTCAAGACAAAAATCACAAAATTCTCGAAATTTAGATCCGCTCTATTTCCTCTAAAAAAAAGAAACAATCCTCGAACAAGTATATCGTTTTGTTTATATAGAACCCGTAACAAATTTTTCAGCTGAATCGAAAATTTCTTAGTCACATTTTGATCGGTATGTAAAAGAATGACCCATATATGGAATTTTTTGTCGTCCCGCGCTCGATAGATAAATTTATTTCTTACAGTAAAAATTTCTCCATTAATTAAAAACACTTTTTTATAGGAAATGAAACGTAGAATACGATGATCATACTAAAAACTCATTTGGGGTAATGACTAAAGATTATTTTGAACATTTTATTTGTTTATAACAATAGGAATTTGTTAAAACTTTTATTAATTTTAATATTTTTTGTAAACTACCATCTTTAACTTTAACCTTTAAAATAAAACAAACTAGAGGTTTCTATCTTTAATAGAACCGAAGTTATGAATATTTGAAAATAACTCGTCAACCCAAAAATCACGAGATTCTCGAAATTTAGAACCACTATATTTAAAAAAAAAAATCCTCGAACACGTATATCTTTTTTTTCGATATAAAACCCATAAAAAAAATTTCAGCCAAATCAAAAATGTGTCGGTCAGAATTTGTTCGGTTTGTAAAAGAATTACCCATATGTATACGAAAGACAATGTTTATGTATATTGTTTATTATTATATCAGGGCCTGGTCTGGCTATCAAAATCAGGGGCAGATCCAGCTATTCCAATCTGGTCCTGATAGGGAAAAGTGGTACGGTTATGATCAGGCCCCAATAAAGCTGCCCTTTCAATGCCTCATCCAAACTAGGGCAAACCTGATCATGACCCTCTATTTGAGCCCTGACATATTTCTGCTCGAGATGCTTGTCGTGCATTTTATGGTTACCATTATGTCATATGTACCATTATGTCATTTTTTTTTCTTTAGATGAAATTAGGGTTTCTGCGACCTGATAAGGACTGGATAGTTGATACAGATACAGCCTGCCTGATTCGATCCCTATCAGTTGTAGGGAAATCCAAATCCGGCCTGCATCTTAGCCTTAATATAATGCTAGGAGTTCTTTGCATATGTGGTCGTTCTTGTGACAGTATAGGTATATTGGCGAGACATGAGATTGTTGTATGGTTTAGCGGGTGAAATTTGAGTTTCAATGTTTCGATAATCATATAATGTGCCATTTGGTGACAAACAGTTGCAACGCACAATGCAGTATTATTTGTTGTTTGTAAACTTTTTTCCATGACGTTTTATAAAGTTATTGATACCAAACGGGTTCACATAATTGATAATCAGACTACCAAAAACTTTGTAAGTTATAGTGATGATCTCTGTTTCATTTCCCCAGTTAATGTCTGCAAGAAATTTAAGAGCATTGACTCCAATTGCAAGCACATATAGTTTATAAAGAATTTTCAAAAATGTGCGTTTTAAACTACATATGTATAAAACGATGTCGATTTCATTCGGTCGTAAACAAATTCAAATCAGAAATTCAATTCGAAAGATCATCAAAGTTCGAACAAAGCTGTGATAATGAAATCAAGCTTACATTTTTGCAAACAAACTAATATTTTTGTTGTCTCACATAATATTGTTAAGTATCCAATTAGCTAAATATAATATATCATTGAATTCAATTTACAAGTGTTTGTAAAAAATTACAAATTTTTGTTGTTTTGCAAACTGAATAAATATGTTAATTTTTCTTGGGCTACAGTAGCAAAGAGATGTGTAGCTCAGTAGATTTTTGTTGTTTTATTGGATGATGTGAAATGTTCTATAAAATAGGGTTGAAAAATTTGTTTACAACAGTGACAGTGAGAGAGAGATCTTGATTTTTAATGACACCCGAACAATTTAGCTTGCTTGCAAAATTCAAGAATATTAATGCTTTCTGCCAACAAATATTTTGACTTAAATAAAGTTATTAATATAATACGTTAACTGTTTACTATATCAAATGTTTATTTTTCTATTATAAGTTGAGCATGTATATTGTAAACTAGATAAAAAGTTGAATTATATAATTATAATCGCATAACGCGTTTTCTATTCATTTTTATTTAACACAAATGGCAAGTTGCAACTAACCGGATGAATGTTGATTGTTTTAACATTTTGCGCATTATTATGCAATCGCAGTTTATATTACAAATAAATATGCAGTCGTTATAGTTTATACTTTATAGGTATTGAGATGCTTTAATAAGATGGTTATTATTTTTATGGTAAATTCATCCCCTATGCACTGCACATATAAAACTGCTGACTCTCTCACAATGATAGGATAGGACTGGTGTGTAGATTTCTTTTTTGGGTAAACGAGATCATCGTGGTTTACTTAGATTGAGTGTCAGTCCTATCAATATGCATAGTTTATCTTTCAGAGTATTCACAAATTTTACAATGTATCGTGCTGACTATCATCCGCATACTCAAGGCAGTTAATGCTTTTGTTGCCGCATATGATCAAAGCATCATCTACTACTATACACATACAATGCCAAGTTGTACAACTAATCCAATAAGGGTTTATTTCTGGCGACCAGTAATGCAACAATGGCCAAGTACTGGCAACCATGAATGGGCCATTAACATAATTTTGCTCGATAATAACTTCGGACATTAAATGGGTGATATTCAATGGCAACCATACTTGGGCTATTGAAAAAAATATAAAACATTATCATATGTAAATTTAAATAAATTAAAAACAAAATAATTAAAATAAAATAAACATGTCTATAATGAAAAAAAAATTAAAACTTATACGAACCTTATTAATATTATCATAGTTTTTCATCGAGAAGCGATAACTAAACTATAGGTGAAATATTTTGTAAACTGTATACATATTTCTAAAATCGATATTACTCTACTGAATTTTAAAAAGTGACATATATCGGCTAATTCATGGTTGCCGTAATGGCCTAATAACAATGCACAAGTACATTTAACCATTAATGGACCAGTGCTTGGTAACCCCTACTTGGGCAGCCTCCATTTTTTTTAACATAAATGGCATCTAACTAAGGGCTACGAAACGTTAGTTGGTTGACATCCTTCTTTTGTTGAGTTGGGATACATTACTTTGATCTTTGTGTGTGTTTCTTCTTCTAAAAACTTGTTTGAGGTACGGCAAAAGTAGGGATGGCAAACCGGTTTTCTGTTAACCGGTTCACCGGGTAATTTTGGCTAAATTTAACTTCGAATAACCGGGTAATGAGCTCGGTTAACCGGATAATCAATTATGTTATAGTTTCATAAATAATAAAATTTAAAAAAGCAATTATTTTTCTGTAAGATCAGGTTATATAATTTAATTTGTTAGTAAAACCAATAATCACGTCTAAATATACACTCAAATCAATATTTCGAATATTCGAACAAAATTACAACAATTGCATTAACAATTGCATTAATTAATCAAATGTTTTCTAACAGTAGTTAAACTGTAAACAAGGAATATTTGAATTCACCTGAATCGGACAACAATCTCGGTCTATATATAAATTTCAGCATGCACCATGATGGCCTAGGTCACGAATTGCATAAAGAAACTAATTCAATTAGAGATGTTTCTACTCGCTCATAAAATTGTAATCTACAAAAATTGTATTCAAATCATTTGACTAAAGTATAAAAAGGGAAAATTAATTGGAACGATTACAAAGATTGATGATAATTAGACCAACGTCAGCAGTAAATATAGGCCAGTGTTCTCAGTCATATCTAATTTCGCAACGAAGATATGTTCTAAATTAAAATCGGAACCATTAAATGGGTTGATTTTCTTAAAATAACATTATTTCCTGCAGGAAAAGAAAAAAGGTATAACAAATAATTATGTAAATGAGATTTCTTTGACGTTTTCGTTAATTCATTAGAAATAGAATGATTCTATCCATTGTTCTAATTTCAAACAAATTCTGTCAAAATTTTCAAAACTAGTACATTCAGAATATTCCGAATGAATTAACAAAAACGCCACTTGTTATAGTATTTGAGTTTTTTTATATGCCTGATTCAATTTCGATTTTGACATCAGCCTCAGGAACTTAAAAAGAAAGGTTTTTCTAGGCTGCTGAGGATGATGTAGGAATTTGGGAATTCAATCCAGTCCAGTGGCGTTCTATGAATCCCGGAAATGAGAGCATTTTGAATATTAAAACACGGGATTTAATGTTAATGGAAAATCACAAATTATTAAAAAAAGATTTCAATGCCAATATTTCATTATTTCATGATAGAATGCAGAGAATAAAAAATAACTACGGCTGAAAAATTGCAAGAATTCTTTAAAAAATATGCAGCCACAAAACTAAAATTGAGTTGCCAATAAGTGCTAGTGATATATTAATTGATCATGTGACGTACGGTTTTTCTAAAGAATTAAAACTCGCATATAAAATTATATGAAAACTTATAACTTCGAGCAAACAAAAGCGTTCCATCATCAAGAATATACCGTATATAAAATTTATAGCGCTACTGTTTACTGAATAAAGTTCATCCGTCAGCACCACCCTTAGGGGTGGTCTTAGGGGTGATTTTAACTCGTTAACTCATTAATCTCAGAATTTTGGATCATAAAAATATGTCTGCAACCCGGGATTTGTGATTTTGGGATTGCAATCCCTAGTCACAATCGAAATCAGATCGCAGCATATAAATTAAATATAGCTAAATAGTTAATTTATTAATTATAAAAACTCAATTGCAAAATACTATAACAAGGAATTTTATTTCTAAAATTCATCGAATTAAATTATACTAAAATTTAGTTTAATGTTTAAAATTTAAATAGATAAAGATTTTAACTTTCAAATACTGATATTTATTTGCCTTATTTTATATATGTTCTAGTATGTTTTAAATTAAATGTTATGATTGGTGTAGAAACACTTATTTAAAGAAATTTAATTGTGAATTACAAACCAATTTTTGTTTTAATTTTTTAACCGGTTAACCGGTTAAAACCGTTTTTTTAGAAAATTTACTATTCGAAAACCGGATAGTAAAAATGTCGAATAATTGCCATCTCTAGGCAAAAGTCACCTTAGTTTCCTTTGCTGTAAGACTATAATTATTTCGTTCACCCCTGATGATTTGTGTGGCTGGCAGTAGTCTGCAGCCCGCTTAATAATGCCAGTCCTCTAGACTTGATCCCATGTTCCTTTTATTATTTTAGTTGTACTAAAGAGTCTCCGTTCTGAATGTTGATTGTTGACACATTTTTGTTCCACCAAATTTTGTAACTCTGCTCTTTTATAATTACAGTTGGCCAGCTAACTTTAAAGGTTTAGGTGATTGGCAGGTTTTCCTTAACTGACGCTTGTTATAGCACTGTATAGTGTTAAACTGTTCTTTTTAGTGTTCAGTTTTAATGTTCAATAATTCAGCTGTAAGCCGTCTCTAAAATTCTTCTCAAATAAATCACACTTGTGTTTCTAGGGTACCAAGCAGGGAATAATATTTCGTTACCTATAGTTCGAGCACAATAGCTCTATAAGCCGAAAGAATCAATTCATTTGAGACCGAGGAATGTAACATATTGCCGGTCCGTGAACACAACGAAATGCTTACCAAACAATATCTTTGGTCGTGTCATAGAGAGCAACATCCCTACAATGACACTTTATCCATGACAACACCACCTAGAGACATAAGAAGGACTGCAAAATGCTTCCTACAAGAAAACAATCAAGATATAAATAACATCGACGAGCTTACGTATAAGAGGGGGTTAAAAAATCTACATACCAAAACCGTTGAAGACACAATAAAGAACTACGCCCCGAATCGAGTTCTTAATAGCAAACCACCACAAGTCGCTGCCGAAGAGGTAAAACTGCCACGCAGCACCAGAACCATCCTAGCGCAGTTAAGATCCGGTTGGTCACGCATCTTAAATAACTACATGAGTAGAATTGACCAGGAAATTGTTGACAAGTGCCCATATGTGAGAGCACGCCACATGATGCTAACCACCTTTTCAATTGTCCAGAGAAACCAACCGACTTGACGAAGGAAGATCTGTCGTACCGCCCGAGGACAGTAGCAGAGTTCCTGAATCTGGACTTGGAGCCGAAAGAATAGCACCACAACTCGTCGCTACAACAACAACAACATTCATTTGAGACGCTAATTTTTTATGCATTTACACTAATATGGCGTGGTGAACATTCAGTTGAGCTACTTACCGGTTTCCAGCTGCATTCATTTTTAGATTGTAAGGAAAGAGCAACTGTGCTTCTTTCTCCAATAACCACCACTTCTCCTTCTCAGTTACGTCTACGATGCTATTAAAATCTACGAGTGTAGCTTTTTCGGAGTCTTCCGTTAACATTGTCTCCGCTGAAGTGGATGCCATTTTGGTTTCAGCTGCCACTTGGGCCAGGAACGAAATTGTAGGTCACTGCCTTTGGATTACCAACCATCACCCATTTATTCACCACTACTGCCATCACCTTCTGCAACCGTGTGGTAATTTATTTCGTTTCTCACCACACCCTTCTCTCTTAATTCCTCCGGTGATAAATCCTCCCTGAGGAATCTCAAGTACCATCTAGTTCCAGCCCCACTAAATATTTGTCTTAATTCATCATCTAGTCTCTTTGGTTGGCCGCTAGAGGGCAATGGTAGGACTTGATGGTCTCTCTTCCTAACCCTGTGTTTTGGTATGGTGTTCCTCTCCACGACTTTTCGACCGTTTTTATTATTGCTTTTTTATACATATTTTATTTTTTGTTTATTAGAGTTTATTGTTCTCACGAGTATTGCGTGAACTAATATGTGAATCAAGTTAGAGCCCTGATAAGTTGATAGGACACTACACGACACTGGGAGACTGACCGATATCCTAATGACCTCGTTTGGGCCAATCCTCAATAAGCGTAGCATAAGTGACATGATACCACTGATTCGACGCTACGTCACACCTAGATCGTTTTTTACATATACAATCGTGGGCGACTATTATTTTTAGGCTTTATTTGAGGTAACTTGATATTTGATTTAATTAACTAATGCAAAAATTAAGCGAAAATAAAAAATAAAAATTTCTAAACTATTGTGATAATCCTCTAAGTCCTATTGTCCTATTTTAAATCCTATTATCAACAATTTCATTAGCGTAACGAGAAGGTTTTTCATTATGCTATCTCTATTATAGTAAATGTTGTTTTAATTATCACACCTGTTTCACTTGAATATTTAATTTAATCAATTATTTTTAAATAAGTAAAGCCAAATAAGAATGTTAAGAAGTTATCATAGTTTAGGTCAACATCTTTGAACTGACTGAGGCCAGTGATGCTTGTTGACGCATAATTTACTTTTGTTGACGCTGGCACAATCAACAATATGTCGATGCATCAGCTATGATAATAACATCAATTCGTCGACGGTTCAAAAAGTTGGATTTTAGTAAAACGGAAATTTAAGGAGAAGAGAACTATAATGATTAGCATCATATAACATCCAATTAACAATTAACATTTTTGACAACTTCTTGACTATTGTTGCGTTTTTCGACTGGAAGTCAAACTCGGACACGCAGAGCTGGAAACAGTTGCATGGTTGCGAATTTACTCTGCTATATAAATTATAATAACCTGCTAACCTCGTACTGAATTTTTCGTTCATCGTAATTTAACTTCATTAAAATCGTTTTCAACAAAGGTATATTTTTTTATATTAGCTATTTTAATTACGATGAACAAAATATAATGTAATGATAAAGATAACTGTGTGCTAATTTTTGAATTTTGATTGTTAAAAATTGTTATAAAAAATTTAGTTAAAGGACTTTTAATCGATTTCGCTCATATGAAAGGAATGTATGTCTAATTTTGGACCTGTTATGAAAGTATTATCGACTGCTGTATCTTCTTTCGATTATATAGATGCAAGAGAAAACGATTTGCTTATATGTACTTTTGAAACATTTACTCTCTAAAAAATTTATTGATAGAATCGGTCCAATTATTCGTTCGGATGATATACCGCTATCTATAACAAGCATCAACATCCGGGTTTCCAATTAATCGAAGTAAACCAATGCCGCTGGTAAATTTGAAAGAATTCTATGAACTCACCCAAATTATCAATTGAGATAAAAAAATTATCAATTGAGATCATCAATTAAAACTCGACCAGACAATTAATCGTATTGTAAACATTAAGACAGGTTTTGAAAATCTACCCTTTATCAAAGTTTTTAATTATTTGATTTAAATGTTCTCTGTTTCTGTTAGACAAGTGATTACTCAAAACATGATAGTCAAACCAAATCTTAACCTAATGCTAGTTGTTGTATAATATATCCACGTTTTAACCATAATTCTGTCCCATAAATCCATATAATAAACAAAGTAATTTAGTTTTAAGCGATTAAGCTATTAGATAATAAAAGAAATATAAAAATTAATAATTAAATATAATAAAATTCAATATTATAAAAAAATAATAACATAATAAAACAAAATTAAAAATATTATTTTATTAGCTATTTACAGATGGTATTACAAATAAACTAGTTGGTTGCTTTCATACTCCACAAACAATTAGTAAAAATTGTTTTCAAAATAAAAGTGAAAAATATTCCGAAAAAGATGTTGTGTTGATACGGATATATGGAAATAAAACAGACTTATTAATCGACCGTAAAGCAGAAACACGTAACATAAAATTTCTTCAATCATATGGCTTTGCACCAAACTTATTTGCGTCATTCAAAAATGGATTAGCTTATGAATATGTACCGGGTGTTACTTTAACACCAGAAACCGTTATTATTCCTAAAATATGGCAATTAGTAGCAAAACGGTTAGCTGAAATGCATAAATTAAATCATGGACCAAATGTAAAAAAAAATCCATGTCTGAAATCAAAATGTTTGCAGTTGCTTTCATTGGTACCAGAACAGTTTTCCAATAGTGAAATACAAAAAAGGTAAGAGTTCTTTTTCTTTTGGTTAAGGTTAAAAGAACAAAAACAAAACATAAAAAACATCTAATGATTTGACGATGAATGGATGAATTGCGTTTTGAATTAGCCATTTAAAGTTAAGATGTTAAAATTACATCTAAAAAATATTATTATTATGTATATAAACCAAGTAAAAAACAATTATTATGTGTGTTGATAAGCCAACCAACTACAGTTTCCTCATTATAAAGCATTAGTTAAAAGTATCATTATCTTTAAATTGTTTTAGTTAGATAACCCAATCCGGAAGTATTGACTCACAAAGTTTTGTAAATGAAAAAGATTAGTTTTCGTTTGTTTTCACTTAACACATGATTATTGACCAAAAACACTAAACTCATTCTTACAATTATATGTAATTATCAGTATTCTATTCTGTCATTTTTTCGGTGTTTATGTAGGGGCGTTGCCGAACTAACAAACTTCGAAAATTCACAACGGTCATTCGCAAGAGAAGCATAACTACCATTGCTGCCGATTCAGCCGTGGTCTGACCCCGCCGTTGCCTACTTCCTGGGGTACTAATCTACGTATTTTTAATCATTTCAAACTGTGTGCATCGGCTGGTCGAACATGCCCAAACCAAGAAATCCTATTAGAACGGATACAACCTATTATATCAGGACCCTCAAGAAGTAATCTGATCTCAAAGTTATATCGGGTTCTGTGCTCTCCATCGTCAGTCTTAAGTGGACCAAAAATATAGCGTATGATCTTACGTTCAAATACAGATAAATGTGATTCGTCATTTTGTGTACGGGTCCGCGTTTGTCATTCATATATCGTCACCGGTCTAATAAATGTCTTGCATAACTTGAGTTTGGTGTTAGATGACACAAACGACGATACAAGGAGAGGTTTAACTCAGTAAAAAGTTCGATTACCTGCACCGATTCAAGCTTTTATTTATATATATATACAGTATGCTGTTGTTTGATTTAATTTGCCAACCAATTTTGACACCACTCTCAAGTGACTTGAATGTCTCACTCATAACAGCTTCACTTCGTACGAAGATGACAACATCATCAGTGTAAGCGATCATCTGTACTAAATTTTTTGACAAGATATTGTTGTTATTCGGTAGTTTATTTTGACGGATCGCCACACTGCCAGCACATCACGTTCACTTGTTGTAAGTTCATCATTTTCATTTTTGATGGCTGTAGATCTTGGGTGGAAATCTTTTGTCAGATGTCGTGCATTGGCAAAGCACTCTTTTGAATTTCCGTTGGCCGCATGTTGGTTGATGTTTTCGATGCAGCTCTTCATGTGTTCGCGTTTCTTTTTACGTAGAAGTTTTGCTGAGCATATCCTGGCGCATAGATAATCAGCTTGGGAGCTTCGGGTGTTCCGTGTTAACCATTTTTCTCGCATTTTTTGTTTATGTTCAACGGATTTGCGGCACTCGTCGTCAAACCATTCGTTGTGTGATTTCGGTGGTCGTTTTCCAATTGTAGTTTGTGCTGCGGCTATAATGGTTGATTGAAGCGTTTGCCATTCTTCTAGTATGTTTAATGGCATCTCAGAAGAGATGTCATGCTCTTCTATGTTTTGTGTTATTATTTACTGAAATTTTTTTTTTAATAAAATGTGTAGTGTAGTAGGAATTACAATATGTGTCACAATAACACATAAAAACCTTTTAAGACCAAGGTCCCACAACAACATACGTTCAAAGATGTTGATGGACGTAAATCTTTCTTTTTTTGTTCTTTTATATTTTTGGTTAAAAAATGGATAACTAAACATAAAATCCTATCACTGACAAAAGCCGTGTTCGATTTGACTGAAGCAACTGAATCAACTGAAAAATTTAATGCAATTGTTGTTGTTTTTTCAGTTGTTTCAGTCAAATCGAACGCACCTAAAATATGACATAGGTCAATATTTTATGATAGAGAAAATAAAAGTAAATTAAAAAGTAACTATCAAATTTTTATAAAAATTTGCTGAAACAAAACAAAACTGTAGTTGCCAATAATCCAGCCGGTTGCATATTCCTTGATCCTGTGACGCTCCGTTTTTCTTGAAGATTAAAGCCCACACATAGTATATGAAGGCTCGTTTCTTCAAGGAAGCAATAGCGTCTCATCATCAAGGATTATTTCACAGTTCATCCACCACCACCCCTAAGATGTCACCTTGGCTAGTGACATCTCACTGCTATTGCCAGTAGTATGTGATATCTCACGTTAACTCGTATGTCAATAGCAGGGACTGGAGTACGCGGGGTTGTCACACCCGTAGATCAAAAATAAAAAAAAAATTTGAAAACTATAAAAACAAACAAAAAAACTGATCCCTCCATGTGGGATATCTGTTCAGCGTTTCCGGATGTTTAAATGCATCGACATTCCAGCGCATGGTCTTTTTTGCTTGTCTATTAAATGTAGATGATAATTTGCACTTGTATTTAAAGATGACAAGCATATGATCGGTGTCCATATCAGCACCTCTGTATGATCGAACGTCAGTTACACTTGTAGACTATCTCTTAGAGATCATGACGTGATCGATTTGATTTTCCGTTCTACCGTCATTTAATTTCCACGTTGCCTTGTGAATTCTCTTGTGAGGGAAGAAAGTGCTGAAAATTACTAGATCATACATCATAGCCAGCTCGGCTGCGCGGAAACCGTTATTGTTGCTGGTATGATGCAAGCTGTTAGGGCCAATATGTGTTTTAAGTTCTGCAATCCTACCAATTTGAGCATTAAAGTCACCTACCACGATTTTTATATCGTGCCGCGGGATTTTATTGATGACTTTTTCGAGTTCTAGGAAGAACAGGTCTTTAATATCATCTGCTTTATCTTCAGTAGGTGCATTGACGATCGTTACATTGAATTTTTGCGTGCGGATTCTCAGTGTGAATAACCGCATATTAATTGGGCTGAAGTCGATAACATGCTGATTCACGCGACGGTGTATAAGAAAGCCAACTCCAAATTCTCCTCCGTTTTGATGACTGCAATAATAAAGAGTGTATCCTTTCGCTGTTTCATGGATTCCACTACCTGGCCATCTTAGTTCTTGTAATGCCACTATATCCAGTGTGTAGCTCTCGACTTGTTGTGTGAGTTTTAGGAGATCTCCTGGTCTTCTAAGGCTTATCACGTTGCAGGTTCCCATTTTTAAATCGTAGTCCGGGTACAGTTTCCGAGGTCGTCCCAATAATGATTCCGAGATATTCCGAGGCCTGTGTACAGAATTCATGACAATAATTTTTTTACGGAAAGGGGGTGTTAGCCCTTCGCCCAACCCAAATTTTCGTGAATGGTTTCGTTCTGCATCTTAAGGTCACCAGAAACAACCTTTTTACACGTTTATATAGCGAGCCGCTTGGTCCAAGACAGACGCCCGCTGCAAGCTGCCCTTAACATGGAGAACAGACGCTTTTACACATTTATATAGCGAGTCGCTTGATCCAAGACAGACGCCCGCTCCAAGCCGCCCCTAACATGGAGAACAGACGCTTGAGTTGCATTGGTTTTATGGCGCCAATGTCTCGCCATGGTGCAGAATCATTGAGTATAAGCAGTATTTACTCTGCCCCTCTCAACTACACCAACCTAATTCTGTTAGCGTTACCCAGGTAGCACGGGGTGGACGTAGAATTTCGGATTTTCGCATACCCAGGTATTGGTATTGGTATTTTCAAAATGTTGGTGTAAAAACCCATTATTTGAGAAGCCGTTCAAAAAATAGTCCATATTTTTAGATTAACTTAACTGGATTGCGTGAGTTTATAATTGTTTAAATGGTATTGAGCTATAAGTAATATCAGTAAATTATATTAGAGTGAGAGCCAGGGAAAAAAATGCTCTGAATTTACTATAGCTGATTTTTTGCCAGTTCGTTGTAGTAGTTGTGTACACACACATACTGCGGTCTGTCAAGCGCACTGTAGAACTGGCTTCTCATGGATGTTATCAAACGTGTTATCATATAAAATTGATAATAAAAGGAATTTACTAAGGCTGGAAATTGTTATTCAGATTATATATTATATATACATATAAAAAACAGTTATGTCAGACAGTCAGGTAAATGTGAAAAACGCAGAATCCCAATGTACATATATGTACAATAAATAAACAACGTGCAATTTATTTGTTAAACTTGAAAATGTTTGTGGAAGTACTTAATTGTATATTAATCATAAATAAAATGATCAGTCAACCATATTGTGGAACAACTCTCGTCAGATTCAAGATTTTATTAACATTTTCATCTATACGATAGCAATAGATCTATGGATGGCTTTTCTTCTGAGTCTAAATTAATAACCGCTGGTGTACCCCAACGCTCAGTTTTATCTCCCACTTTATTTTTAATTTATATCAAAGAACTGTTGAAAATCACAAGTAACCCAATAAATAGTTTTGCACAAGTCATTCGTCCCCCTATCTTTAAAGAGTTAAATGCATGAACGAATAAATCCCGCCCGGAGAGACGCTGCCATAAATGTAAACGAGGACCTAAAACAACTCGCCGGTTGGGGTGACAAAAATTTGGTCAATTTTAATTCCACCAAAACACAGCTATTGATTGTTTCCAGATCAAAGACCAAGTTTCCCAACGATATTTCAATTAATATGTGTGACGACCAAATAGACGAATGTGAAAGCATTCGTTTATTGGGAGTCACAATATCCAATGACTTACTCTGGAACGATCATATAATGACCATGGCAAAGAGCGCGTCAAGAAAACTCGGCCTCCTCAATAGATGTAAAAAATATTTTACTTTGCATCAATTACTCCACATTTATAAGTCCTATATTCGTCCCTGTTTGGGGACGTATGTTCAAAAGCGTGCTATACGAATTGTTGGTGATCGAAATTTAACATTAAATCTTGATTCCCTACAACATCGTTGCTGATCTCGTTGTTTTTTATAAATATCGTCACCAGCAGTGCTCGGATGAAATCAAGTCCATAATGCCTCAGACATATGTTTTTCCCCGTTTGACTCGTCAATCGGTTTGTGCAGGCAGTCGGACTGTCGAAATTACTCACTGTCATAGTAATAAAATGCAAAGGGATTTCTTTGTGCGTACATCGTACAAATGGAATGCTTTGCCCGAATCAATAGTCTCGAGTGCCTTCAATTCACAAAGATTTAAAAAAAGCGTCCACCAATGCCTCAAGACGCATGTTGTTGTGGGTGCTAGGTCTTAAAAGGTATCTATGTGTTGTTGTGGCACATTTTGTAATTCTTACTACACAACACTTCTTGAAAAATAGAAGACTGATAGTTATAACTAACTGTTGGATCCTTACCTGGTTTTAAAATGGATAACACTTTTGCAGTTTTCCATATCTTAGGAAAATATGCTAATTCTAAGCATCTATTGAAAATTTGTTTCAAAATCTTTGATGCACTGTTAGGTAATTGTTTCAATAAATTATTTTGTATATTGTCAACCTATAAGGATTTAAAAGGTTTAGCGCTTTTAATAATTCGATTTCATTCAGGAAAATTCTCCAATCAATCGTGAATTCATCAATTGTATCAATACCATTAATTGTATCTTTAACAATATTCTCAAAACTAGTTGCATTTGAATTGACTGAAAATGATTTTTGGAAGGCATTGTTTATAAGTTCATATTTATCTTTCCCGTCAAAGACTAAACAGTTAAAATTTGGATCTTTCAATGGAGGGATAGGTAAACGCTTAGATTTTAAATTTTTTGGTACTTTCCAAACGGCTTTCGAGCCTTTAGAGAGAGTTTTCAGATGTGCGTTCCATTTAATATTGAGTAATTTATAAATATTTGAAATTATTGCCATATTTAAATTTCTAACAATATTTTTGAGAAACGGAAATCTATATCTTTGCCATTGACGCCTTCTAGTATTCCATAGTCTAATTAAACTTAATGTAAAATCATCCAGGATTAATTTATCGTTAAATGTTTGGGCTTTCAATTGTATTTCAATTTTTTTTATTTCTAATACTACGAACATTCCAGGTACTAACAACGATATTACTATGGGTTAGAGCCATACTTAGTAGCGATTTTTGTAATAATAAGAAGTTGTTCCTGCTCTGATTTACATTTCCTCAATTTAACAATTATTTCATTGAAATTTCCAAATAATTCATCCATATTATAGTTATTTATGTATCAAGGGAATTATAAGGATGTTAATTACCGAGGGAAACGCTTACTACCCGCGGGCCTCTGGCCTGAGGGTTAGTAAGTTTCACAAGGTAATTGACATCTAATAATTCACGTGATACATAAATAATTTTATTTTTTACTACCTTAAACATTTATTAAACTAAAACATTTATTTTTATCAAGTATTGATAGCATGATTTTGCGTTTTAATTGATCAAGTTAGTTGTTATTATTCCCTTGGGAATTAAGAATGTCATTATTATTTCGGTAACTAAGGTCTAAACGACTTATAATAAATCAGTAAAACATAAAATAACTTGTATTACTTGTATTACAATTTGAACTTACATTATTTACATTGACAAAACACTTATCTAAACCGGAGTTCTTAACAATATCGGTATATGAGTTTTTATTTGAAAAAATATTTTGTTGTTGTCTTGCTGGGTTGATTAAAATCAGATGATAAATTTGGAAACTGGTTCATTTCTCTGTCAAGGGCGAAAAAGTTTTTATGATTACTTTTTGATTAACAAAATTTTTTAACTGCAGGTTTTTGTTTAGATTTATATATTTTCCTCTAGCTGGACAAATTACACAGTTAGCAGAATGTTGGCCATCACAATTAGCACACAAATATTGATCTACCTCTTTTTCCAATGGACACGTCATTTCAGCATGATCGATGGTACAATAGTTGCACTTTGGTTTCATATGACAATTGCTTATTCGATGACGGCATTTAATATATTGAGTAGGCCCCTTAGGTGGATTAGCATTCTCCCATTTAATTATAGTATCCCATTTAAATATGGTATATGTATGTGGGAATTGAAGAAAATTAGCAACCCGGAAAATGTACTAAAACGTGTTGATTCGAAATTATAGTAGTCGTTAATATTTTGTAAAGAAGAAAAGTCGTATTTTAGTAGTGTTCATTCAATTAGACTTTAATATTCAATAAATTCATTAATTAATTATTTTGCTTATTATTAATTAATCATCCCACAATTTGGGGGCTCAACCGGGATAAAATTTATATGGATTTGAATAAATAAAGCTGAAATTGAAAAAACAAGAAGTGGTGAATGGCGAACTTGTAGAAGAAAAAAGAAATCGTTGAAAGTCGCTAAAAGTTGTTAACAGTTGTTGAAACAATTTATTAATCATAAAGAGCAATTTTGTAAGTCGTTTTATGTTGTTAAAAGTTGTAAAAGTTGTAAAAGTTAGCTAAATTGTTTCATTATAAAAAAAAAACAAAAGTAGTCGCCATTAAACCAAAGAAAATCAAAGTCACTGTCGATAAAGTAGATTTGTTATACAAAAAATTCAAATTGACAGTTATAAATATTTCACAAAATGAGTGAAGCCATTTTAGAAGAAATCGAGAAATTGAGTTCAATGTCGATGAAAGAATTAAAAACTGAATTAAGTAAATTTAAATTGAAGAAAACCGGTAATAAACATGAACTAACTAAACGGCTAAAAAAATATTTATTAGATTCAGTGATAAACATACCAAGTAACAAAATCCAAATGAATAATGATATAAGAAACAATAATGCAGAAGATGATAGTTTATCTATTGAAAGTGAAGAAGAAGAACCAGTAGTTGAAATTTCTCGGACAATGAGCAATTTTACATTAAAAGATGTGGAAGATAGTTTGAATCATTTCACAGGAGACGATAATTTATTAGTTGATAAATGGATTACAGATTTTGAAGACATTAGTAAATTGTTGAAATGGAATGAGATGCAAAAGCTAATATATGGTAAAAGGATGTTGAAAGGGTCAGCGAAGCAATTTATTACATTCGAAAAGGGAATTATTTCATGGACAATTCTAAAAGATAGATTAGGAATAGAATTCCGAAAAAAAGTAAATAGTGCTACCGTTCATTCGCAACTATTTAAAAGAAAACGAAAAGAAGGTGAAAACAGCCGCCAATACATTTATGCAATGCAAGAAATCGCAGCCCAAGGTGAAGTGGAAGATGAGGCTCTTATTCAATACATAGTAGATGGTATTATGGACGAAGAATTGTAAGCAAATATTATATTGCCTTAAAATTTAAAGGTGGTAATACAAATCTAGTACTGTAATTAGTTCTATTACAATCTTTAAAAAACGAATAGGGTAAATGAAAAAATTTAGTAGTTGATATGAAGCGGTACAATTGAGAAGATTAATAAAACTTGTTATAAAGTATTTCTGTGTGAAATAAACTTATTTCTGGGTGAAATAATTATATTCTGGGTGAATAAAAAAAAAACTTGTTATATTATAATAATTTGGTGTTTTATTATATAAACATAAATATTAGTGAATAATAATATTGGTGCTTACAGAATGTAATAAAACAATTTTATATGGTGCACAAGATTTATCTGAGTTAAAAAGGAAGTTTAAAAAATTGTATGATAAGATGAAAGAAAAAACATCAAGTAAAAATAATTACAGTCGCAAAGAAGTTCCAAAATTTATTAACTTAAAAAGAAAACCGAAGAATTGTTTTAATTGCGGTTCACCTGATCATGATGTAAAAAATTGTGTAGAAAAGAATAAAGGGCCGAAGTGTTTCAAATGTAGTGAGTTTGGGCACATAGCTTCTAAATGTCCAACGAAGACAGAACATGAGTCATCAACCAGAATAAGTTGTGCAATTGGTGTAAACTCGATGTATGTCCCAGTGTTAATTAATGGAGTTTGTTGTTCAGCACTTATAGATACCGGTAGTGATTATAATCTTATCCGACAAGATGCATATAATCGGTTGAGAAATATAAATATAGATGCAACAACTAAAACATTCATAGGTTTGGGAAATAAAGAGACAAAACCAGATGGAGTAATAATGGTTGATTTATTAATCCAAGGTAACCTTTTTAAATCCACAATTTTTGTTATGCCATTGACAAGCATGTCATCAGAAATGATTATCGGACATGATTTATTAAGACATGTAGAATTAATTGTTCGAAATAGTAAAGTTGTCATCAGAAAATTACAAGAAGAAAGTGAAGAAATTACAAATGAAATAGAAAGTTTTAATGATTGACTACATTGATGAAGTACAAGTAGATGTTCCACCTACGTATAAAGAAAAAGTTTATGATCTCATACAGAACTACGTTCCGGAAAAACATATTGAAACCCCTGTTGAAACCAGAATTGTATTAAAAAATCAGCTGTAGTAAATTTAGTGCATTTTTTGCAGTTAAACCCATTGTGCCTATAAAAAAACAAGAAATATTAGTAAACACAGAATAGATTTGGACAAATACTCATTTATGCAGAAGAAAGAAAAATTCGACGAGTACTCATTAGGCTCTCGTAGTTTCTTCTTACCATCTAAAGACATGATGGCATAAGATTCTTCACTTAAACATTTCCGTTTTATCACTTCATCACCTGTTTTACTAAACATGGACTCTTGCTTAAAACTGTAATTTATTAATCTTTAATTTCACTTATTAATCTTTAATCTTTAATCTTTAATTTCACTTATTAATCTTTAATTTCATTTATTAATCTTTAACTCACTGCACTGTTAAAGGTTTTATAATTTAATAATTAATCGACTCATAACAGGATAAATAAACATTTATTCTATTTTATTTTGGGTTTTTTATTAGGGGTTTGCGAAACATGAGTGTCTTTGAATATCGATTGCTAACGATTAACTAAACCGATTTATGTCATTTATAGCTCATTGGAAAGGTAATTGATAGGACTTGTAAAAAAATTACTTAAAATTTTTTAATAATTTTTAAGTGTTTTAAACTTAAAAAAAAAATTCAAAGATGTCGCTGTTTGGGGTACCTTCACTTTTACCACTTTTTTTTCAAGAGACAAAATGTTTAATTAGTTCGTAATCTAAAACGACAGTTTCCCAAGTATATAATTTCTTGTTTTAAAAATAAAATTTTTACAAAATTTTCATTTCCGTTTTTTTTTTCAATTTTTTTTTTAACCAATGCTGTGAATCACCTATTTAACTCAACCCACCGGAATTCTTGTTTTATAATAATATAATGACCATTTAATTTTAAGAATACAAACTAAGTAAAAATGCAATATTTAAAATGCAATATTTAAAAATATACTTTTTACTGTTTATTTTTAATTTTGTTTTATTAATAATAATATAAACTTCCTTATAGTAACACTTTGATCAATCAATTGCATTTTAATTCAAAAGTGACAAAAGCACACAAACAGTGAATAATATGGAAAACCATAATAACACATATACAAATTAAGTATTTGAGGATGTGAATACTTTTTACCCAATTTATCTTTTCATCCATTTATACCTGTCCGAAATTAATTTTAAAGGTATGGACAAATCAAGTACCGTACTTTGTTACCTGTTAATGATAATACCTGTCATAAAATGAGAGCGCAGTAATGAAAATAATAGTCATTAGAGATATTTTGAGCGTATAGCATTATTACTAAATTCATTTGTCAATCTTGTTAAAAAAATATTTGTGTTGTGTTAGCAAAGCTTCAAAGTGTTTTAATAGTTAAATAATTTTTTTTAAAACAGGAGTAGGGGGAAGTGGGGATAGTATAAACATGGGGCAACTGTAAAAAGTTTTAATTTCCCTCACAAAACATCAATCAAAAAATTCGACAAAAATATCACAGATGTCGCTTCGATCGACTACACACACCAGGAGAATTTGACAGCTGAAGCCAGTCTTGTTCAAAAGTTATTGGTGAATAGGTGTTTCGGCAACCCAAAAGTAAATTTTTTTTTTTTTTGTAAAACTCGAATAACTTTTTTTACCATCATATGTTTAAAAATATTCCAACATGTTTTGATAGCTGAAATATTCAAGAAACATAATATTTCTTTGTTTTAGTCAAATTTTAGATCTTGGAATATTTTTTCAAAACATAACCCTAAAATCGCCACGTGGGGCACATATAAACAAAAAAAATTTTGATAGTATAAACGCGTTTATATGTGAAGCATGGTATGGTTATATGGTATACGTGTGGTTTCCCGTTTCACTTTTGATATTGATTTGCAAAACCTAAACATACGATGAGATTGAATTTTTGCTTTTTTCTTTATAATTTTCTACCTGAATTTATTGAGGTTTTACAACAATCGAAAAATATTGTTTTTTTTTTAAAGAAATATATATGTTATATGCTTATATATATTGTTTGAAGCACAATAAATAATAAAAAATTTTAAAAAAGGTACTTTATGAATTTTATTGTGGTGGTTTTTGGGTGTTTATATGTGCCCCATACAAAAATGCTCCTTGTTTATAAGTGCCCCACCAGTGGGGATACTTTAAACGAGAAACATAAATTTTTTGCAATTCAAAATTTTATACTTAATGTTTAGTTACGTAATTAAAAAAAATAGTTTTTTGTAGTAAAGATATGAAATTTTACAATGAAACAGTTCTAATTAAAAATGTTTTATAGTTTTAAAGTTATTGAGCTTTAAGTAAAAACTGTTTATACCATCCCCACTTCCCCCTAAACATCATTGTTTAAAACCATTTTGTATCGGCAAGTGTTCAAAAACTTTAAAAAATGTTACACCTGAAGTTCAGAATAAATTACGTTCGATAAACTTTGTGTTTAATTTACGTACGCAAAAGTGAATTTGTTCGTCTTGTAGAATTCGTCTCTTAATGATCAGTTCCACTGAAGGTATTGAAACTGAAAATACAGGTGATACAGAATCAATTGCGAGTGATGAAATATTGGAGGAACAGCCTCAGCCTATCAGCGGACCAAGCGTTAGACGAGATATTATTTCATCACCAACGATAGTCAATATGGAACATGATGAGCTAATTAACCGGATAAATGAACATATTGTGCCAGTTGTATCTAATCAAATTTCACCTACTAATCGAAAGCGGTTATTTCGCAGTTTTGTGTATGGAAAGGATAAATCAGAGCAACTGCGTAGAAACATACAAAATGTTTTAATAGGGGAAAATCTTGATTCTTCTGATGAAATAAAAGTGCAATTAAAATATTATCGAGATATTATGGAGACCCTAAACTTGTCTTTTAAAAATGGCGATTATATGGAGAAACGAAAAATATTAACTCTACTACCAATGGATATGAAAGTGCAAGAAATACAAAACTTATTTGGAACAGAAGCAACACGTCACTTAATTGAAAAAAGCAAGAAGGATCAAATAAACCAATCCACAGCGCTGTCATCATTTCCGAATGCCGATAAAAAACTACCAGAAGAAACTATTAATGAAGTGAAAAATTTTTATACGAATGATTCCATTAGCAGATTAATGCCAGGTAAACGTGATACGATAATATCTGTAAAACGTGGTAGTGAACGAATATTTCTCCAAAAACGGTTACTGCTATGCACGTTAAATGAAGTATACGTTGAGTTTAAGAGCAAGTTTCCAGAAATAAAAGTAGGATTTTAAAAAATTTGCAAGTCTTCGGCCTGATGAATGCGTAAAATTAGCGCAAGGAGTTCGTAATGTGTGTGTCTGCACAATCCATCAAAACTTGAAACTAATGTTTCAGTATTCAAAATTAAGTTGTTTCGGTAGTGAGCAATTTCCAGACTACAAAAGTTTAATAAAATTTGTTAGCTGTTGTAAATTACAAGATGAATGTCATTCATTGCAGTGTGTGGAATGTGCTAAAAATCTGGAAAAACTGGCATATTCATTCATGTAATTTGAAAATTATGAAACTAATGGAATTGTTGAGGTGAAATACCTGCAATGGAATACCACTGATCGATGCAATTTGGACACGTTCATCGATTCTGCTTCAGCATTTATACATAAATTAACTCTCAGCCTAAAATTATTAATACCTCACCATTTTATTGCGCAGCAACAGTTCATGTATTTGGAAAACACAAAAGCAAACTTGAAAGTAGGAGAGGCTTAGTACTTGGCGATTTTTCGGAAAATTACTCTTCTTTTATTCAATATTCTGTGCAGAGTTATCATTGGAATAATTCACAAGCAACGATACACCCATTTTTAATATATTATAATTCACATACTAGTCAAGGTATTTTATTATCGAGCACTTCTATCGAGCATTATCGAGCACTTAAGTTTTGTCATTATCTCTGATATAACTGAACATGATAGTGTGGCAGTGCATCTATTCATATCACAAATGATTGATTTTATAAAAGATAACATAGAACATCCTATTGAAAAAATAGTCTATTTGACTGATGGTGCGGGATTTCAGTGTAAAAATAAATATAATTTTATAAATCTATACCACCACAAATCAGATTTTAATATAGACGCAGAGTGGCACTTTTACGCTACCAGTCATGGAAAAGGACCGTGTGATGGAATAGAAAGTACATTGAAACGAAGTGCTCATCGATATAGTTTGTCTAACAAGGACATTATTAAAACTCCAATGGATCTTTATGAATGGGCAAAAAAATGGCAATCAACAATGAATTTTGCATATACCAGCAAAAATGATTTTAATGAAATGAAGTTACGGCTAGAAGCAAGATACAGAGAGGCTTTAACAATAAAAGGTACACAATCATTTCATACGTGCATACCTATAGATGAAAAAACATTGCTCACAGAAATATATTCTAATTCCGTTAAAATTGCTTTTTAAGATAAGCCGTTAATATGCTATGTAAATTTATTTTATATTAATAATGGATGTATATTGTTTTTTATTACATAACCTAGAATAAAAAGTTGATTATTATATGAATTCAATATGTCATGCATTTTATTTCGCATCATTTTCTCCACTATTTACTTCTTTGATTGAGTTTTAACATATTTCAGGTAAATGTATACAGGTATAAATGGATGAAAAGATAAATTATGTAAAAAGCATTCACACCCTCAAATACTTAATTTGTATCCTTAAAATAATTGAATGGTCATTAAATTATTATAAAACAAGAATTCCGGTGGGTTGAGTTAAATAGGTGATTCACTGCATTGGTTAAAAAAAAAATTGAAAAAAAAAACGAAAATGAAAATTTTGTAAAAATTTTATTTTTAAAACGAGAAATTATATACCTACTTGGGAAACTTTCGTTTTAGATTACGAACTAATCAAACATTTTTTTCCTGGAAAAAAAGTGGTAAAAGTTAGGGTACCCCCAACAGTGCCATCTTTGAAATTTTTTTTAAGTTTAACACACTTTTAAAAATTATTAAAAAATGTTAAGTAATTTTTTTTCCTATCAATTATCTTTCCAATGAGCTATAAATGACTTAAATCGGTTTAGTCAATCGTTAGCAATCGATATTCAAAGATACTCATGTTTCGCAAACCCCTAAAAAAACTTTGCGCCACCCTGTGTCATCCCTAGAGCGAAATTTAATTTTTTGAAAGAAATTGTATTTTTATTTTGTCATTGGCTATCTGTATATGAAATTTTATTGAAATCAGAGGGGGTCAGGAACATCGATGTTGCGGTGACGTGGAATTACTCCTTTGTGGAATAATAATTACTCCTTTGTGGAATTTTCTCAAATTGTGTAAAAAAAAATGTAATAACGGAAATGTAGCGTTTTGGTGTGGACCTCCTCAGTTATCCCATCCATTTGCTGTCCAGTTACCTCGTTGGAAAACCATCTCCTTCCAGAACGATTTTTTTAATAGGGTCCGTATTGCCCGATGAATTTGCCTCTCAAACATTTAAAGAAAATGTCAATCTTCATTTAAGACAATTAGTATAGTTATCCCCTTATCCTCATTCCTTCCATATTTTTCCCATCTCCTTTTTTTATTTGACATGGTATTTTCGGATATTCAAAGAGTCTGAATAATGAATATTTCATATTTAGTGTGCTAAAAATGTCTAACTAACTAATAAATATAAAAAAATATTATATTAGGTCCAAATAAAAATAATTTTGACTAAATTTACTTTAAAAATATAATCTTTGGCTAGATTTTTAAAAGTGCCGACTTTTTTCTTGATTATAAAGTATAGTTAAATTAAACGGATCTGTTTTGAAATATTTAAAATAAGTCGTTTAATGTTAAGATGAAAGTACTTAAAATAAAAAAAAATTATGAAAATGTCGTCATTTAATAACTTTAAAGTTTATCAGTGAATTTCAGTTTTGATAACCCCATATTTTGTTTAAGATTTAAGACATTTCTTGATAAATAAAAAAAATATGATCTATGTATTAAAAATCAAAAAATGTTGATTGATAATTAATTTCAAGTTTCAACTAAACTAAAGAAGACGGTGAACATGGTATCTATAGAGATGTACACAAAAAAACATGCCAACATAACATTACGTACGATTTCTTTAAAAACCCAAACACTTCTTAGCCTCTAGTTAACCCAGATTTAAATGACTTTCATAGAATGTTCTATCTCATATCATATGATTTTCAACCTTGTAAATTTTTGTTATTCTGTAAAAAATAAGTCTATCTTGAATAACAAATCATTCATTTGAATTATTAATTATAGCTTTAAAAAAATTGGCTTAATAGCTAAAACACAAGGTTTAAAATGCATTTAAATTTTATATTATGCAAGGCCATTACAATTTTTTTTTATAATAAACCACATTTTTTTTTACTTTTAGATTTGAAAAATCATTTTTACCTGCAAACGAATTAAAAGAAGATTTCTTAGAATTATATAGTAAATTAGAAAAATTACACAGTCCTGTAGTATTTTCACACAATGACTTACTACTGGGTAATGTTATATATACAGAAAACTTTAATCGGGTGACTTTTATTGATTATGAATATACAGATTACAATTTTCAAGCTTTTGATATTGGAAATCATTTTACTGAGTTTGATGGTAAATATAATAGTTTTATAAAATTTCACTTCTAAAAATTTTTTTATTTAAGTAGAAGTAGGACAACTTATATTTTTGTTCAGTTTTTAAAACTATAGAGCCTTGTGACGTATTTTAACAATCAGTCCCTAGAATGACTATATCTTTTAAACCATGTCATGAATTGTAACCTTCTTTTGTTTTATTCGCGCCTAGGTAAAATTTTTCACTCTTAAAACCATTAAACTAAACAGAATAATGGCAATTGCCCGTTATACAATCTTTCGGTATAAACCTTTATAAGGGATACTAGATTTTTTTTCTAACAATTGCAAAATTGTTTAGTCACCATAATGTTAATTTTGATTTACATGCTTTCTATAAAGCAATCGAATCATTTCAAATGATTCGATAATATCTGATAAATTAAAAGATAGATATATGTGTAGTTATAATACCAAGTGTAAGCCGTATAAACAAACGTAATGTCAGAATTCAAACGTGGTGTTCAGTGGAGCAAAGTCTAACAGAATATTTAGAATCTAAATTTTTTAGAATGAATATAACTCCATAGAATTTAAAACACAATAACTTGGTTTATTGTTTTTAGAGAAGTTAAAGATTGTTACCTTAATTATTTTTCATAAGTAATCTTGCTTATATTTTTATTTAGTTTATTATTTTATTAATTATATAATTTAGTTCATATTATCTAATTCTCAAGTTATTTAATTATTTTTTTAATGCAATACTATTACTTTGATATTTTTGTTTAATTTATCATAGGCACAGACAGTAAAAACTTTGAACGATATCCAAGTAAAGAATTCCAGTTAGAATGGTTAAGGGTGTATTTAGAAAATTACCATGCCGATGCTGGTGGTCAGCTCACAGATGATGCAGTTGAGAAACTATATGGACAAGTTAATAAATTTGCATTAGCATCACATTTGTTTTGGGCATATTGGGGATTAATACAAGCAGAACATTCATCGATTGATTTTGATTTTATCAAGTAAGTTATAATTTCAGTATTATTATCTTGTTTTTATCGCATAAAAAAGGAAATACGTTCTATTGAAAAGGTAATTTATGACTTTACTTTAACCTATAATAGAGATTTATGTTTGAAGTAATTGTGTTGTGTAGTAGGAATTACAACAAATGTCACACCAACACATAAAAACTTTTGTTAGGTTGCAAAACAACATGCTTTCTAAAGTGTTGATGGACACAAATTCTGTTATTTTTTGTTTTTTTATTTTTTTTTTTTGAGAATACATAACTTAACAATAAATCATATCAAATAATAAAATATGACATAGGTCAATATTCCATGATACGATGCAGGAAATAAAAATAAAATAAGAGATAAATTTATAAGTTGTTTTGTATTTCTTTCTTTACTTTTCTACTATACTATAGTTTTTTTATCACAACCGAAAAAATTTAAACAAAAATGTCTAATGAGATTCCATAAAAAATAAAACACTAACCTAGTTTTTCATTCAACTCCCCTTAAAAAAACTTAAAACTAAAAAAAAATTATTATCACAAAAAATTTAAATTTCCAAGGAAGTATTTTTGCATGGTTATCGATAAATATGTACAGAAAAAACTGTTTTTGATTAAAACTGCGTATTTTTTACACACTTTTATTTAACTTGAGATTTGACAGTTGTGTTAGGTTGAATGTTGTCATCAATTTTTCAGCTACTTCCCATGATAGAATTAGTCTCAAATTTAAAAAACAATTTTGTTGAACCGTTCTGTACACGTTTCTAAAAGTTTTAGATTAAAAAACTTAATAAAACTGAAAAAAAGTATTCGATTTTTAAATAATTTTTTCTCCATCTTATTCTCATTTTATATGAAAATCCATAAGATCTGAATTACCCATTTTCCGTGTTGGAATTTCGCTCATACTGAGTATATCGTTATAATATATGACATATTATACATTTTTGTCATTTTTATATGGAAAAATGCCCTTAAATTGTAAATAATAAGTATAAAAATTTACGTATTTAATACTTTGTTTTCAAAACTCCCGTCAATACACGGTATATTTAATGCATCAATTAGTTAATAGATGGCCTGGTAGTTAGTCAAAAGATATGTATTGTAAGCAAAAGATATGTATTGTATTGTAAGCACATAAAAAACAAAAAATTGTTGACACACAAACTTGTTTGCAGATATTAGATAACTATATTACACACTCTTATTTAACTTGAGATTTGACAGTTGTGTTGAGTTGAATTTCGTCATCAATTTTTCACCTATTTCCCATTATGGGATTAGTCTCAAATTTAAAAATAAAAAAAATTTAAAAAACACACTTTTTGAAAAACGGACTAAGAAGCTAAATGTTGCATTGACACAATGTTATGTTGCAAAGAAACAAACGATAAGTTCGTACAAACGTTATGTCTTTTATAATTATATTTTCTTTGAAATTGTAAGAAGAAAAAATATATTTAAATGGTATTAAACATATCTTAGCACAGATGCAAATATTAGATTTTTAACTATTAGTACCTTTCAGTTTTTCGTTCCCATTTGTTACATAAAATAAAAGTGGGTCATCAGTATAGAAAGGGAATAAACGTTTGTTAGTCTCTTGTGAGAGATTAATATTAGCATACATTTGTTCCTTTTCTATATTGAATGCGCCACCCACTTTTATTTTATGTAACAAATGGGAACGAAAAACTGTTTATCTATCAAAGGTACTAATAGTCAAAAATCTAATATTTGCATCTGTGCTAAGATGTGTTTAATACCATTTAAAAATATATTATTTCTTCTTACAATTTCGTAGAAAATATAATTCTAAAAGACATAACGTTTGTACGAACTTATCGTTTGTTTCCTTGCAATATATTATTGTGTCAATGCAAAATTTATTTTTTGCTTTTTTAGTCCGGTTGTCAAAAAGTGTGTTTTTTAAATTTTTTTTATTTTTTAAAACGAGAAAGAAATAAAAATATGGAAATAGATTGAGAAGTCATTAAAAATAATGTATAAATACTTTTTCGAATAATGGATTATAGTGTGGTACTGTGGTATACACAGAGAAAGTGAATAACTGAACTAGGTTTGATACAATATATTCCGTTCATTACAGGACAAGACGAAAAGAGAAGGTCTTGCGGACTGCATTCGTCCTGAGATGCTTGAAGAAGAAAAACAAGAGGTAAGGATTTGAATCAATGAAAAGGCCTTACGAAACGTACTGTAAGTCGATTGAGAGCGTCACAAAGGGTGTTACATACTTGAGAGCTTTGATCATCCTTTAGGGAAGCTGGATAATATAAGATTATCTAACGACACTCAAAAAAACAAACATATACAGTATTCCTTCAACTCCATTTTCTTGGCTACGTATTTGTAAAGATTTCTCATGAGGCAGCCGTGTCGAATAAGGAACAATGAAACCATATAGAGTTGATCATGGCAAAAAGAATTATACCGTCCGCGGCTCTGTATTGTGCTATCAACTCCTTTGGGCCTTTACATCGCCAGGTACTGACCGTATATGGTCTATTATGATACAAAAGTGTTTAGGAATGATAGAGCAGATAGGCTTTCAAATATCTTCGTGGCCTGCATAGTTTTTTTCTATGTATCACAGGCCTGAAAAACGCGAGTGTTGGTTTTATCACAAAACCAAGGAGACCTAACAATTGTGAGGCAAAAAGTGGTCTGAAACTTTACAGTATTTTCTAAAGTCCTTGGAGAGGCTGATCGATTGCTATACTATAAATGTCTGTATAAAGAAAAACTACAATCCAATTAAAAAACCTGAAACCGGTTCAAAAAGTTTGTTTGTCCAAGTATCACAAGTGCTTTCAGCACAATACCTACAGCGAGTTTGCAGGCCTTAAGAAGGCTTCTTTCCTTGTATCTATTTGCAAGAATTGAGGCTCTATAGGCTATGAGGCTACAAAGGCTCGAACTCCTGAAAACTACCAGGAGCGTTAAGGAAAGCTTTCAAACGCTACGGGAGATCTGAAGGAACACCTTACAGATTTTTTTCATTCCCACTGATGACATAATGCCTACAATTACCTTCCAAGATCTATACCGTTGGGCATTTATACTCACTGAAAATTGTACAGTAGCTGTGGTCTACCTTAGTAATGAAGGTTTTGAGGAACAGTTTTTGCTTGGACAATAATACAAAGTCTTTCAGGTTAAAGTTTTCGCCATAAATGTACTATCGCAGTAAACGATGAAGCTTAAGTTGTATAGCAAGGTCATTAATATTTTTATTTTTTACTGATAGGCAGCGCTTAAATCTAAAGTTATTATTGGAATAATAGTCGTGTTTCTTTGAGTACAATTACAAAACTAACTTTTATTAATTTACAAAAAATATCCATTTTGTTTTTATATAAAACAAGAGATAACAGTAGATGTCAAAACAACGGAATAATATTTTTGTTGCTGTTTTCAATTGACAAGGTGGAACTGAAAAGTTTATCTTTATTTTAACACACCTCCTCAACAAATATTTTATTCCATTTTAACATATGTACTTTAAATAACGAGTACATTTCAAATTTAAATTTAAGTAATGGTTTAATTCTTAAGGAACGAAATTATTTCATTTTATACAAAGTTAATTTAATAAACAAAAATCTATAAAATAACATTTTCAATATTAGCTTAATTGTTTTAAACTTTTCAATTTTAATTTCAAATTTCTATTTTAAAATCTTAGTTTTAATTTTTCAAATTTTATTTTTCCTAAGGGGTTAGAAAACAAATCTGCTGCATTTTCTGCTGACTGTACATATTTTAGTTCGATTTCCTTGTTTTCTACACTTTCTAAAATATTATTATATTTTACATCCACATGCTTCAATCTTTTATTGTTGTAGTTCCTTTCAGTAATTTTGATGACGGATTGATTATCTTCAAAAACATTTATCGGAATGTTGTAAATAATTCTAAAATCTACAACTTCTTCATCCAACATAACTCAACAATGATATTGCTTAGAGCTATGTATTTTGATTCAGTTGAAGATAACGTAGTCAGTGCTTGTTTTCTTGAAGACCAGGAAACAATACAACCATACAACAGTGTAATGTACCCTGAAGTTGACCTTCGATCCTTTGGATCACCTGAACAATCTGCATCTACATACCCTTCTAGAGTATTCCTTTTCCTCTTTTATATACCAACTCTAAATTTAAAGAATTTTTCACATATCGTAAAACTCTCTTCAATGCTTTATATAATAATGTACTAGAACAATGTTGATATCTACTTAAGAAGTTAACAGAGACTGTTAAGTCCGGTCGAGTACCACTCACAGCGTAAAGTAAACTACCAATTAACTGTAGCATTTATTTTCAATGTATGTATTTTTGGATTCCTCTCGTTTCAATGTTTGAAAATCAAAATTTTGATCAATTGGAGTTTCTGCAGGTTTGCAGTTTTCCATACTAAACTTTACAAGAATTTTTTCTAAATAGCTCTTTTGACTCATTTTAGTCATACCATTTTGTAAATCCTGTTTAATATTTAGTTGCTTGCTAATCCCAAAAATTTGGTTTTAAAGTGTTCATTTAGTAGTGTTTTAAAATTTTCAATTTCTTGATTGTCATTGCCAAAAATTAATATGTCATCAACATAAATCAGTAAGTATAAATTATTATTATTTTGATGCCTCTTGTAAAAACATGTCATTTTTGAATCTCAAAAAATTTTCTTTATTCATGAATTCATCAAACTTAGCAGTCCAATATTTTGGAGATTTTTTAAACATCGATTAAGTTTACATAATTTTCCATCTGGTAATTTCGTATAAACTTCTTCGCTTATGTCTCCATATAAAAAAGCCCCTACAACATCTAAATGATATACAGGTAGGTTCATATTATTTGCAATTGTAATGAAAATCCTAAACGTTGATGGTTGCTACAGGTGCATATATTTCATCATCGATATTCGTTTGTTCAAACCCTCTAGCCACGAGAAGAGCTTTGTATGTTTTTTTACCGTTTTCATTGTCTTTGATTTTAAAAACACATTTGCTGCTTATAAATTTTTCATTTTCTGGCATCGCATTTATCTCCGTCCATGTATTGTTATGCTTTAAATTAGTCATTTCGTCATTCATTGCTTTGACTTAATTCTCTTTTTCGACACTTTGCATCGCTGCATTATATGATAATGGTTCATTATATGAGCTCACAAAATTAACCTTATAATCTTTTAACCAATTTGGTTTTCTTCTGATTCTTGTTTCTTCAATATTTACTACGTCTGTTTCAGATTCATTTATCCTGATTGATTTTCTATATTTTCAACCAAATTTTCTACTTCCATATTTATTTCGTTTCGTTGATCAATCATTTGTTCTATTTGATTTAGTTCAGTGTTAATAATACTTGCTGCATTATCATCTTTCTCAAGTTCTTTTGAATTGGTTAAGAATATTACATATCTTTTCACTGAAATACAGTTTTTGTCTGGTAGATATACTCTATATCCTTTTATATTTTCTCCGTAACCAACAAAAATTCCTACTTCAGATTTAGAGTCCCATTTACTTCTTTTTTTATCAGAAATATGAACCACAACTTTAGAACCGAAACATTTTAATTTGTTTAAATCGTGTTTTTCTCTATTAAAAAATATTTCATAAGGAGTTTTGTCTTTAACTCTATTAGGACCTGTTCTATGTATTATATCTGTAGCTGTATTTACAGCTTCTTTCCAATTTTTTTTCTCTAAATTACTTTCTAATAATAATGTCCTTGCTGCCTCGACAATAGTTCGCATTTCACGTTCAACGCCCCCGTTCTGGTCTGGAGTATATTAGACACTGGTTTCATGTTGAATTCCATTTTCAATTGAAATATCTTTTACAGCGTTGTTTAAGAACTCTGTACCATCATCTGTTCTAATTTTTTCAATATTGTAACTCGGATTTATTTTTGTAAATTGTGTAAATTCTTTTATCTTATCCTTTGGTTCATCTTTACTTTTAAGAAAATATACTTTTCTATATTTAGAAAAATCGTCTTTCATAACTAAAAGATATCTCGCCCCACCTAATGCAGTTTCCTCCATTGGCCCTCATAAGTCCATGTGTATTAATTGTCCAGGTTTTTCAACTCTGGATCCAATTTTATTTTTTATTCTATTTTGCTTACCTTTAATACAGGGTATACAATTCACAACTTTACCATTTTCATAGTCGAAATAATTTCTTCTCAACATAATTTTAATTTGGTGTATATCTTGATGAGCTAATTTTCTGTGCCATTCTAGTAAATTTTGTAAATTTTCATTTACTTTACCTACATATGCTATTTCATTTACCGATTTAAAAATCATCGTATATTTTTTGCTTTTCTTACTGCGATTGCTAAAACATTATTATTTTTTCAATTTTGGTCAATTTTGGAACATACAATACATTGTGTATTGTTGTTTCGATCCATCTTTCACCATTATAAGCCAATACTTTTATTTCTCCTTTACCTTCAGCCTTTATTATGTTTTCATCCTCAATAATTATATTTTTAGATTCGGATAATATTTCTAATCTATAAAATAGACTTTTGTTGTGGCACACTCACATATGATCTGATGCACTACTATCCACAATCCAATCTTCTCTACTAGTTTGGCTACTAATTAAAGACGTTGAAAAGGCGTTTTGTTACTTGTCGTTATAATTTCCACTTTTGTTTTGCGTTCTATTTATCTTTGAGAAGCAAGCCAACAATATTGCTTTTCATTTCCGGTTTTTTTTACAATAATCACAACTTATTTGAGTTTTAGTTTGGCTAGCACGACATTGAAATTTTTTGTGTCCAGTTTTTGTCCACATTTGGTGCCTTTTGGGTGATTAATGCTGTGACTTCGTCTGAATTTTTCATCCTTTGTTCTTCGGAGTTCTGTTAATAGTCTTGCTGTCAACTCGGATAAATTTTGTTTATCAGCAGCATAGACAAATAATAATTATTATTAATAATAATTATTATTTGTCTATGTCAGCAGGTACTGAATTCCAAGCTGAAATAGAATGTTTAAAAGAATCAGGCATAGAGGTTATTTATTTTGTAAGCACCATTTTATCGGGTACTTCACCCATTAATTGTTTTATTTTGCAAACAATTTCTTCCAATTATAGACAAAAAATAGCAAAACTATCTTTTGGGTGAAATGTCATTGAAAAAAAAGACTGCTGAATTAAGTGGAGCGATATTTCTGAACTTTGTTCATAGTATGTGTGTAGTTTATCCCACATTTCTTTTGTTGTTTCACAGTTTTTAACTAATACCTTGACATTATTTGACATGCGTGTGATTAAAACACTTCTCTCCTTCTTTAGCCATTCCGTTAAAAATTTTGCATTTTCAATTGTTGCCTCCGGCTTGACTACCGAGCCATCTGTTAACCCAAAAATTTCCAAAGCCTTTAAAACCACTTTTACTTGAAATTTCCACGTTAACCAATTTGACAGACCTTCCAATTTTATATTTGATGTTGTTCCCGTTGAGTTTATTATAATGTCCTCCATTTTATTATAATACACTTAATATAAAAAACTTTACTTTACCGTAAATATCTTTCCTTAGATTTGTGTTTTTTATATTGATACTGCTTGCCCACAGTTGAAAATTTGAACCACTCTTGAAAGAAAATTATAACCTCAAAGACACGTTTTCCTCTTGACAGAAAATAATCTATTTTAAGATGCTGCTTCACCACAGCTTTATCTCTTAAAATTATTGCTCTTAAAAGTTACATCACATCAAAGGAACACGTTTCACCTTTTTTTACTTTTTAATTTTAAATACGGCGGGACTGGGTTCATAACCCATTGGAATAATAGACGTGCTTCTTTGAGTACAATTACAAAACTAAGTTTTATTAATTTACAAGTAATATCCATTTTGTTTTTATATAAAAAACGAGATAACAGTAGATGTTAAAACACCGGAATAATATATTTGTTGCAGTTTTCAATTGACAAGGTGCAACTGAAAAGTTTATCTTTATTTTAACAGTTATCCGTTCTTTAAAAAAACATAAAAAAAACAAAGAAAAAATTGCATTCATTAACACCTTAGGAGGCATGTTGTTGTGAGACCATGCTCTTAAAATATTTTATGTGCTGTAACACATATTGTAATTCCTATTAAACAACATATTTTATTAAAAAAACAAATAGATTTCTGCAAAGTAGACAGACCATTCAAGGCTACTGGCTATTTTAAAATTATATTCGCTCTAGAGCAAAAGGATTACACAAAAGCTAGGTTAGGCTATGCCTTCATGGTAGTTTCATCAAAATAAAGAAAAGATAAAGGATTCAAAACCAAAGCTAGACTTATAGTTTCTCATGCTCTGCAGTCCGAGCAAATCGGGTAAACTAAAAAAAGCATTGTCGTGAGTTCCAGTCTTCTAGTTCGTGGGCACTTGACAGCGTTGACAACAAAATTAAGAATGTTGGGTTTCATTAACTTTGGAGGAATTTGACACTGATGTTGGTGTTGTTTGTTTCTGTTTATCTAATTCCTTAGAATCTTTTTTGATTTAAGCTTCGAGAGACATACTCCTTCAGAATTTTTTACGACATTTTCTGGAACGTATTATTCATATTCTTTTTTTTAACAGCTAAAATAGTACATTATTTAATTAGGAGCTAAAGTGATACTTTTTGTGTTGAGTCTATAGTTTCGTCAAACGTTTAAATTTTTTATAAATATGAAGTTAATACATCAAAATTTTTATAAATATGAATTTTTATCGTCATAATTACTTCCAAAAAAAAGAAAAAAACCTTTAAATTTGTATGAATAAAATTGTTTTATCAAAGCAGCCTTTTCAAAATTTCATAATCCAATTGAAATAGTTGTTATTTTGTTGTCATAGTTATACAATAATTGAAAATTATATTATCCAATGATACTGTTTGTTATGTTTTGTTGTCATAGTAACATACAATAATTCAAAATATAATCCAATGAGAATCAACTTATTTTTTGTTGTCATAGTTATACAATTTATTTGAAAAAATAACAAAATAACAAATAACAAATGCTACTTTACAGCCGCCGTACTATACAATACAAATGGCGTTACTTTTGCAGCCGCAGTCAAAAAAGTAAGACTTTAACTAACTCCCTAGCGGCAGTAAAGTTGAACTTTACAGCCGTTTGCCGAAAAACAATTGTTAATTACTAATCTAAATCTATATTAACATAAATATTTTTATTTGATAACAATTAATAGCAAAAAAATTATATTTTATCGTTTTAGGTTCGCAGAAGTTCGGTTCATAGAATACTTACGCAAAAAGGATGTATTTTTATCATTGTAACTTAATATAATGCTCATATTCCAAAAATTTACCTTTAGTAATTTATAAGCATTTGAAGCTAATATAATACTTTTAATAATTAAAGAAAACAAGCTGCCACAACGTGTTGGTAACCAAACAATAGATAAAATTTAGAAATTACAAACAATTCGAATAGACCTTAGATTTTAATATAATTTAACCGTAAAAATAAATAGATTTTAATGTATATTGATATATAAATAGAAAATTCAACAAATTTACATAAGTTTATTGTAAGTGTCTGAAGAAATTCCCATTATATAATGTAATAGAATTTTAATAGTATTATTAAAATATACACTGAACCTCAAGGAGTTGAACCGAAAACACCTTACTGCTTTAAAAGACATAGGCAAATATAAACAACTTGACAGACATCACTACTCATTCGCAACAATAGATTAATTTCAATCAATATGAACTCGAATACAAATCTGTGTTTAAGAAAAAGATGTAATCGGCAATTAGGGAACAGGAAGCTATATTTTTGGTTGAAACTGTTGTTTTTGTTGTTCTTTGAGTATTCGAAGACATCATTTCAACTATATAGATGGAGTTTAAGAAAAAAGAAGAAAGAAAAACATGAAGATTAGCAAATAATTGTTTCAACTTGTGATTTACATTTTCTTTATATGTCAGAGGGGTGAATTAATTGGAGAAAATTGTGGAGGATTGAATTTCAAAATTTGAGAAATAGTTCTAAAATTTATAAATTTGAACAAGAAATAGGTGGGGCAAGTTCTTGTTCTTCTACTATACTGCACAGTGTGAGGAGAGGCAAACGTTTTTCGAAAGAGTATTTAGGAATGCAAGGGAATTCAAACGCATTTATTCTCTTTTTCTGTTAAGCTAAAAATACACTTACTATCGTGGTAACTCCCTGCCAGACACCCTTAAACATTATCAATTTGTTAAAGTTTAAGATTGTCTGGCAGGGGGTTACCACGATAGTAAGTGTCTGGCAATGGATGACGTGACTTCTAATACTATCCCGAAGAATATATAAAAAAATTACCTTTTATACTTTCACGAAACTTTGGAGGCCCCTTGGTTACCTGCTCCCTGCCAAAGCCACCATGATCCAAACTTCCTATGTCGCTAATCGTTCCTACCTGAGTAGGGGGTATGCGCAGAAAAACTTTCAGCTTTTATAAAATAACGAAGGTCTGGCCATCGCGGGCTCTCGGTCTATAAGTGTGTAGAGACAAATTTACACTGTAGTAATACTTTTGAATGCTTTAATAATGTGTAAATAATCATAACATTACTCTATATTTCATATAAGATATATCCTATTAAAGTTTGTCCCACGAATTTGTTATTATTCTCCTGCCCAATCAAAACACATTGAAAATATTGGAAATTCATATTTCTAAACAGTTATAGCTCGTCACAGGAATTAATTAAAGTTCAATAAATATAATATTGCAAGTGTTTTACTTAGTCCGAGGTTTTATCAATCAAAACAGTCATCATTACTAGAAAGATCGTGTGTTGCCCAGTCAAATTATCAGTCCCCTGGCAAGTATTTTCGTAAAAAGTATTTTAATTACAGGTAATTTTGTAGTTTTATACGTCGTGAATATGTATTGCCTTGGTATAGAATCCGTTTATTTTTTTTTAGACGTAATTTTGTCATTTTTAAGCGAAATACTGACAAATTATCAGTCCCCTGGTCTCAAATTATCAGTCCCCCTGGCAAGTATTTTCGTAAAATGTCTTTTAATTACAGGTAATTTTGTAGTTTTATTTGTCGTGAATATTTATTGCCTTGGTATAGAATTTTTTTTTATTTTATTTTTTATTTATTATATTATTTCCGTTTATTTTTTTTTAGGCGTAATTTTGTCATTTTTAAGCGAAGTACTGATAAATTATCAGTCCCCTGGTCTCAAAGTGACTTAAATATTTGAGATTTTGACTTAAATAAATGTTTATTTCGTATTTTGAGATAATATTGAGATAATTTTGAGTTAATTTAGGCACCACACACAGATTTTTCCGTAGGTAGTAAGTTAGGCTGATCCGTGACGCTCTGAAATGAAAGACTAAAAATAATCCTAAATAATAATCTATCTATCATTTCTTAACGTTTCAAATTGCGTTGTGGATATCGTACTCGACTGATGTGCTGTAGGTAGTGAGTTCAATCCCTGGTGTGGTACATTATTTATGGTTTTATTTTATGAATTCATAAAAATAATAAAAATTTCTTTATAAGAATTTTAAAAAATTGATCTATAACGCAGTTTTTTAAAGTTATATTGCTACTGTCTTTTACAATTTGCATTCAAGTCATCATGCTAAATAAATATTGTATATATATTTCAACAAAACTTTAAAGGTCAGATATCTGCCTTTGCAGATGACATGGCATTCTGCTACTGTTCCACCTCAATACACAATGTTGTTGAAGATATTGAGTCAGATTTAGTTACCTTAAAAAAATGGTTCTCAGTGCACCACCTAATCTTGAGTCCTAAAACAAAAATTGTCCATTTCGACCTCACTTCCCTAAAACATAATCCTAAAGCAATTATCTGGCATTCGCATGACTGCATCTCGCATAACTGTACTACAACTTGTATTGAAATCGAATCAGTTATCGAAATAAAATATTTGGGTGTGTATTTGGATTCAAAATTAAATTGGTCGTCACACATAGCAAAACTCCAACAGTATTTTTGTAATCTTAATAGATCTTTTTATTTTCTAAGGTCGATTTGTCCTCCGGTAGTTCTCAGAAATCTATACTTTGCACTTTACCAATCTAAGCTGCAATATGGTATTGCTTGTTGGGGTGGTACTTATTTCAGCAATATACAACCATTGTTGACCAACCAAAAACATGTACTTAGAATAATTTATCATAAAAATAGAAGAAAGCACTCATGGCCTCTGTTTGTAATGAGCAATATCCTACCTTTAAGGCATTTATATGTTTTCAGAGTTCTTAAACTATTTTATAATGTAAGTGGTAACCGTTTGACTAGTCGTCACAATCCTAACAATCGAACCCTGAGGTCTTATGCTAACTGTGTCTGCTCAATTCCTAAGTTTTATAAAATCCACTTCAAAAAATACTTTCTTGTAACTGCGCCTTTTGTGTTCAACAAAATACCATCCGAAATTAAAGCAAACAACCCCGCTCCCAAACTCTTTCTACAAAATCTAAAAAAATTTCTATTCAGCTCCTCGAATATCGATTTTCTTTTCCCTTAACTCCAATTATTTCATTTTTTTGTAGTGTTTGAAAATGTTTTTCTAAATTTACCATTAAATAACTTATGCTTAAACAATTATATATGAATAGGTTAATTGTTGTACCCCACAACGCATCTATTTACACAATTATTAAAGATGTATCACATGCCACTAGCCAACTCTAAGCTAAAATGTGATTCTAATTTCGTTTTATTATGTTTAATAATATAATTGTAATTGTAATATGAATACTAATATAAATGTATAGTTAAAACGAAATAAATAAATAAATAAAATAAAATAAAAATAAATATATAAAATTGAAAGTATGTCTGTTTGTCCTTTATGCATGAATACATTAATCATCATGAAAATTTGGGAAATTGTTGTGTACACTTAATTTGCGTTTTATTTAACTATCGTTTTAAACGATAGTTTGCTTTGATCAATGTTTTTTTTGTACATAATTTTATGAAATTAAAAATAACGTAAGAAAGATGGTTTTACTATCTTGGCTGAAAAGGGCTGAAACCTATCAAGGCTGAAACAATTACATTTGTATATCAAAATGATATGTATTGGAATTTTATCATCTTCACTAAATATGTTGTCGGTTTGGGATTGTATGTAATACATGTTTGTAAAATTAAGTGAAGACTTAATACTTGTAACTTGATACTTGATAAAATCGATTATATCGATTTAAAGCTCACAATTACGAGACGGAAATCGCATAAATTCTATACAAAGAAGCATAGCTTATGTATGATTAAACATGGATGGCAATCATGATAAATAAAATAATTAAAAATGGTGGCACTTAGCCGATAGTGATTTGCAAACGGCAACAATGCGCATTAATACCAATGAATTTGCTAAGCTTTCCAGAAGATTTGTAAAATTTAAACTTGTTGATCTACGGGTGTGACAACCACGCGTACTTTAGTCCCTGTTATTGGCAAATGAGTGCTATTTTGACAATTATTTGGTTTACATTGTGAGGTTAGTATTAGTAGTTAGCGGTTTATCGTTCTGACTTGTTTCTCATTTATTCTACTAATACGATCCAAATACTACTAATACGATATCAATTGATTGCGATTGCCAATGAAGTTTTCACTTCTGTCGTGCGGTCTTAAGCGCACTCTCTGTTTTTTTTTTGACTGGCCAAATTCAGAAAAGTTGAAAGAACGTCATCAACTTTAACTAAAACTACTTGCCAGAACTTATACGCAAAAAACATGTCGTGCCGTAATTAGCTCCATTTTCTTCCTTCGTGTGTAGAACTACCCATGTACAGAAAATTTTTCTGATCTTGCTAAACAACTGCGACCGTGAGAGTGCTGATTGTTTTCGTTATATCACATTTGTTTTTCGATTTTCCGTCTCCGCTTATCATCTAGTCGTGTGGCACCAACATTTTTCCGAATTTCGGAATAGGTAGATTTTTATATGAAATCTACCTAAAATACAGCAAGTAGACAAAACTATTCGTAACAAAGAACTTGTAAGTTTATACCAGTAATTTAGCAGTTTTCAATTTTGTTCTGAAGATTAACAAAAAATTTCATTATCACAAATGCAATTTGTTATAAAGTTTATAAATTTCCAGGCTGCAAAACCCTGGAAACCCACCCCTAAACCAAAATTTATTTATAAGAGTTCAGTTTTTGATTTTTCTATTTTTGTTTGTTTGTAATTTCGGGTTTTGAAAACCAGTTGACCCCCGTCCTAATATCTGTTTCACTATCGGATTGAGTAATTATTTGTTAAAGCTCCTTTTGAAATTGTGTATGGATTTTATTTTAAAGTATGGTTCGGAAATTCTGCATTTATTTGTCTCTAAACTTAGTACAAAATCATTCATTATCAACAACTGAAAAATTATTAAAATATGATAAGAAATCCTTTTTTCTATGATAGCAACTTTCAACTTTTTGTTATTTTGTATTTAATGGTTTTGTAATTTTGCATAAAGTTTATAAAAATTTCCTTAACGCAAAATTCAAAATAAATGATATCAGCAAAAATTTGTAATAAGAAAAAATCAGAAAATTATGATAAGAATTAACATTTGAACCGTTTTTTTTGAAAGTTTAATTCTATTTTTTCATATATTGAGATTTTTAAGGATTTGCGTTTGCATTAATATAAAAATATAGGCAAATGTTACTAAAATTTTGTGATATTTTTCACACTTTAAGCCTATTTAATTTTACTATTCAATAACAGTTATTTAAAATTAAATAGAAAATAATTGATTTTTTGGCTCCAAATGGACTTATACCACTTTCAATAATAACATGTTCTAAAAAATAAGAACAAGAGGCAGTATAAGTCCCATGTAAATGGCTCATTCTTTTACCGACACATTTTTGATTTGGCTGAAATATTTTTTATGCGTTTTATATCGAAAAAAAGATGTTGGTGTTCGAGGATTTCTTTTTTTTTGGAAAATATAGCGGTTCCAAATTTCTTGATGAGTTATTTTCAAAAATTCATAACTTCGGTTCTATTAAAGATAGAAACTTCTGTTTTGTTTTATTTTAAATTTAAAAGATGCTAGTTTAAAAAAAAACAAAATTAACAAAAGTTATTCTATCGATATAAACAAATAAAATGTTGAAATCGATCTTTAGCCAATTCTCCACCCACGCTCCACCCCAAATCGGGCTCTATTGAAGGTATGATTATATATATAAAAAGAGGCCATTATTATCTTTCTAAAACTACCGCTAACTCAATTTTTTCCAAAAGTGGACTTATACCACTTGTAACGTCGGTTATATTCACTTAAATAATACTAAAACTAATTCATATTCTTTTTCCGATTCAATAAAAATTTATTTCAGTTCATTTTTACCATAATAATAACTTAAAACAGTTTTTTCAAATAATTATACCAATTAGCTCAATTTCAAAATATAATTATAAAAAAATAAACGAACGCACCATATATTTCATTAACAAATATAGTGTTAAACTATTTTATTTTTATTTATGTTTTATTAATAAATTTTTTATTAATAATAACAACCGTCGTGTGAAGTACAATAATTGTTGAAAATTATTTAAACATGTTTCGATAATATCTTGATTATCATCCTCAGTATTTTATCAAAATTTGAAAACGACTTATGTTAACTATAATAAATTGCAAAAACAATATCAATAAAATGACATATAAATTACAATGCTACAATGATAATAAAAATAACGAAAAGTAAAAATAAAAATAAATCCATGAAAGAAGTTCCTTTCAAAATAACTTGTGTATTTTATGTATTAGAATTTAAACTTTGTATTGCTGTACGGTATAGTATGTTTTCCTTAATTGTTAATTTGTCATTTAATAATGATTCATTATTGCCTTTGTAAGCTTTGTATATTTCAAATTCTTCGTATACATCCATAAGTTTTCCTTTGGAACATTTGTGCAATAGTTTGATATCATTTTCAAAGTGTGAAAATTCATGATTTTCATCAATTAGATGTCGTGCGTAATTAGAAGTTCCAGTATCATTTCTTGTAGATGGTAAATGTTCTTTATATCTTTTAATGAGGGGCCTTCCGGTCTGGCCTATGTAAAACTTTTTGCATGTTTTGCAAGACAGTTTATAAATCCCAGTTGATTTGTCTAGCGGTGTTTTATTGCGTTTGACCAATCTATTTTTTAAATTGTTCCTTGTTTTATAACTTATATGTATATTATGTTTTCGCAATAAGTTGCTTATTGCGAATGGCATAAAGGTGGAGTAAGAAGATGAAATGTATTTTATGATTTTTTAGGTTCATTATTGTTGTTATTTTTTTTTTTTAAACGATTCTTATGTTTTTTGATTAAGGTATCAATTAAACGGGAATTATATCCGTTAACTTGTGCTATATATTTTAATATGTTAATTTCTTCAATGTAATTATTGTAATTCATAGGAATGGATAAAAGTCTATTAACGAAACTATTGTAAGCTGCTAATTTTTGTTGATAAGGATGGTAAGAATCGTTATTGATGGTGACATCACTGGTAGTTGGCTTTCTGTAAATTTTATATTCTAATTTTTGTGGTTGTCTGGTTATTGATATATCAAGAAAATTGATGGTGTTATTATTTTCATGATCGACAGTGAAATTTATATTGTTGACATGTGTATTTATAGTGTTGTTGAAATGAGAAATCTGACGATTGGTACCATCAAATATGATAAAGGTGTCATCGACGTATCTACAATAAAAAATGATTTTATCCTTATATGGGTTGACTGAATGATTGAATATATATGTGTTTTCGAAATTATTAAGATAAATGTCTGCCAATAATCCAGATAAAGGCGATCCCATTGCTAGACCATTATTTTGTATGTAATAATTATCAGCGTATTCAAAATAATTTTGGGATAATATGCATAAAAGTAGTGATTTTATGTCATCAATTTGGTATTGTTGTAATTTATTGCCATCTTTTAACAATTGTATGGTAATATCAATTGTTTCATTAATGGGTATATTTGTGTACATATTAACCACATCAAAAGAGGCTAATTTATAAGTAGGTTTCATTATAACATGATTTAATTTATCAATGAATTCATTAACATTTTTGATACTGTGATTATGTTGGATTTTAATATTGTTTTTAATAATGTTTTCAAGAAATTTAGATATTTTGAAACTAGGTGTAGTAGTGCAGTTAATTAATGGCCTGATTGGCATATCATTTTTATGAACTTTTGGTAATCCAGTGAATTTAGGTGCTGTTGGGTTAATAATTTTATATTTTATGTTATTTTTGCTATTTATTATGTTGATACATGAATTTATGGTGTTATTTATAATTTTATGGTATTTATATGTGGGATCAGAATCTAGCATTGTGATGTTGTTATTATTGATAAAATCTAAAACTTTTTGATGGTATTCATTATAATTCAGTATAACAATGGTATTTCCTTTGTCAGCTTTGCATATGATAGCGTTATGATCATTTAATTTTGTGCGTATGCCTTTGATTGTAATATTATCTTGCATATATGTGTTTTTTATGTTACGGTGAATATTATTTTCTTGTTTAATGGCCTTCTTAATTTTATTGTTAAACATAACTCTGATTTCGTTTTGTGTTTGGATGTTAGGTATAGTTTTAACAATAGTTTCAAACACAAAACGAAATCAGAGTTATGTTTAACAATAAAATTAAGAAGGCCATTAAACAAGAAAATAATATTCACCGTAACATAAAAAACACATATATCCAAGATAATATTACAATCAAAGGCATACGCACAAAATTAAATGATCATAACGCTATCATATGCAAAGCTGACAAAGGAAATACCATTGTTATACTGAATTATAATGAATACCATCAAAAAGTTTTAGATTTTATCAATAATAACAACATCACAATGCTAGATTCTGATCCCACATATAAATACCATAAAATTATAAATAACACCATAAATTCATGTATCAACATAATAAATAGCAAAAATAACATAATATATAAAATTATTAACCCAACAGCACCTAAATTCACTGGATTACCAAAAGTTCATAAAAATGATATGCCAATCAGGCCATTAATTAACTGCACTACTACACCTAGTTTCAAAATATCTAAATTTCTTGAAAACATTATTAAAAACAATATTAAAATCCAACATAATCACAGTATCAAAAATGTTAATGAATTCATTGATAAATTAAATCATGTTATAATGAAACCTACTTATAAATTAGCCTCTTTTGATGTGGTTAATATGTACACAAATATACCCATTAATGAAACAATTGATATTACCATACAATTGTTAAAAGATGGCAATAAATTACAACAATACCAAATTGATGACATAAAATCACTACTTTTATGCATATTATCCCAAAATTATTTTGAATACGCTGATAATTATTACATACAAAATAATGGTCTAGCAATGGGATCGCCTTTATCTGGATTATTGGCAGACATTTATCTTAATAATTTCGAAAACACATATATATTCAATCATTCAGTCAACCCATATAAGGATAAAATCATTTTTTATTGTAGATACGTCGATGACACCTTTATCATATTTGATGGTACCAATCGTCAGATTTCTCATTTCAACAACACTATAAATACACATGTCAACAATATAAATTTCACTGTCGATCATGAAAATAATAACACCATCAATTTTCTTGATATATCAATAACCAGACAACCACAAAAATTAGAATATAAAATTTACAGAAAGCCAACTACCAGTGATGTCACCATCAATAACGATTCTTACCATCCTTATCAACAAAAATTAGCAGCTTACAATAGTTTCGTTAATAGACTTTTATCCATTCCTATGAATTACAATAATTACATTGAAGAAATTAACATATTAAAATATATAGCACAAGTTAACGGATATAATTCCCGTTTAATTGATACCTTAATCAAAAAACATAAGAATCGTTTAAAAAACAAAAATAACAACAATAATGAACCTAAAAAGATCATAAAATACATTTCATCTTCTTACTCCACCTTTATGCCATTCGCAATAAGCAACTTATTGCGAAAACATAATATACATATAAGTTATAAAACAAGGAACAATTTAAAAAATAGATTGGTCAAACGCAATAAAACACCGCTAGACAAATCAACTGGGATTTATAAACTGTCTTGCAAAACATGCAAAAAGTTTTACATAGGCCAGACCGTAAGGCCCCTCATTAAAAGATATAAAGAACATTTACCATCTACAAGAAATGATACTGGAACTTCTAATTACGCACGACATCTAATTGATGAAAATCATGAATTTTCACACTTTGAAAATGATATCAAACTATTGCACAAATGTTCCAAAGGAAAACTTATGGATGTATACGAAGAATTTGAAATATACAAAGCTTACAAAGGCAATAATGAATCATTATTAAATGACAAATTAACAATTAAGGAAAACATACTATACCGTACAGCAATACAAAGTTTAAATTCTAATACATAAAATACACAAGTTATTTTGAAAGGAACTTCTTTCATGGATTTATTTTTATTTTTACTTTTCGTTATTTTTATTATCATTGTAGCATTGTAATTTATATGTCATTTTATTGATATTGTTTTTGCAATTTATTATATTTAACATAAGTCGTTTTCAAATTTTGATAAAATACTGAGGATGATAATCAAGATATTATCGAAACATGTTTAAATAATTTTCAACAATTATTGTACTTCACACGACGGTTGTTATTATTAATAAAAATTTTATTAATAAAACATAAATAAAAATAAAATAGTTTAACACTATATTTGTTAATTAAATATTGTGAAGTGGGTGAATTTATTCACAAATTAAGAGAGATATTTTTAATATCATTCAACATGAATTTGAATATATTTCATTTTAACGAACAGATGTCGTTACTCAGTTTTTGCTTTATCTTCGTTTTCCCGATTCATTATAAAATGTCAAAAAATCACATTTTTTTTGTCGTTTTCTTTTTACCAAAAAACTTGACTAAACACGCCCATTTTCGATCTAGATCGATTTTTTTTGACATTACGTATTCTATTTGACAAAAAAAAGCACTCTTTTTGCACTAGATCTAGATCTAGATTTTTTCGTAGAGTAAGTTCTAAATACAATAGAGTTGCACAAATACATTTACACATCTCTCAAAATTTGTAAACAAACAAGACGCCATATATGGTTATTATTATTTTGTCAAAGTGAAATATTTAATGTTATGTTTAAATCGTGTTTTAAATTAAAAACTAATAATAAATAATAATTTATTATTAGTTTATTTATTTTTAATTTCTCGCATTAAAACAATTATAGCCTTGTGGTAATTGAATTTTCATAGCAAAAACATTTTCGTGTGTATAGTTTGGAATGATCTTGTTAAAAACTAAAATTTCATTAATTTAATTAATGAAAACTATAATATATAGTGAATTAGTGGTTTATGAATTTTTCTAAAAATTTCAATAATTATCTAGTGCATTATTAACTCTGAAACAACAAGAAAAATAAACAATAAAATAAGTTTAGGTAAACAACAACATTAATGACATTAATGACATTTCACAAACACATCTACAAAGTTAGAGCAATTTCTTGTCATATTCTTTTTATGAAAAAAAAATCACTCTTTCTGCTCTAGCAAAAAGAAAACGACATTTGATTGATTCCGTGTAAAAGTTTTTTATAAGAAAACAATTTCGATTATTGTATTTTTGAAAAGAGTTTGACTCAGTCATCTTTCAAATTTAAGAAATTTTAATTAAATTGGTAATATCCAAATTAGAAGGAAAAAAATACATTTTATATAGAGATATGTATTCTCATGTAAGTAAGTTACGAGTTATAAGAATAAAAGTTTTTATTTTGGGAAACACACATGGTGATGTTTTTGTTTTAAAACTCCAAAATTTCTGTTTGGTGGAGATTGTAAAAAACTTACATGAAGGCATCCGCAGTATTAATTAACAATTATGATTGGAAGAAGGTAATTGCTAGTTTGTTTGGCAGATTGTTAATTATTGTATTGGATTGGAGGAAGGAGATTGCAAGTTTGTTTGGCAGATTAACAATTATTGTATTGGATTGGAAAAAGGAAATTGCAAGTTGGCTTGGCAGATTGGAAGTTGATGACCTATATTGTACTGGGAAGCTGGAAGTCATACATAAATTCATTTTGGAAATTGCTCAAGTATATAACGGGATTTGGAAAGAAGACTGGATGGCCTCAATCAACCCAGGGATTCAACTTAGGTTCGTGTTTTTTGGTTAATACTATTACATTCTCATGCTGTTGTGTTTTTTTTTCCTTTATTATTATAATGCATTCTGAATCTAGAATGACTGTGTAGATAACAAAAAGGATAAGTGATTCCCAGATTCGGATTCGTTTTAGGAGACCAATCCGTTATATTTTCCTTTTTTTCCCTCTCTTTAAGGTTTCGTTAATTATAGAATAGATCATTAGGTAATTTCTTGATACGAGTTTACCGGCATAAGTATATACATGATATTATCATGGTTGTGTAAAAAGTCCAAAACGGATTCACGAAGTGAACCATAATACACTTTAAAAAAAACGGTCATTTGTTAATTAGAAATTAAAAGTAGTGGAAAAAAAATTTAAGATGATGTTTTACGTTTTTAAAGATGATTTACGGTTAGTAACTGCATATAACATAATAATTTGTTATTTTAAAATAGATTATGATCCTATTAGTAATAGTAGTAGGAAAACCAGTGCCCAAACTGGTTTACGAGTATAAGGGCTTTTTGTTAAGAGTTTTTTTCTGAAAATTTTTCTTTATAATTTTTAAAGTTTTATAATCTCAATTAGATCGGCACAAAACCGGTCAAACGTGACACATATTGGGGTGAAGGCTCAGGGTCACGTGATATCAGGACCCCTTTGTGGCCTCCAGTTTGGACACCAACATCATCGACATCAACAACAACTGAGAAAACTAAAAAATTTTTGAGTTTTAACAACACGAGTTTCACCTTTAATAGTGGAGCTCCTATACTGAAAATTGGGAACGTTGTTTCACGCTAAATTTTTTTTTTAATCAACCAAAAATTTTGTATATAAAATTTTATAAATAATTAAAATAGTTGTTTTTTTGTATATGAAATTTTACGAATAATTAAAATTGTTTAAAAATATTTCAATTTGTTTAATCATTTGTTTATTTAATTTTTTTCGCTCTTGCTAAATCCATTTTTTTCATTGCGAGATATGAACCTGATTTACACCTATTTAAGTATAGGCATTCAATAGTCCATAATATTTGTTCATCAAAAGGTGATTCGGTACTCTCAATCTTGAAGTTGATGAATGGGTCTGGATATTTTTGCACAATTAAACTAGACATATTTGAAAAATCACCGTCTTTTGTTTAAAATAAAAATTTACTAGAATAATACCGAATGAAATTAGCTTTATATATTTAGTTACTAGTAGTGTAAGAATGAGGGTGATATATTTATACGAGTGCAATAAAATGTAAAGCTAAAATATGGAGGGCCTGAAATCTCAAGCTCTGAGATATCAAGACTTCGGTTTTGTTTAACGTTTTTGATATAGTTTTCGGCATAAAACTTTTATGAGGACATCGTTTTTAGTTTTGGGCAGCGATGTATATCAAACATAAAACTATTTGTTAAAGTACTTGTATTTTTTTATCTCTGTTTAGAAATTTATCACAAAATTAACTCGAAACATCAATACGTTGCCGGAAAATCATAACAGATTATAAATTAACATAATTTAGTGAAAAGATGATACAATCAGCAAACTACTCAAAAACCTCTCCATTTAGCGTTTCGAGAAAATATTACAAAATCACAAATTCATATTTCTTTCAAAATTCCAAAAATATTGTAAAAATTAAACAAAATCAAACTTTTTTCAAAATTCTAAAAATATTCCAAAAATTATTACAAAATCAAAGATTAATCTTTTTTCAAAAATTCTGAAAATATTGTAAAAATTATAACAAAATCAAAAATTGAAACTTTTTTCAAAATTCCAAAAATATTCCAAAAATTAAAATAAAATCAAATATTTAAAATCTTTCTAAATCCTAATAATATTCCAAAAACTCTTAAAAATACAAAAATTCAAACTTTTTCCAAAATTCTAAAAATATTTCAAAAGTTATTACAAAATCAAAAATTGAAACTTTTTTCAAAATTCCAAAAATTATAATAAAATCAAAAATTAAAATTTTTTCAAAATTCTAAAAATATTTCAAAAAATCTTACAAAATCAAAATTGAAACATTTTTCAAAATTCAAAAAATATATGTAAAATTCAAAAATTCTTTTTTTTTTTTCAAAACTCTAAAAATATTGCAAAAATTATAACAAAATCAAAAATTGAAACTTTTTTCAAAATTCCTAAAATATTTAAGAAATTAGAATAAAATCAAATTTTTAAATTTTTCCAAATTCCAATAATATTCCAAAAATTCTTAAATAATTCAAACTTTTTCCAAAAATCTAAAAATATTGCAAAAATTATTACAAAATCAAAAATTGAAACTTTTTTCAAAATTCCAAAAATTATAATAAAATCAAAAATATAAAATTCTAAAAATATTCCAAAAATTCTTACAAAATCAAAATTGAAGCTTTTTTCAAAATTCTATTTCATAATGCCAGGTAAACGTGATACGATATCTGTAAAACGTGGTAGTGAACGAATATTTCTCCAAAAATGGTTACTGCTATGCACGTTAAATGAAGCATACGTTGAGTTTAAGAGCAAGTTTCCAGAATTAAAAGTAGGATTTTCAAAATTTGCAAGTCTTCGGCCTGATGAATGCGTATAATTAGCGCAAGGAGTTCGTAATGTGTGTGTCTGCACAATCCATCAAAACTTGAAACTAATGTTTCAGTATTCAAAATTAAGTTGTTTCGGTAGTGAGCAATTTACAGACTACAAAAGTTTAATAAAATTTGTTAGCTGTGGTAAATTACAAGATGAATGTCATGCATTGCAGTGTGTGGAATGTGCTGAAAATCTGGAAAAAATGGCATATAAATTACATGAAAATTATGAAACTTCTAGAATTGTTGAGGTAAAATGCCTGCAATGGAATACCACTGATCGATGCAATTTGGACACGTTCATCGATTCTGCTTTAGCATCTATACATAAATTAACTCACAGCCTAAAATTATTGATACCTCGCCATTTTATTGCACAACAACAGTTCATGTATTTGGAAAACACAAAAGCAAACTTGAAAGTAGGAGAGTGCTCAGTACTTGGCGATTTTTCGGAAAATTGCTCTTTTTTTATTCAAGATTCTGTGCAGAGTTATCATTGGAATAATTCACAAGCAACGATACACCCATTTTTAATATACTATAATTCACATATATAGTCAAGGTATCGAGCAAGTTAAGTTTTGTCATTATCTCTGATATAACTGAACATGATAGTGTGGCAGTGCATCTATTCATATCACAAATGATTGATTTTATAAAAGATAACATAGAACATCCTATTGAAAAAATAGTCTATATGACTGATGGCGGATCTCAGTATAAAAATAAATATAATTTTATAAATCTATGCCACCACAAATCAGATTTTAATATAGACGCAGAGTGGCACTTTTACGCTACCAGTCATGGAAAAGGACCGTGTGATGGAATAGAAGGTACATTGAAACGAGGTGCTCATCGATATAGTTTGTCTAACAAGGACATTATTCAAACTCCAATGGATCTTTATGAATGGGCAAGAAAATGGCAATCAACAATGAATTTTGCATATACCAGCAAAAATGATTATAATGAAATGAATTTACGGGTAGAAGCAAGATACAGAGAGGCTATAACAATAAAAGGTACAGGGACATTCCATGCGGAATGTGGGGAAAAACAGTGAAAATATCAAATTACAGTAAAGGGATTGTTTTGCGTATTATTTGGTTTAGAAATGTTAGCAGTTTCATATTTTTAATATTTCTCTCTCAAGCATTTAGTTTTTTAGCATTGGCAACACTTTGAAGTTGGCATCAGTTTGTTTTGATTTTGCTGAATCACATTGTCAAATTTTGAACAATAGTAACTTACATTATATTCTTTAAAATAAATGTTACAATGGATAAATATTGATTATTGCACTTAAAGTTAATATTGTACACTTCTTAAATAAGTTTTTTAGTTAAATTAACTAAATTATATGCATTTCAAAAGTACACTGTTACATGTAACGTAAGTTACTAAAACTTGTAAACAGTTTTATTAGAAAATAAGAAATGGAAAAACAATGTTAATCATTTCAGATTTTCTTACTGATATGTGAATACTAAACTGACAGCAATAGTTTTCTTTTAAATATTACTAATTTGTTTTTTTGTGCAATAATCAAAATGTGTAACGTAAGTTACCAATATATGTATGCAACGTAAGTTACCCAATTAAAAGGTACTAGTCCTCTGTTCAGAATTAACATGCCGTGGCAGCATGGTATTCTGGTAAGCACCACTCTATGGTTTTGATTTCGGACAATTTAAGTCATTCAAAAAGAAACGTAGTACCTTACATAGACTGCATACTAGAACAATTTCCTGAAAAAATAAAATATGTACATATTTGGTCAGATGGGCCAAGCAGCCAATTTAAAAATCGTTACATAGCTTCAGCCTTGCATGTTCTTGAGCATCACCAATGAAAAAGTTACCCTGGAACTATTTTGCCTCTTGCCATGGCAAAGGTCCTGTTGATGGGAGAGGTGGATCTATAAAAAGGAGTGTGCAAAATGCTGTACTAAAACGAAAATACATTGTCACCAATGCATGTGAGGTTGTTCTGCAGTACACGACTAGCCATCTAAAATAAATGTTCTAGAAATCACCAAAGCTGATATTAAGATGCGTAGCGAAAATCTCAATCTATCCAAAGCATTTTACAAGCTTCCCTCATTGAAAACATTAAGTTAGTCCATCATTTAAGAACAAAGGGAGAAGAAACCGAGGGGTTTTATTTAGTTAAAGATTTTGAGAAACGAAAAGGAAATTCAGATATAAAAGCTGGGGATTGGTATCTGGTTGAGTATGAAAACTCATTATATCCTAAAGTTGCAACGTTCGTTTAAGATAATGAATATATTTAGTAAACGTAATGGTGGCGGCAGGAACCTATTGGAAATGGCCAGAAAATAAAGATGAAATCTTTTATAAAAAGGAAAACATGATAAAAAATTGAACCACCTGTACTTGCCAATAAAAGAGGACATTATAAGTTTAAATAGTCAATTTTTATTGTACAATTATGATTAATTACATTATATTATTGTTTTTGCATTGAATAAAACAATGTTATACTTTGCTTAATTATATTTTTTATTGATTAAAATTATCTTAATTACCTTTAATATTTAAGTATTTAAAAAAAATTGCAAAGGGAATTTTGTAACGTAAGTTACTGTAACGTAAGTTACCCATTTAAATATTTATATAAATTGTAGTTTTAAAAATAAAATCTCCAAACCTATTAAAATAAATTGCTAAACATGTCAAGAAATTATAAAGGGTGTTTTTTTAGGGACATTAGAACTTCCGATAGGGATTCCTGTCAAAGTATTTGACAGATAGCCGCCATATTTGGCATGCTTATTAATTAATGTCTGGCAATTCATCATGTCAAGTTATACTTTAAAACAACGTCTCCAAATATTGGAAATTTATATTAAAATTTTTTATCAAAAATTTTCATCAAAAAATCATCTTGCTCATTTTTCCATGATCGATGACTGGCTGCTCCCAAATGTTGCCACACAAGATCTGAAAGACCATTGGTTCCAACAAGATGGTGCAACTTGCCATACGGCGCACGAAACATTGAATTTGTTGTACACCACTTTTAATGGACGCGTTATTTCCAAAAGAAATGATTGTTGATTGGCCACCTCGCTCTTGTGATTTAACGCCCCTAGATTTTTTCTTGTGGGGCTATCTTAAGTCGTTGGTGTATGCCAACAAACCAGCAAATCTGCAGCAACTTGAAGACAACATTATTCGAGCTATTCACGAAATGAGAGCAAATATTTTCGAGAAAGTTACCCAAAATTGGGACAATCGAATGACGTTCGTTAAGAATAGCCTTGGCGGTCATTTACCCCAAATAATTTTTAAAAAATAATTGCCATAAATTGTTCTATCCGATGCAACAAAAAATTTGTCCATTAAAATTCATTTTGTGTTTTATTTATTAAAAAAAAGTTCTAGTGTCCTTAAAAAAACACCCAGTATATATGCTCGCAAACAGAGAACTGTTTTAATAGAACAGAGTTTTAACCTTCAAGACAATTGCAAATATAGCTATTCCCTTTTTTAGTAACGTAAGTTACCACATTATTTTTGGCTGTTAATTTTTTTTTAAATAAATACACCTCAATTCATATATTTATTTTTTTGCTTTTGATTATTATTATAAGAATTCACTTTAAAAATAAAATTTGTATGATAATATTTGTTTCTACCAAAGTTCTGAATGTGAAAAAATGGTCTAAATGTAACGTAAGTTACCATGAAATGGCCCTACACAATCATTTCATACGTTCATACCTATAGATGAAAAAACATTGCTAACAAAAATATATTCTAATTCCGTTAAAACTGTGCTTTTTAAGATAAGCCGTTAATATGCTATGTAAATTTATTTTATATTAATAATGGATGTATATTGTTTTTTATTACATAACCTAGAGTAAAAAGTTAATTATTATATGAATTCAATATGACATGCATTGTATTTCGCATCGTTTTCTCCACTATTTACTTCTTTGACTGAGTTTTAACATATTTCAGGTAAATGTATTTATAATTAATTTTGAACAGGTATAAATGGATGAAAAGATAAATTATGTAAAAAGCATTCACACCCTAAAATACTTAATTTGTATCCTTAAAATAATTAAATGGTCATTAAATTATTATAAAACAAGAAATCCGGTGGGTTGAGTTAAAAAGATGATTCACTGCATTGGCTAAAAAAAAAATTGAAAAAAAAACGGAAATGAAAATTTTGTAAAACTTTTATTTTTAAAACAAGAAATTATATACTTTCGTTTTAGATTACGAACTAATTAAACATTTTTTTCTGAAAAAAAGTGTTAAAAGTAAGGGTACCCTCAACAGCGCCATCTTTAAAATTTTTTTAAAGTTGAACACACTTGTAAAAAATTATTTAAAAATGTTAAGTAATTTTTTTTATAAGTCCTATTCCCTAGCCCTTTCCAATGAACTGTAAACGACTTAAATTGGTTTAGTCAATCGTTAGCAATCGATATTATAAAATATATATAAAATTCAAAAATTTTATTTTTTTCAAAATTCTAAAAATATTGCAAAAATTATAACAAAATCAAAAATTGAAACTTTTTTCAAAATTCCAAAAATATTTAAAAAATTAGAATAAAATCAAATATTTAAACTTTTTCTAAATTCCAATTTATTCCAAAAATTCAAACTTTTTCCAAAATTCTAAAAATATCGCAAAAATTATTACAAAATTAAAAATTGAAACTTTTTTTCAAAATTCCAACAATTATAATAAAATCAAAAATGTTAAATTTTTAAAAATTATAAAAATATTCCAAAAATTCTTACAAAATCAAAAATTGAAACTTTGTCAAAATTCTAAAAATATATATAAAATTCAAAAATTCTATTTTTTTTTTCGAAATTCTAAAAATATTGCAAAAATTATAACAAAATCGAAAATTGAAACTTTTTTCAAAATTCCAAAAGTATTTAAAAAATTAGAATAAAATCAAATATTTAAACATTTTCTAAATTCCAATAATATTCCAAAAATACTTTAAAATTCAAACTTTTTCCAAAATTCTAAAAATATTGCAAAAATTATTACAAAATCAAAAATTGAAAGTTTTTTCAAAATTCCAAAAACTATAATAAAATCAAAAATTTAAAATTTTTCAAAACTCTAAAAATATTCCAAAAATACTTAGAAAATCAAAAATTGAAACTTTTTTAAAAATTCTAAAAATATATATAAAATTCAAAAATTCTATTTTTTTCAAAGTTCTAAAAATATTGCAAAAAATTATAACAAAATCAAAAATTAAAACTTTTTCCAAAATTCTAAAAATATTGCAAAAATTATTACAAAATCAGAAATACAAACTTTTTTCAAAATTCCAAAAATATTTCAAAAATTATAACATATACAAAAATTTCCTTTCCATTTACGTCATAAAAACAACTAAATTTTTTTTCCAAAAAATTGGCATCAAAAAATCATTTTGGACACACTTGATATCATTTTTTTGACATAGTTATAGTGCCATAATTCTCTATAATAATAATAAAATTTCATGTCATACAAATAATTAATTTTATTTTTTTCCAAAAAATTGGGTAAAAAAATAAATAAAAATCTTTTTTTGACACACTTGACAACATTTTTTTTGACAAACTTTTAATGCAATAATCTAGTTTTTGGTATCACATACCAATACCGACCATCAAGATTTCTCCGCATTCTTTGTTCCTACTCATTATCACTTAAAATGAACGTTTTTTAAGCAAAAAAATGCAAATTTACTTGTTTTGACACACTTGACGATTTTTTTGACACACTTCCGGTACAGTTATCGAACACATCGTCCTTTCGGCTCTTACCATTGAGTGTACCTATTTTTAGAAACCAAAATTTTTAAAATCCCTTCAGCAGTTTTCTAGATTTCGTCGGTTGACCGGCCTGCAGACAGACATAAATTTTTTTTTTGCTTTTTTAGAATCAGTAGGTCTTAAAACGTCGAGAAATGCCAAAAAAGTGGGGGTAAGAATTTCACTTTTGGCTCATGAATGTAATACTTAGGTCTTTCAGACCGAAGTAAAATGTCATTCATAATTTTCGATGTATCAGGCAAAAAATTTCGCATTTTCGATATATCGATATAATATTAACATCTCTATTGTGGAGGAATAGGATAGATTCACCCTTTTATTTGATACAGTAGTTTCAACGTCGCGTTGCCTTGTTTCTGTAGAGGTAGAAGGAAAAAAATGGGATGTTTTCGAAGAAGTAGAATGAAGTATGAACATGGACAAGAGGAGTGTTTCTTGAAGCAATAGTCAATAGAGGGCCGAAGGTGTTTCAAATGTTGTTTCAGTTGTGAAACGAAAAGACTTAGGAGTGGAGTTAGAATTTTTTCTAAAGAATTCTCCAGGAAGATGTATATGTTAGTACCGTGGACTAATCCAAGTGGTTCGTAATCCAAGTAATATTGACGGTAGTATACGCCTCGAGTCCGTCCGGTCATAGGTCGTGATAGCAGTTTTTGGGTTCGGTGCCGATAAGTTTAAACAACTCACTAAAAATGTTCGATTAGAATTGGGAGCCATGATCAGTGACGATTACTGAAGTAACTCTGAAACGAGCAATCCAATTAGAGTAATAAGCTGAATCAACCGTTTCAGCAGTGAAATCCGAGATAGGAATGACTCCAGCGAGTATAGTGGGCAATAATTGTGACACCGTAGCAAATCTTTGAGAAGTTAAGGGATAGTTAGCCAACGGAGATTGATTATGCTAAAACAATTTTGCTTTTTGGCAAGACAGGCAGTTCCCTGCCATTTGTCGTACATCCTTTTTAATGGATGGTCAAATGTCTTTACCAGTAAGGAGTTTGACCGAACTGTGGACTCATGGCTGAGACAAATTGTGGAGGCTATTGAAAACAGATTGAAACTGCTTTGGAATATAAGGGCTAGCGTTATCAGAAGACAGAAGAGATACCACTAAATAGTTTTAGCGCTAAAATTGTCAAAGGATAAGGGAAAGGATCGGAACGACTTGGTTCGAAGTATTCAACGTTTAATAACGGAAAAGCGAGGAAATTTTTGGAAAAGATTTTATAACATTTTTGTTTCATTTTTAAAAAAACCTATGAAATGAGTAGTTGTTCAAATCGTTTGCATTAAAACTAAATGAGTTACAATGCAAAAAACATGGAAACTCAAATCGCCGTTAAAACCTCAGTCGTTTCCAACAGAATTGATATTAACCGTAATTCCTTTACTTTACAGCTGTATTTTAGTATTACTTATGTAATCTAGAAGTTTGGTAATATTAGAATAAGTTTTTTTTAAAGTGTGATAATTTAATGAAAAATGTATTGTCAAATTTCTTAAAAAACTGCCTTCTGTGCAAAATAATTCTCAAACTAAAAGAGATGTGTAAAATTTGTTCTAGACTAAAATGTTTGTATTTTGTTAACAAAAATATTTGACCATAGTTTGTTTTTTGTGAGTTAACTTACCGGAGGTATAACTGTTTCGAGTTTGCATTATACTGCACTCATTAAAAGATTAAGAGTTTGAGCATGTTGGAATGTATATCATCCTATAGTATAGTACTCATCCTTTGAAAGTACTTGTAAATTGATTTTTTAATGGACGTTGTAGCTTCCAAATTGAGTTATTTTATTTTACAAAAACTACCCTACGCAACTAAATTATTTCGGCACAAATTCAATCAAAATCAATGTTTCATTCCACGTGATTTTGGAGCTCTATAGTTGATCATATGTGCGGGGACCATGTATATATAAACAAAAATATGGGTATATATACATAAATATATTTTTGTTTTAATATATTGTGCTATGTGGTAGGAATTACAATATGTGCCATGACATATAAAATCTTTTTAAAATCAAGGTAAGACAACAACATGCGTTCTAAGGTGTTAATGATCGCAAATTTTGTTTGTTTTTTTTAAATGAAGAAATAAACAATAAATCATATGATCTATTAAAAATGTCATAGGCCAATACTTCATGGCAGGATAAAAATCACATATTTAACAAAAATTTGCAATCACAAAACTAAAGCGTATTCCGTCATCATTTTAACTCATATGTAAACAGCAGGGCGTGGAGTACGCGATGTTGTCACACCCGTACTGATCCTGAATTAACAACTCAACCAGAATTGAACTGATATATGGAGATGAAAGTTGCTCTCACGTATCGTTTAGAGCTGGATTTTCCAAACAGTGCTAAATTGGTACTTTTTCGTATTATTTCACTGAGTTCGATTCAACTTCGACGTTTACAATAATGGTACAAAAATTCATTGATGTTTTAGAAAATGTTCTTTATGAGAGATATGGTTAAAATTTATATATAAGTACTTCCAGTCTCGAAGATGTTTTGGAAGCAGGAATTCTACTGCAAAATTGTTTTGTACGGAATCGCTAGAGATATATTCAATTTGATAAATTGAGTAGACTTACCAGAATATCTCGAGAATACGCTTTATATATGAATTATTTATAAAAGCTATACCACAAAAAACACGCAGCATTTAATAAACACATTAAAGGGGTTTATTTACAAACTCAAATATGACTTGCAACAAAAGTGTTCGTTCGACTAAAGGAGTAGATCAATTGAAGGGCCATTAAATCACTGATTAGTAAGCACAAACACCAGGTTTTATCAAGTATTCAACTCCTTAATTGTTCCACAATAACAGGCAACAATACAGCAAACAATATTCCTAACTAGAATATTTTTTCAACAGCTTCAGAAACTCCAACGGTTGATTGTAGAAATTTACAGTAACACAACGTTCAAAATAATACACAAAATATTTCTATTCAATAACACTTATAACTTTATTCACAAAACTAATTTAAAAATCACTTTCATAGTTTTAACTTCACTGTCGCAGGTTTTAAATAAAACTAATTCTGTCTTGCAAGACATCCCTCTTTATATACGATTTTGCATAATCTCGATCATTTGAGGTCACTTTGTAGAAACCTTGAGAAAACACTAGAATGTTCGATTATTTTACGTTATGATGATTTAAAGTAATTTTATGTGGACCCAAGTTCTAAGAAATACAGCAACAACACTTCATTTCATTAATTTGTTGTTGTGTTTTGTTGTGATTTGATTTTTCTGGAAAAGACTGTAATCGTCTGGATTTTTCTGTAATCGTAACATTATTTTAGCTTTTTTTAATTTATCATCTAAGGCACATACGGTGGCTTTTAAGCAGTGAAAAGTAGAAATACATAATAAACTATGTTCGTGAACTTAAAAGAAGCTTCATTCTACATAATTAAATAAAATGGTAATTAAATACGAAAAGAGAATGCTAAGTGGTGTCCAACTGTCGTTAATTTTTTGTTGAACATCCGCGTCAAGTGTGTTATAATTACCTCCGGAGCTGCTGTTCTGCTTCTGATCGTAGCGCTACCAAAAAGTACAAACTCACTATTTAATTTAATTAATTCAATTTTTATTTAGCTCTATTTTTGGTTTATTAGCTTTTAGTGTAGCTTACTGCTCAACCTAGAGTTGACTGAGTGAATTTATTTATTATCTTTTTTATATAAATGTTTACTTTAAAAATTAGGTAATAGATCATGCTACAAAAAGTAACTTTAATTTTATTGTACAATTATTTTATAGCATAATAATTCAAATAGTATAATAATTCCTAGAGTATAATAATTTTAATAGTATGACAATATTTATAGTACAATAATTCTAATAGTACAATAATTCTAATAGTATAATAATTCTAATAGTATGATAATTTTAATAGTATGATAATTTTAATAGTATGATAATACTATACGAATTCTTTGCAATCTATCCATTTACAACACCCCCACCCTAAGATTAAAGTTTATTTTAAAAAAAATAAAATATAACTTTTAATGAAGCTAAAAGACAAATTTCAAAAATAATTTTTTTTATATAGTGTACAAAGATTTCCTTGTTTATTAAAGAAAACTAAATAAATTTTAATAGCAAATTTATTTTTTTTGGTATCAAAATCCGACTAACCAACTATGAATCCTTTATTACAATTTCCAAGTTTTTTATTTCTTGTAAAATATAATCTTTATTACATTAAAAGTAGAAAACAGACAAAGTATATACATATAAACATTAAATTTATGATTCGTTGAACAATTTAATCCTGTTCTTATGCACGACTTTCATTTTTCGACCAACCTTAAGCTTAACATTTTCATTAGATAAGATTTCATTCAATTCGTAAGGACCGGTGTACAATGGATCTAACTTGGTTCTCAAATTTCTTTCATTACGTAGTAATATTAAATCTCCAACTTTAAGAGATACGTTTGCAGAATTTTTATCATAATATAACTTGGATTTTTCTTTCATAGCTTGCAAATTACATCTCGCTATCTCGTAAGCACTTCCAAGTCGTCCTTTTAACTCTTGTAAATAGTTGTCAACATCATACACAGGAGAAGGTATAGCTTTTAATGATGATGGCAAATTTGGTTTGAACCCATGAATTAGTTCAAAAGGAACTTGTTTAGTTGCAGTATGGGGGGTAGAATTGTACGTAAACATAGCGTAAGCAATCCAAGAATCCCAATTCTGGGTATCTCCATCTACATAATTTCTTAAATACTCCGCAAGACTACGGTGAGACCTCTCCAGAGATCCATTCGTCTGGGGGTGGAAAGCAGTAGACTGTAATTTAGATATTTTCAACAAACTACACATACTTTTAAACATTTCACTGAGAAAATTAGTACCTTGGTCAGTCAAAATTGAAACTGGTGATCCAAATCTACAAACAAAATTCTCGACAAAACTTCTAGCAACAGTAGACGCTTCTTGGTTCTGCAAAGGCATGGCAAGAGAGTCAGATTCGTCAGATCATCTTGTACGGTTAGTATAAATCTATTTCCGGCATGTGATACAGGCAAAGGTCCCACAATATCCAGAAATATCTTATCAAATGGCTTGAAAGAGGTAGTAGTAATAGCCATTGGTATCTTTGTAGGTTTACAAATTTTATTCTTTTGACAATGAGGACATTTACGTACGAAAGACTTTATTCTAGAAAGCATCCTTGGAAAGAATACGTAAGATTTCATTCTGTTGTACATCCTACATACGCCCTGATGACCCCCAATGCTACTATCATGATATTCCTTGAGAATCTTTAAAATATCGGCTTCCTCAGTCAGCTGTCTTACAGCCGGAGAATCAATAACACTCTTACTATCCATAGTGTCTTCTACTGTTACCTTACCAGGTTCAGGTAAACTAGTATTCAATAACGTTTTACGGACTTGAGAACGAGTTATTACGTCAACCGTAGCAGTTTGTGACAAACTTTGGTTTTTTTTTAAACTATCCACTGGATCAACATGCTCTGCATTGCAAGGATTTGGATAAAAAGACTCGAGATGAGGATCGGAAAACAACACAGTTTTGCTAGAAACGGCTGATGAAGGGATTTCGGCTGGATCCTTACTAAATAACTCTATGCGACTAAGTGCATCTGCATTCACGTTGTATTTACCTGCTCTATAAATTACTTTAAAATCATAATCCTCTAACTCTATCTTCCACCTAACGAGACGAGAAACCGGATCCTTGATACTACTCAGCCAGACTAACGGTTTATGATCTGTCACAACTAAGAAGCTACGACCAAATACATAAGGACGAAAATGTTTTATCGACCACACGATAGCAAGCAACTCCTTTTCGATAGTTGAATAATTAAGTTCAGCTCGATTGAGAACTCTACTAGCAAATGCTATGGGTAGATCATCCGCATCGTTCAACTGAGACAAAACAGCTCCAATCGCGACATTGCTTGCGTCAGAAGTAATATAAAAAACTTTAGCATAGTCAGGGTACTGCAATACGGGAGGGTTAACTAATGCATTCTTTAATTTTTGAAAAGCTTCCTCGCAAAAGGCACTCCATATGAATCTAGCATTTTTCTTTAATAAAGCTGTCAAAGGTTGGGCTAATCTAGAAAAGTTTTCGATAAAACGGCGATAATAGCCTACGAACCCAAGGAACGATTTAATCTGTTTGGGTGTTTTAGGAACTGGAAAATTCTCTACGCAGCTGAGTTTTCCAGGATCGGGTTTAATACCCTTATCTGTTACCAAGTGCCCTAAATACAATATCTCCTTTCTCAAAAATCTGCACTTAACAGGATTTAGTTTTAGATTATAATCACGGAAACGTGATAGAATTTTATACAATTTATCATTGTGATCCTTTAAATTTACTCCCGTTACTATTACGTCGTCTAAATAAACCAGTGATTGCAAACTATTCAGACCAGATAATACAGTGTTCATCAACCTTTGAAAAGTTGAAGTAGCGTTCTTTAAACCAAACGGCATTCGCAGAAACTCAAAATGGCCCAAAGAAGTGCTAAATGCTGTTTTACTACGATCATCTTCGCATAAGGGAACTTGATGATAACCCTTGACCATATCCAGTGTACTAAAATACGTCGATTTTCCCAACTGTTCCAAAACTTCTGTGATATTGGGTAAAGGGAACACTTCACCAACAGTCATCTCGTTCAACTTACGAAAATCAACAACCAATCGCCAACTTTTCTCATTATTAGCAGACTTTTTCGGTACGACAAGCAAAGGAAAATTCCAACAACTTTTACTAGGTTGTACAATGCCGTCAGTTAAAAGCTCAGAAACTTGTCTACCTGCTTCTTGTTTAAGGGATTCAGGTATGCGAAATTGTTTCACCGTAACAGGTTGAGAACCCGGAAGAAGATTTATTCGGTGAGTGATTGCAGATGTAACGGAAAGTTTATCTCCAGGTAAATGGAACAAGTCATTAAAATGTCTGCAAAGCTCTATAATGCTTTCTCTCTCTTCGTTATTCAAATGAGAGGTGTCTATTTCATTCTCCAAATACTCCAATCTTTTATCTACAGGGTTGCTCCAATGAAAACTGTTAATCATAAAAGCTCGACGGTCTTGTATCTTACTCCCATCAATCACGTGAAAATTAATATCTACAGGATTGTCATTAGTATTGAGTATAATAAAATTGGCAAAGTTCGACTTCACTTTTATTAATGCTCCACACACGTGAACACCTGATAAAATTTCATGCGATGGACAAATATATTCACCATCTGGCAAATCAACTTTTAACTCCAAGACTTTTTCTGAACGAGAAGGTATTCGGGAATCAGAGGGTATAGTAGTTAATTTAAGAATAGCAGTGCTATTTTGAGAAGATGCACCTCGTGTTGGAATTTCTAAGATTTCTTTTGAAAAATCTATCTTACATGATTGTTTAATAAGAAAGTCTTTCCCAACTATGCCCTCGCAAGTTATTGGAAAATCATCGCTCACTATATAAAATGGATGAATAACGCCATAGGAATCGTTAATATTAATGATTGGATAACATAAAGCTAGAGTAGGGATAGTTTCTGCTGAAATACCCGTAAGCACGCATTTAGAATTAGGATAACATAAAGCTTCAGCAGCAATACACCCTAACTTTATCAAACTAACCTCCGCACCTGTATCGACTAAGAATTTGAGATTTTCTTTACTTTGTACATCGAGTTTGAGTACGACGCTACATTCAAATGTTTTCCTTACCCCTGTAAACTTTTTTATTGAATAATTTTTTTCTTTTAAAGACTCGTGAAATTGCTCACTGTCCAAAATATTTGAAGAACTATATTTAGTTATCGTTACATCACTATCAAACACGTTAACACTAGGTTTATAATTATTTGGATGAATATCACCCTTGGCATTATTTACGGAGTTTGAACACCCTCTAATAGCTTTGCAACTCGAACAGGGGTGTTCCGCATATTCTGCTCGAGCTTTTCCGTGTTTTCCGCTTGATTACTTGGATTACCCTCCTTAACTATCTGGTTGTCGTTGTGACTACGTATCATATCGGCATTTATCCTCTTACGGCATTCTTGTATATGGTGTCCAACATTTCTACAATACGCACAAACAATCCTCATAAACCGAACAGGACGACCTTGTTGAGTAGTTCGAAAAAGACTAGCACAAACAGGCTGAGGTAGCCTATTAGAAACAGATCTATTTGGCATAAAATTTCCACCGTAACGATTAAAACAAACCGATGCATTATGACCTGGCTTTCTACAAATCTGACACCGCAAAACATCAATATTGGAATTTGTTTTTAACACGGGTTGTCGTTTATTAATTAGAATTTCTTCTTCGTAAGCTTTTGATATGGCCTCTTTCAACGTTTTAAATCGACACGCTTTAACAATTATTCTAATCGGCTCTCGCAAGCCTTCCTGAAAAGCATTTAGCGCTGTCTTACCATTAATGTATCGCACTGTATCTAAACAATCAGCACTTGAGCTTGGTAAATTCGTAATAGAAGTATCGTTGAGCTCCGCCAATATTCTTTCGACTCTGCTAGAAAAAGTTCGAACATCTTCATTTTGACCTTGCCTTACGTTAACCAGCTCCACTTGCAAATAGTCACTAGATCTCGTATCCGCAAAACGAGTTCTCAAATCATTTTTTAAAACGGTCCAACTATCATACGTATGGAGCTTCAGTGTTTCATCGTAGGCTTTCCCTGATAATTTCACATGCATAATATTTAAAAATTCAGGCATGGCACTCACCTTCAAAGATTTTACCACTATTTCACAACAAGCAATAAATTTTTCCAGACTAGTACTACTACCAATTTTACCGTCATACTCTGGTATGAGTTTAAGAGCTAACTCTAAATTTAACTCAGACATTTCGCACGTTGTATTTGTCGACGCACAACTATCTACCGTGACTTCAACCTCTTCTGCGATCGAACTTAACAAATTTTTGCTTGACAATGCCGTATTATTTGAGTCGACTAATGTATGAGGGACTGACTTTACTCTACCACTACGTAAAAGATAAAAATCCTTATCTTCGGACATAAACCAAAAACTAAACTATACAACTTAACTACCAATCCTGTCCACACAATTTGCTAAAATCTATATACACACAACTCAAATAATGTATATCACCTCTATTCAAAACTTAAAATGATCTCTGTACCGAATGAAAATGCTAAACAAAATTTTATAATTCAATTTTGCATCGAAATAATTCTGGTTTCCTTCCTTTTTGTTACAAAACACTAATTTATTCTTAACCGTTTGTGTAGAAATACCAGTGCAAAAAAATTTAATATTACAAACGATTTACCGTAGTAAAATCTTTTTTTTTACATCAAACAATTGTATAAGAATTCAATTCAATTACATTTAAAAGGCTAATGATTTTTATTATCAAACTAGGAAATGATTATAAATAAAATAACAATACCTGTTTCTCCTTAGTTAACCAGGATACACTATTATACAACTTACGTCACTATAAATTTTTTCTTAAATTTACTATTTTTTGAGATTTCTATTTAATAACATATTCTTATTAGTAACCAAAATTTCATTTTTTTAGGTAGATTTCATATAAAAATCTACCTATTGCAATGGGCTTCATCTCGGAATTTCGGAAAAATTTTGATGCCAAACGACTATATGTGATAAGCGGAGATGGAAAAACAAAAAAAAAAAAAAATTATATATATATATATATATATATATATATATATATATATATATATATATATATATATATATATATATATATATATATATAACGATATGAGGTATAACGGAATTTAGCGGCACTCTCACGGTCGCATTTTTCGACCTACACCAAAATAATTTTCTGTGTATGTTTCGGCAAATAATGTCTTGGACAAGTTCGTGAACTGGCCATATCCGGGTACCGGTTAAGCGGCTAGAGCCTAAAAAGTCGAATAATCTAGGGCGCTATAACTTCCGTTTTAATAATAATATTTTAATAAAATTTAAAAATATTGAATATTTGAACCTTTTTCTATCATTTTTATCCAGATGACAACTTTGGCGTTTCAGGTTCCTCAAAAATCAGCTGTTTTAAAAATTTACTAAACTTTGCTGCCCTTGATCTAGCTGAAATGGCCACGCTCATATTTGAAAACTTTTTTTCACGTACTTCAAATATAAATCTTTCCAGAATTTTAAAAAAAAATGATCCAAGTCCAGAGGTTGAGCCGCTAAGTTTGTTGAAACCAATACAAACGCAAACGGCTATGCTTTCATCATTTTTGAGTTTATGTTGTTTAAAATCCTATTTTCTCTTAGATACATTTTTCATTTATAACGTCAGAGATTTTCAACATTCTAACAAAATAGGTTCCAATTTTATAAGCATTATACTACACCTATTGTGTGAAAAATCTAAAGCCAGTGAATACCACTAAGAAAATTATAAAAACCGAAAAAAATTGAAAAATAAATAAATAAAAACACAAAACAAATCATATCTAAATTCATGCATACAATGGGCGCTTAAAAAATTAAGTATATGAAACGTATTTTTACCAATCAATTAGACTAAATAATTACAGATAAGTGTTAAACTTATAAACATTAAACAAAATAACCGTAATCCCAAACAACCTTAAAATAAATTTATTGTAGATAGATAAAACTACATACATCACCCCTAAAATCAAATTAAAGTTTTTTTTCTTTGTCTATTTAAAAAAAAAACAAAAATTGTGGGAAAATGAAAAGAAGGAGTTAAGTATTGGTTTTTGTTTATAGGTATTTGTTTTGTTTTCGAATTGTTTAAAAAAAACAACATTTGAATATTATGAGATTGATAATGTTTTTCTAATATTTTTTTAGCTAGATTTTTTTATAGGTAGATTTCATAGAAAAATTACATTTTCTATTTACCAAAATGAATTGCATTTTGGGTTAAACTAAATTTCCAAGCGGTTTTTAGAAGATTGTATATATTTAATGAGGTATTTACTTTTATGTAAGAAAATGTTAGTAAAATACGTGAAATAGAGAGATAAAAGATCTGCAAATGGAAATGATAATTAAAACAATGTGTGTATGGAAATTGTTCTTAACTTGTTGAAAATATTGGTTGGAAAAAATGTTTTGCGTTGTTGTAGTTGTATGCACCTATATATGTGATGTATGCGTATGGATAGTTGTAATCATATTAGAAGCAAAAAATGGTTTAAAAAACCGTTGAAATTATGCAATGGTAATTATCACCTTATAATCGTTTCTAAATTAGTTTAAACTAGACTGTTAGAAGTGTTAGTTGCAACAAAAATTATAAGTCAACAAAATAAGAATAATTATTTTAATTATTTGAAATATAATTATTTAATGCTAAAGTCGTGTTTCAAATGTTTTCGGTGAAAATTTCCAACTTCCTACGAAAAACAACAAAAAAAAAATCTTGTACTCTACCTCAGTGGCGGTAATTAAATTTTTTTAGGTAGATTTCGCATAATTTTAGTTAATTTTATATCTATTTTAATTAATTTTACATTCATTTCCATTAATTCACAATATGTTTTTTAAAATAAATTGTTAGTTTTATTTGTATCTAATGTTAGTTTTTTTTAAAGTAATCTGATAAATCCGATTCTAGTTGCACACATAACTGTCTGATCCCGAAATCTACCTATTTCTAGCGGATATACCTGCCGCTCGGACTTTTTAAATTCTTACTTATTTACTTATGAACACCGGTTCACGTGCATGTGAACCGTTTTACTCTCACTATCACTACAGCACAACAAATATATTTTTTTTTTTATAATTTCTTATTATTTTTTTCTTTTTAAATCTTAAATAATAAACACTATTAAATTAATTTAATAATTTGATATTCATTCCTTTTTTTATAATAAATTTTAAGACACTACGACTGAACAAAAATATATATAATATACTTGATTAAATCGAAATGGCAGGTTTTACAACCACTCATACTGCTGCTCTGTGTGACCAACTTATAGGTGTTGCCGTTATCACTTCTTTTTGTTGTTTTCCGCCATTAATTCAATTTAATTTCATAATGCAGATGATTTGTGTTGTATTTTTTGATAATTGTATTGATGCTATCAATTTCCAGATTGTTGCCGTGAATAAAAACTTTTGTCTTCGTTTCAGACCATTGAATAACGCGTTTGTCATTCTTTTTGGAACCTTTACGAAAATCACTGAGTGTAGCAAAGTTGCATTTATCAACGTTGATAATAAGACCAGCATCAGTAGAATGCTCAAAAATAGTTCTAAGATGTTTAAGATGCTCCTCAAAGGTTTCAGAAGCAATCAGGAGGTCATCTAGGTAGATGAAGCATAAATATAGGTCTCTTAGAAGCGAATACATAAACCGTTGGTGAGATTTCGCAGCGTTTCGCAACCCGAAAGGGGTGGCTAGATTTCTCGCTATATAACGTGACATTGACAGTAATTCTTTTTGTCCATTTCTGTCACTCTGTGAAACCATTTAGCCATAACCAAAGTCTTCTGTGATTTCATTCATTCCATTTGTTTCGTCATATTATACTTGAGTATCAGTATCGTTTGAAATATTACTCGTAGCATTAGAGTCAGTACACCACTTATTGCATTCACGCTTCATCTGTATCAGTGATTTACTTGTCCTTGATTTTTTTACTTCATTGCAACACATAATATTTTTCACACAAATCCTTATAATGTCACCATTTTTGTCAAACAAGAGCGAATATACCTTTTATTTTAGATTGTCTGGAAAATAGCTGTACTCAGCTCTTTGTCCTTTTCTTTCACATAACATAACATAACATTACATAACATAACATAACATAACATAACATAACATAACATAACATAACATAACATAACATAACATAACATAACATAACATAACATAACATAACATAACATAACATAACATAACATAACATAACATAACATAACATAACATAACATAACATAACATAACATAACATAACATAACATAACATAACATAACATAACATAACATAACATAACATAACATAACATAACATAGCATAACATAACATAACATAACATGACATAACATAACATAAAATAATATAACATAACATAACATAACATAACATATAGAGTTTCCACGGTTTTAAATATCGGTATGGAAAACTGGTATTGAAGTAAATTTTTACAGTACCGAAACCGTATCACAATACCGGTTTTGTACGGTCTTAAAAATTTTAATTTTCAGAAGTTAATTCAGATGGCAATCTGCAAATCTTACACATTCTAGAACAAAAAGCCAGAGAGTTGCATAACTTTTGGCGATCAAAACAAAAAAAATTTAGTTTTCTGAAAACTTTCGCCTATAGCATTGCAATAGCAACACTCTTCTTTTTGTGTTCGAAGTTTGTAAATGAAAGAGAAAAAAATAAAAATAAGATTTTTAAAAACACACTTTTAATGAAAACGAACTAAAAACTAAAAAATAAATTTTGGATTAACACAACACGATGTTCCAAAGAAACAAAGGATATTTTCAAACGTTAAATCTTTTATTAATACCTATGTTTGCTTTCAAACTGTAATAAGAAAATAAATATTCAAATATCTTTTTAAAGCCTACGGCTCGCGCTGTAAATTTCTCCTCCGAGCACAAAAGATTCACTTTCCGCTTTAAATATGCAATATACTATTGTAAAATGTTTACTTTGAATTTTCTAATGTTTTAGCCAAATTTTTAAGATGTTTCATATAAATACCGCGCAATACCGGTATTGAAAATTTTTGAATACCGAGAACCGGTATTATAATTTTCCGGTATTTTGGAAACTCTAATAACATAACATAACATAACATAACATAACATAACATAACATAACATAACATAACATAACATAACATAACATAACATAACATAACATAACATAACATAACATAACTTAGCATAGCATAACATAACATAACATAACATAACATTACATAACATAACATAACATAACATAGATAACATAATATAACATAGCATAGCATAGCATTACATAACATAACGTCCATCAACACCTTTAAACGTATGTTGTTGTGGGGCCTTGGTCTTAAAAGGTTTTTATGTGTTGTGAGTTGTGACACATATTGTAATTCCCACTACACAACACATTTTATTAAAAAAAAATAACATAACAACGCAACATAACATACCCGAACATAACATAACATAGCATAAAGTAAAAAGTGATGAACAGTCGTACCACATGTTTTATGAGGGAAAATTTATGAACATGAGTGTTTTGACACAGTTACAACATAATCCAGCGATCTGACTTTCAAAGGCTATCATCGAAGTATTTCAACAAGTTTTAAAATGAAATTTAGAATTGGATCAGTAGTTTTCGTATTTTAGTTCTCCGGCGACCATGCATAAATACGTGCACTGCAAAGATTAAGAAAATTAATTTGTAAAGTAGAAATCTAGTATGTTTTTAACCCATTAAACAATTTAATCTACACTTCTATGCAATACAATGATATTTTATATTATAAATTTATTAATTCAAGCAGAAAATGTCTATAAATAATATCGCGATTTAATTCACTTCTGATATGCTTGCTATCTAAATTATTCAAAATTTTCGGTTGTAATACCACGAGTCATTGAAATTTTTTCGAAAATTTTTTGATTTTACGAATTAAATTATTTAGCAACACTGCGAATCAAAGCGCACAATAAACCACGAGTCCGAAGGACGAGTGGTTTAAGTAGTGGTTTGATTGACAGTGTTGCTTAAAAATAATTTAATGAGTAAAATTGAAAAATTTTAGACAAAAATTTCAATGAAGAGTGGTATTTAATGAGATAATTTTTTTTAATTATAATTTTGTTTAAAAGATAATTATTAGTTTCTAAATAAAATTTTTCTACAAATTATTCAATAATACAAAATTATGTAAAAATGCAAATAATAAAAATGTCGTTTTCATTCATCAATATATGCATGTTTGTTTATTTGTCAAAAATAAATTACAAATTTATGCGCCTACTAAGATGAAATTATATTTCATTTTGTTAGAACAAAAAATGACAACAAAGAATTCTCATAACGACAAAGCAAAATTATCGACGACAAGAAGAATTGCCGACAGTTAAAACAAAGCCTACTGTTTAAATATCATAGTTTGTATGAATGAAAAATAAAATTTCTGACAGCAAAAAAAAATTATCGGTGAAATTTAAATTCAATTCGTATTTGTAGGAAAAACAAAAGAAAAAAAACTTATAAGTTGTGACATATACGGAATAAGTTTATACATATATACTAATCAATGGTTATGGGTATACCAGTCTGGGCTTAGGAATAAATTATATAATACAAAATTGTTTAAAAACGTTTCAGCACAATTATTTTTTGTTTGTTTACAATAAAAAAAATTTTTTTTTTGTTATTATTAAAAGTTCATTCAACTGTTAATAATTTTGTTTTGGTCTCACTAATTTTTTTTATAGTTTAATTGTTTTTTCACATCGAAAGTTATGCTTTAGCAATAATATTATTGAAAGAATACAAAAGAATAGTGGTCAGCAGTTTTTTAATCAAACAAAAAATGCGAAATGTATTTCTTCAGGCAGTTGGTTTTTTAAAACGTTACAAGCAGTCAGTTAGTAATGTTCGCTACCAGTGTAAATAAGAAAAGTGTGCCGAAGGAATAGTAGTTCGCAGATGGAGAAATTTTATGAATTCAAATTATTTCATATGTTGTGTGAATTTACAAAACTAGACATGACCAAATTATATGTAGAGATCAGTTTTTGCTGATTTGTAAATTTTGTTAATTTTTTATCTATAGGGGTGACAACCCCGTGTACTCCAAGTCTTTGGTATTGGTATACGAGATAACGTGAGATATCACATAACACACTGGCAATAGCACGAAAATATCATTAGCAAAGATTATATTTAAGGAGAGTATTCTTTGATGATCTCCCGCTATTGCTTGCTCTAAGAAATGAACGCCCATATAACTGTGGTTTTGATCATGGAGACAGTGCGTCAAGTATATAAAATTGATATAGAATTTATGAAAGCTCATTTCTTCGAGCAAGCAAAAGCGTGGTATCATTAAGGGATACTCTAGCTCTATAACTAAGATTGATAGTGCCTCCGTTAACTAATTAGTTTTAATCCGCCAACCCTCCTAAAATGTCAACTTGACTAGTGATATTTAAGTGCTATTGCCGCTGGTACGTGATATCTTACGTTAACTCGTATGCCAATAACAGGTAATGGAGCACGCGGGGTTGTCACACCACACCCGTAGATCAAAAATTACAAATTAGCAAAAAATACAATAAAGAAATAAAACGGTTAAAGTCATAAAACATAGTAATTATTTTGTGTTTAATGAATTTTATTCTCTCGCAAATTTGTAAACTCTTGCTCGAGGATGTTAAAGAGGTCATAAAATAGCATCATAGCATACTGTTGTGCTTTTTTCAATTTATTCCTCCTCCAATTTCTTTAATCAAAAACTGTTCATAATTAATTGAAATGGAGCGTTATTACTTCGTGGCTTTTAAATGATTAATTTTATAGCGTCATTGACTATCTATTACAAGGTTACTAGTTCTATTACTTCTCCAAACAGTTTTAAAAATAATTAAAAATCAGCATTAGGTAATTGTTTACAATGATATAGATACGATCGAGTAATTTCTAACAAAATAATCGGAAAATGCAAGCACCTTAATAAAACTTATTAATTTGAAAATCAATCTCAGCAAATTTCTTTCGAACAATATCTTTTACGCGTTCACAAGGAAACGTCAATTTATTTACAACGGTCTTCCCTATCGTTTTTTCAACAACTTGCACTTTTTAGAGTCATGCTTTTTGTCAGCCCTTAACTTGTTTGTTGGCTCCTGAATAAATTCTGCTGATCTTGTAACTGAACAACTTGAGAGTAATTGGTTCCATTTTTATCCTAAAATTTTCTCTTTCAACTTTGAGATCCCGAATATTTATTTCCTTAATGTTATTCTTTCAGAATCTGGGGTTTCATATCGTTCTGGTTGTCTTGTTTAGTTGCAATGCAAGTGCTGTAACATGGATCAACCCGTTAAATTAATACTGACTGTTACCCTTTCCCTTATGCCAGATTTCTTCAGTTCTAGATAAGTTGTCGATAACTTTATCTACAAGATATCTAACATAATCGGTTTTCTTCACCTTTGTGTAGTGTTTATCTGCCAGATAAAGTTATTCGTTACTTGAGGTACCAAGTCTAACAGATAAGAATGAAAGTTTGAAATTATTGTAAAATATATATTTATATTTATATTTAGAAAACTAACTAAAAATGGCAGAGGCGAAGCGTTGGTATAGACACACTAGACAGTGTCTACCCAAACTTAATATAAATATGAAACTTTGTTTTCATATTGTTCGCATAATGTCGACTTAATACTATTTTGTCAAACGTTCAAAGAAAATCATTAAGTTTTAATACAATAATTAGAACAAAAACAATTCAGCTATGTTCCTGAAACGTTAAGTTAAAACAAACGTTTCCAGTTTCATGTACAAACAAACAAAACTGTTTTTCTCGCAGTAGACGTTTCAAGTTATGACTACCGTAATAAGCAATAGCAACAACAACAAATTTTCAACTTTTGTTCCTTCTTGGATAGACAGTTTTGTTTATGTCTATTTCTGTTTCTATATTTTGTTTCCAAATTTTTTGAGAAACATATTATGGGAAACATTTTTGACAAAAATTGTAATTATTAGTTAGATGCTTCTTGAGCAATTTTTTGTGTGATTCCAGATTCGATTCCACGACTTCTGAATAACAGGAACAGTTGGAAAATAAATTTGAATCTTTGATTTTGGATTAACTTTTGGAATATTTTTAGAATTTTGAAAAAAGTTTCAATCTTTGATTTTGTTATAATTTTTGCAATTTTTTTGGCATTTTGGAAAAAAGTTTGAATTTTTAATTTTGTTATAATTATTGCAATATTTTAAGAGTTCTAGGAAAAGTTTGAATTTTTGATTTTGTTATATTTCTTGCATTAATTTTGGAATTTTGAAAATAGTTTCAATTTTTGATTTTTTAATAATTTCTAGAAAATTTTTGGAATGTTGAAAAAGTTAAGTTTTGGATTTTATTATAATTTTCGGAATATTTTTAGAATTTTGAAAAAGTTTATTTGTATACTTAAAAAATTTTATGTTTAATATTCATCGCTCCCCAAAACTTAATACAATGTTTTTGTTAATCTACAATATCCTTTATCTTTTGTACAAAATATTTTTATTTCAAAATTTTTAAAATTTTTAATTTTGATTTAGATTGAACAATCTTTTTAAATATTTTGCTTGCGGCGAATAAAAAATATAGTATATGATGCACGGACGTAAGTCATTTTAAATGTGGGTGCAAATCTCGGTTGGCGCTTCGACTCGCAAACTCCACATAGGTCTAAAAACCTTAGCTTTCTGTCCTTTCATCATAATGTACTATAATTAGTTTCTACTGGCATATTAATAAAACTTTTGAATATGTCTACCCTAGTTTCAGAAGCACGCTTCGCCACTGAAAAATGGTGGGATAAAAACAAAATATTAGACAAAATTTCAATTTGATAGAAGATTCACGTAGTCTTAAAAATATTAAAATGGTCTTTTTCTTACTATTCTAAATTACAAGAGATGAGGGGTGAAGCCATAAAACTCCATGTCAATAGCTCGGGAAAAACGGTCACCCAGACAGTGTTCCTGAATTAGATACAAAATCAGACGAGTAGCACTAATTACCGACGCTACAACATCAACATCAACAACGAAGGAAAAATTAGGCCTTACTAACACTTGAGCTCCTGAAGACTGGATTTGGGGTATCTCAGTTAGAGCTTTCGAAACGAGAGTTTGAGTTTAATACTCTTTAAAAGTTATTTTATTTTTGTTTTTATTTTATTAATTAATTTTTTGTAGATAATTGTAGATAGATAGATATTATAGATAAAGTTATTGACAACTTGTCTAGAACTGAAGAAATCAGGCAGTGTCATTATCCTACAGTTAAAAATGGCGAATGAACACATGATTAAATCGTTGTCTTAAAAAAGGGGTTTAAAACTTATGCAAGTAAATATTCCATTCAAGAATTAACTAAGAGGAAGTTTTTTATTGTTTTTTATTAACCATATAGAATTATTATTAATGGTATAAACAAATTTATGTCTTATATAAAATTGTTGATCAAAGAAAATAATCAGTTAATGCATTAATCGCTCAATGCATTATGCAACACATAGGAAACATAGCTGTGTAAATTTACAAAATACTAATTTTAAGTTGATTCAATTAGTTTCGTTAAACCAAATTGCAATTTCTTTGAATGCAATTTATTGTTTTAAAGGTGATTTTGTTTATACCGTAGAAAAGATTGGGTATCGCTAGTACAGATCGAATGTAAGAAAGCGATTTCATAGAATAAAATAATATAGAAAAATTAAAACCTCACGCTCTGAGGTGTCAGAAATTCGGTCTGTGGGTGTAGTATTATATATTATTTTGAAATTTGGAAGGAAACTGATATGTTGCAATTGTTTTTAGGTTTGGGGTAGAGATGTTTATGAAAAATATATATTTTTGTGCAAAGCTACAAAAGTGTTTTAATTTCTGGTTACATATAAATAAACGAAACATAAAAAAGAGAAACCCTTTTTTATCAGAAGGATAATCCGAAAGTTGAGATGAGAAATTGTTTCAATTCTTATTACAAACCAATTTTTAACTAAATCGAATTGAGAAACTGAAACTTGGGATGCTAAACTATTGAAAACTATACACAAAAACCTTATAAATCGACTGTGAAGCGAAACGATACCAGTTGATTCATTTATAGTTATAAATTTTTATAGTCAAGACTACTCTTTACCTTTCGTAATTCGATCTCATTCAGCTATTAACTAATCTCGCTAGTTCGATCTTATGAATGTAAATAAATCGACACATTATTAAAGTTATAGATTACACAACACACAATAAATATTGCATGCTCTCATAAATGTAGAATGTACTAATGTTGTTTACAGATTCAATTGGTTACAGTGTTATGACTATCATTTATTTAGTAAAAATTAATTAATTACGCTAAATCACATACATTTTCGAATAAATAAATCATTATGAATTGTGACAAATAAAAACAATCACTTGTTTGTGTCCATACATTTTTGATACCTTTCAGATTTATTAGTTAACCAATTTAATATGTAATAAAGAACACAGATTGCATTTTATCAGACATTTGCTTGAACATACACATCACCTTATGACATAATTTGAATAAAGCGACATAAAAACTTATGCATAGTCTTACATATAGATAGACTAACAGTATTTTTTATTTTACGTTTATGCTTCATGTTGTAGCATTGCTGAGCTACCTAGTTTCAAATATTTATTACGGTCGGTTTATTCCTGATAAGCACTTCCTATAATATTGTTGCAATATCCATAACTTTGAAGCATACATGTTATGAGTATTTACTTTTTAGTCATGGAATATAAAACCCTTGCATAAAATATTAAAAGAAACGAAACTGTGATGACTAGTAACAAACAAATGAATAACAAAATGATAATTTCCATGCCTCATAATCATTTTATATTTCAAAATGTGCATGGAATTGATTTAGAAGGCATAAAATTTTTCGACAGTAAAAATAATTTAAAAATAATAGAAAAAAAACATTTTTTATAATTTACTAGACCTTTTCGTGGAATGTGGTTGTATATATACAAGCTTTGTATTTACCATTCGAATGATAGATAAGCTAGAAACACAACACGGGCGAAATCGTCCGACGACGACGTTAGTAGCATTAGAATACACACAGGATACATACATTTTAAACACAACTACAACGACAAACGAAAAAGTTTTTTTCGTCGGAGAAAATTTAGATTCTATAGCTAGAAACACAACACGGGCGAAATCGTCCGACGACGACGTTAGTAACATTAGAATACACAGGATACATACATTTCAAACACAACTACAGCGATAAACGAAAAAGTTTTTTTCGTCGGAGAAAATTTAGATTCTATTTCTAATTTATCGTCGGCGATGATTATTGCCAGATATCAATTCTATTTTTATTTGGCTGCAAGGGTAGTTCTTAATGTTATTGTGACAATGCCGCCAACTGAAAAATATGATTTTCTGATGTTTTTCGCGTTTCTGAGGTTGTAATCGTTTTGTTTTGAGTTGTCAACTGAATTTTCAGTTTATGTTCATAGTTCGGTTTTATTCATTTATATATTTTCATAATTTGTATTTTATTTTTAAAATTAGTTATTAGTAGAAAAATTATTAATATTTATTTATTAGTAAAAATTAGTTATTTTTAAATTTGAAATTTGTGAAATTCATTTTGACAAAGAACAAAGTATTTTAGTTTATGCAATTTTATTTTTGACAGCTTTTCACGCTGACGTCTTTGTTGTGGTTACAACAGCGAAATTGTAGACGTTTTTTTTATCGTCCGACGTTATCGTCCGTGTTGTGTTTCTACCATTAAATATAAACTTAAGAAATATGAACATAAGATATGATAATAACATCGCCTTATGACATATCATGACCATGAGGTTTATTTCGGTACTTGGACTTGGACACTTCATCAAATGCTAGGAATGCCTGGTTCTATGATTTATTATTCCTAAGCGCCATAATTTTATAAATAAGAGGCATGGTATTTTACGAAAATTATCCTTCCTTATAGTCATATTTTGTTTTCTAATAAGTATACAATATTTTTTCAAGAAAGTTATTTCTCTGTTCCTAATTAGTCATACTACGTACCCTATATTTATAAAATTCATTGAATAATATTCATAATAAGCTCCCTAGTGATATAATACGCCTGGCCTATACACGGTTGGAAATCAACGTAATTTAAGCATGGAATATACCCTATTAAGCATAAAAAAATCCAAGATTTCTATCTGTGTAAATTCGTGTTCCATTATAATTTTAGTTTACCTCTCGATCTACTCCTCACATGGGGTACTAACGTACAATTTTTTATCTTTCTAGACTTTGAACAAAATGTGGAACAAGTAATTCTAAACAAAAATAAGTGCGAATAAAACTCACTCACCGAGGGGTCCGTGCATAATATTCATACGAGAATAGTTTTTCTCAAAAACAAATTTTAGAAATAAATCAAAAACGTTGTCTTAGCAAATTACAAACAAAATTGTTTTGGAACAGACAAAAATGCACCTTTCATATGACACTCGTCAATGACTCTCGACCCCATCCGATTAACACTTTAAATGATGAGCAGACCGCTATACTTTCGTTCAATTTTATAATATTTCCTACAACCGTGAATTTTTTTCAAATTTTTTCTTTTATAATGTTCGAAGTTTAGGGGGGAGGTAAAAGGAAAAAAATTTCACATTTTGAAAATAAGTTTCAAAATGTCCTTCCGAAAATTTCAAAAAAAAATATTGCGACGCTGATGCATAGGCTGACTTCACCACAGCTCTGGAAACATAGCGTTCTGGATATATAATGAGCTAATATCCATCAAATACTTAAATTAAAAGCTAACCAATAGTATTGACTTCGTAGTTCTAATAATAAAAATATTAAAACAAGCAGTAGTATCCCAACAAACATAAATTCTGTTGTACGAGAAAAAGTAAAAAAAAATTTTATCGGATGTGACAAACCGGAAGTTAGGATGCAGAACTGTTGTAAACCGTACTAAATGTGTATGTACCAAATTTCATCCAATTCGATTATCAGGTACAGAAGTTATTGAGCTTCCAAAATAACAGGTGCTTGGAGGACCCTCTACCACTTTGTTCACTATCGCTAAAAAAACTAATCAGTTCCTTGCCATACATATTTGCATCTTTTTGCAAAGTGTAATCAAAATTATTTAACGAACGATTGTTGTATGCTCCCAACAAACATTGAAACAATAAACAGGTAATGAATGAAATCTGTATGCTCCCAACAAACTTAAAAACAAAATGTGAAAAGTCAGCAGTTGTAAGGTAGACCCCCCGCCACTTTGATCAATGTGTCCCAAAAGATGATAATTATCTTCTTACACTAATTGAAACCTTTTCCATAAGTTTTATCATAATCACCTCATTATTGTAGGCTGTAGTGTGCATAAAGATACTGAAAAAACTGCCATCAATTGAAAAAAAAAATTTTTTACCGGAAGTAAACAACCGGAAGTTGGGATGCAGAACTGTTGTAAATCATACTAAATGCTTATGTACCAAGTTTCATCCAATTTGATTATCAGGTACAGATGTTATTGAGTTTTAAAAAAACAGGTGTATGGGACACCCCCCACCACTTTGTTCACTATCGCTCAAAAACTAATCAGTTCTTTGCCATACATGTTTGCATCTTTTTCCAAAGTGTCATCAAAATTGGTTCACAAACATTGAAAAAATGATGACACAGTAAACAGGTGCTCGGGAGGACCCGTACCACTTATCCCAATATTGTCCAAAAACTAATCAGTTCCTTTTCATTTAAGTTTTCATCTTTTTCCAAAGTGTCATTAGAATTGATTAATTGCTGTGTGCGAACTGACGAAATAATGACAGATCACAACTATTAACTGTCAAAATTTTGTTTTTTGGAATTTATATTCACCATAACGAAACGTCAAAATTTGGTATAGCTTTTTAGCATCATCAAATTGTTACAGTAGGCATAACAAATTATTTTAGGAGGAACAACAATTTATTACAGAAGTTTTTTTAAGTGCCAAAGTAATATTTATATTAGTATATCTTCTTATATATATAAAAATCACGTGTCACGATGTTTGTCCGCGATGAACTCCGCAACAACGTAACCAATCTTAATGAAATTTTGTACAATGTGTGTATGATAGTCCAGCTTGAGAGATAGGATAGTTATTATCTTGATTAAATGCCTAGATATTTTTTAATTGCGAATTAAATGTTAAATATGAATGGTTTATATGCCAACTTTCAGATGGCAGCGTAAATCAATTTATTCAATTGATAGTAAACTTCAACTTCGTATAAGGCCATTATTAGACTATCAAAAATGTTTTAGTAAAGAAAGTTTTGTTTTATTTGATAAAAAACGAAAAGCATATTTAAAGCTAAGTCAAATACGTTACCAAAGATTATTGATAATTTTTTGCACGATCGGGCGATTTTGCATGTTTGCTGATTTGTAAATAAACATAGTAAGTTTCGTTTCCAAATCACTGGTCGGTAAGTAATTACTTACCGATCATGCAGCCGGTAAGTAATTACTTACCAGTAAGGGAGACCTCAGGGTGTGAATAAAAACGATTATTAGTTAAATAATTGTGTACGTCTATTCACTAGCTTCAAATTTAAATAACATTCATTTAAAAATATTGCAATAAAAAGATTTAAAAGCAATTAATTTTGAAAATATATTCGATGGAATTAAGTTTTGCAACAAAAAAACCTATAGAATTATGATGAAACGCAAAGCTTACTATTTTGAAATGACATTTTAAGAAATTTTCTTTAAAACATTCAAACTTGAAGTTTGTGAATGAATTTTATTATTTAAATAATTTGAATTGAATTTTTATTAATCGTGCAAAAAATGTAATAAGCATTTTGGGCATTAAGAGTATTACCGATTTGGGATATATTAGAGATCTCGACTTCGTCTCGATCTCAAAACATATATCCTCAATCGGTAAAACACTCTTACTGCCCTTAATACTTAAATAACTATTGTGGAGGTTATATATTAATTATAGAAGTGTTAAAAAGTGTCGAAACCTGTAAAAAATTTATTGTATTGGTTTTTATAAAGTTTGAATAAAAATTAAAGAAAACTGTAATTTTTAAATTTATTTATTTATTATTTTAAATTTTTCATTGATCTTCAATGTTAATTTACAAAAATCAATATCAAATTGAAAAATACTCTTATTTGTATTGCTAATTAAAATATGTATAACGATTAGAGGTAAAAAAATTGTCATCAAAACTGGATGAAAAACTAGGTAGCGAAGTTTATTTTACAACGTTTGCACTCTCCAATTTCATGTCATATTTTTTTTTTTGACCAATACATTTGATAGTGTGATATACGCCTCATAAATTTGGGTTAGCCAATAGATGGTGCCGTATTTGTATTTAAAACGTTGTTTTTAACGTTGAAGTTTGTGCAAATACACTACGAATTGCTTTTTAAAATTGTCGTGTATTATTTTTTCATTGATGTTTGGTGATAATTATTTTAATTGGTTTTTTGTTTAAATATCGGTTTATGCGCGTAGTTTGCTTTGATCAATGTTTTTATAGTAATAATCAAAGAATTCAATAACGAATTAAATATATACTCCCGAGGGAAGAATTGTAAAATTTTAAATTTTTTATCTATGGGTGTGACAACCCCGCGTACTTAGATTCCTGCTATTTGCATATGAGTTAGCTAGAGTTATCGTAAACCACTGGCAATAGCAGTGAGATATCACTAGCCAAAGTGATATCTTAGGGTGAACTTTTTGCAATCAACGATAGCACCCTTAGTGTTAGTTATAGAATATTCTTTGATGATGACACGCTATTTCTTTTAAAATAAAATGTGTTGGGTAGTACGAATTACAATGTGAGCAGCAACAGCTCATGACAACCTTTGAAGAATAAGGTCCACAACAACATGCTTTCTAAGGTGTTGATGGACGCAAATTTTTTATTTTTTCATATTTTTTTAAAAAATGAACTTTTTCGTTCGCTTGAAGAAATGAGCTTCCATATAACTATTATATATACCGGGTGTAATCCTTCAGCAAAACCGTGTTTACATGATCTTGGTATATGCTTCTAGCACTATAAGGATAATTGGTAACCCAATTTAGCTTTGTTCCTACAAATTTGAAAAAAAAAGTATTTTATTTTTATTTCCTCCATTTTATCATGAAATATTGCCCTTCGTCGTTTATTATTATGTGAAAGGATTTATTATTTAGTTTTTCATTCTTTAAAATGAATATAAAAACCATAAAATAAGAAATTTGCGTCCATCATCTTAAAAAACATGATGGTGTGGAACCTAGGTCTTTAACGGTTCTATGTGTTGTTGTGAGACATATTGTAATTCCAACTACACAACACATTTTATTAAAAAAATATTTCAAATATTTTGAAATAGCACAAATCTTTTCAAAATTTTTTGGTGAAAAAGATGATGAACAATGTCATTGAAGCTACAGTTTTGAATGGAAAATTCAGAGGGGAAGATGTACTGTTGCTACGCATTTCAATGATCCCAACAGATATGACATTTGAATTCAAACGTTTAGTTTCCAGTGCGACTTACTTTTGCAATGACCATCAACAAAAAACAAGGAAAATTGCTGCAAGGATGTGGTAGATTTGGAGATTCCGTACTTCTCACTTCTGGACAACTGTATGTGGTCAGCTAACGTCGGAATACCTTCTGATTTGTTCGTGTACGCATCTAGACAGAAAACACAAAGTATAATGGGTGCCCACAAGCACGAACAAAGAAATGGAATTAAAAGTACATTTTGAAATTTTTTCCTTATTAAAATAAATAATTGTTGCAATAAAAATGATACAATGTAAATTGAATGTTTGGTACGTTTAGTTTGACTGAAACAACTGAAAAAACAACAACAATTGAATTAAATTTTTCGTTGTTTCAAATGTTTCAGTCAAATCGAACACGGCTGTTATCAGAACGAGTTTTCTTGAATTTCCTTTCTTATGAGATACCGACAATATGCGACAGGTATAATGTTAAATTAACAAAAGTTTTACACTATTTGGTGTAAAATAAATAAAGTTTTGAGAGATTTTTAGAGTGATTCAGCTTAAAGTAATTATTTTAATTCACATGAATTTTGCAATTTTAAAACATTTTTTATTTTCGCTCAGAAAAACTTCTTTAAAACAGTTTTTGTGTGTTTCGTGCCGGGAATAAATACAATTTACAATTGTATAATCACAGATGAAGAATTCAATTTAAATAAATATGAGATAATGAAGCTTCAATTTAGAAAGTATCTGAACATGAAAATTAAAATATGTTTTATTGTTGTTTCATCCACTGTGGCTGAGTCTGTAAGATGGCTTTGAACTATGATGTCTCTGATGAGTGTGAGTTCAATCCCGACAATAATTACTTATTATCGGGAATAATACTTTCAATAATTACTTTGAGCAATAATTGCTCACAAAATCGCCTGAAAATTAATATTCCATTAATGTTGTCTATATGTGGAACATATATGCCAATATATTGACCGTGTGTAAGATATTAGATTCGCATTTATTTGCAACAATCAATAATGACTTCAAAATGACTTATAATGTTGACTAAATAGAAATATTTCTCATCCCATGAATTCACATCCTATGAATTCTAATACAAAAACATCCAAATAATTTTGATTTTTTGGCATCACTTCTTCTTTTCCTTTTTTGCATCACTTCTTCTATACCTTCATCGAATATATTGTCGCTATTCTTACTGCCCTTGCTGACCATAAAATGACATAACGATCAAAATTTTTTGCAACGTTTTTAGTAACCTACCACAGGTAAAGAAAGCGTATATTAAATCGCATGAGAACTGTGAAAATTTGTGAATCCATTTTTGTTCCGTATGTTCTAATGTTGTATATAGAGACACACCTGAAAACTTATTTGATCGCGTATTTTTTTATATATCCTTTGTTGTATATAGAGACACACCTGAAAACTTATTTGATCGCGTATTTTTTTATATATCCTTTGTTGTACATATAATACTATTTTTTTATATTTTACTGATCAACTAGAGTGCTGATCATTCATATTTAAAAAAAGTAGATCATTTCTCATTACAACTCTTTGAAATTATTGCTACTACGTCAACAATATGTATACACACAAACTTTATTTATAGGCGTAGCAAAGCACGCCGGGTCCAGTGTTATATATATTTATTAACAGCAAACATAAATATTACGAAGTTTTTCACCTTATGTCAAAATTTTGTTTTTACATATTTCACCTTCACCAAAAATTGTGTTCTGTCATTATTTCGTCAGTTCGCACACAGCAAATGAATGAAGTCTGAATGCTTCCAACAAACTTTAAAAACAAAGTGAACTAGTGAAAAGTCAGCAGTTGTATGGTAGACCCCCCGCCACCTTGATCAATGTGTCCCAAACGATGATAATTATCTTCTCACACTAATTGAACCCTTTTCCATAAGTTTCATCATAATCACTTCATTATTGTAGGTTGTAGTGTGCATAAAGACACTGAAAAAACTTCAAAAATTTACAAAAAAAAAATTTACCGGAAGTGAAAAACCGGAAGTTGGGATGCAGAACTGTTGTGAACCGTACTAAATGCTCATGTACCCAGTTTCATCCAATTCGATTATCAGGTACAGATGTTATTGAGCTTTAAAAAAAACAGGTGTATGGGACACCCCCCACCACTTTGTTCAGTATCGCTCAAAAACTAATCAGTTTCTTGCCTTTCTTACATGTTTGCATCTTTTTAAAAAGTGTCATCAAAATTCGTTCACGAACGAATGCTGTGTGCTCCCAACAAACATTGAAAAAAGTGTGACACATTAAACAGGTGTTCGGGAGGACCCCCACCACTTATTCCAATAGTATCCAAAAACTAATCAGTTCCTTGTTACTTAAGTCACCATCTTTTTTCAAAGTGTCATTTTTTTTTTTTTTTTGCTTTATTTAAACATTTCATGTTACAAAAAGGCAAAGCCTTGAAATAGTAACAATTAATTCAAATTAAAATCAACAAAACAGAAGTACAATTAGTAAATTAGATTAAAATAATAAAAATAGTATAATTAAATTAAACCAAATATGATTAAAATATAATAGACAATTAGTGTTAAGAAAAGTATTTATAAAACAAAAGCATAATCTCAACATTTAGAAAAAATTAAAGAAGTCGTTCATGGGCTAACCAAATGACGAATTTTTTTTTAATTTATTAAAATAAATTAATGAATGAAGTCTGTATGCTCCCAACAAATTTAAAAAACAAAGTGTGAAAAGTCAGCATTTGTATGGTAGATCCTCCACCACTTTGATCAATGTGTCCCAAAAGATGATAATTATCTTTTCACACTAATTGGAACCCTTTTCATAAGTTTCATCATAATCACTTCATTATTGTAGGCTGTAGTGTGCATAAAGACACTGAAAAAACTTCAAAAAAGTACAAAAACATTTTTTTACCGGAAAGTGAAAAACCGGAAGTTGGGATGCAGAACTATTGTGAACTGTACTACATACTCATATACCAAGTTTCATCCAATTCGCTTATCAGGTACAGATGTTATAGAGCTTTCAAAAAAACAGATGCTCCAGGGACCCCACACCATTTTGTTCACTATCTCTCAAAAACTAATCAGTTCTTTGTCATACATGTTTGCTTCTTTTTTCAAAGTTTCATCAAAATTCATTCACGAATGAATGTTTTATGCTCCCAATAAACATAAAAACTTTGTGGAAAAAACCACTTGTTGTATGGTGGACCCCCAAACCCTTTATCCAATGTGCTCCAAAAGCTGATAAAATCTTTTTCATGTTATTTAAAAGCTTTTACCAACGTTTCATGAAAATCGATCGGTAATTGTAGGTTACAGTAGGGATAAACACCTGAAAAAAAAACTTTTTAACCGGAAGTGACAAACCGGAAGTTGGTATGCAGAAATATTGGAAACTGTACTAAAACCTTATATACTAAGTTTCAATAAGATCATAGTCCGGGATCAGAAGCTATTCAAGATTTGAACTTAGAGGTGTTCGGGAGACCCCACGCCATTTTGTCCAAATTTGAAATGAATCCAGATCTTTCATTTTCAAGTGAACCTGTATCATTTGGCAAAGTTTCATCAAGATCCTATGCAGAAAACTCACCCACCCACCCACGCACACACAGACGTACACCAAAATTTTTTAGGGCTATTTAGATAGAGGATGGTCCAAAACAAAATAAAAAATAAAATTTGGGGTATGTAAGATTTTTTTTTCACGATACAATTTAAAATTGTGGTGAAGTAAAAAACTGTTTGAACTAGATAAAAATTCACCTTTTATATGACATCCCACACACACTCGTCAAATTTCTACTCCCAACCTATTAGACGGAGAGCCAGCGAAAACAATGCTTTGAGTTTATAATAGCAGATATTCTGTCAGGTAGTTATAGTAGTTGTGTACACACACATACTTCGGTCAGTCAAGCGAATTATAGAACAGGCGTCTTCTATGTTATCAAACCTGTTATCATTACGTTGATAAAAAATGAATTTATAAAGGCTGAAAATTGAGATTACATATTACATATAAATAACAGTTATGTCAGTCAGTCAGTTAAATGTTAGAACAGAGCTGGTCAGTCAGTCAGAATAAATAAATAACCGCCATTCTATTTCTTAAACTTGAACATTTTTGAAAAGCAGCTCTAGAGAAAGTTTCAAGTTTAATAAATAAAATGACATTTATTTATTTATTCTGCATACATTGGGGTTGACTGACCAGACCAGCTCTGTTCTAACAATAAACTGACTGTCATAACTATTATTTGTATGTAATATATAATCTGTGAAACAATTTTCAGCCTTCATTCATTTTGTTACCAACGTAATATGTGTGTATACCGAAGTATGTGTGTGTACTCAACTACTATACCCACCTGACAGATTATCAGCTATTATAAACTCAGAGCATTTTTTTCGCTGGCTCTTGGACTATATAGTTTGTGTTCAATCTTTACAACATTTCCTATAACCGTGAATTTTTAAAAAAATTTTCGTTTGTAATGTTCGATGTTAAAGGTGGAGGGGATAGAAAAACAAATTGGCGTTTTTGTAACTCAAAAACTAAGCAGTCGATAGTTTATTAAATTTTTGTTAGAGATATTTCAGTCTTTTTCGATTTTTCTATAATCAAACTAGATTCCTTAAAAAAAACTTTTGTTTTAATACCCGGGTAAGAATTAGCTAATGGGCCAAGCCCGCGCCATAGCTTTTGTGGTTTGGGCCAGACTTAACATTTTCAAACGGCCCAAACTTGGAATGATGTCCTGGGGCCAAGACTGGCAAACCAGACTTGGGCCAAGTCTGGCAAATCAGACGTGGGCCTAGTCTAGCAAACCAAAATTGGGCCAAGTCGTGCAAATCAGACAAAATCAGGCATAACAAAACACCCATACAAAACTTTTTTGAAATATTTCATGAAATATTAATAAAATATTTCATGACATATTTCAAAAATATAAATTTCATGAAACTTACATTCACTATAACAATGCATAACCAGCTGGCGAATAACGTGTAATATAATAAACTGAAACTTGGTTCAGTTTAGGCATTTACAACTGGCCCAGACTAAAGCCGGAGTTAACTAGCCAAGGCTTGGCTCGCCAATGCTGGCCCGAGGTTGGCCCATTGTTTAACATTGGCAGTTACTACCCGGGTATCTCCTTATCTATATCTATAAAATACAGATAAAAACAAATGGACATGGACAAATGCATTTTATAACTGTAGAAAATTTCAAGTTGATAGCACTTATGGTTTGTGAGAACATCGATTATATAGAAATGGACGGACGGACACCAGCAATATGCACCAATAGGAACCTTAAAAACGATATGTTAGTCTCAAACACAAGCAAAAACACTAAAAACGAAGTAAATTTTACAATTTTTTTATAAATATACAACACACAAAATTTGTGTAAATTCACCAAAAATACATATCGTAAAATATGATGGGGCTGGAATTCTAAGGCTCTGAGATATTAAAACATCGGTGTATGTTAAGTATTTTCATATAGTTTTCGGTAAAAGGCTTTTTATGAGGACATTGTTTTTAGTTTTGGGCAGCGATGTTTATTAAACAAAAAAGTCTTTGTAAAAGAACAAGTATTTTATCTCTGCTTAGAAGTTTATTACAAAACCAAAATTCTTAAAATATTGCAAAATATAACAAAATCAAAAATTGAAATTTTTTCCAAAATTCCAACAATTATTACAAAATCCAAAATGTAAACTTTTTTCAAAATTCTAAAAATTATAACAAAATCAAAAATTTAAATTTATTTTCCAACTGTTCCTAATATTCAGAAGTCGTGGAATCTGGAATCACACAAAAATTCCCTCGAAATGACGACATTTTATCTGCAACATCTTGATGTTTTCCAACTGTTCCTATAAGTTGGGGATAGTTGAAACTGGATAGAACCATATTCCATGTCCAATTTCATTTCATGTCATACAAATAATTAATTTTATTTGACAAATGTTTCAAATTTCAAAAAAAAAAAAAAAATTGAAAATGTTTCCCATTTTAAATTTCTCAAAAAAAATGGTTAAAAAATAAATGAAAATCATTCTTTTGACACACTTAACGGTATTTTTTTACAGACTTTTAATACAAAAATCTAGCTGATCCTGGTCTCACATACCAATGCCGACCATCAAGATTTCCCCACATTCAATGTTACTACTCGTTATCACTTAAAATGAACGATTTATAGGCAAAAAATATGCAAATTTTCTTGTTTTGACACACTTAACGATTTTTGTGACTCACTTCCGGTACAGTTATCGAACGCATAGTCCTTTCAGCTCGTACCATTAAATTAACCTATTTTTAGAAATAAAAATTTTGGAAATGGCTGCAGCGGTTTTCTCTGTAATGACAGTTGTGACGGCCAGCGATAGACAGACATTTTTTTGTAACTATTTTAGAATCAGTAGGTCTCAAAACGTCGAAAAAATGCCAAAAAATTGGGAGTAAGAATTTCACTTTTGGATCGAGAATGTAATACTTAGGTTTTTCAAACCAAAGTATTTTTTTAACCCGAAGTAATTGAAAAAAAAATTATTTAATAAAATCACAGATTTATTTGAGTTACAAATTATTTTTGAATATTTAGAAAAAAATTGTACTTTTATCAAAAAATTTTGTGGGTTGTATATTTATAAAAATTTTATGGAATTTTCTTTAATTTTTTGAGTGCATTTTTTTAAGGAAATGAGAAAGTGTTTGGAAGTATTGTTTGTGACAAATAATATTGTTGATCAAAGAAAATGCAAATGACAAAATGATCAAATTAATAAATGCAATTTTAAAGTTTAATAGCTTACCCAATACATGCGTTCCATTCTGTAATCCAAGTTGAGGAGTTTAATGAAATTAATTTACTCAATTGGAGTTACAAATGGAAGTGGAAGTGTTTGTCTTCTACGCCCAAGTTGGTTGTATCTGTGCCAAGAAGCGTTCTATTCTGTAATCCAAGTTGAAGCTTTTAATGAAATTAATTAACTCAATTGGAGTTACAACTGGAAGTGGAAGTGTTTGTCTTCTACGTCCAAGTTGGTTGTATATGTGCCAAGAAAGCTCAGAAAAAGTTGCAGATGACATGTTCCATCGTTTCGGCGTCTGACTAGCAGAATCTACACTCTACACCTGTCGGAAACATCAAGACCTATTTTGTTAAAACAGTTGTTTATAGGACCATATCCAGTAACGCAACACATTAACATCCCTAGAAAATCTCTGTTTAAATCGATTGATCTTAAGGGTGAAAGAGGTAGGTTACCTAAAAACTTCTTGGAGTGTACTAGTCCCTCTTGGTCTCTCCATAATTTAACATGTTGTTCCTATTCCCATGTTTGGATTGTGCTTTTGAGCAAACTCTTTGCCATGCCGACGCATGGTTCCGGTTTACTAAACTTTTTATTGACACCTTGTTTTGCAAAAGCGTCGGCAAAAGTTTATTTCCTTGAATGTGTAGCTGGGTACCCATACAAGTGTGACACTATTATTGCAGGGAACTTTTTGTAAATTTTGTAAGTATTTCCATTCTAGTTTTGAATCAAAGCGGATAGATTTTAGTGCCAAAAGTGCTGCTTGTATCAAATTGTAACAAATAACTAAAATATATTATTTTTTCGGTCAAATATAGTATTGTAGCAAAACATTTTGGTTTTTAATCGAAAATGTATTATAGTTATTTAAGTATTAAGCGCAGTAAGAGTGTTTTACCGATTGAGGATATATGTTTTGAGATCGAGACGAAGTCGAGATCTCTAATATTTCCGAAATCGGTAATACTCTTAATGCCCAAAATGCTTATTATATTTTTTGCACGATCAATAAGAATTCAGTTAAAATTATTTAAATAATAAAATGTATTTTTAGGTTTTAATGTTTTAAAGAAAATTTCTTAAAATTTCATTTCAAAATAGTAAGCTAAGATTTCATCATAATTCATATAGGTTTTTTTGTCGCAAAACTAACTTTCATCAAATATTTTTTCAAAATAAATTGCTTTATAGTTATTTTTACACGATCAGGCGATTTTGCATGTTTACTGATTCGTAAATAAACATAGTAAATTTCGTTTACAAATCACAGGTCGGTAAGTAATTACTTACCGATCATGCAGGCGGTAAGTAATTACTTTCCGGTAAGGGAGACTCCAGGGTATGAATAAAAGCGATTTTTTCTATGCAAAAAGTCGATTCACTAGTGAAAAAGAATAACAAATTATAGTTGCTATGGTCTTTCATATAATTTTACAAAGTATTTTAAACAACGTAACCATGAAAAAATAGAATATGAATTTTGAATGTTTTGTTGTCGATTTCTAATTTTATAATTTAGAGTAAATATCGATTATATGTATTATATCATATAAAAAATTGCATTTCCTACGCGAGATAAAAACGTTTTTCGTTCGTAAACATGTCTCACTCGACGCTAACGCGTCCCGTGAACAAATGTTTACTCACGAAAAAAACAGTGTTTTCATCTCTTGTAGGAAAATATACTATTTTCCAAATAAATTTGCAGATCAACTTATACTAGCTTCAACTTTAAATAATATTCTTTTAAAAATATTGCAATTAGATTTAAAAGCAATTTATTTTGAAAAAATATTCGATGAAAGTTAGTTTTGTAACATAAAAAACTTAGAGAATTATGATGGAACGCAGAGCTTACTATTTTGAATGAGATTTTGAGAAATTTTCTTTAAAACATTCAAACTTAAAAATGAATTTTATTATTTAATTAATTTCAATTGAATTTTTATTGATCGTGCAAAAAACTTAATAAGCATTTTGGGCATTAAGATAGTTTTACCGATTTCGGATATATTAGAGATCTTGACTTCGTCTCGATCTTAAAACATATATCCTCAATCGGTAAAGCACTCTTGCTGCCCTTAATACTTAAATAACTATTAGTAAGAGTGTTTTACCGATTGAGGATACACGTTTTGAGATCGAGACAAAGTCGAGATCTCTAATATATCCGAAATCGGTAATACACTGCGCGACAATGAAATAGATACACCTATTTTTTCTAAGGACTTCTAACCCAGTGCAACAAAACTAATTTTTTTTTTGTGGAGATGGAATTAGTATTGTATGTGCATTAATTACGAATATTGGTTGTTTTAAAAATATCAAAGTTAGCTTTTCTAAACACTAATTTTGTTTTATGAGTGCGACAATGAAATAGATACAGTTCGTTCATGGATTATTAACCGTACTAAACCTGCAATATATGTAAGAGTTTGATTTTAGTAGGCTAGTATAATGTCGCGGTGGCGGTGGCATAATGATTTGGGGCATATTATCATTTTCGGGAAAGCATAAATTTGTTGTAGTGCGTGAAAATTTATATACCGTAAACTATTTAAAAATGATGCAGGAAACTCTTTTACCATTTATGAAGTGTTTGCGGAGGCGAAATATAATTTATCAGCAAGACAATGCACCCGCTTACCGTTCAAAAGTAGCAATCGACTGGTTTAAACAACGAAAAATAGATCTATTGCCATGGCCAGCTAAATCGCCTGATTTAAATATAATTGAAAATTACTGGAGCCAGTTATCACGAACATACAGTTGGAGCCAGTTATCACGAACATACATGAATGGAAAGCAATACAGTTCGCTTTTAGACCTCGAAGAAGCTATTTTTGATGCTGTCCAACCCCTGAACCCAAATTATATTAAACATTTATATGAGTCTTTACCGAATCGGATATTTGAAGTGATATCTAAGAATGGAGGTCATACTCATTATTAATTGTATCTGAAGTAAATTTGTTCTTTTATTAAAATTGAAATTAATAGTAAAAAAAAAGTGTATATATTTCATTGTCGCACCCGAAAACTCATAAATCTTCGTAGCAAATACAGTTTCATATTTACAAATCTAATTGGCTATGTAATGTTGTATACATTCAGTCAGTATACTATTGGCATCGAACAAGAATTATTTGAATAAGCGATTTTGAAAAAATTTCAAAAAATATGGTGTATATATTTCATTGTCGCGGAGTGTACTCTTAATGCCCAAAATGCTTATTATATTTTTTGCACTATCAATAAAAATTCAATTAAAATTATTTAAATAATAAAATTCATTTTTAAGTTTTAATGTTTTAAAGAAAATTTTTTAAAATTTCAATTCAAAATAGTAAGCTCTGCGTTTCATTATACTTCTATAGGTTTTTTTGTTGCAAAACTAACTTTCATCGAATATTTTTTCAAAATAAATTGCTTTTAAATCTGTTAATTGCAATATTTTTAAAAGAATATTATTTGAAATTGAAGCCTGTAAATTGCTCTACATAAATATTTAAATAAAAATCGTTTTTACACACACCGTGGGGTCTGCCTTACCGGTAAGTAATTACTTACCGCCTGCGTGATCACTGATCGGTAAGTAACTACTTACCGACCTGTGATTTGTAAACGAAACTTACTATGTTTATATTTTACGAATCAGTAAACATGCAAAATCGCCTGATCGTGCAAAAAATCTTTGAAATTGCAATACTTTTAAAAAAATATTATTTAAAGTTGAAGCTAGTATATTGACCTACCTTATTATTTATATAACATTCGTTTTTATTCACACAATGGGGTCTCCCTTACCGGTAAGTAATTACTTACCGCCTGCATGATCGGTAAGTAATTACCGACCTGTGATTTGTAAACGAAATTTACTATGTTTATTTACGAATCAGTAAACATGCAAAATAGTCTGATCGTGCAAAAAATTTTATTTTATCCACGACTACTAAAGAATATTATGCTTTCCATGCGTATATCTTCCATCGTAATTGTATTCATTCCACAAATAGTATTCTAATTAAATTCTTCAACAGTTCTATAGTTTATTAAATATTCCCCTAACAAATTAAAAACTTAATTTGTTGGTATAGTAATATAAACAGGTTAAAACAAGAACAATACATATATAAAATATAAAATAAAAAAACTTGTTTTGTTTTTTATGCTATCTTTTATGCATGTATTTCAATACAAACTTTAGCAATCAAACTATAAATTAATCGAAATATTTTGTAGTCGTGGATAAAATAGCATCTTGTATTCGTATAGGATGATGACAATTCTTCACTCGGATGATTCCCTCCACTCACTACGCTCGTTTCGGGAAACTTTATCCTCGTGAGGAATTGCCATCATTTTCAACTCATACAAGAATCTACTATTCTATGAAACATAAGAAAGTTTGCGCGAATATGTTTTAAACATTCTTTTTTTTCAGTGTATAGTGTAACGGATATAAGCTATTATATCAGGATAGGACATTACATATTCAGCAGTGCTTAAAATAACGTTTTGAAAAAAATCTCTTAACCATATGCACATTATAATATAATTTAAACTCACAACAAGAAACAGTTTGTAAATTACAGCGTAACTAAATACTTAAAATATGGAGGGGCTGAAATCTCACAGCTCTGAGATATCAAGACTTCGGTCTGGGTTAAGGATTTTGATATAGTTTTCGGCAAAAAACTGTTATAAGGACATGGTTTTTAGTTTGGGGCAGCGATGTATATCAAATATAACTCTTTGTTAAAGTTCAAGTATTTTTTATCTCTGTTTAAAAATTTATTACAAAACTAACACGAAACATCAATACGTTGCCGGAAAATTATAATCAAAATTCCAAAAATATTGTAAAAATTAAATAAAATCAAACTTTTTCAAAATTCCAAAAATATTCCAAAAATTAGAATAAAATCAAATATTTAAATTTTTTCTAAATTCCAATAATATTTCAAAAATTCTTAAAAATTCAAAATTTTTCCAAAATTCTAAAAATATTGCAAAAATTATTACAAAATCAAATATACAAACTTTTGCAAAATTCCAAAAATATTTCAAAAACTATAACAAATTCAAAAATTTCCATGTCCTATTTTATTTTAAATTACATCTCCGTCATAAAAACAGCTACATTTTTTTTTTCAAAAAAATTGGCTGAAAATAAATGAAATAATTTTTTGACACACTTGACATTATTTTTTTGACAAACTTATAATGCCATAATTCTCTATAATAATAATAAAACTTCATTTCAAACAAACAATAAATTATATTTTTTTTTTCAAAAAATTAGGTAAAAAAATAAATAAAAATCTTTCTTTTGACACACTTGACAACATTTTTTTGACAAACTTATAATGGCATAATTCTCAATAATAATAATAAAACTTCATTTCAAAGAAACAATTTTATTTTTTTCCAAAAAATTGGGTAAAAAACTAAATAAAAATCTTTTGACACACTTGACAACATTTTTTTGACAAACTTTAATATCATAATTTTCAATAATAATAATAAAACTTCATTTCAAACAAACAATAAATTATATTTTTTTTTTCAAAAAATTGGGTAAAAAAATAAATAAAAATCTTTCTTTTGACACACTTGACAACATTTTTTTGACAAACTTATAATGCAATAATCTAGATTTTGGTCTCACATACCAATCCCGACCATCAAAATTTCTCCAAATTCAATGTTCCTACTCGTAATCACTTAAAATGAACGTTTTTTAAGCAAAAAATATGCAAATTTCCTTGTTTTGACACACTTGACGATTTTTTTGACACACTTCCGGTACAGTTATCGAACACATCGTCCTTTCGGCTCTTCCCATTGAGTAAACCTATTTTTAGAAGAAAAAAAATTTTGAAATCCGTCCAGCGGTTTTCTAGATTTCGTCGGTTGTGACGGCCGGACGGCCGACAGACAGACACACATTTTTTTTTTTTTTGCTTTTTTAGAATCAGTAGGTCCTAAAACGTCGAGAAATGCCAAAAAAAGTGGGGGTAAGAATTTCACTTTGAGCTCATGAATGTAATACTTAGGTCTTTCAGACCGAAGTAATAATACAGAAATTTGTTTAGAGAAAAATACAAAAATTTTGCTACGGATTGCGTTGGTAATGTTTTCTCTTCTCCTCTTCTCGCTCAAAGTCCTCTTTTTGCTAAAATTTTCTGCCAATATGGCTGGTTACCTCAATTAATCTCAATAAGCGTATATTAAGGTCTGTTTACAATGGCCGCTCTAGTAATTTATTAGGTCCTTCTTCATCAAGACTCAAAATCAAATTGATCAAATAATATTATCAATTTTACTGAATGAATTTTGCCAACTTTACACATCAAATTTTCTTTTCTCTATTTGTTAGTTGGCTCCATTCTAGTCATTCACCTTAATTAATAGATATTCACCTTAATTAAAAAATAATTAGCAGATATTCACAACAACTAGTTGGAAAATATCTTCCAAACTCATAGATCACAAGTTATTCATTCAATGCTAACTTAGTATGATAAAAACATATGTTCGTACTTCGTAGAGTTAATTAGACTAAATACACTAGAATTGGCTAATTGAATTACAAAAAACAGAAATACCTAATGAGAAAAATTCAACTTATAGTAGTTAAAAAAGTCGGGCAAGTGCGAATAAAATTCGCTCGCCAAGGGTTCCGTGAATGTAAAAGAACACAATATCAAAAATAAATGACATAAAGTTATGTTGTAAAGACTTTATATCACCAGACTATGGACGCATAACAGAATAAATATTTAATCATAGACGTCAATAGTAAATGGCAATCACATCTACATTGATCAAAAATGACACAAAAATTGTTACTTGAGGTTAAATCTTATCCATAGCGGTTTATGTTAAGTAATACCGCATTTACAGCGACATAGCAAATTAGTAGATAGTATATTAATTTTTAGGAAAAGGAGACGGTGTAGAAATCAAAGATTTTTATTTGCAATGGTGTTCACAGCGTGAAGTATTAAATTAAAAAAAATTTGATTTTTAGTAAGGCTAGATATCAAATTAGTAGCAAGCTTTTAAAATAAAAAGTGTTTACAGCACAGGTTTAAATTACATCCACTAATTTGCTATGTCGCTGTAAATGCGATATAAAGAAAAATTTAGTTTTTTAATGGTTTAAATTGAGAGTATTTTTTCTATAAATCAAAGTCAAAATTTAGGGTGGTGGTGACTGTGGTCTGTGTCTGGTGGTATACATATACTTAAAATAAAACTTTTTTAATAGTAACTAAAAAACTGTGCATCGCAAAATTCTAAAAAATATTACACTGTTTCTTAAACTAAGTGCTCTTTCAAATGACACCCACCCCACTCGCTTGGGTCAAAAAAAGTTTTTTTTACCCTCCCCACACCCATCCCCTAAACACACAGAAATATAATTATTTGAGACTTTGCTATAATTGTCATTTAAAGTTTACCAAACTTCCTGTCTATATGCATTTTTCCAAATTTTTCTGTCAATCAGTGTCGAAACGTAAGGGAGGGGGGGGGCTACGGTCTGAAATAAGCACATTTTTAAGAATAACTCAACAACTGTGCATCGCAAAATTCTAAAAAAATTGCAATGTTTCTTAAATTTGGTGCTCTTTCAAATGACATCCCACTCGTTTGGGTCAAAAAAAGTTTTTTTTACCCCCCTTACACCCATCCCTTAAACACACGGAAATATAATTATTTGAGAGTTCGCTATAATTTTCGTTCAAAATATAGCAAACTTCCTGTCTTTGTGAATTTTTTCAATTTTTCTGTCTATTAGTGTCGAAACGTAGGGGGGAGGGGGGGGGGCGGTCTGATATTTGCACATATTTTAGAATCAAAAACTGTGCACCGCAAAATTCTAAAAAAAATTGCAATGGTTCTTAAATTCGCTCTTTCAAATGACACTCCACTCGCTTGGGTCAAAAAAGTTTTTTTTCATCCTTCCCCACCCCAATCCCTTAAAAGCACAAAAATATAATTATTTGAGACTTCGCTATAATTTTCGTTCAGATTTTATCAAACTTCCTGTCTCTATGAATTTTTTCAAATTTTTCTGTTAATTAAGCTCAAAATAATTTTCTCTTAATAATTCTAGAAAAATGGCAATGTTTCTAAAATCAAGTGCTCTTTCAAATGACACCTCACTTGACCTGGTTCTAAATGATGTTTTTATCCCTTATCATTCCCACCCCTTTAATAAATATAGTTATGAGTATCTGCCACTTTTCTATATTTTTCATTAAAAACCTACTCATTTTCTATCATTCCAAATATATTTCAAGATTTTCGATAAAATAGGGTTGGAGTTAATCGGGGCAATAAAACATAGAGAAAACGTCATTTTTCAGAATTATACAAAAAATGGTGAGGTGTAAAATTCCAAAATACATTTTTAAGGAATGCTGAAATGAAGCCCTTTCATATGATCCCTACTCGTCTCGATAAAAAAATGTATGTTCTCAAAGAAAGGCTTTACATCGTACCTCTGTAAAACAATCGAACACAACTTTATTTATTTTTTAACCCGCCATCTTGTGTGGATAGGTTAGTTTTATAAGCACCTCAAATTTTAAGTTCATCAATGGTTCACGAGATAATCGAAATAATGTAAAAAACACGTTATACTCTCACCAATAATGTTCCGTATGAAAACGGAACCCTAATAATGATGAAATTTCAACTTTGAAATACCATCGCCTCGGTAGGTTAGTTGGATAGCGTGTCTGCCAAAACGGATTCGAACCATGGCACTGATGAGGATAGTTCGAATCCCAATCCGAAACACGTATAAGAGAAAAATGGAGTTTTTCTCTGAGAAAAATCCAAAATATACTTTCGAATTGAAAAATTCAAAATACTTAATTGCTTGAGTTAAGTGCTCAAAAAATCTCTAATATTTAATTCAAAATTTTCAATATTCAAATCTAGTGAATTAAAAATTATTAACAAGTTTAATGTACAGTAACGTAGTCTTTCGTATAAAGTAAATATCATTCAAATAACATCTAGATATTTTATCCTTGCTTTTTTCTGGAAACTTTGACTTTGTTGTTTAAATGAATTATTTTTGGGAATTACGAATTACATCCTTCAATCTTGGATGCACATCATACGTTGTTAATCGACCTGGAAATATTATATGATGTATCCAAGAACACCAGATGGAAAACGTGATCTACACAGGTGAAAAGTCGAAATTTTTAACTTGACCATTTTTGATTTTTCTGCCATATAAGTAATATGGACAAAATAAAAAAGTCAGACAAGTGCGAATAAAATTCGCTCGTCAAGGGTTCCGTAAATGTAAAAGAACACAATATCAAAAACTATTGACAAAAAGTTGTGTTGCAATGTCCTTATAATTTCAGACCATAGACGCATAACAAAATAATTAATGTTTAATCGTAAATGTCAATAGTAAATTACAATCAAATCCACATTGATCAAAAATAAGTCAAAAAATGTTACATTAGGTTAAATCTCATGCATAGATGTTTATGGTAACTCAAGAAAGATTAACCAGCTTATAAATGGTTTAAATTTGATTATTTTTTCGGTCAATCAAGTGTTGAAATTTAGGGGGGTGGAGAGGCTATATACTAAAAATATTTTTTTTCAGTAACACAAAAACTGTGCACCGCTAAGTTCTAAAAAAAATTGTAATGTTTCTTAAATTAAGTGCTCCTTCATATGACACCCTATTCGCTTGGGTCAAAAGTGGTTTTTTACTCTCCCCACACCCATCCCCTAAACACACAGAAATATAGTTATTTGAGACTTTGCTTTGGGTTTCATTCAAAATTTACAAATTATCTTGTCTCTGCGAATTTTTTCAAATTTTTCTGTCAACCATCGTCGAAACGTAGGGAGCGAAACGATCTGAAATTTGCACTTTTTTGATAATAACTCAAAAACTTTACATCAGAAAATTCTAAAAAAAATTGCAATGATTTATAAATTAGGTGCTCTTTTAAATTACATCTCACTCGCTTGGGTCCAAAATGATTTTCTTTTACCCTCTTTACCCCGGTCCCCTAAACACACAGAAATATAATTATTTGAGACCTCTCTATAATTTTCATACAAAATTTACCGAATTTCCGAGCTCTGAATTTTTTCAAATTTTTCTGTCAATCAGTGTCGAATCGTAGGGGGGGGAACGGTCTAAATTTTGCACTTTTTTGTCTATAACTCAAAAACTGTGCACCGCAAATTCTAAATAAAATTGCAACAAATTTTAAATTAAGTGCTCTTTCAAATGACACCCCACTCGCTTGGGTCAAAAAAGTTTTTTTTTACCCTCTTTACACCGGTCCCCTAAACACACAGAAATATAATTATTTGAGACCTGGCTATAATTTTCATACCAAATTTACTAAATTTCCTAACTCTGTGAATTTTTACAAATTTTTCAGTCAATTAGTGTCGAAATGCAGGGTGGGGGACGGTGTGAAAGTTGCACTTTTTTGAAAATAACTCAAAAACTGTGCATCGCAAAATTCTAAAAAAAATTGCCATGTTTTCTAAATAAAGTGTTCTTTCAAATGACACCCCACTTGACCCATTTTATGTAGTGATTTTACCCCTCCTCATATCCACCCCCTTAATAAATCTAAGTATGAGAATATGACACTTTTTTATATTTTTTATTAAAAGCGTACTAATTTTTCTATCATTCCAAATACATTTGAAAATTTTCGATCAGTTAGGTTCGGAGCTAATCGAGGTAAGAAAACACGAAAAAACGTCATTATTCCAAATTATACAAAAAAGGGTGAGGTGTAAAATTCCAAAGTAATTTTTTTAGGAACACTGAAATGAAGCCCTTTCATATGATACCCTACTTGAATCTATAAAAAAATATATTTTCTCAAAGGTCTCACATCGTACCCCTGTAAACCAAACGAAAACCACTTTAGTTTTATTTGTATCCGTCATTTCATGTGAGCAGATTAGTTTTATACGCACCTCAAATTTCAAGTCCATAGCATTTATAGTTTACGAGATAATCGATATAATGTGAAAAATAAATAACCTAGATTTCGTTTAGTTGCAGTATAGATAAATAACCTAGATACCAACTGCAGCGCCATCTGCCGGGATTATCATTGGGATTATTGAGAATCATTGGTTTAGTTGGGATTATCATTGAGGATTATCATTGGGATTATCCAGAATTATTGGGATCATTCAGCTGTTTAGTTACTGCAGTATAGATAAATAACCTAGATACCGTTTAGTTGCAGTATAGATAAATAACCTAGATACTGACTGCAGCGCCATCTGCCGGGATTATCATTGGGATTATCCAGAATCATCCGTTCAGTTGCAGTATAGATAAATAATTATTATCCAGAATCATTGGTTTAGTTGGGATTATCATTGGGATTATTCAGAATCATTGGTTTAGTTGGGATTATCGTTATTATTATTATTGGGATTATCGATTACCGTTTAGTTGCAGTATAGATAAATAACCTAGATACCAACTGCAGCGGGATTATCACTAGGATTATCCAGAATCATCCATTTAGTTGCAGTATAGATAAATAATTATTATCCAGAATCATTGGTTTGGTTGGGATTATCATTGGAATTATCCAGAATTGGTATTATCATTGGGATTATTGCGGTTATCATCGGGATTATCATTGGGATTATCGATTACCGTTTAGTTGCAGTATAGATAAATAACCTAGATACCTTTAGCTAGGATTATCGTTATTATTATTATTGGGATTATCGATTACCGTTTAGTTGCAGTATAGATAAATAACCTAGATACCGACTGCAGCGGGATTATCATTGGGATTATCATTGGGATTATCCAGAATCATCCGTTTAGTTGCAGTACAGATAAATAATTATTATCCAGAATCATTGGTTTAGTTGGGATTATCATTGGGATTATCCAGAATCATTGGTTCAGTTGGGATTATCATTGGGATTATCCAGAATCATTGGGATCATCGAGCCGTTTAGTTTGATTATCTAAAATCATCCGTTAAGTTGCTGCAGTATAGATAAATAATTATTATCCAGAATCGTTGGTCTAGTTGGGATTATCATTGGGATTATCCAGAACCATTGGTTTAGTTGGGATTATCATCGGGATTATCCAGAATCATTTGGATCATTCAGCCGTTTACTTGCAGTATAGATAAATAACCTAGAAACCGTTTAGTTGCAGTATATATAAATAACCTAGATACCTAGATACCGATTGCAGTGCCATCTGCCGGGATTATTATAGGGATTATCATTGGGATTATCTAACTAAAATCTCGCAAAAAGCGTTCAAAATTCGATACAAAAAAAGACTTTCTCTTAACAAATAATTTTCAATGTAACCAACATGTACAATTTTTAATTTCAATAAATTTACTTATCATACATATAAATATATACCGTATTTGAATAAGTACCATATATAAATCCGAATTTTTTTTCTTTTGGTGCTATCTGCAATTGCGCTACTATATGATTGGGGCCAAACTAAGAGAGTATCGCACCTAGAACGCAGGAACCAATTGGCACAGGAACCAATGTATTACACAGCAACCAATGTATGAATTGGATTTTGGACAATTTATTCGTAAATATGGCTTGTAGGTGAGAAAATGTGGAAGTTATGGCCAAGAAACCTGTTGCCTTAGCCCATTTCCACGGTTTGATATAATTATCTCAAAATGAGTGGGTCGAAATGGATAGTCAAGAATTGAATTTATAGTAAATTATGTTGAACTTGAATTAGACTAGAGTGTTTGATTAATAGTCCATGGGCCTTGGGCCTTTGCCGGTTTCATTTTATGATTACCACATATTTTATACTTCGAAAGGCGCTTGTCCTTGACGAGTCCTACAACTTTTTTTCTGCCATTTTTCTTGATTCAGCCGCTTTTTCGCTTGGAAAACTCCAAAACATGGCGGTTTCCCGGAGTCTTGTATGTTTATTACCACAATTTTGTTATTTATTAATGGAGGTAGAAATTTTTTTTAGAAAACGATGGTAACTTTGTCCGACAAAAAAATTGTCTGCTTTTGTCGAGTCCGATAACTCAAACACGCCAAAATACCGGGGTATTGAAAATCAAGTACCTCAAAGCTAATTTTCACAGGATTGTTTAACAAAATTTAGTGAAATTGAAGAGTCATATTGTGCTACAAATTTTTGGCCACCTTTTTCCAGTCGGACGACTGGAAGTCGGAATCCTGGCGAGGTATTGTTTATTGAATACCACATGTCGGACAAAAGTAGAACATGATAAAAAATTATTTGTTATTATAAAAAATCGAGTTGCCCGACAAAAATATAGCCGCGTACGGTCAGTCCGACAAGAAAATGAGAAAAATGTTTCAGGAGAACGATTATTTTTGTTTCTTTCTTAAAGTTGCTAATATTCATGAACAATTTTTTTTTAAAGGCTTAGCTCCTGTTTTGAAGCCATATTGCTCGATTAACGTATTTAACGTACGTTTATGACGCAACATTTTTTACAGAAACAACGTTTGCAGATAGACCGGGAGGCAGCGTTGCATTTTGGTTAGTGATTTGATGCCGATTGAATTTAATTTTTATAGATAGATTAATTATTTGTGATGAAGAAAATAAGAGTCAGCCGTCAGTCTTGTGGGGGGTGTGGTTGTGGGGGAGTTTTAAACTGGTAAAAAAAACGAATTCCAAAAGTAATTTGATGCCGCTTCAAAATTTGTATGATGCATGTTTACACCATAACAATTGAAATAAAAAGTGATCATCTGATTGGCGGATGGGGGATTATAGGTCAGCTCCTCGTTTACATCAGTATAAAAATGCAATATAGTCAAGACCTTTCTGTATAGGATCTTGATGAAACTTTGACAAATGATCCAGGTTCACTTGAAAATGGAAAATCTGAATTCATTTTAAATTTGGACAAAATGGCGGTGGGTCTCCCGAACACCTCTAAGTTTAAATCTTCAATAACTTCTAATCCAGGCTTATGATCTTATGGAAACTAGGTATATAAAGTTTTAGTACTGTTTCCAATATTTCTGCATTCCATTTTCCGGTTTGACACTTCCGGTTAAAAAGTTTTTTTTCCAGGTGTAAATCCCTACTGTAGCCTACAATTACCGATCGATTTTCATGAAACGTTGGTAAAAGATTTCAAGTTATATAAGAAAGATTTTATTAGCCTTTGGAGTACATTGGATAAAGGGTTGGGGGGTCTACCATACAACAGGTGGTTTTTTCCACAATGTTTTTTATGTTTGTTGGGAGCATAAAACATTCGTTCCGAAATGAATTTTGACGACACTTTGGAAAAAGATGCAAATATGTATGACAAGAAACTGATTAGTTTTTGAGCGATAGTGAACAAAGTGGTAGAGGGTCCCCCAAACACCTGTTTTTTTAAAGATTAATAACATCTGTGCCTGATAATCGAATTGGATGAAACTTGGTACATAAACATTTGGTACGGTTCACAACAGTTCTGCATCCCAGCTTCCGGTTTTTCATTTCCGGTAAAAAGTTTTGGTTTGTAATTTTTTGAAGTTTTTTCAGGGCGTACAATAATGAAGTGATTATGATGAAACTTATGGAAAAGTTTCAATTAGTGAAAAACAATTATCTTCCTTTGGGACACATTGATCAAAGTGGCGGGGTCCACCATACAACTGCTGACTTTTCGCACTTGGTTTTTAAAGTTTGTTGGGAGCATACAGACTTCATTCATTAATCAATTTTTTTGACACTTTGAAAAAATATGGAGACTTAAATGACAAAAAACTGATTAGTTTTTGCACAATATTGAGATAAGTGGTGGGGGGCAGGGGGGGGTCTACCCTTTATCCAATGGATAAAGGGTAGACCCCCCAACCCTTTATCCAATGGATAAAGGGTAGACCCCCCAACCCTTTATCCAATGTACTCCAGAAGCTAATAAAATTTTTTCATGTTACTTGAAAACTTTTACCAACGTTTCATAAAAATCGATCGATAATTGTAGGCTACAGTAGGGATAAACACCTGGAAAAAAAACTTTTTAGCCGGAAGCGTCAAACCGGAAGTTGGTATGCAGAAATATTGGAAACAGTACTAAAACTTTATATACCAAGTTTCCATAAGATCATAAGTCTGGATTAGAAGTTATTGAAGATTTAAACTTAGAGGTGTTCGGGAGACCCACCGCCATTTTGTCCAAATTTAAAATGAATTCAGATTTTCCATTTTCAAGTGAACCTGGATCATTTGTCAAAGTTTCATCAAGATCCTATACAGAAAGGTCTTGACTATATTGCATTTTTATACTGATGTAAACGAGGAGCTGACGTATAATCCCCCATCCGCCAATCAGCTGATCACTTTTTTTTTCAATTGTTATGGTGTAAACATGCATCATACAAATTTTGAAGCGACATCAAATTACTTTTGGAATTCGATTTTTTTACCAGTTTAAAAGTCTCCCACAACCACACCCCCCACTACTTTAGCAGCTGACCGCCAGATTTATCATCAGCTGGAGTTAATTAAATAAAATAAATAAAAATCAACCGGCATCAAATGACTTTTTCATTTGCAACGCTGCCTCCCGGTCTAAGATGGGACTGCAGTATAAAAAAATTAGAAAATTTTTATTATAAATAGAAAAATTATAAAAATTAAGCAGTACCTAAAAAATGATGTAAACATGTCTTAATATTAATTTAAAATTTTTGAGGAACATTAATCAGCTGAGAAGGTTATTTACACTCTTTTAATTGAGAAGGTTGAGAAGGATTAAAAATATGCGCGAATTTTAACAAGTGAAAAATATTGTCATGTTTTCGATTTACTAGATTCAAAATTATATGCACCGAAAGAGCATACAAATATAAATGATACTTTTACTCGCCACGAGAATGGAAAGTCGTATGTAGACGACCTGATTCTTACAATCTGTGACCAAGAAGAACTATACCTGCTGAATGGAAAACAGCTCTCATTGTTCGGCTACACACGAAAGGTTGCGGCCTAAAGTGTGCGAATTATCGTGGAGCCGCACTGATAAATACTGCATATAAAATACTTGCTAATGGCGTACTTGCTCAACTCATCCCGTTCGCCGAATCTATCATCGGTGACTATAGTGTTGTTATCGTCCCAACCCTTCAACCACAGATCAATGTTTTATCTTAAAGATGATTCTAGAAAAATGTTGGGTGTACAACATCCGCATTCACCAGGTCTACGTTGATTTCAAGCAAGCATATGAATTATGATATTATTTTGTCTCCTCTTATATGCCTTCCCAGAGAAATTTGTTTCTCTGTGTAAATTCATAACATCGGGATCATTGTAACGACTACAGTTTGATTAATATAGTGATTTCATTAAATTACTACGAAATTATTTAATAATTTTACATTGTTATTTAAAATTTTTTATCAATTTATAATATTTAATAACAAATATGTAAAATTAATGACTAATGTTGATATATCGTGAATAATGAGATGAGCGTACATGCTATCGTCTTGAAAATTATGACATTTTTTCGCTAGTTAGCGGACACTAATTTGTCGGACAATTGTATCAGAGTATTATACAATTAATTAAAACTGTAGAAAAAATTAAACATATGGTAATCAATAAACAATACCCCGCCGGGATTCCGACTTCCAGTCGTCGAACCGAAAAAACCCGGCCGAAAATTTATCGGACAGTATGACCGTTCGATTTCACTAATTTTTGTTAAACAATCCAAAAACAAATTACCACCTCCTTTAATAAACAACAAAATTGTGGTAGCAAATATACAAGACCCCGGGAAATCGCCATGTTTTGGTGTTTTCCAAGCGAAAAGTGCCAATCAAGGCAAATAACAGATAAAACAGTTGTAGAACTTGTCAAGGACAAGCGCCTTACGAAGTATAAAATATGTGGTAATCATAAAATGAAACCGGCGCAGGGCCCAGGGACTATAATAAAAGTAAAGTTAATTTATAAAAATTTTATGATTTTGTATTTAAATGTTTAAATTACATTTAATTATCTCTGTAACAGCAAAGCTGGCTGGGGTTTAAATGAACATACTGTAAGTTTGTTACCATTATAAATAAACAAAACGTTGCAAATTAAAAAAAAATATGTTGGACCAAAAAAAATCATTACTAAAAAATAAAATTAACAAACAAATTAAAAAAAATTTACTCTAGAACACAGTCATAACCACTAAACATGAATGAATAGGTTGGTAAGTGGCCGTTTTTCACTGATCGTGCTCCCACGTCCGAGAGCAAGAAAGTATGAAAACAGTTTTTGTTCCAAATTTTTTCTTAAAGTGACGCAACCAAAAGGTTCTTCGGCAAATTTTTTCCCTAAATTCATTCAACGGTGAAATTTTCGGTCTGTCGGCAATTCGTAGCATATGAGGTGATTGGTAAAGTTGAAAGAACGCCTAGTATATTTCATAACAAAGATATAAAAGATAATTAACACTGTTTGCCGTTGGCACTTGGCGTAAGTTTTCAAATAACATAATATCAATCTCTTGTTACTTTACGCAAATAACTTATTTAATAAGTTTAATAGAAAATTAAAGAAAACAAAGTTTTTTATACTTTTACTGTTACTCTATATATATTTCAGCTTGTTAGGCCATCTTCTGAAGTAATGCAGCTTCAGAGCATTCCAGCATTACTCCAGAAGACGGCCTAACAAGCTGAAATATATATAGAGTAACAGTAAAATTATAAAAAACTTTGTTTTCTTTAATTTTCTATTAAACTTATTAAATAAGTTATTTGCGTAAAGTAACAAGAGATTGGCATTATGTTATTTAAGGTATAAAAGCTTAGTATATTGTGTCCTCGTTCTCACTGACCCCAGAGCTCGACATAGAGATATCTTCAGGGTGTAGGACATCCCCACGATTTGTGACAACGAAAAGGTAACTTTTCTTCTTTTCTTTGTCACAACATATAGAAATTAGAACCTTCCTCTAAAAAATTTACTCTAGAACACAGTCATAACCACTAAACATGAATGAATAGGTTGGTAAGTGGCCGTTTTTCACTGATCGTGCTCCCACGTCCGAGAGCAAGAAAGTATGAAAACAGTTTTTGTTCCAAATTTTTTCTTAAAGTGACGCAACCAAAAGGTTCTTCGGCAAATTTTTTCCCTAAATTCATTCAACGGTGAAATTTTCGGTCTGTCGGCAATTCGTAGCATATGAGGTGACTGGTAAAGTTGAAAGAACGCCTAGTATATTTCATAACAAAGATATAAAAGATAATTAACACTGTTTGCCGTTGGCACTTGGCGTAAGTTTTCAAATAACATAATATCAATCTCTTGTTACTTTACGCAAATAACTTATTTAATAAGTTTAATAGAAAATTAAAGAAAACAAAGTTTTTTATACTTTTACTGTTACTCTATATATATTTCAGCTTGTTAGGCCATCTTCTGAAGTAATGCAGCTTCAGAGAATTCCAGCATTACTCCAGAAGACGGCCTAACAAGCTGAAATATATATAGAGTAACAGTAAAATTATAAAAAACTTTGTTTTCTTTAATTTTCTATTAAACTTATTAAATAAGTTATTTGCGTAAAGTAACAAGAGATTGGCATTATGTTATTTAAGGTATAAAAGCTTAGTATATTGTGTCCTCGTTCTCACTGACGCCAGAGCTCGACATAGAGATATCTTCAGGGTGTAGGACATCCCCACGATTTGTGACAACGAAAAGGTAACTTTTCTTCTTTTCTTTGTCACAACATATAGAAATTAGAACCTTCCTCTAAAAAATTTACTCTAGAACACAGTCATAACCACTAAACATGAATGAATAGGTTGGTAAGTGGCCGTTTTTCACTGATCGTGCTCCCACGTCCGAGAGCAAGAAAGTATGAAAACAGTTTTTGTTCCAAATTTTTTCTTAAAGTGACGCAACCAAAAGGTTCTTCGGCAAATTTTTTCCCTAAATTCATTCAACGGTGAAATTTTCGGTCTGTCGGCAATTCGTAGCATATGAGGTGACTGGTAAAGTTGAAAGAACGCCTAGTATATTGCATAACAAAGATATAAAAGATAATTAACACTGTTTGCCGTTGGCACTTGGCGTAAGTTTTCAAATAACATAATATCAATCTCTTGTTACTTTACGCAAATAACTTATTTAATAAGTTTAATAGAAAATTAAAGAAAACAAAGTTTTTTATACTTTTACTGTTACTCTATATATATTTCAGCTTGTTAGGCCATCTTCTGAAGTAATGCAGCTTCAGAGCATTCCAGCATTACTCCAGAAGACGGCCTAACAAGCTGAAATATATATAGAGTAACAGTAAAATTATAAAAAACTTTGTTTTCTTTAATTTTCTATTAAACTTATTAAATAAGTTATTTGCGTAAAGTAACAAGAGATTGGCATTATGTTATTTAAGGTATAAAAGCTTAGTATATTGTGTCCTCGTTCTCACTGACCCCAGAGCTCGACATAGAGATATCTTCAGGGTGTAGGACATCCCCACGATTTGTGACAACGAAAAGGTAACTTTTCTTCTTTTCTTTGTCACAACATATAGAAATTAGAACCTTCCTAATAATTTATCATATTAAACTTGATTTGAACCTTTTTTTAAATTATTCTAAATTTGCTAAATCAAAATTCGTTTCTTGAATGCCATAGATATTTAATTTATTGAATTTTTTAGCTGTAAAATTTAAGCTGTAAAGAATGCTTCACTAAATTCTTTAAATTTCTTGGATAGTTCCATATTCCGAGAAATGAAGAAAATCTTGACATACTGGTTCATGTTTTATATTTATTTACTTCAATTTTCGGAAATTAGTAAATTATAATTACATTTTCTCGTTTTGAAAACACGTTTTTTAAATGATAGGTGATTCCAAACCTGATGTGATAATATGATTGGCTATAGATATTTATCACATGATTTTCTTGATTAAATGGTCGGTGTAGAAATTTCCACGGTGAGTGTAGTTAGGAATTTGGCAGAAGAGGTATATACTTTATTCCATATTTTTTTATAGTGTTAAAGTTTTGAAATACATTTTAAAATGAATAGCTAATTCTTATTAATTTTTACCTTTTACCTAACCCATTTTCCGTTTAGTATAATTCTGCAATCATCATCCAGTTGAACTGAAAAGTTAGTATGTCATCAGCTATGCCTATAGGGGATCCATGCAACAAAATGTTTCGCTTATGAATCCTAGAGGAGTGAGGGTTCGAAAAGAACCTGGGTGCTTTTGGCTTTAGAATACTAACTACCAAAGAAGGTTTCAATGTACAAAATAATTTAACTCCTTACTGGTGGCGAAAAAAACTCCTCTCTGAGCTGAACATTCGCGAAGTCCGGTTTCTGCCATTGGAAAAAAGGTAAGGCTACTGTGTAATTTTTTAAAGCCGTTCGCGAAAATGTCGCACAAAGATCTTCTATTTCTGTTTTGTGTTGACTCACTTCATTTCTAATTTTCGTCAATTTTTTATAAAGTACGAAATGAAACCGAAAAATGTTCATGTTCCTGAATTTTTAAGATATTGTGATACTTTTCTCTTGGTTAGCACAACGCTCGTAAACAAATTTAAAAAAAAAATTAAAAACCGTCTGTAAATAAATTCAGTCAATATAATGAAAAGCAAAACAAATTAGTTTTCACTATAAAGATTACAAACGGCTGCCTATTATGAGAAAAAAATCTAATTTTTATTTTATACCAACGAACCTAAGGAAAATCGGAGGCTACAAATTGTTTTGTTGTACTAAATTATCATAAATCAAATGTTGACGATAACCGCTAATCCAATATTCAAAAATACTGCATATCAAATCAAAACTCTCTTCTCTTTTGATTGACAAGTAATCAATTCCAACTAACAAAATTAAGTCAAGTTCTCAATCGAAGTAACTATATACACCAGTGCACCTAAAATATTCTATCTTAATTTGAATTAAATACAAATTATTTCAAATAAATTTGAAACGGACGCTTAACCAATGATGATTGGTCTAGCGGAAAATCAATTTTGGGGTTTATAGAAACGAAAATGTTACGGCATCTAAAAATGTACATATTAATCACAACAAATTTATTCAGAAAGTTATTTTGTCTTGCACATAATTTCTGCGTCAACTTCTATTTTCTTTAATACTACTTAAAACTACAGAGCAACCCATAAAGTTCATGTGAGATAAAACAAAATTTTACATTTCAATTTTTTCAGATTTTTTTCATTTTTTCGAAAAAGTAGAAAATCGTTATCAACATCCAACGTGATAATCTGTAAAAATGCAAGGACATTAATTTTATTCCTTTTTTAACTTTCTTTTTACCCTGTTTAACACCATTTTTCTAATCGTAACAAATAATTACTGGCCAATAGTTTCCGTATTCAAATAACACAAAAACAATAACAATGAACTCAAAATTTAGAAACAAAACTCTTTTTACAATAACAATAAGATTTTATTTGGTTTTCGTTTCATTAAATTCTTGAATGGATTTTGGTTCAAAATTTGATATAAAAGAGACAATTTAAAAAAGATTAGTTTCAGTAACAGATTTGCAATCAAGAGTTTTGGAATTAAAATCAGTTCGTTGTTGTTTTGATCGTTTAAATTTTAGTTTTATTTTGTTCTTAAGTAAAAGAAAATGAAGGTAATCTATAAATGAATTTCACTTGTTTAATTAATATATTTCAATGATATTTTGTTGTGTCAGATTTGTGAAGGATGGGTCATCCTTGTGTGTGGATTAGTTTTATTTATTTCACCAATTAATGCTCAAGAATATAGAGATATTGGTGATGATGTGGATTACATAAAAGATTCAGAGCATGAGAATAACCATAATGAAAGATCTCAATCAATTTCACATGTCGATGATCATGATAATGATAATGATGAAACATCATTTTACGAGCAATTGCGAGAAAGTCCCAAAGAAGCAGTTCATCCTGCTTTAAAATATAGAAGAAGCATTTCGCCAAATTCTCCAATAGAAGATTCTCCATTTTATATTTCTGCAGAAGAAGTAGAAAAAATTGCGCAAAGATATCGTCGAGCAACAAAATCAGATTCAAAAACTGATTATGATAACACGTATCAAAGATTTTTAAACGAAAATTTCCCACAGGACAGAAATCATGATCCATTGCCTGCTAGAAATTCGGAATATAAATCCGAGCCAACAAAAAGTCAATACGTATCAAGAAGCAGTAAGCAAACCAAAAAACATAATCAAGATGATAACGATGAGGATGTTGAATCGCATCACCCATCTCATTTTAGCAAAGAACTCACAAAGTTCCCCTCCGATGATTACGAAAGAATTAAATATGAAAGTGACCAACAAGCCAAGCAAATCAAAAAAACTCCAGGAAATTGTAAGACCGTCAAAAAGAAGAATGGTATGGAATGTCAAGTTTGTAATGATGCCAAAACTGGAGCTAATTCAGAGTCATGTTCATATTCATCAACTCCTGACCATCAAAAGTATGCATTCTTACGTGAAAGTAGTTACGATAGCACGAAAGATCCTCAACGTAATGGAGAGCTTGTTGCGGAAAGCAAACAAAAAAGTGAAAAGACTCCCCGCAAAAGACCAGCACCAAAACGGTCTGCACCAATCAAGAAAAAATCACAAAGACCAAGTCAAAAGAAAATTAATGAAAGTCCACCAGAAGTTTACAAAGCAGAAGAAAGCCGTCAACAACGTGATGTTATTGGTTTGGATCCTTATTTGTATGGAAGTACAGATGATAGCAAAAAATCTGAAGCTGACAATCCAAAATCATTTGAATCGTACTATTCCCACGTCTTTCCTACTCCTCAAAAATCACAGAAATTAAAGAAATCAGAGGATGAATACGAATTTGTTCCTGGGTTTTCAAATAAAAAAGATGTTGACACAGTTTTACAAGAATTCAAGAAAAAAGATTGGTCAAAATGTAAAAAGTCAGTTAAAGATGGTTTGACTTGTTATCAATGTAAAGATAAAGCTGGCGTCAATTTTGAAGAATGTGTTTTTATATCAGAAAATAATCCCGAAAAAAGTCGTCTTGTCTATGAAGAGTCTAAACGGTTCTACGAAGATGGAAAATCGAAACACCCATCGGAAAAAGAAGATGTAGAAGAAGAATATGATGACGACTCAGACGTTGAAGATACGGATAAAGAGTCGACAAAAACTATAACCAGTTCATCAAAAGTTCCACTAAAAAAGGCACAAACTATTCCTAAAAAAAAAAATTTTAACACACATCAAGATTTAAAAGCCGTTAATTTACAGCCAGAATTCAATGACGATATTGAGCTTACAGATGACGGAACTGAGAAAAGAACATTTAAAAGAACTGTCACATATAAAATAGAATCAGAGAGCCTTGGCGATCAACCAGAAAAATCGGTAAAGTTTTAACAAAAATCCGCACTTTCGAAATAAAAAATTAAATTAAATTTAGCAAATTTAAAAATTCATTTTAATTAATGAAAACTTTTTGCACAAGTTTTAGTAAAATTTTGTATTTGTATTAAATATTAATTTTTAATTTTAAGTTATAAGTTCCAACTAATGCTGTTTCGCAATACAACAGCTTTCAAATTTTTGAATACTTCAACCTAATGTAGTACAAATTTTTAACGAAAAAATCCTATTTCATCGTCAATTCAAACAGTTCATGGAATAAAATCCTAAGTGTTTATTGTATTGTTGTCTTGGCTAATATCTTACATAAATTTTTAAAAAATCAATTTGTAATTTAAATGAAGAAAATCGTACGTGAAGTTTAGGCAAAATGGAATAACAAAACAAATCGAAAGTTAACCAAAAACAATTAGCTTTTTTCCAGTTCATGTGTTTCAAATCAATTTTCTGAAACGATCAGAGGTTTTTTGTATAAGTATTTTTATAATATTTTTGTGTTGTAAATAGAATTTCTATTTTGTATTTTTATAATATAAATTGAAAAATAGAAATTTAATAAAAATATTATGTAATTTTGTGATCTTTTTTATGTAGTTAACTAAATAAAAGTATAAGAATATATTGTAGATTCATTTGTTTTATTTCAATTGTGCACAACCATGTCTGTCTTGATTTAATGCATTTGGTGACAAATTATTCAAACCACTCAAAAATAGTGTAAAAGGTAAATTCGTTGAATTATTATTAATATTTTAATATATTGTTACGATTCTACATAAATGCAATGAAGTACAAAACAAAGTTGTATATTCAACCTCAATTTCCGATATACATTATTTCAAACGTTCAAACAATATTTCAACGTCACATTGTTTTCTAAGAAAAATGGTGAAATAAAATATATCAAAAATAAATACGTCGATTTCTCGAGCTTGTTTTGTAAAGAATATTTTCCTAGAATATACGAGAAATTAAGCAAAATTGTATACAAGAAATTCCTCTTGCAAAATTAAAATAGACTCCTAATTAGATTACGTGCGATGGTGCAAAGTTATAATTTAAATTATATTGCGATAGTTTCAAAGGAATGTTAAATTATGTTAAATTTAATTTAATTGTGAATAAAGTTTTAATTGTTATTTAGGAGAAATTTTGTGTATTATTTTGTACGCTGTGTTCTTACTAAAAATCTCTACAACGTTGGACTTTTTAAAGCTATTGGAAAAATATTCTAGATAAAATATTGTTGCTGTATTGCTTTCCTGTTGTTGTGGAACAATAGTGATATTGAATTCCTAATAAAACCTGGTGTTTTTGCTTTCTAATCAGTGATCAAATCCAGAAAATGATTTGGGAATTACGTTTAGGGGCTTACTCTCAATTCGAAGAAAGGTTGAAAAACGTGACAATAAGTTTTTAAAAGAAAAGTTATTACGAACCGTCCCATTTTATAGGACACTTCGAAAATATGACATTAGCGTGGTAAATAAACGATCTCTCACAAACCACTTGTTCGATTTGAATGAAATTCAGTTTAAATAACGAAAAGTATGGAGGTAATACATAAAAATGGAAAAGATTTACTTGCTGTACTTGCAATTCTGAATGCAACTTTGTTTGTGTAAATTTGCAACTAATATTTCCAACTATTCCTATTAATCTAGAAAAAAATTTAAAAAATTTTTTATTTAATGTTATTTCAATATATAATTATAACTGACACCAGCAGATATTTTCAGCTCAATTATTCCTATTAGTACAGACAACATATCAGAAAACCTTTAAATTTAGCGTGAATTCTTCTTCTTAATAAACATGTTTAGAGAAAAACGACATTTAATCTGCAACTGCCTGATATTTTTTGAAAAACGACTTTTTTTCTGATACTACCTGATATTTTCTAATTCAACTGTTTCTTTTCAGTTATTACAACTTTTGCGAAAAAACGACATTCAATCGGATACTCCCTAATATTTGTATTGCTACTATTAGGCTTAAACACTTCTTAAAAAATTTTTCCCAAAAATCCTTTTCAATAATTGAGCCGCGATTAACTCCATAAAACAAAATTTTGAGGAATTAAATATTTTTCAATGGTCAAACCAATTTTAATTAGTATAATAGATATTTATTTATAATTTTAATTAGTTATTATATTGAAAGTTATTATTAACATCCGGAAATATTTATTTTTTATTAAACAAATTTTGACTTTAATGGTGTAAATCTTTATTATGCAGGAAAGTTGTTTTTAACATAGAAAGGTATGACTATAGCAAGTGCTTTGACACTTAAATTTAAGATTTTTCAAAAAATATAGTTGGGAGTGAACGGCTCAATTAAATCTTTTGAAAAATGATATTCAATTCGACATTTTTCGTAAAATCTCTTTCCTTAGAAAAATTACAAATTTGCCGAAAAAGATATTTAATCAACTGTCTCTAACTTACCTATTAAACGAGCAATAATTGTATATTTGTAAATTTTTTCTCGAAAACCGCTATAATTTTTTCTGAAAATTGGCATACTACCATTTTCCGGTGTGAAAAAACGATCTAGAATTTGGGAAAAGTCGTTTAGGGCCTTAATTAAGGAAAGAAAATTTTCATATGAATGACGTCACAAATACTTGGAATAGTTATAATAAATTTTGCTGAAGATGAGTGCTTGTGCTAAATATTTTAAAAAGCACATTAAAATTTAATTTGATTGTCGATAGTATAGAATAATTTGTCAGTATAAATATGCAATCAATGCATTATAAGTTTATCAAAAAATATTATCAAGTGTGTCAAAAGAATAATTTTCATTTTTTTGGATAAAAATAAAATTATTTTTTGTATGACATGAAATGTAATTGAACATGAAAATTGGACATGGAAATATTTGATTTTGTTATAATTTTTGGAATTTTAAAAAAAGTTTGTATTTTTAATTTTGTTATAATTTTTGCAATATTTTTATGAGTTTGAAAAAAGTTTCAACTTTCGAATTTGTGAATTATGAATTTTTACAATATTTTTAGATTTTTGAAAGAAGTTTCAATTTTTGGTTTTGTAAGAATTTGTGGCATATTTTTACGATTTTGAAAAAGTTTAAATTTTTGATTTTATTTTAATTTTTGAATATTTTTCGAATTTTGAAAAAAGGTTGTATTTTCGATTTTGTTATAATTTTTGGAATTTTGAAAAAAGTTTGTATTTTATATTTTGTTTTAATTTTTTGCAATATTTTTGGAATTTTGAAAAAAGTTTGACGTTTTAATTTTGTTATAATTTTTGGAATATTTTTGGAATTTTGAAAAAAGTTTGTATATTTGATTTTGTTATAATTTTTGCAATAGTTTTATGAGTTTTTAAAAAAGTTTAAATTTTTGAATATATGAATTATAAGTTTTTGCAATAATTTTAGAATTTTGAAAAAGTTTCAATTTTTGGTTTTGTAAAAATTTTTCCGGAATATTCTTAAAATTTTAAATTTTTGATTTTGGAATATTTTTGGCATTCTGAAAAAACTTTGTGTTATTAATTTTGATTTTATTGATAATTTTTGCAATATTTTTAGAATTTTGAAAAAAATTTCAATTTTTGATTTTGTAAGGATTTTTGGAATATATTTAGAATTTTGAAAAAAATTAAAATTTTTGATTTTATTATAATTTTTAGAATATTTATGAGATATTGAAAGAAATTTGAATTTTTGATTTTGTGATATTTTCTTGAAACGCTAAATGGAGAGGTTTTTGAGTAGTTTGCTGAGTGTATCATCTTTTCAATGAATTATATTAATTTATGATCTGTTATAATTTTCGGCAACGTTTTGTTGTTTCGTGTTAGTTTTGTAATAAATATCTAAACAGAGATAAAAAATACTTATACTTTGGTAAAGTTTTATGTTTGATATACATCACTACCCAAAACTGAAAACAATGTCATAATAAAAGTTTTTTGCCGAAAACTATATCAAAATCTCTTACCCAGGCCAAAGCCTTGATATCTCAGAGCCTTGAGATTTCAGCCCCTTCATATATTGACATTTAGTTTTTCAGCAGAAATTCTTGTATCAAAACCCAAAAATAATAACTTTTGGAAATAAAAATATATAATAATTTGCCAAGTAATAAACAAAAATGAAATTAAAGTTGTTTTGCGAAAGAGATTAAAAAACAGTCTTTCTTTTCACCGAGCTAAGCTCGGTCTCCTGGTACTTAGTTCAGAAAACATCTCCGTTAAGCGTAAATGAATCTTTTTCAAAAGTTCAAACTCCTTGTGAAAAACGTCATTTAATCTTCAACTCTGATATTTTTTAACTGTACCTATATTGGTCATTAGTAACCGAAGCTTGAATGAATAAGAAAAATTTTCAATGTTTAAGTGCTTCTTTTCAATAACTACGACTTTTGTGAAAAACAACATTTAATTTGCAACAATCCGATATTTTTCAACTGTCCTTTTAGTTGGAAGTGGTTTAAGTAGAATCATTTATATTTTAGGTCCATTATCATCTTCAATTCCATTTCATGTAGTCCAAATAATTACTTTTATGTTTCAAATATTTATAGTCCAAATGATTCCCATTATAGGTTTGTCAAAATAATTGGGTAACGATGTATTAGGTAAGATGTATGAAAATCATTCTTTTTACCTACTTTGACGATAACTCCCAGTTTCACAATAATAAATACTTACAATAATTTCTTAATAATAATTCCAACAAATAAAAATAACAAAAATTTTCTTACGCACTGCATCGCGTTATAGATCGTGTCAATCAATATACTACACGCCATATTTGAAATAAAAAATCTCTGGAACTGGTGCATAATATATTGTTACGTTTTTCCTAACCTCCTTCGAATTGGCCTTACTCTCAATTCGATAAACGTAATTCCCCAATCTCTTCCTGAGTTCGATCACTGATTAGTAAGCACAAACACCATAGGTTTTATTAAGTCTTCAACTCTTTGATTGTTCCACAACAACAGGAAAACAATACAGCAAACAATATTCCTAACTAGAATATTCTTCCAACAGCTTCGAAACTCCAACGGTTTATTGTAGAAATTTCCAGTTCACAACGTTCAAAATAATACACAAAATATTTCTACTCAATAAAACTTAAAACTTTATTCACTAATTTAAAGATCACTTTTATAATTTTAACTTCACAATCGCAGGTTTAAAATAAACTAATTAAAAACTACAAAAGGTATTTTTCTTATATACCTTCTGCAATACTTCTAGATAATTCGACATCACTTTCCAGAAACCTTGAGAAAACATTAGAATACTCGATTATTTTACGTTATGTTGATTTGATTCATAAAATCGTTTATGTTGACCCTATTTCTAAGAAGGGACAACAACAACAATATTCATTTCATTAACTTGTTTGTTGATTTTATTTTCCTGGAAGTGACCGTAATCGTTTAGATCTTTCTGTAATCGTCTAGATTTTTCTGCACTCGTAACAATATTATTACTCTTTGGGGATATATTACTCTTAATCTGCTGATTTAAAAGTCATCTGCAAGAGGAAACAGATTTCAACATCATCTTCGGATGATCCAGATTCATTGCCTGGACAACTCTCATCGCCTGGACAACTCTGCTGCTACCAAAAATGGTGACCCCGATAAGAACCGCAAAAGGTAACAGTTTTTTTTTTAATCAGGAATGTATTTTATTCTTAAAACTGTAAAAAAAATTCCGTTATTTTAAATATTTTTTTTCTCCTCTCGCAATGCATTCATTAAAGGAAATTTTTATTGTTTTGGGAACTTTGTTGGTCGCAACCTGAGCTTTTGTTATAGCAAACCAATACGCCACTAGAGTGTTATGCACCACAACACTCCTTTCGCTAGTTGCCGTTAAAACTAGGTTCCTACGCCGCGGATGCATGTTTCCAACAGTTTCCTCAGGTCCACCAGCGTCTGAGAGAACTGCTACAACTTCCGACCCAAAAAAACCTTCACGGTTACTCAAGACCAGCTTGAGGCACTGGTCGAAAAAGGACGAAGTGACTATGGCGAAAATGAACTGTGAATGTACATCTTCTTCAAATTCTCCACCATCTCTAACTCTTGCTCCGTAGCCTCCACCATTTCCAGCTAAAACTTCTTTGGGAAATACGCCACAAATTAATCATGCAGAGCCTAATATTCACCCTTTCAGGTATACGATAAACCGAACTTATGGTTCATTACTCTTGAAGGGCAATTCTTGTTGGCGAACATCAAATCCCAACAAACTAAGTACAGCCATGTACTTAGTATGTTTACTCCCACACTGGCAAAATTGGTTCGTGCTATTTTGATAAAGCCCGATCAAGATCGCCCCAATGATAGGCTCAAAAATACTCTTCTAGCCCGCCTATCCAGCAGTACTTCAGACTGCATACGCAACCTTACGCATACCCTTAAGGGGTATGATTGCTGAATCCCAGAATTCAATTCTAGAAGATCTTTGGGAGGAAAAGTTCCCAGCTACTGTTACACAGCTATCTAGGTAGCCGATTTACTTGATTTACAGAAAATGGCCGAGATAGCGGCTGAAGTTAGAACTTACGGTATACGGTCTCTAAACTTAAACATTGTTCTCAGACGAGCGTTCTGTCAAACCTTTGTTATAGTCGATGTTACCATGCCCATTCTCGGGGCTGATTGCCTAAATAAATACGGCCTTCTAGTGGACTTTAAAAACCAACGTCTTACAATCCACTACACTGAAGGATTGTAAGACGTTGCATTGTAAGAAGTTACAATCCACTACACTGAAAGAAAAGTTTATTAGCAACGTGGTTGTGAGACTATCAGTTATAACAATCAAGATTCGTTTAAAGTAATTGCGTTTCGTCCTCTATAACTGCATTTAGTGTTGATAACTCAAATTCGGTTACACTAAATGAATAATTCGTTTGTAGATTACCAAAAATTCTTTGTTTCTGATTTAGTTGTCACAACTACGGCATTAATCTTGAAATTGGTATATTCAACAGATATATTCGGTTGCCACAACTAATTGCGTTTTTGTATGATTATTTTATTTTGAGTTTTGTTTATTTTATCTCTTCTTTAGTTTGAGATGTTATCTTTGTTAAAGTAAACATTCAATTTTGATTGTGTGTTTATCGTTCTGTTATAGGAATTCTTTGTAAATCGTATTATAAAAAATTGTTTGATTTTTCGAGTGAAGTGTCAATTTTTGTTTAAATTGTTGAACTAGTTTATTTGAGAATAGAATATAAATCAGTTTTGATTTATTTATTGTTAGTTAGTAAAATAGTTAGTAAAATGTGGTAAAACTTGTGGTCTGATTTAACATACATTAAATCAAAGTTTTATAATTTATATAAAATTCTAAATAGAGACTAAAGCCGCAATTAGACTATTGCAGAACTCTGCAATATTTCTGCAATGGTAGTGTGTAAAATATTCATTGCAGAAAAGTTTGGCAATGAACTCATTGCAAAACATTGCAATGACTCATTGCAATGTTTTGCAATCAGTTCATTGCCAAACTTTTCTGCAACGAATATTTTACACACTACCATTGCACGACCATTGTAGAAATATTGCAGAGTTCTGCAATAGTCTAATTGCGGCTTAAATAGAAAAAATTTATTTTTCCTGACTATTGTTTTTAGTTTTAATTATGTGAGGTGATGGTGAAAAAATATCTATAGTTTAAAATGTGATTTGTGGTGCCCGATGTAAGAAAAAAATCTATTTCATTTCTAAAAAAGATCCTGTTATTCTCACGTGTTTTTTTTAATACATTGAGATGTTGATTATATTTTTAATTAATTAGTTAGTAGTGTTAGACCACTATCTTTTTCAGATGTTTATTGATTTTTTTCAGGTGTAAATATATGACTAGTATCTTTTTTGTTTTAAAATAGATTATTTTTGTTGATGTGTGGTCGAAAAAAAAAGATGGTTGAAAGAAAAAATGAAAAAGAAAAGATGAAAATAATTTTTTTTGTCTTATCTTGTCCAGATGTTTTAATTTTTAACTTTTGCGATATATATATATTTGTTGTTTGTACTGAAAAACAACAACAATTGCATTGATATTATCTCTTTCAAGAAATATTTTTTTTTGTTTTTTGTATCGTAATTGCGTCTCGATATTATCCCACTTTCTTTTTTGCTGTTGTTTTAATCTGTTGTTTTCCTGTTTGTTATGTAAGATTTGATTTTCTCAGGCAGATGTTTTGATTGTGAAGCAAAGTATATTATGCAAATAAGATTATTGTAATCTTTTTTTTAATTTGAACCTTTGTTGGTGTCCTATTATTTCGATTAGGTGTTTTTATTTAATTGTTTTGTTTTAGGAATTCTTTTGAGATTGTTGCTCTTTGTTGTTGTAGTTTTTTCTGGTTGTTATATAAGATTTGTGTAAAGCGATGAGAAGAATGAGAAAAAAAGTGTGTTGGAAAAAAAATGATGATGTGAGGAAAACAAAACTTTTTATTTGGAATTTTAGTTTTTCTAATATGTATGTATTAATTTTCCAAAAATGGAAGAAGAGAAAAATTATAAATAGATGCTCGAAATGGTTTCTTCATTTATTTTAAAAAATATGTTAAACGAAAAAAGAACACATTAATCAATTTTCATAACGAATTTATTTTATAGAAAACATTATTTTTTATACAAAAATTGTAAAAATTATTGGTTTTTGATTTTTTTTTATATCAAAATTGCTGCCTATCCTGCTGGAACTGTGTTTCAGCTTCTTCATTTGGCTTTAGCTTCTCACGAAACTCGTACATCAGTGCGATCATTTTGGACGCGTCTCTTCCAATGAATATAATTAACATATTTGATATCTGACTCTCTTATTTGATTACACACTTTTACCTACATTGAACAAGTTTGATTATATATACAACCAGGACGAGTTTTTATTTGGTTCGTTCACCCTTTTTTTCTTTGCCATTTAGTTAAAGTACTTTTTATAGATAAAATTCACGATGCGATAGTTGTAGTCAGACATATCGGCTGCAAATCCGTTTAAAAAACTTTTCATCGATTTTCCACCGTGCTCACTGAATATATGAATTGCTTCCTTAAGTTAAAACAAGAAGCAAGTGATTGGCCGTCAGATGTTTCCACTCAAATTGAAAAAGAAAACTTTCTTTAAGCAGTTTTTAAGCATGAAGGGATTCATTTCTTTTAAATGCGCTTTGGGGTAAATTGGGACAAAGAAATGATAAGAATCAGACGGGCCAAAACAAATTAATTTTTAATGGTGATAAAACCAGTCAGTAAGGTATTGGATTTTACAGTTAGTTATCTTAAAGTATTTGCACTTTCCCTTTCTTTCAACTGAATACTTGATCTAGACAGTAAACAAGAACTAAACTATGTAGTTGTTAAATGGTATGGAATTTTCAAATGAAAATCCAGTTTCTGAACCATATTTAAGGGGATTTTTCAAAGGGTTTGAAAAATAAAAAGACTTCATTTTTTGCTTACTTAACATTTTTTTCACATTTATTATTTCATTCATTTTATTTTTATAGTTAATTATTAAAGTTTTTAAATTATGATTCTTAAAATTAACTGTGCCTAAGTTTCTTTTTCATTCGCTGCACCATTCGTTTAGTGTGGTGTCCGAAAATGTTTGTAAGGGATTATTTTCGAATGAATCAAATCCTTCTTTCCAAACCACCCGATCAGGGCAATTAAGAAGATGAATCTTTAAATAGAAGAAAAAAATGTTAAATCAAAATATGTATTAATTTGAGTATTAAGTTTATAAATTACCTCATAGTCATCTTTTGGAATTACGTGGTAAATATTATATTTACACATAATAACCTGTATACCTGACTTGTGCTTGTCTTTACAAGTGTTAATGGCACGGAAGAAGTTTCTGTAGGTTATTTGATGATTCACATTGTATGAACATATATATTTTTTTACACCTACCAAACTAGACATCTAAATATAAAAAAATAAATAAAAAAATTTAAAAAACACACTTTTTGAAAAACGAACTAAAAAGTAGAAAATAAATTTTGCATTAACACCATCGTTATGTCTTTTATAATTATATTTCCTTTGAAATTGTTGGAAGAAAAAATATTTAAATGGTATTTAACACATCTTAGCATAGATGCAAATATTAAATTTTTGACTAATTTAAAATGCTAATTTTCGATTGACAAACAGTTTTCCGTTCCCATTTGTTACATAAAATAAAAGTGGGTGACGCATACATTAATATAGAAAAGGAACAAATGTATTCTATGTTAATCCCTAACAAGACAGACTACCAACGTTTATTCCCTTTTCTTTCTGAATGCGCCACCCACTTTTATTTTATGTAACAAATGGGAACGGAAAACTGTTTGTCAATTGAAAAATAGCATTTTAAATTAGTCAAAAATTTAGTATTTGCATCTATGCTAAGATGTGTTAAATACCATTTAAATATTTTTTCTTCTAACAATTTCAAAGGAAATATAATTGAATCGGTCATTTCAAAAACCTCTTAAGTCACATTTTTTTTTGCAGAAAATGGTTCCTTAAAGGTAGATGCGTATTCTGGGTAAAAACCACGTAGGTTGATAGCGATTGTATTCCTGCATTCCTGAGTAGGACGAGAGGAACCGCAGGTACGGACCCATGACACTCGTCCTCTTTTCGAGGATTCGTATTATATATGAATTAAGTATGAATTATATACGTATTATACTATTATATATGAATTAACTCATAATTAAGAATGTTGGAGAATATGACTATGTACCATAAAGATATTAAAACATGACAAATTAATACATGTAAAATGTTAATAAGATTATTTTTAAGTGTTATTTTCAACAATAAGCAATAAAAAATATGATTACTACGATTTTTTGGGTCAAATTTTATACCACTAACCCTATTTCTCGCTAAAACAACATAAGTAAAGAACTGTTTTTCAGGTTTTTTTCATTATTTCTATTAATAAATTGTAAAGGTTATTCGCTATTTTAATTTTTTACCACTCAAATACTAAATTAAACATAAAAAAGTCCTTTAAAACTCATTTGTTTGTGTGTGAAACAGTTTTTATTGATTCTGAAAAATTCTAATTGAGTGACATGAGGTTTTTGAAATGACCGATTCAATTATAAAAGACATAACGCTGGTGTTAATGCAAAAGTTATTTTCTACTTTTTAGTTCGTTTGTCAAAAAGTGTGTTTTTTAAATTTTTTTTATTTATTTGTTTATTTTAGAGTTTTTAGTTATATAATTTTACCTACAAATAAGTTAACCACATTATTTCACAGAAAATACACCATAAGTAAAACTAGCAATTAAATCACTTACCGAAAATTTAATATTCTTTGAAATTTAAAGTAATTTTAATAAGTTTAATTGCACTATAACAATTGTAATTATGTTATTTAAACATCCAGTGTAAAATTTTAGTACGTTTCTTTGCTCATTGTATTAATTTTAAGTTGTACATAAATTATTAAATATATATAGCCGTGTTCGATTTGACTGAAGCAAGTGATACAACTGAAAAATTGAATGCAATTGTTGTTGTTTTTTCAGTTGTTTCAGTCAAATCGAACGCACCTTATGTTCGCACCAAATGTCAAGTTTTTTTCGGTAAAAAGGTCTGAATTATAGAGCTTTTTCCTTAAAATTCGAATCGTTATATTACTGTATGTAATTGACAGATTACATACAGCAATGATAGTTAGAAATCATTAATTATGTATTAAAATGTATTGAAAAAATAATAATTATGCAACTATAGTAAAAAAAACTTAACGAGAACACAAAACAATCTGGATTTAGAAGAAATAACAATTATTTAAAATTTTCGAAATACAAATCACTCATTATTTACAATTTAAGGCTATTTTTTGATATAAAAATGACAAAAATGTGTAATATGTCCTCTATTATAATGAGATACTCAGTATGAGCAAAATTTCAGCGCGGTAAATGGGCATTCAGATCTTATGGATTTTCATATTTTCATACATAATAACTGATTTGTAATTATCATTGCTGTATGTAATCTGTCAAATACACCAAAATAACGATTTGAACTTTAAGAAAAAAGGTCTATAAGCTTTGAACGAAATGTCATACTTTTATTTTTTTTTGTGTTCATTATTTATAATGTAAGGCCTTTTATCCATATGAAATGACACAAACATGTATGATGTCTATGATTATAATGATTTGCACAGTATTACCAAAATTCCTTCGCTCAAAATGAGTCAACCAGAGGATGAGGATTTCAGTGCAATTCTTTAAGGTCTTTCAGAATGAAGAAAAATTTGAATTTTTTCTTCAGATTTATAAAGTTTTTTACTTTAAAAGTTTTAGAAATACGTACTGACTGCTTCAACAAACTTGTCTTTTCAATTTGGGATCAATAACATAATGGGAAGTTACTGAAAAATGAATCACAAAATTCCACCCATCAAAGCTCTCAAGAGTCAAGTTAAATAAAAGTGTGTAATAATAAAAAGTACAATTTTTTTACAAAAGCACAATTACTTTAAACACACAATTACCTTAAACGCACAATTACTAAATACAATAGAAATGTCAAAATTTAGCGTTCAATTTAATGTCTCGTGCATTTAATTTGCTGCGAAAACTGTGTAGACATTGTAGTAGAGCCATCTATATTACAATGCGCAAACTATCATTTTGAAATTATTTCCGCGTCGAGCAGCATACCGATCAGCGAACTCATTAGCGAAATTTTTCATTTTATTTTTTAAGAGCTAAATTTCACGTCAAATTTATATGAAATTTTTAGCTTCGCTCGAGCAGAATACTGAGCTTTAGCCATTGTGGAAACCATGCATTAAACAAGAACATGCGAATGTCGTTATAAAATTCATTTTTTAAATCACTACTCCAGTAGTTACCAAAGAAAAATGCTTTAAGTTCACAATATCACATGCCTTCGAGGAGAAAAATAAAAAATTTTGTAGACCGGAATGGTCATTTTGCTGTGTTATCTCACGTAATCTTTTCTTAATTTTCTCACTTGGAGACAATTAAAGCCATGCCACATGCAAAATATAAACGAAAGAATTCGGTCGTTTGAATCAAAATGTGCCAGATGAACAAAATATATCGGTGATATTTACAACAACACTAGAAAGGACAGTTTACAAAAATCCATATGAATTGGGTTTCGTTCGGAAACACAAAATCGCTTGCTTATTTTCTAAAATAGGCAACTGTCGTGACTATCAGGGGCGTGACTATCAGTTCTTCAACAAGAACAAGAATTGACATTTTTTTTCCAAACGACCAGTTGCATAAACATATATATTGTAGTAATGTACCAGTAATAACACAAAATATATATTTAAAAAAAGAATCTACATTTATTGTTTACATTACAATAGTTAATTCACGTCTGATTCTACTACATCATAAAAATAATATATTTCTATTACCCAATAAGCAGTTCATATAATGTTAGTATATTATATTATACATAGATGGCAATAAATATACCCAACTAACAATTCTTATAAAAATTTTAATAATTTAACTGATTTTACTTCATTCGGCCATATCTGACTTAGGGGTCGATTACCCGGTTGCCAAGGTTGCCAAATTAAATGGAGCGCAGACACTGTGGTAAGGAATGTTTGATAATTTTTGTCCCGGTACGTCTTCAATAACATATCTCGTTCGGTAACACCCTTGTAACAGTATAAGGCCCTTTAAACTTTGGAGCTAGTTTCTGATTTACTCCAGCTTTCGTTATTTTATTTTTAACAAAAACAATATCGCCAGCTTTATAAATATAAACAACTTTACGACGGTTATCAAAATAATCTTTATTTTTCTCTTGTAAAATGGGCGTATTGTTAACAACTTCTTGACGTATACGTTCCAAATTTCGTGATTCGTTATTTAACATGTCTATAAATCGTAACATGTTGTCGTTTTCTTTTACTTGGTTTACACCAAAAAGTGCCATGGAAGGTGTTGTTTGAATTGAACGATTTAGTGAATTATTAAAAGCAAATTCACAATCTATAAGAGATTAATCCCAATCCTTATTTAAATCTACATTTACCATTTTCGCAAGCACAGGAAGAACGGTCCTATTTTGCCTCTGAACTTGTCCGTTGTCACAAATTGTCCAGCAGAATCTGTAGCGGTTAACACTAGGCTAATATCATGCGAACTTATAAAGCTTTTAAATTCTTTTGAACGAAAACATGATCCTCGATCAGCGATTAATCTGATCGGGGTACTAAAACTATGAAAATAACTTTTCAAGTGTTTAACAACTTCTCGGGAATTCGTCGTTTTCGTAGGATAAAATTGCGTGAATTTTGTAAAACTATCCACAACTACCAATATACATTTATAATGACTTTTTGTTTCGGCAAAAGGTCATAGATGGTCTATATGGTATGTATGGAAGGGTTTATCGAATTTGTCATAAATATGCAAAAATCCTTCTTTCTTCCCATCTTTCGGTTGAAAGTATAAACATTTTAGACAAGTTCTAATGAAAGTTTCCACTTTTTTTTTTAATTTTGGAAATCAAAATGATCTAAGTAAAAACTCAACCGTCCGGTTGGTTCCAAAACGACCATATTCATGGCTTTGACGTATTACACTATTTTCCAGAGTTTGTGGTACATACAATGGTAATTTATCTTTATATTTGCGGTATAAAAGATTATCGCGAATAGTATAAAAATCGTTATCATTACTATCGTAACTAAGGACTCTTTAATTGTCCTAATCGCTTCATCGGTCATTTGAAATGATGCTAACGTTTCTAGGAAAGTACACTCTGTTATTGTACATATACCGGGCGCACGACTAAGTACATCAACATGTTTCATTTTTGTGCCATCACGTTGCACAATGGTGTAGTTATAATTTCCAAAAATATTGACCATCTCATTACTTGGCTATTTGAATCTTTTTTAGATAACGTTTGTTTGAAAGATAGGCAATCGGTAACTATGTTAAATTGAATACCGTGTAGGTAAAAATGAAATCTCTTAACGGCATAGATAACGGCTAGTGCCTCTAATTCGAAGAAATGCTTTCGGCTTTCCGGTTCGGTTGTTCTTTCACTAAAGTAGGCTACGGGATGCAATTCTCCATCGGTCTGCCTTTGCAGAAGGATTGCACCAAAACCTATTTTGCTCGCGTCAGTATGAAGCTCTTTTTCTAATTCTTATTTATAAATTTTTAATAACGGAGATGAGGATAACTTTGATTGCAACGTTCGAAATGCCTCTAATTCTGCTCTTGAATTTTAAAAGCAGCGTCTTTTTTAATTAAATCGTATAGAGGTTTCGCAATAATGGAAAAGTTTAGAATAAATTTCCTAAAAAAACTAGCAAGTCCTACAAAACGGTGTACATCGTGCATGTTTTTCGGAATAGGATATTCTATTATTGCTTCGGTGTGTCGTTTTGATGGTTGTATGCCATCCTCGGAAATGTCGTATCCGAGAAATTCAAGACTTGCTTTAAAAAATACACATTTAAGCGGTTGTATTTCCAAGCAATTTTCGTGCATTAATTGAAACACTTCATTTAATGTTTCAAAATGTTCATCAATTGTACGTGTTGCGATTGAAATATCATCAATATACACAATTACCTTTCGCTTTTGAATAAGGTGATGGAAAACTTGATTAGTGAAACGTTGAAAAACAGCCGGTGCATTGCAGTTGCACAGGCCAAAAGGAGTTTTTAAGTACTCATATTGTCCATCAGGCGTTACAAAAGCAGTGTATTTTACAGAATTTTTCTCAATGGGTATATGGTGAAAACCATTTTTTAAATCAATCAAGCTAAAACATATTTTCCTTCCAATTTATCTAAACAATCATCGATTCGTGGAAGCGGAAATCGATCTTTAACCGTGATTTTATTTAATTCCCTAAAGTCTACGCACAAACACTTTTTACCATTTTCTTGTCTACTAAAACTATTCGGGTTGCATACTCGCTATTACTTTTTCTAATTATTTGGTCATTCAATAACCCTGAAATTATTCCATCAATGGTTTCCTTTTCTTTAAAAGACATCCTACGTCGTGTACAATTAAATGTTTTACCGTCGGTTAATGAGATTTTTAGTTCGTGTTTAACTTTCGATTCTACATTTTTCGGTTTGCTTTCAAAAGACGTAATAATATTTAAACATTTTGACTCTAATGCATTATCTTTACTAGGATTTTGGAAAAACGGTCCAATATCGTAATCCTTAGTATTCGTTGTTGATTCGTAATTGATAGAAAGTATTTCGTTAAAAAGTGCTAAAATATTTTGCAAATTATCAACATTTTCTTTGACATCCAAAGAATCGTTAATTAATTTTAAATCGTTAAAATTTATGTCGGAGTCATTTTTACATCTAACATCTGACATTTTCAGTTGAACGTTACCACAATCTACCCCAGATATAATCTTCAACCGGAATATTCCAGTGCTGAATAGAATTGGGACTATATTCATACCAATTCAACATATACTAGTTTCCCACCGTAGCAATTTGCTAGCTAGTATAGTTTAATAAAGTATAATAGCAACGGTGTGAAAGCAAACTATCACAACAATTATTTTAAATTTGCTATTTTCATTTGCTAGCTAGTAAATATAATACTTATCAAATAAAGTATAATATCGACGGTGTGAAACGTAATTATTATTTTATAGGTGAAATGTCATTTTATGAAATTTGTAAACATTGTGTTTTCTTGCGATTTTTAGCTTGTAAGATTAATTTCTGATATTTAATAAATTAAAGTGTATGTATTAATTGTTGATTATGATATGGATATATTTAGTATAGCACATTATAAAGGAATAGGACATGGAAAACGTAGTCAACGTAAACGTTTGGTTTTCGTGAGAGAATTATTTAAAAAAGACGTTATAGAATAAAACTTATATGTAGTTTATGCTGTTCAAAAACAGTGGCAGGCTGGTCTAAATCTAGTTTGATTTTCTCTGGGTTGTAAATTTTATTTTAAAAACTATAACGCTAATACCAAATATAAAATTGACAGTACGGTATTTTGATATATCAATTTTATTCTAGTGTCAAGTTAGGTTTGGTTTCCCACCGAAACATTATCTGAATATAATATGAACGGTGAGAAATCAAACTAATATCAAATATTTGCTATACTACATAGTAAATTTCTGCGGTGGGAAACTAGTAATAATTTCGATCCATGGTATAACGAATATAAGGTATTCTTGACAGCTAATCGAAAATTTTGTGTGACGTCATCCGGCGTAAATATAAAGAAACAAAAAATGTTTTAATTTGAAAATTAGAGAAAACATAATTTTTACGTTATGGTTTTCCTTATTTTTTTCATTAACAATTTGTTTATTGAGTTTTCTAACTCTAAAGAACATTTTACAGGGTAGGAAATTCGACGTCCACGCCATGCTGCAAGGGTAATGCAGACAGAATTAGGTTGGTGTATCGGAGTCAAGCAGAGAAAAACTGCTTAGTCTATTACGCTGCATCACGGCGAATTGGCGCCTTAAAACTTCTTATAACCTTAACATCATAACAGAACCATTAACAAAAATTTGGGTTGGGACTGAGGTTAATACCATCACTCCGAAAAAAAAGCTTTGTTAAATTTGATAACCAAAAAAAGAATACCAGACACTAACAAAACAACAGAAGTTTTACCTGGACGCGAGAAAGAACCAAACTACCGAATCGGAACGTGAAACGTGTGCAGCGTGATCGCTCATGATGCTTTAATAAGCCTAGAGACAGAGGCTGAGAGGCATAGGATAGATATCATTTCTCTGCAAGAAATTACACAGCCAATAATCGGAAAACAAAACTCGAATGGTCACTCTTAAGGCAGTAGTGGTCATTCTTCTCGAAATGAATTTAGTACTGATTTCCTTGTTGGTGCACGCATACAAGAAGCCGTGTTGAAATTCATCCTGGTCAATGAGAGGATTTGCTACTTAGGGGTACGCGGTACATAAAACAATATTTCTCTTATTGCCTTGCATGCACCTACTGAAGTTATGACCATCAATATTTTCTACATAGCACTGGAGGAGGTTATGAAATCAACACCAACAATGATAATGGTGAGAGAATGACTGAGTTTGCATTATCAAATAATTTGAGAATTGTCAGTACTTTCTTTTCGCATCGATCGACTCATAAGCATACTTATGTTTTTAGACCGAATAGAAACTCTTGAAGTCAAATTGATCAAGTACTAGCAATAGCACGTTTCTTTTCGAGCGATTTGGATGTGCGTTCCTTTAGATGTGCAAATATTGGAAGTAACCACTTCCTTGTATGTTCTAAGATAAGGTTCCACTTTCAACGATCAGTTCAACGATCTTTTACTCATTAGAGTATTTAAAAGCTTGTCTTTTAAAGTCCAATCATTTTCAGTGAAGTGTAAGGAACAAACTATCTTATAATAAATACGAACATTTTCTTTTTCCACATGATTCTGTCCACTACAAATTGATTTAATTTTCTGGAAATTAAAAATTCTTATGTTTTGAGTATGATTTTTCACATTTAAAACTTTTGCAGGTTTTAACGTAGTTCGGCATTTAAATTTGTATATGTTTTAATAGTAAAACAAATACTGAAGTTCATTAATTAATGAATGAATTAATTTCAATCATTTCATTAACTAATAAATTAACTTATAAATCATACTAAATATATTTTTAATTTATAGCTTTTCTCATTGATAATAACAACAAACGTATTATATAAAACTCTGAATGACGTCAATCAAAATCAAAATGGCATCGCTGTCACTCTAGTGAGAATACCTTATTTTCATTTTACCATGATTTCGATCATATAATTTCATCGAAATTACTGTGAAATGACATGATTTCAAAATCATTTCAATGTATGGGAAATCATGTACAGTAAAACTCGTTTATAAAGTACGGCCAAGGGACCGACGTAAGCGTACGTTATAAACCATAGTACGCTATATCCATGGAAATTAAAATAGTATAAGCAAATTTGCCTGTTATGCTCATTATATCATTATTTCATATTAAATGATATACTACACGTTATTTGATATAAAAACGACCACAAAAAAAATAAGAACATACAATTATATAAAAGTTACATAAAAGCTAATTAAACCATAGCTAATTACTATGTAATCATATATATTTACATATATATTCGAATGAAAATGTCAGAGTATGTGCCTTCTCGGATTGAGCTTCATGGACAATTTGAGCCGCTTTCCAATCGATTGAATTACTGAATTTCGGAATTTGCATGTTCCAATGGTAATATTCAGTTCACACTGAACGTAAATTGAGCTACAACAGAATTGAATAAAAGTTAAGGAAAAAATGGGTACATCAGTTCACCATATGCATATTTTGTTATTTACGGTTTGTGGTCAAACGTTAAAAATAATAAAAATTAAATCGGTACATATTTCTATGTGTCTAAATTTTGATTTTGGCTATGTATTTTTTAAATGTCAAAACAATTGCTGTTTCTGTTGTTTTGGCTCTATTTTTGATGATTTACTAAATATTAGATCAAATGGCTACAATCAATTCCTTCAGAAATTCATTCGATTGAAAAGCGGCCTTGATTACTAAAAAATAATCAGTAATTTTCTGTTGTTTAAGGCAAACTTGAATTATATTTTCCACTTTAATTACAATTTAACTGTCAATTTGCATTTGATTAAATCTGGGATGCTAACCTGATCAGCAAGCGCGTAGCTTACGGATTTAACCCCGCATTTGTGTAGCTTATTCAAAATTTTCTCACCGACCAATACAATTCAGTATCCATCGAAGGGGTTTCTTCTGCAACTAAATAAATTAACGCTGATGTATCCCAAGGCTTGGTTTTGTCACCACTTTATGTTTAATTTAAATCAAATGAAAATCGCCAGTAACCCAATAAATAATTTTTCAGATGATAGATAGCTCACTGCACAAGTCGTTCGTCTCCCTATCTTTAAAGGGAAAATACATGAACGAATAAATCCCACCCAGAGAGACGCTGCCAGAAGTGTAAACGATGCCCTGGTAAAAATCGCCGATTGGGTTAGATTGGACTAAAATGTGTTCAATTTTAATTCCACCAAAATTTAGAAATTGATTGTTGCCAGATCAACGACCGAGTTTCACAACGATATTTCAATTAATATCTGTGACAACCAAATAGACAAATGTGAAAAATTTTATTGGTCGTCACAATTTCTATCGACTTAGTGTGGAACGATTGCATTATGGCGATTATAAAGAGTGCGAATTAAGAAAACTTGGTCCTCAATAGATGTAAAAAACATTTCATTCCATATCAATTATACTGTGCATTGTAAGTCCTTCGTATTCGTCCATGTATTGAGTATTGTTGTCAAGTTTGGGGCACTGCATCTGTTTCCATCCTGGCTCTTTTGGACTCTGTTCGAAAGCGAGCAATACGAACTGTTGGTGATCGAAACTTGACATCAAATCTTGATTCCCTACACCATCGTCGCACTATTGCTGATCTCGTTGTTTTTTATAAATATCGTCACCAGCTGTGCTTGGATGAAATCGGCTCCATCATGCGTCGATTATATTTTTAGCCCGTTTTACTTGTCAATCGATTTGTGCAAATAGTCAAACTGTCGAGATCACTCACTGTCATAGAGACAAAGTAAAGAGAGAGTCCATACATCGTACAAATGGAATGCTTTGCCCGAATCAAAAGTCACGAGTGCCTTCGATCCGCAAAGGTTTGAAAAAGCGTTCATCAACACCTCAGAATGCATATTGTTGTGCTATTGAGGTCTTACCAGGTATCTATGTGCTTTTGTGACACATGTTGTAACTCTAATAACATAACACTTTTTATTGAAAAAAATAATTACCGTTCCATCATCAAGGAACATTCCATTAAATTGAGGTGGCTATCGTTGACTGAATAGAGTTCATGTGACAGCACCCCTTCGATAACATTTTGGCTAGGAATATCTCACTGCTATTGTTAGTGGTATGTGATATCTCACGTTAGCTCATATGCCAAAAGCAGAGACTGGAGTAGGCAGCATCATCACTTCCAACCAAAAGTAAAAATTTGTTCGAATTTCTATAAATCGTCATAATAAGCGTCTAACAAGCTCCCTTTCACCAGTCACAACAGCTATCTACAATTTTTTTAGTGTTGTCGGCTTAACATATGGGATAGCTTGGCTCTTTGGATATTTCCATAAAACTGACAAATCACTCAAATCATCGGCACTGTAGGAGTATACGATCGTAGTTATCCCAGCTTTTTTGAAACAATTGCTTATGGTAGTTGCTTTAACTTTTTGTCACGACTTCGAATAAAATAAAATGAAAAGCATCTAAGAGTGTTTTCGCTCTATATTAAAGGTTCGATACACTAGAGTTTGCACAATCCTGAATTTGAACTTGATAGTGTAGAGGAACATTTTTAAGAGGAACATTGTTAGACCTCATTATATTGATCCATTTTGTAACTGCTTCCTCTACTTTGTGAAATTTAACACATCTAATCTTTCTAGGTTCCAAACAAACAAACTGCTTCAATTTCTAAGCGATTTCACACCAATCGAAGAAATTTTTCTATAATCCAAAAATTCCCCCAACTTGAGAGCAAGACTTCTTTTTATCGACTTCCACCAACCATTTTAATTTATTGGCCAAAGTGATCACAAGTTTTTAATTTGATTTGGAGCCGTTACTCACCTATATCATTTTTATAAAACATGAAAGCATTAAAAAATTTGAACTAATAAATTAACAAAAATTTTCTCAAAACTTACTTGCGAACCCATTAACCACAACAATTTTATGAAAGGAAGCAGAAACATTTCGTAGAAAAAATAATTAATATCGGTAATGCTCCGAATAATTACGACTTTTTAAATTTTGTTATTCTTATTTTCAATTCGTACTTTATAATCTGGGTAAATTATACAGAAAAATAGGTCCCGGGCTAACCGTGTGTACGTTATAACCTTATAAGCTGAGGTACGTTATAAGAAGGATAATTTGTTCGTAAAATGTTTATAGATGTAAGAAAAAAAATTGCTGTACTCTATAGAGCAGGTGTACTTTATATAAGGTGTGCGTTAAAAGCGAGTTTTACTGTAATTTGATTTGTAATTTCGATCGAAATCACGAAACAAGTGAAATTACCATGCATAATTTTCAAAACTTTTTTCAATGGATCACAACTTATTTCTTAACTTCCACTGGAAAGTGGAAAATATATATTATTTTGATGTTGGTAGCTGTTAGAATTTCTGTCAAAAGTTTAATGCAAATGTCAAAATGGGTTCTTGTATTCGGTAAATTGTTTAGAATATTTACGGATATGATAAAATTTGTAAACATATTATATACTGAAAATTATCTGTTTACTTCAAAAGATTAAATAATAATTTCGGGTTTCGCCAATTTGATAAAAAAATCTTTGTTATCAGTCACAAATTTCGTTGACAGTGAGTTAGTTATACAAGTCTTAGTTTTAATAACTAATCAATTAATTATTAAATTAAATGAATGTTCGGATGATTCATCCAATCAATGATATTTAGTGATAGAATTTGGATACTCAAAAATTACATATTTAAAAAATAAAATGTATAGTGTAAAGTAGTGTCTAATCTTAATCGAAGTAGAGTTGCTGAGCTGATTAGATCTAAAATGAGCTCACCACTATCAACAGATACTTCCAACGAAGCTCCTGTCGTATTGAACAAATCCTGTATGGTTTGTGGTGATAAAGCACTGGGTCATAATTTTAATGCGGTTACTTGCGAAAGTTGTAAAGCTTTTTTTAGACGTAACGCATTGTCCAATAAAGAATTTTCTTGCCCATTCAATAACGATTGCAAAGTGAACGTTGTAACCAGAAGGTTTTGCCAGAAGTGTCGATTGCAGAAATGTTTTAAAATAGGTATGAAAAAAGAGTATATAATGTCAGAGGAAGATAAAATTAAAAAACGGGCGAAAATTGAACAAAATCGTGCGAAAAAAAGAATGATTAACTCGGAAAACGATCGGACAGAAAATGAATATCTGCTTTCTAATAAAATTAAAAGGGAAGAGAAAGGATCGTTTGCAGATTTAGATACTGGACAAAATTTATTGCCATCACCTGACAATATGAGCAGCAACCTCTCTGATGAAATATCTTCGAACGGAATTAATCTTGAGGAAAACACTTTACCGAATTCATCTAATCACAAATCAGTGGGTTGTATTTCATTATTTGCTGACTATGAGCCAAAGGTTAGTATAAAAAAGAACATCAACAGCAAGTCTCCCGATCGAATAACTTCTACCACAAACGGATTCTTTCAAACCAAACCAGAGGAACATCACAATAAAAATACAGATTTGGTTAATACAGATTCAGCAGCATCGGAAATAGTCAGTAGTATTTTAAATTCAAAAACAGGAACTAAGAACACCATGGATCTTATTATGAAAACTTCAAAAGATGCTGTGGAAGTAATGTCAAAAATAATTAACTCACCGAAAGATGCAATGGAGTTAATTGATCATTTCATATCATCTCCTGGAGATGCGTTACACATAATTAGTAAAATAATGAACTCTCCGCTTGATGCATTAACAGTTTTTACACAGTTCATGAGCTCACCTACAGATGCCTTTCAGATAATTGGAAAAATTATAAGCTCTCCTGCGGATGTTTTGCAGTTTATGCAACAATTGAAAAATTCACCCGAGGATGCGGTACAGATAATGCATAAGTTCATGAACTCTCCAGTTGAAGCTTTGAAAATAATAAATAAAATGATCAATCATCAACAGGTTGATTCAACAACTCCGAAACATGAGTTTTTGGACGCAACTGATTTATCAAACAATCGGATGATCAAATCAATGTTAAATGCTATGCATACTGAAAATACTCTATCGTTTGTATTAGAACCAAGCTCATCTAAATATACTTCCCATTCGTCATGTGATTTTCTTCGAGAACCACGTTTGGAGACAGATAATATGAAAAATAAAAGTCATAAATTTTCAGAAGAATCAATTAGGGATGTGGTTAAAGAAGTTGGTCATAAAAGTGATTTTTCTGATTCTTTTGATTCTATTTTATGTGAAGCTATTCGTATTGAATATGACTTGTATAACAGAAGTGAAGAAACCAAAAGCAGTGGCTTAGATTTAAATAACAATGAAATTACAAAATTAAAGGAGTTAATTATTGCAAATCAGGCTTTATATGATCCTATTGATGACGAATATGATTTAGAAGGAATAGCATTACAGGTAGGTTATTTTATTTTTTTTGTAGGTTTAAAAGTAATTTACTTAAGTTTAGTTAAAAATCGAATTTTATTACATGTTTTGTAATAACTCAATTATCTTCAAAAAATTGTAGTTAGGCCTACTGTTATTTGCATATGTATGTAGCGTATCTGCTACTGCTTTCCTGTGTTCGTCAGGTGTGCTGTATTTATTCGTTGATTCAGTTCTGCCGTTGGTATCAAACCGTCATCAGGCAGCTTCCTAAATTAGGCTTATTTCCCCAAATGATGTACACGTTTGGCGGAAGGAAAGAAATTACCTATAGGAATCAGATCCAAACACTCCTCAAACTAAGCAGGTGACAATAGAAATAAATAAACTGTGCTAACTGTACTAACAACAAAATGTGTGCAAACGAGTTTAATAGACAGTTCTCCACAAGAAGAATCCACAAGGCCAAAATAGCTCAAATAATTAAATAAATTTTATTCATTTTCGATACCTATTTAATTGTTTAGTATTTTGAAAATGAAATGATCTACAACGAACGATATCAGAGTTCTAACAACTAATACTAATGATAATTGTAAAACCAAAAAACAATCATAAAAAACTAATTTTTTTCAAAATGGAAATTCAATTCAATTTAATCGTAGTAGCTTTTGCCTTTTTCAATATTCGAGAGAGGGACATGCGCATTAGTTTAAATTTATTGTTTTTTATAAAATCAGAGCAAAACGGTTTTTGTTGTTTTTTTTAATACAATCAAATTATTTATAAAATACAATCCAAAAAATTTGTTTCAGATTTGAATACAATCAAATAAATTGTTCTATCCTTCCTACAACTATAAATATAGATTTATTTTTGCTCTTTTTTGGAACCATAATTTTGTGCGTTATTAGTCTTAATAGAATAAAATAAACAGGTGTTATTTTTATTCTTTTGCGTGAATGTTGCGGAACACAATAAAACAATTTATTTGATTGTTTTGAAATCTGTAATAAATTTTTTCGATTGTATTTTATAAATAATTTAATTGTATTTTATACAAAAATCAACAGGAACATTTTCGCTTAGATTATATAAAAAAACAATAAATTCAAACTAATGCGCATGTCCCACTCAAATATTAAAAAGGCGAAATCTACTACGGTTGAATTGAATTGGATTTCCATTTTGAACAAAATTAGGGTTTTTATGATTGTGTTTTGGTTTCTCAATTCTCATTAGCATAATCTTGAATGTCTTTCATTGTGGGTCATTTCCTTTTCAAAATACCAAATAATTAAATAGGTATCGAAATTGAATAAAATTTAATTGTTGGGAATTAGTAGTACAAAAAAATAAAATAAAATTCATTAGAATTTTTCTGTTGTCTATTGTATACACGTTTCCGTATGTACAACAGAACTGATCTATTCACTGGGATTTATTCTCACCGTCTTTGGTGAGAATAAATCCCATCCCTTTTATTTTATTTGTGGTCAACTACTACCAATGAAATCAAAGACGGTGAGAGTAAAATTCATTGTTTTTCATTCATTTTAATTGTTTTACCAATGAATTTAAAAGCAATTTAATTTAAATTAATACATGCTACTCTGCCGAAAGTATAAAACATTGTATTGGGTTTGTGTTTAATGAATTTTATTCTCTCACAAATTTGCAAATATGTAAACTGTTGCTCGAAAAATAAAATGTATCATTAAACACTGACCCAATAAAATACTAGTATTGTGTTCCACATTAATCCCGCAACAGAATCAAGTTAACAGCTGTTTATTTTATTATATTAAGCCTAATAACGTACACAATTATGGTTGTAAAAAAAACTATATTTGTAGTTGCTGGAAGGATACACTTTTTTCAAATACTCACACATTTATTTTTTGCATCGAATTTGATGCTTTCCTTTCCTTCGTATTAAAAATAAAAATAAATTATTTTTCTGAATGGTTTGTCGAACTATGTAATTACTATTATTAAAATAAGTAAAAAGGACGAAAAGGTACTAATTTACAATTTCTGCATATGGAAGGAAAGAAAATAATAAAAAACGCTGCATAGAAGTGAAATAAAAAAAATAACAATTTTATTCTTACGAGTGAGTACGATATTAAAAATATATAGGACATTGTGTAGTGAAAATTTGTTCAATTAAACGTAAAACATTTTCATCTTAAGTAGAGTTATTTTCGGAACATTTTCGTCTTGCGTAAACGATATTTATTATAAATTATTAAATTAAAAATCAACAACATAACATTCAAAATTCATATTCTATTTTTTAATGGTTGCTTCGATTTAAAGATTTTATAAAATTACATGAAAATAAGATAGGAGCAACCATTTGTTATTTAGCGAAAATGATTTTACACCAGAGAATTAAGTAGATGAAAGTAGAATTTTAATATCCTTCTGTTATATGCACCCGCGTTCAAAAGGTTTAAAAGCTCTTAAAAATTGTAAAACCTGTAATTGTTATATATATAACTTATACTTGCTTTATATAAATAATTGTATATAATAAAATGATATAAAAATAGGAATTTTTAAAGAGCAATCGTTCAGTTCATCCAAAAAGTAATTACAATAAACTTGTTCTCAAAAATAAATAAATATTAATATAAATAATAAATAAAATCAATCAAAAGTTTTTCTTGTTTTGTTTGAAAATTAAAAGTTTAGAAAAGTGTTCATAGATGAAAAACTTAATCCTAACAATTTGGTGACAGCTTTAAGATTAATGGTGCCATACGATAATAATCGTGCATCTAGTTATAGTTTAAGTTTTTCTATAAAAAATTTATTTAAATTTTTATGAACAATAATTTTTAATAGTGAACTGTACTTATTGTACATATTTAACTACAAAAAAAACAAGAATGTACATCAACATTTATTGTACTTTTAAAAAAAATTTCCTGTTACATAAACAATGCCAAACGATAAATATTATTGATTCATGTGCATCTAATTGTGTTTAAGTTTTTTTTCGAAAACATAATCAAAATACTAATTTCCAAATAGTGCTACTTGTTAAAATTAAATTTTGAAAAAACACAATATTAATTATAAATTTTGTGTGAAAAATAAACAAGTTAATCGATAATCGTTAATCATAAAAAAAAAATAATAAGAACGTACATCAACATTTATTGTACATAATTATAAAAAAAGTTCCTGTTATTGAATTGAAATTGCTAAATAAAATGGTATTGCTGCTACTGAAGTTATATTGTTTTGCTGCTACTGAAGTTATATTGTTTTGCTGCTACTAAAGTTATATGGTTTTGCTGCTACTAAAGTTATATGGGTTGCTGCTACTGAAGTTATATTATTACATATTTGGAAGTTTATCATTTTTCATCAATGCATATCTAATGGAAAATAATCGAATATAAGCTGCGTCAGGTCATACGTACATACAACATTGATACGGGATTTGGATTTAGGTGTATTGTGTGAGTAAAATTTTTCTTATAAATTCTTATAAATTTCTCTTTATAAATTGAAAATAAATGATTAAAATTTTCATGTACAAAGTGACAAATAGTAAATGAATTGATTAGCGTGAATTATTTTATTTTATGTTTTCTTAGAAGAGTATTTTCTTATAATATATTTAACATTAATACATTAATACATGTTTTAAATAGTTTTTTTGAATAAGTCACACTTTGATTAATGTCGTCTCTCGATTCTCTTCAACTACGTAACAGAAAAGTAAAAAAAATTAATAATAATAAAATCTCAGATTCGAATATAATTGATATTAATACGGAAACACAAAATTTACCGGTAGTTGCCAGACCATCTACGTCTCTTTTGCCTTACTACCACTTAACATTTCCTATATTATTGGAACCTGGGTTAGTTCATGCAGGTTTATATAATACGAATTCTACTGATTCCAAAGAATTGATCCCTTCCACAATGGATTTTAGTTTCGATCGAGCCTTCAAATTAATCCCTGAGTTTAATGGAAGTCAGGATAAGCTTCACAGATTTCTTAATTGTTGTAATATAATTTACAAAGATATAAAAATGGAAGATATTCCCACTTTTTTGGAACTAGTTCAAATAAAATTGGTTGATGATGCGTACAATAAAACCGTTTTAATAAATAAATATAATTCATGGCAAGAATTAAAACAAGATTTAAATTCGAAATTTCTTAATGTTAGAACATTTGAACATGTTCAGGTAGAACTAGTACAAGCCCAACAACGCTTTGGTGAGCCTGTCAAAGATTTTGCGAATAGGATAGAAAAATTACTGGCCGAATTAAATACATCTTCTCTCAACGGGAATGATAATTTAGATAAAAATATCCAACAAATCAATTCTCGTACTGCGCTAAGATCTTTTCAAGATGGATTAAAAGATCCAATTAAATTAATAATAAAAGCATCCAGATATAATAACCTTAAAGATGCTATTTTCAAAGCTATTGAAGAAGAAAGCTTGGTCGTATCTAGCAAGAACAAACTGATTAAAAATGAAGCTTCTACTACACCAACCACTTGCCAGATATGCTCTAAAATTGGTCATAACGCCAAAACCTGCTACAATCGTAATTCAACCAACCATCAAAATTACTATACGAATTCTTTTCCTCAGAATAGCAATCAAACTCATTCTCCTCGGCAATTTAGACCGACTTTTAGCCAACCTCCTCGTATAAATCATTTATTCTTAAGTTGTGCCTATTGTAAAAAACAAGGCCATCATATTAGTGTGTGTCGCTCCAGAAATAGAGTTAACCAAAATAACAACAATCAAGTTTCATTGAGTCCACAATTGGGAAACTTGAGCGAACCCAACCGCGAATGCAACGATGCAGTGGTTCGGGTTCAGGACATCTAAATCTGCATCAAAATCAGAAAGATAGAGTTATCGACTCCAAAAACAGTTTTAACTCTCAAGTAAATACTTCCTATCCACTATATTCTCAAAAACTACAAACCAAAAATATACTTTCCTTGTCAATCAACTTCCATAATGATGACATGAAATTCGTGTGTTTGGACTTAGATATCTTAAGCACACCTCAAGTTTTCTTGGTAGATACTGGTGCAGATATCAGCGTTTTAAAAAAAAATTATATTATACCTGAAACACAATGTTATCCAGACTTGAAGGTTTCTCTTAAGGGAATAACTTCAGAACATATAGAAACATTGGCAGTATGTCCTTCAAACATTATTTTATCAAATGAATGTCTAGTTCCTCACCGTTTTCATATAGTACCCGAAGACTTTCCTATCAACTGTGCAGGCATCCTTGGTAATGATTTTCTCAGACCTAACCAATGTACTATAGACTATTCTCTTAGTGTTATTACAATAAATCCAATGGTTTATGAAACACGTGAAAATTTTTCGTTAAATCTATCTTCAAACAACCCACCAATAACTATTCCTAGTAGATCTGAAGCAAATATAAAACTAAGATTTAAGACGGATCGTGACAGTGAATACCTGTGTCCGTCTCAAATGATTTCTCCAGGTGTCTACATTGCAAATTCCATCATAAAGGTGAATAATTCTTTTGCAGTTATAAGTATTATAAATACAAACGACTTTTTAGTCAAATTAAACAATATATACATTGAACCTGAAAATTTAAAAGATTATCATATTTTCAAATTAGAGGATTGGTCCGACAGATTAGAAAATAGATTACCATTATTGGAAAATGAAATATGTATGGATCATATGAATTCCGAAGAGAAAATTTCTATTTCTAAGATTTGTCGAGAGTACAACGACATATTTTACTTGCCAGGTGATCAATTACCAGTCACTAATGCAGGGTCTCATAATATTCCACTGATTCCTAATACAAGACCAGTTAATATCAAACCTTATCGACTTCCACAGTCAACCAAAGTCGAAATTAATACTCAAGTAAAGGACATGATTGAGAAGGGAATTGTTGAGAATAGCAACAGTCCATTTAATTCACCGTTACTAGTGGTCCCTAAAAAATCAACAGATGGCAGTAAACGGTTTCGGGTTGTAGTAGATTATCGGCGTTTGAACGACATAACAATAGATGATGTTTTTCCACTCCCTAATATAGTCGATATTTTGGATCAGTTGGGTGACGCAGTGTATTTTACCACCTTAGATTTAGCCGATGGCTACCATCAAATAGCCCTCAGTTCAGAAGATAAGCCAAAAACCGCCTTTAGCACTCAAATGGGCCACTATCACTTTACACGGATGCCCTTTGGTCTAAAAGGTGCTCCCGCTACCTTCCAGAGAATCATGAACAATGTTTTATCTGGATTACATGGTCTTAAATGCTTTGTGTATCTGGATGACGTAGTTGTCTACGGTCATAACCTTACAGATCACAATAAGAAACTGATCGAGGTATTTCAAAGCTTTAGAAAGTATAACCTTAAGCTTCAACCAAAAAAGTGCAATTTTCTTAGAAAAGAAATTTGTTATTTAGGTCACATAATAACCAAGAATGGAATAAAGCCAGATTCCTCAAAAATTCATGCCATTAAAAATTTCCCAATCCCTAAAACTGCTAAACAGGTGAAATCCTTTTTGGGTTTCATCGGTTATTATCGTAGATTCATCGCCAGATTTTCTGAAATTGCGCAACCTTTAAATGCCTTGTTAAAAAAAGACGTCAAATTCATTTGGGATGCATTCTGTCAAAATAGTTTCGAAGTTTTAAAAGAAAAAATAATTAACCCTCCAATTTTGCAATACCCTAATTTTGAAAAACGATTTTACGTGACGACTGATGCAAGTGATGTTGCGCTTGGAGCAGTTCTTTCTCAGAGAAAAGGTGATGATGACCTGCCAGTAGCTTTTGCAAGCAGGGTCATCAATAAAGCTGAGCGTAACTATCCTACCGTGGAAAAGGAACTCCTTGCAATAGTATTTGCAGTTAAACGTTTTCGTCCATATTTATACGGCGTAAAATTTACAATTATCACAGATCATAAACCGTTAATATGGTTAAATAAATCTAAAAACCCCTCTTCAAGACTTATGCGGTGGAGAATAGAACTTGATGATTTTGATTTTGAGATAATATATAAAGCTGGGAAGTATAATGTGAACGCGGATGCCTTGAGCAGAATTGAGTTACAACCTGCCAATCAAGAAACCATTCATGCCATTACTCGCTCTCAGGTTAAATTGGACAACCAAAAAATACTTGATCAAAATCCCAGTATTCAACCAACTCCAAATTCCATTAATGATCTACGCCCAATGAATGAACTCTCCGATGAAAAAACTTGCCTAGAAAATACTATTATTAAATTAGAAAACAATCTGGATATACAAAGAGTTATTAGTGAATTTCATGTGTCATCTTTGGGTGGACATCAAGGAATAAAAAGAACTTTCAAAAGAATCAAATCGTATTATTATTTCCCGAAAATGTTGAGCACTATAAGAAAGGTTATATCTAAATGCGAGTCTTGTCAAAAAAATAAGGTTTTTAAATCGAATAAATGTCCTATGGTATTAACAACGACATCAAAACGACCATTTGATAAAATTTTTCTTGACGTAGTCGGTCCTTTAAATCCTTCTTATAATAATAATCGTTTTATATTGACTATACAAGATGATTTATCAAAATTTTCGCTAGCAATTCCTATAGAAAATCAGTTGTCAGAGACGATAGCTGAAGCTCTTGTAGAAAATTTCATCTGCAGATTTGGAACCCCATTATGTATTTTAACCGACCAAGGAACTAATTTCTTAAGTATTTTATTTAAAAATCTTTGTAAAATTTTGAAAATAAAAAAAATTCAATCTACTGCTTATCACCCACAAACAAATGGTGCATTGGAGAGATCACATCGAACTTTAATTGAGTACCTACGTAATTATACAAACAAAGATCCGAATGAATGGGATCGATGGCTGCCTTTTGCCATGTTCACATACAACTCTACTCCCCATACATCAACAAGTCTAATGCCATTTGAAATCGTTCATGGTTTCAAACCTAATATTCCCACAAGTCTTAGACATGTGCCAAGAGTTTTCTACAATCCCGATGATTATATTCAAAAATTACGCACGAAACTTGGAAATTCTTATGAAATAGCTCGAGAAAATTTAATCAAACATAAGGAAAAGTCAAAGTTATATTATGATCGAACTAGTAATAATGTTCAGTTTCAAGTAGGCGATAAGGTGTTGTTGAAAAATGAGCAAACTAAAGGTAAATTCGATCACACATGGAATGGTCCGTTCGAAGTCGTACAAATAAATTCAAATCAAAATACAACTATTCGTATTGGAAGGGGATCGAGAGTTGTTCATAATAATAGACTCAAATTATTTAATCATACATAAATTCAATTTATAAAAGAATTTTTTTGGAATAAGGAAAAATTTTATTATTATAAAACTAATAAAATAAAACTAAAAAAAAAAATTTTTTAAAAATAATACTAAAAAAAAATTTATTATAAAACTAATCAACCAATTAATTATTACAAAACTTATAAAATAATACAAAAAAAATTTATAAAACTATAAAAAATTTTTATAAATAATTAATTATTTAAATCCAATTTCTTTTGAGCAAGGATTAGCAAAAATAAGTTAATAAAATTAGCAAACAAAATTTCATTGATTATAAATATTAATATTGTTAATCTTGTTATTATTTTAGTAAACAATTACATATAAACAAAATAAATATTGAAATAAATTATATTAATAATATTGTTAGCACATTTTAGCATAAAAATATAAATATTTTTATTTTTTCTTTGGGGTGAGGTGTTATATGCACCCGCGTTCAAAAGGTTTAAAAGCTCTTAAAAATTGTAAAACCTGTAATTGTTATATATATAACTTATACTTGCTTTATATAAATAATTGTATATAATAAAATGATATAAAAATAAGAATTTTTAAAGAGCAATCGTTCAGTTCATCCAAAAAGTAATTACAATAAACTTGTTCTCAAAAATAAATAAATATTAATATAAATAGATGAAAAACTTAATCCTAACACTTCGTAGAAAAAAAAATTTAATTTGTAAAATAGTGACATTTGAAGAGTGAAAAAAATGCTTGAATAAAATAAAATTGCAACTGGTAATAAACATAAAGAAACTCGAGGACCACCTTACTTTATCTGCGGCTATTTGCATC